>CM056057.1:66269908-67469908 GCA_029574335.1 Rana kukunoris
GCGTGAGCACGAGCGAAGCCGAGCCTGGCTGATTGTACCCGAGTGTACTGCACTCTGTATATGTCGGCGGCTCAGTTCAAACTGAGCGCGGGAAGCGGCAATCGGTGTATTTCGCTCACCCACGATTTCCCCCTTATTTTAAGGGGGGGAAAAAAGTGTGCGGTATACACCAATAAATACAATATATGGTTATTGCAATAAACGGGAGACAATGGGGGTTATTTAAATCCACTTTGCACTACAAGTGCACTTGGAAGTGCAGTCGCTGTAAATCTGTGGGGTAGATCTAAAATGAGGGGAAGCTCTGCTGATTTTATCATCCAATTATGTGCTAAAATGCTGCTTTTTATTCTCCTTGCATGTCCCTCTCGGATTTACAGTGACTGCACTTCCAAGTGGATATGCCCTTCGTATATAACCCCCAATATGTGTAACAATGTCATGTTCCAATAAATATATGGACAACAACCACCCAGTCAGAATGGACTTGGCCTAGCTGCAAACAGCACCCGCACATACAGGGAGCGTATATCGCAGTAGGTGGCTTTCACCCACTGTGGAAAATCTTCAGGTGAATATAAATTTCAAAATTAAGCAGTGCTAAAAATTTTTTTTAATTTAATCTTTATAAATTGGAGCTCTGTAGGTAGATAAGGCATTTACAGGTGTCCACAGAGGTCTGGACTACTGTATGTGAACTCAGAATCTGCCAGCAGAAAAAAAAATCTATTTAGAGACCTTTCATAATGAAAGTCACACTTCCTACACACAGTCATGGGGTTTGTCAGGATTACACACAAATAACTAAGTGTGGCCTCTTTTTTCCTGGAACTTACTAATGCATCTTATGATTCTGTCTGTGTCCACCCTGCCTTCATTAAGTGTTATTTCAGATGTAGTAAAATATATTCTGGTTGACAAACTGGAAAGAAGATTAGGTAAGTGTGTCTCCTTGCCTAAGTGAATTCGTTTTTTTGGGTCCATACACAATGGATAAAAAAAAAACACGCCAGTTCTTTTGTCAAAAAAAAACTCTCCATATAGAGTGTTGTGTACAGGCATTTAGCAGTATTTTTAATTATTTATTTTTTTCCTCAAGATCGGCGCATCCGATGGCTAAATCAGACTAAATTCCGACCATTCAAAACGTGGTGACGTAAAACACTATGACGAGCCGAGAAAAATCAAGTTCCATGCTTCCGAGCATACGTGTTTTTTTTTTTCTCTGACAGAATTCCACACAGACAATCGGAATCGCGTCCATTGGACATTTTTCATCGGAAAATCCGATCTTGTGTACGCGGCATAAATGTCCTAATTTGCATGAACACATGGGACAAAATCCTGCTTTCTGTAGAAGCAACATATTTTTTTTTAACACCTTACTGTCTGGCCTATAGCAAAATGATGGCCGTGTGGGGGGGGGGGGGGGGGGGGGTGGTGGGTTTCATTGTTCTGACTGGACATCCATATGACGTCCTCCAGAACAAGCTGCTCAGACACATTGCATCTCCGGTCACGGTAAAGAGCCTATGATGTAGGCGCTTTACCATGTAATCAGCTGCGTCCAATCAGCGTGTGAGCGATAAGCAGCGCGTGAGCGATAAGCAGGTCTCCTGACAAGGGGGTGTCTGTGCTGATAATCTGTGCATTTATTATCAGTGCAGTCCCATCAACATTGCCAATCGGTGCTGCATAATAGTGCCTGTCAGTGCAGCCTTATCAGCACACATCAGTGAAGGCGAAAAATTACTTTACAAAAGTTTTTATTTTATTTATTTTTTTATTAGCAAAAAATTTAAAACCTCAATGGTAATTAACCACTTCAACCCCGGAAGGATTTACCCCCTTCCTGACCAGAGCACTTTTTGCAATTTGGCACTGCGTCACATTGACAATTGCGCGGTCGTGCAACAATGTACCCAAACACATTTTTTTCTCAAAAATAGAGCTTTCTTTTGGTGGTATTTGATCACCTCTGCAGCTTTTATTTTTTGCACTATAAACAAAGAGCGAAATTTTTTTGAAAAAAAAACAATATTTTTTACTTTTTGCTATATCCCACATTTAAAAAAAAAATGCACACACAGATCCGGGTTCTCGCTCTCACAAACGATTGCGGGTGCCCGCCGGGCACTCGCATCGCCGGCGAGCGTACCCCTAGTGGCCACAATGGAAAGCGACGGAATGTAAAGTTGACTTGCCAATCCAACCTTCCGCAGTAATATGGTGGCTGGTCGGCAAGTGGTTAAATAGCAGCAAAAGAAAGCTGTCTCCAAAAAAAAAAAATGCTCTATGGAGCGACGGCTGTCATCGGTGACATCCGACCGGCTCCGATCCGCCAAAGTGTGATGGATGAAAACCCGACTAAGCGGTCCGTCCGTCTTCTGATCCCCCCACAGGGGAAAGCGGTGCTCTAATAGGTCGGTCCTGCACAGTGTGCAGAGACAGACCTGTCATCTGCCTGCTCAGCGGGGATCGACTGAGCGATCCCCGCTGAGCAAAGCAGAGCCTGCACACGGATCCGCCCTGTGTGAAAAGGGCCCTTTAAAAGATTGGGAAATATTCGAGGCCTGGACTGCAAATATAGGAGCCAATCTTAAGTTTTAAAGGAATACTACAGTCAGTCAGAAATATATTGGGGGTAATTTACGAAGGGCAAATCCACTTGATGCTACAAGTGCAAAAAAAAATATATATATATATATATATATATATATATATATATATATATATATATATATATATATATATATATATATATATTTTAGGGATCCGGAGGTTCCCAGGGCCCCAGGTGGCAACCCCCTTTTTATATATATATATATATATATATATATATATATATATATATATATATATATATATATATATATATATATATATATATATACACAGGGAGTGCAGAATTATTAGGCAAATGAGTATTTTGACCACATCATCCTCTTTATGCATGTTGTCTTACTCCAAGCTGTATAGGCTCGAAAGCCTACTACCAATTAAGCATATTAGGTGATGTGCATCTCTGTAATGAGAAGGGGTGTGGTCTAATGACATCAACACCCTATATCAGGTGTGCATAATTAGGCAACTTCCTTTCCTTTGGCAAAATGGGTCAAAAGAAGGACTCGACAGGCTCAGAAAAGTCAAAAATAGTGAGATATCTTGCAGAGGGATGCAGCACTCTTAAAATTGCAAAGCTTCTGAAGCGTGATCATCGAACAATCAAGCGTTTCATTCAAAATAGTCAACAGGGTCGCAAGAAGCGTGTGGAAAAACCAAGGCGCAAAATAACTGCCCATGAACTGAGAAAAGTCAAGCGTGCAGCTGCCAAGATGCCACTTGCCACCAGTTAGGCTAAATTTCAGAGCTGCAACATCACTGGAGTGCCCAAAAGCACAAGGTGTGCAATACTCAGAGACATGGCCAAGGTAAGAAAGGCTGAAAGACGACCACCACTGAACAAGACACACAAGCTGAAACGTCAAGACTGGGCCAAGAAATATCTCAAGACTGATTTTTCTAAGGTTTTATGCACTGATGAAATGAGAGTGAGTCTTGATGGGCCAGATGGATGGGCCCGTGGCTGGATTGGTAAAGGGCAGAGAGCTCCAGTCCGACTCAGACGCCAGCAAGGTGGAGTACTGGTTTGGGCTGGTATCATCAAAGATGAGCTTGTGGGGCCTTTTCGGGTTGAGGATGGAGTCAAGCTCAACTCCCAGTCCTACTGCCAGTTTCTGGAAGACACCTTCTTCAAGCAGTGGTACAGGAAGAAGTCTGCATCCTTCAAGAAAAACATGATTTTCATGCAGGACAATGCTCCATCACATGCGTCCAAGTACTCCACAGCGTGGCTGGCAAGAAAGGGTATAAAAGAAGAAAAACTAATGACATGGCCTCCTTGTTCACCTGATCTGAACCCCATTGAGAACCTGTGGTCCATCATCAAATGTGAGATTTACAAGGAGGGAAAACAGTACACCTCTCTGAACAGTGTCTGGGAGGCTGCGGTTGCTGCTGCACGCAATGTTGATGGTGAACAGATCAAAACACTGACAGAATCTATGGATGGCAGGCTGCATGAGTGTCCTTGCAAAGAAAGGTGGCTATATTGGTCACTGATTTGTTTTTGTTTTGTTTTTGAATGTCAGAAATGTATATTTGTGAATGTTGAGATGTTATATTGGTTTCACTGGTAAAAATAAATAATTGAAATGGGTATATATTTGTTTTTTGTTAAGTTGCCTAATAATTATGCACAGTAATAGTCACCTGCACACACAGATATCCCCCTAAAATAGCTAAAACTAAAAACAAACTAAAAACTACTTACAAAAATATTCAGCTTTGATATTAATGAGTTTTTTGGGTTCATTGAGAACATGGTTGTTGTTCAATAATAAAATTAATCCTCAAAAATACAAATTGCCTAATAATTCTGCACTCCCTGTGTGTGTGTGTGTGTGTGTGTGTGTGTGTGTGTGTGTGTGTGTGTATATATATATATATATATATATATATATAGGGGGTTGCCACCTGGGGCCCTGGGAACCTCCGGATCCCTAAATATAAAAATATATATATATATATATATATATATATATATATATATATATTTTTTTAAAGGGGGTTGCCATCTGGGTTGACCCCCAGGCCCCTTTACAGGTGTACTGCCTGTACCCCCCTGATGGCGGCCCTGCGTGTTAAAAGGGCCTAAGACTGATGTGCTGTGGTTTACCCACACCATGGGTGCAGTGTAGGGCACCTGTGTCTATCCTGCAGGTTAGCTGAACTTTGCCATAGACTCCGCCTGTGGCAAAAGCCAGCGCTGTAGAGGAAGCATCGGATTATGGGGCTCTGCTCCACAGCCGCTTTCTTTCTCTACCACCAGCTTCATTCACAACACTGATGCTGTGGTATGGCGGGTGGGCAACCTGCGATCTGGGCTTGCCAACCTGCCATTCCAGAGCAGGAGATCGCGGGCCACATCAGAGGGACCACTGGTTGGCCAGTAAACGGTAAACAATGCATTTTTAATGCAGTTTTTGCTGTGAAAATAACAATGGTCCCAAAAATGTGTCAAAATTGTCCGAAGTGTCCGCCATAATGTCAATCACAAAAAAACGCTGATCGCTGCCATTAGTAGTAAAAAATAAATAAAAAAATAATAAAAATGCAATACAATTATCCCCTATTTGGTTTGTGCAAAATTGATAGCGTTTACAAATCGATAAACGCTTATTGTGTGTGTTTTTTTTTACCAAAAATAAGTAGAAGAAAGAATACTTATCGGCCTAAACTGTTTTGGGGGATATTTATAATAGCAAAAAGTAAAAAATATTGAATTTTTTTTTCAAAATTGTCGCTCTATTTTTGTTTATCGCGCAAAAAATAAAAACCGCAGAGGTGATCAAATACCACCAAAAGAAAGCTCTATTTGTGGGGAAAAAAAGGACGCCAATTTTGTTTAGGAGCCACATCGCACGACCGCACAATTGTCAGTTAAAGCGACACAGTGCCGAATCGCAAAAACTGGCCAGGTCCTTTTACTTGCCTAAAGGTCCGGGTCTTGAGTGGTTAAGGAGATATTTCTTGCACCTACAGGTAAGCCTTAATCTAGGCTTAGCTGAAGGTGCAAGTTGTCAAAGTGGGTTTACATTTACTTTAAAATATACAGGTTACCAGATACATAAGATGAACCTCATGGCCATATGAAGTATTCGGATAGTCTTTGATGCGCCCACCTGCTTGTTTGCAAAGGAATAGTGGGCTAGGTTGGGTTTTGATGGCTAATCCTCAATGTTTCTTGACTAAATAAGAGTTTTGAATGAACTGTGGTTGTCTCGTATTACTAACTACAGAGCAAGTGACAGCCTGGATGCGTAAGAGTCGGTGACACACATGTATGTAGAAGAAAATCCCATGACTTCATACACTACGTGCTAGAATTCCTTCAGCATCGATTCCACCTACGTGCACTGTTATATTGATGTGAAGCACAGCAAACGTTTCTCAAACAAACCATACAAGTATAGTATCTAGGTCAGTGGTTCCTAACCACACTGAAAGTACACATTGTTTTGACCTACAGCAATCTTTTCACATATACAGTATAAAGGAATAGCAAGATTATCCCCATCTTGGCAACACAAATCCTGTAATAAAATTAAAGATCTAAAACAGTTCTTATTTAAATCTCTTTTGCCATCTGATAATAATGGGAAGGGAAAGGGAGTAGCCATTTAGGCTCTCCTTTCCTTATGGGACCACAGCATGGGCAGCTAGTCAAATAGCTTAAGGGTTGGTTTGGGGTCAGCTTTAGGTCAGGGAAGATTAGAAGTTTGGGTAGCAGTAATTAGTTAAGCCAGAACAGCTGGGTTAGAGGGCTATGGAGACAGGGAGGTTGTGGGTCTCAATTGGTCGAACAGAGGTCAGGTGACCCGATAGATGGTTCTGGTAGCCGGCTCAAACCTTATATAAAGCCAGGGCTCCGGGAGGGCCTGTGGCCGTCTCAAAGAAAATTCCAGCCGGAGGAGCTCCCCAGTACACGTTCCCGAGATGGAAGCCTTACTGCACCAACTGTTGGCTAGAGCGGAGAATGCGGGTGGAGAGGAGTGGATTCGCCACTGTCTTTCCTTACCTCTGGAGCCTTGGTCGGTCAGCAGCCTAGAGTCGGAACCGTCAGCGGGCCCGAGCAGTGCGGACGCGTCCCAGCAGCATCCATGCCTGTCGGTAGATGGAGGGAGTCCTTCGCTGTTTGCTTTAGAGATCGCGCATCCATATGACGTCGCAGAGGAGGACGGCTCGGCGCCAAGAACAAGCGGAGGCGTTCCCTGAGGGAGAGTGTCAGCCCTGCTCTGTCGGGGGATACAGAGGGCGGCCCGAATGTCTTTCCTTTTTCTTTCAGAAGCCAGCAGTCTCGTCAAGCAGCGCCCCCTGCAGGCCGTGGACGGAAAGGCAGAAGCGCTAAAACCCCACTAAGACCGCCTTCACCGCAGCCTACTCCTGCTAGAAATAGCCAGGCAGCTCGCAGAGGCAGCAAGTGCAGTCGAAAAGCCCAGAATACTACTGAGCAGCAACCAGTACTACAGACCGGCAGAATCCCTGTGCGGTGCGAGGTCCCAGCAGCAGCCCCTGGAGCTTGATCTGCTCAGGCAGCCGATGGTAAGTGCAACGCTAAAGCTCAAATGTCTATTTTATCGTCAGCGGTTGAACAACTAGTGGCAGTTATGAGGGCACAGATGGTCCCTCCAGTGGCCAAGGAGGCTATGGTCTGGTCATTGGATGCAATACATCTAAAGAAGGTACTGATGGTGCTACAAGCATATCAGAAATAAGTGTTAAAGAATGTATGCCATGTCTTATGTCACCTTTAGGCTTCCATTTGCCTTTAAATGTTAAAGAAAAAATATGGAAAAGGCGAGTATATTGACTTTTTTACAATCCTTCCTCCTGTCAGGGATAATGCAAGGTATGACAGGAAAGATGAGAAATCGAATGATCAGAGACCAGTGATCAAATCTTTTTACGGTTGGTTACAGGCCTTTCTCAGAAAAGTCCATTATTGTTCCAGCACATTGACATTATTTTAAAAGCCTACAGGGGTTTCAGCGGCTCAGCTTGGTTAGCATATGATCAGGCTTTCAGGAAAAAATTGGCGGTTCAGCGATCTTTACAGTGGGGGTCTAAGGACGTTGGCCTCTGGCTCAATTTATTTTTGCCCCAGAGGCAGCCTTTTGCTCGCTCAAACATATTGCCTGCTCCTCAGGCTTCGCCCCCCGGTATTTACAAGAAAGGCTTGTGCTTTGCCTTAAATGACTCCCAGTGTAGGTGGTTGAATACGTGCAAGTTCAAACATGAGTGTGCGTTTTGTGCAGGGAGCCACCCTGTTTCAAAATGTTTTTGGAAATTGCAGGCATCCGCCAGGGAGGGTTTTCTCAAAGGCAATTACTCCGGTCATGCTCCCAAGAATGCTCCTATGGTTGCAGGTGTACCCAAACCGTCGAATGGCTTCCCTCCTAATTAGGGGGTTTTCCGAAGGTTTCGTTATACCAAGTTTTGATGGAAATGGGTGTAACATAACTAGCAATTTAAAATCTGTCAGCAGGGCCCCTGGGGTGGTAAGAGCAAAATTATTAAAAGAGGTAGAAGCAGGTAGGATGGAAGGTCAGTTTGCCCACCCCCCTTTTGTAAACTTCAGGATTTCCCCGTTGGGTTTGGTTCCTAAGAAAGAGCCGTCAGATTTTAACCAAAATAGGTATGTAGCGCCCCCTTACTTTCAGTATGGGCACTACGCCAAAGTTAGCTAGAATAGGAGAGCTACGTTGCTCCCAATCGTGATTTATTTAAATTATGACCCCTGTCGGTCCAGAAAGGTCTCCTGGACCAATCTGCATTCTAGGAATGTGGTATAATCTCTGGCCAGCAGTTGGCGCCAGCGCGGTTTCTGGCAGAGCAAGTCTTCCCCAGCAGCCAATTACAGGAGTTCTTCCCTCGCAGGGCATGCTGGGGAGGGGTATATCTGTGACAGGTGTCATGTGTTTTAAAGTCTTCGCAGGGTGCTGGGTGCGACATCCACCTTCAGGGTGTGCGCACCTATGGGCCCCGCCGGCGTGGCCCTCCTGGCCAAGCTTGCAGGCTTCATCGAGCCTTAACCGGAGGCGAAAGAGGACCCCAGTAATCCACTGGGTTCCAGGTTCCATTGAAACGGAATTCAGGCTGAGTGCCGCACTAATCGGGGATCTGGTGACCGGGATGCTACAGGTACGCATTACTGTCTCCGGGTGACCTGGGCTGGAGTCCATTGGAAGGATTCGCCCCTATATTCATCCATTACAGACCGTTGTTACTAAGGGCTGGATTGCCCATTCACATCCAAGCCTGACACTGCAAGTTCACCCCTTTACTCTCATCAACCCTTTCTCTCCTAACTGAAGTTGATGTTGGCTGTGTTTGGCCTAGAAATAAAGCCTTGGAAAAGTTTTTATAAAATGTCTGGACCTTCGCTCACTACTTTGTTCCTGCATCACACCCCTAGACAACGATAGTTATGTAATGTGCCGGACCCAACAATCAACCAGCAGCTCCCCGAGGGGTAGCGCTACAAGTAGAAGAATACGTATTGGCCTAAACTGAGGAAAAAAAACTTTTTTTATGATTTTGGGGGATATTTATTATAGCAAAAAGTAAAAAATATTGCATTTTTTTCAAAATTATCACTCTATTTTTGTTTATAGCGCAAAAAATAAAAACCGCAGAGGTGATCAAATACCACCAAAAGAAAGCTCTATTTGTGGAGAAAAAAAAGGACGCCAATTTTGTTTGGGAGCCAAGTCGCACGACCGCGCAATTGTTAGAGACGCAGTGCCGAATCGCAAAAACCGTCCGGGTCCTTTTAGCTGCCTAAAGGTCCGCGTCTTAAGTGGTTAAACATCTCATGGAGGTTTGTTCAATCCTTATTCCTGAAAATGGAAAGAGTATGGCACAATTGCAAACCTACCAAGACATGGCCATCCACCTAAACTGACAGGCAGGGCAAAGAGGGCATTAATCAGAGAAGCAGCCAAGAGGCCCATGGTAACTCTGGAGGAGATTCACAGCTCAGGTGGGGGAATCTGTTCCCAGGACAGCTATTAGTCGTGCACTCCACAAATCTGGCCTTATTAATTGCTTGCCGACTGCCACACACACATTTACGTTGGCAGAAGGGCTCGTACAGGCCAATGGGCTCACCTGTACGTCCCTTTGAATTTTCCAGTGCGTGAACGCCGCCGACGGCGAGAGCACACACTGTGGGAGCGTGCCCGCGGGTCCTGTGAACTCTATGTTCACCGACGGCCCACAATCGTGATACGGAGAGGGATAAACAAGGCACTTCCCTATTCTGTCTAGTGACATGACAGGGATCTACTGCTCCCTGTCATTGGGAGCAGTGATCACTGTCATGTTTAGTGGTAGCCCACCCCCCCCCACAAAAATCACTCCCTAGGGCACACTTAACCCCTTGATTGCCCCTAGTGTTTAATCCCTTCCCTGCCAGTGTCATTTATACATTAATCAGTGGCTATTTATAGCACTGATCACTGTATAAATGACAATAGTCCCAAAATAGTGTGAAAAGTGTCGGAATAGCACGACCGCGGAATTGTCCTCTAAAGCGACACAGTGCCGGATCCCAAAAAATGCTCTGATCAGGAAGCGGATACATTTTTCCGGGGGTGAAGTGATTGAGTGGCAAGAAGAAAGCCATTGTTGAAAGAAAGCCATAAAAAGTTCCAGGTGCTCTGGTCAGATGAGACCAAATTTGAACTTTTTAGCCTAAAGGCAAAACGATGTGTGGTGGAAAACAAACACTGCACATCTCCACTGTGAAAAAACATGGTGGTGGCAGCATCATGTTGTGGGGATGCTTTTCTTCATTGGGGACAGGGAAGCTGGTCAAAGTTGATGGGAAGATGGATGGGCAATCTTAGAAGAAAAAGTATGCAAAAGACTTGTGACTGGGGTGGAGGTTCACCTTCCAGTAGGACAACGACCCTAAACATACAGACAGAGCTACAATGGAATAGTTTTAGATCAAAGCATATTCATGTATTACAATGGCCCAGTCTAGACCTAAATCCAATTGAGGGTCTGTGGCAATTAAAAATTGCTGTTCCCGGGCACTCTCCATCCAATCTGACAGAACTTGAGCTATTTTGCAAAGAAGAATGGGCAAAAATGTCATGCCTAGTACACACAATCGTTTTTCCCGTCGGGAAAACTGCTGTGTTTTCCTTCTGGCTGGGAAAAACGGCCGTGTGTATGCTCCTTAGCAGTTTTCCCGACCGGAAAACTGTGGTTTGAAAAATGAGAACATGTTTTCTCGTCAATAGCGTGAATTTCCTATGGGAAACACTGCGAGGGAGCATACAGATGGCCGGTTTTCCCGACCAAAGTTCTCCTGGTAGTTTTCCTGTTGGGAATATCGGCCTGTGTGTACAGGGGAAAAGGGACCGAACCGGGTTCTCGGTTTTCCCATCGGTTTTCTAACTGTCGGGAAAACCGATCGTGTGTGTACTAGGCATCACTCTCTAGATGTGCAAAGCTGGTACAGACATCCCAAAAAGACTTGTAGCTGTATTGCAGTGAAAGGTGGTTATAAAAAGTATTGACTCAGGGAGGCTGAATATAAATGCACGCCCCACTTTTCACATATTTATTTGTAAAAAAAAAAAATGTTTTTATCATTTTCCTTTCACTTCACCGTTATGTTGGCCTATCATATAAAATTTACGTTTTGGTTTCAAAACATTTGATATTTCCAAGAGCACACTTCCTGGCATTAATCTAAAGGCAGGAACATTCCAAGAATATCCCCTAGGCAGTTGGCAACTATTCAGTAATAATATTATTTGGCACTATCCTGTTTGTTTATAGTCCTGTAAAATAGAGACTAACAAAAAGAACCAGCATGACATGACTGCATTGATTTCATGAAATTCCTGCAGCTTGTGGCTGAACAGGTTGAACAGGTGACAGGTTGCAGAACTTGACATTGTGCTGGGGAGTATCCAGAGGATTAAGAAGCTAACTGGTTCCACCTGTAGTCACATAAGTATCTTATCTGTAGTTTTCTATTGACACAGAGGGCGTATTCTGGGGACTATTGGTAAAACGGGTCCTCCCTCTCTGGTGACACTCCACACACACCTTGTCACTCTTCTCTTGCTCTTTCCTTCTCCCTACTGATTAGAGACAGCACCTAGACCAGGCTATATTACAGGTAATGTCCATATACAATGTGATTTTATGTCATTTTGTGGGAATTGTGCTTGCTGCATGACTTTATCTGAAAGTTGCTTGTCTTATAGACTGTTAGATTTTCAGATTGCCAACTTTTGCAAATGAGAATTGGGTGACTTTGGGTTTATGTTGTAGTTACATCATGTGTGGTCAGTTTAAAACTGTATGCAGTTGACAATATTTAAAATTTCTTGGGACCAAAGCTGGTTACTCACAGTAGTAGTGTACTGGACTAAAGTACAGTTCTGGCAAATTATTTACTAATGGCTAAGAAAATGCTTCCTCCTTTTTTTTTTTTCTTTCTTTTTTTTTCTTGTTCTTGCATTAAGTGCTTTTTGTAATGTTTTACTTGAAGAAGCCAAAAAAGCACAAATCGATAGCAAATTGATTTATATAACCTAGCAGGATTGAAAGTTAATTTTAAAAAAATGGGGATTTTATTGTGAATCACATGTTTTCTAATTCTACATAAGAAATGTAAAGTGCTTTTTTACTGTATTTTTTTTTATTTTTTTCAGGTGCACATGTAAAACATAGAATTTGCTTTATGTAAATCTTGCCAATATGTAATGAAAGATTTGTTGTTAATTAGTTGATGTTAATTGATGTTAATTTTTAATTCTATATTGCATAAGGACCTCCACGTTTGCATAATTATATATGAAGGCTATTCTTTGCGGTGCTACACACAAAAAAAAAAACCCACCCTGCACGGCAAAGGAATAATGAGCTAATATGCATAGCATACTAGCTCATTATGAAGTACTTACCTGAGATTGAATCCCCCGCAGCGGTGCTCAGTCACCTCCTCCGTTGGTGGCATCTCTCCATGAGTCACTTCTGCCTATCGCGGCTCTGACGCTCTGACTGGCCGGAGCCAACAATTGGCATATTGATTTTACGGTATATGTTGTATGCCAGGTTTATCTATTCCCTGGTAGACTACACAAAATGTGATGTACAGTATGTTCGCCTCCTAGTTGTCATGAGATGTGCCTAACTTCAGGCAGATTTTGTTCACATTATCTGGCATTACCTAGTTATATTTGAATTTAGGAGATGAGTTGCTTTATCTTCTAGCTACCATATTACCCCCATCTCTTGCACACCTGAAAAATTATTTTATTTATAAACCGGATGAGGCCTGCTGGCTTCTTTATACAGTAAATGTATGCTCCCCGAGGAAAGCCCTATTTAAGGCTTTGGCTATTAGATGAGTGAATAATGATCTTCAACTGTTGGCAGCCCTTCAAATGCATATATAAAAAAACAACTTTTCAAAAAGCTGGCACTTTGCATTGTACATAGCAATGTAGGTGCCAGTGCACTTTGCCAAAGCTTCATAATTAGCAGGACTAATTTCTCTGTTTTTTGGTAAAGTCTGAGCGAGAGCTCAAGGAAGAAGGACCTTCTGGTTTGCAACAGTGTTTTGAGACCCTAGTAGTATTTGCAGGCACCTGGTGCTGTGTCCTTCTTTTTTGATTCTTTCTCAACCCCACTGTATTTTTAAATTAGTCAGTTTGTTTACAGAGCATTAGCCCCCCAAAAAATTAATTTAATTATGGGTAGACAATAAGTGTATCCTGCGTGTTTAACCACTTAAGGACCTGACCAATACGGTGGTAAATGACCCAAGGGGTTTTTACAATTCGGCACCATGTCACTTTAACAGACAATTGCGCGGTCGTGCAACGTGGCTCCCAAACAAAATTTGCGTCCCTTTCTTCCCACAAATAGAGCTTTCTTTTGGTGGTATTAGAGCGACATTTTTGAAAAAAAAAACAATATTTTTTACTTTTTGTTATAAGAAAAATCAAATAAACTAAATTGTAGTCAAACATTTAGGCCAAAATGTATTTAGCCACATGTCTTTAGTAAAAAAAAATCACAATAAAAAAAAAAATATAGCTACCTAGCGGGAACAGCGACACTAATACAGCGATCAGAAAAATGATCGCTTAGTGACACTGGCAATAGGGAGTGAAAGGGTTAACTAGGGTGGTGATCAAGGGGTTAAAACTTTATTAGGGGGGGTACGGGGCTATCCTGAACCTAACTGTCACACTGACACTAAATGCAGTGATCAGTACACTGCATTCAGTGACACTGTGACAGGGGGTGGGGGCGATCGGGGGGTGGGTTAAATGTGCCTATGTGTCTGTGTGTCAGTGTGCTGTTGTGCAGGCTTACTATGTGATGTGATCTCTCCTCAGCGCCGGTTGAAAAAAATGCCGAGAGCAGAGATCACATCACTTCCCTCTTCCTGTGTTTACACAGGAGGAGGAAGTGCACTGCAGGGGGAGCGCGCACATTGGCTGGGAGCGATCCGGAGGGGGCGGACAAAAACAAACAGCCGCCCCCTCAGAACGGATCGCTCGTACAGCAAACCAGACCGCCGCATGTACCCGGGGGGGTCCCGATCGGACCCACGTCTAGGCAGCAACGTATATATCCGTTGATGTGCCTGTCTGTGCCATTCTGCCAACGTAAATGTACATGCGGCGGTCCTTCTGAGGTTAAGGAGGAAAGCGCCAAGAGCAGAACATGTAAATATTGTATATAAAAAAAAATGTTTCATGGGTTCAAATTGGATGGATCCTAAGGGGTCATTTGTATTGGGAGTTTTGATGTCAGTTAAAGAGGGGCTTCTGTCTCCCCACCAAAAACAAATGTAAAATACTGTAAAGTGTAAGTTCACCTTTGCAAAAATCTGTAAGGTCAACTTACACTGGACCCCCTACCCATGGCACCCAGTCCCGCTGACCTGGAGTCCCACAATCACCCGTTGTGACACATCAGATTGCCGCTTTACTGGTCCGGGGATTTGAAAACCCCACGGCTTTCTCTCCTCTTCTTCAGCGCTGACAAGATGGGCTACATGCTTCTGATTGGTCGGTACAGCCCATGTAATGGTGCCTGCCAATAAGAATGCCTCCTTTTTTTTTTTTTATTGAGGTATGTTTTAACAGATTAAACTAGGGTTGTCGCGATACCACTTTTTTAGGACCGAGTACAAGTACCGATACTTTTTTTTTCATGTACTCGCCGATACCGAATACTGATATATTTTTTTTTAAATGTCATGTGACCGTTTTCAAACCACAATACAGACTAAGGGTATTTTCTTTAGAATTATGAAGAACTCTAACTCAAGACATTATAAAAGAATAAAAATGAATAAAAATGTTTTATTTGCTTGTCACGCAGTAGTAAAAAACTCAAAGAATTTTCACAGAACATGTTGATAAATACAAAAAAAGTATCGGCAGAAGCATCAGGAGCATTTGTGCGAGTACAAGTACTCCCGCAAATACTCGGTATCAGTCCCGATACCGATACTAGTATCGGTATCGGGACAACCCTAGATTAAACCAAGGGGATTTCTAATCCCCGGACCGGTAAAGTGGCTGTCTGTGTCCGAACTGGTAATCTCCGGACTCTAGGTCAGCGGGACCAGGGAGAGGGTCCAGTGTAAGTTCACCTTACAGATTTTTTTGTAAAGGTGAACTTGCCCTTTAAAGACCCTTCCCTTCCAGAGATCCAGCGATGTCCTCACACAAGCCAATTGTTTAATGGACTTCGAGTCCAGGCGTCGGCATCTTATCTTAACTTAAGGGAAATCGTCAGTGAAGCCTTTGCGACTTGTAATGTGTCCCAGAATGCGGCAGTGATCCGGGCAGAAGTGGGAACGGTTGCCTGTTCTATTCTTTTCAAAAAACAGAATGGCAGCACTAATGTGTACATGGCTGTGAACGCAGAGCATAAAAAGTGCCTAGCCGCCCTGTATACAATATTCATGGTAATTGTTGATACAATAAAGATGTATTGTGATTAAAGGAGTAACTGGGTACATAAAAGCATACTAATCTGTGTGTACCTTTGCATTGATTCAACAGGTGACAACAATCGGCCTTCTACGTGGTGCAGGGTGAATACACCATGGGTAATCAGGTGGTAAGGGATAACTTTGAATGGGTGTATACAGATCAACCACACTCTGACAGAAGGAAAGAGATTCTGGGTGAGTATTTTGTGTATGAGCTAGTCTTTACAGACATGATATAATCAGTGAAATAAATGACTCATGAGGAGTAAACCTTTCATAATGTGTGAACATACTGTGCGTTAAAGTGAAATTTCCATTTTATCTAGGCCGTTTAAACTGAGGATGTGTTGGAAGAATGTAAAAGCAGAGATTTCCTTTGGTGAATGTTGAAGGAATTGTCAGATAGTTTTATATGCCATCTCAACTTGTTCTCCATTTTCCAACATATCCAATCCTCTTTTTTGGTCGGTGAGACTGATCATCACTATTTAAAGGTTTAGTATTGAGGATTGGAAGGTGCAGCCAGAGCCAAGGGGCTTAAAGTAAAGGTGAAGTATGCATACATACATACACCCAGGGCTTTTTTTCAGGGGGAACTCGGTTCCACCACCTCTGGCAGTATCCAACTTTAGCCAAATCTGTGCAGTTTGTTTTTTATCTACAGGCACCCCTTACCTGCATAGGCAGTTTTTGGTGAAGGCAAACTAACCCTTTAAAGCAGAATTAAGCGACAAGCCCTGCAGTTACGCCATTTTTATATCTTTTATGCACCGTAAATTTTACCCGCTGCCTCTGCTAACTGCTTTCGAGCACCTATGCTTGAAGACTGAACCCTTACAACATGGTCTCTCTGGATCATGGAGACTGTTGTCTCAACCATCAGCAGATTTTACCCAGAAATTCCTTACCATATGTGAGAATGATCTTCATGTCAAGTTTATAGACAAACAGACCAAATTCTCTAGATGAGGGTTGAGATGCAGACTACTTTGTGTACTCATTCCAACACCTACAAATAATTGTGAGCCGAGTGCAGCCCCCTACTTATAATTTAAAGTGGATGTAAACCCAATTCATTAAATTTGAGCTGGGCACATATACCTGCAGTGTTTTGTTATCTCTCTTCAAAGAGCTAAGTCCCATAGCTCTCTCCTGAACTGTCCCTCTGTTATCAGCCAGATAACTCCTAACAAATTCTCGGACACATCTGATAAAAGCTGCCAGAAATTTCTGTCAGGGGAGGTTGTTATAAATAGATCAGCAGGCAGCTGGCCCTGTTACAAAACACCTCTGAGAGTCTCTGCCTATGATGAGAGGGGGTGTGTGCCTTTCCTCCAATCAGCAATTTTAGCTATCTTGGCTATGTATGCCCAGACCACACACTCTGTTAAACAGGAAGAGAAAATTTTCCAACGTTTAGAACTTTCTAAACAGTATATAAATGCAAAGACAGCAAATATGGATGTAAAACTGATATAGGAACATTTTGTTTCATCTCGGTGTATTATCTGAAGCTGTTCACTTCACTTGGTGTATGGAGGGTTTACAACCCCTTTTAAGTGGCATTTCACCCAAGTGGAACTTCCGCTCATTTGTCCCCCCCCCCCTCCGTTGTCACATTTGGCACCTTTTATGGGGGAGGGTGGTGGATACCTGTCTTTTGTTATCCTGTCCCTGCTTTCAGGAGTCCAGGCCGCAACAAATTCCTTCAGCGGCTCGGCTCCCTCCTTCACCCGCAGCCGGGCCAGTAGGAGAGGCTCCGCTCCCTCCTTCACCCGCAGCCGGGCCAGTAGGAGAGCACAGCGGTGCCTCACGCATGCACAGTAGGGACCCGGCGTGAAGCCGTAATGCTGCACTGCCAGGGTTCCCTTACTGGCAGTGGTGGCGGCAGTCCCCCGACAGCTGATGTGGGCGGACTTCCCCTTCCCCTTTTTTTTGTAAGTGAACTGAACTTAAAAGAGGAACTGGAAAAAGCTGTACCTCCGTTCGACATTAAACTGCAACTGATTGACAGCCTTGTGCAGGCTCCAAGTTTCCTGCACCATTGGCAACTGTTGTGCTGGATTTGAAGGGGTCTAGAGTAAACTGTTCGGGCCACTTCGCAGAGAACATTTCCCTTCTCTGGGGTAAACTAACCAAAGCCAACCCTTAACCCTTCTTCTCTCCCTTCTTTCTTTTTTTTTTTTTTTTTTTTTTTTAATAGACGACTTGTCAATGAATGTTATCAAATAACCAAATATAGCAATCGTTTTCTTATTTAAACTATCCCTTAAAATAAATATAGCAATCTAGATAAATTGCAAGTTTTTCAGGCAGTATACCTGTGCGAGAGAAACTACACTGAGCAAATATTTTTAGCAAAAATATTAATGTTTACCTTGAAAGTATTGTTTTATATAATGTCCAAAGACATACGAAGGTGGTCTTTTCTGCAAATGCAAACATGACCTCCTGGGGACATGTCTTACAGCAGACATTAACATAAATGTGAATGATCCACTCGCCTATAATAACCTGTTCAAATTGGTTATAAAGCCTAAACATTTTTTATCTTAAAGCATTCCTTGCATTAAAGAATAGTTCACTTTTGGAGCATGTTACATGTTCCACCTGTTTTTGGGTGGAAGATTGTAACATTCTTCAGCGTCTCCTCTCTCTCCCCTCTTGTGACAGGGGGCTGGGGATCTTCTCCTCGCAGCGGCTGTCACAATTTAAAAACAGCATGGCTATACAGGGCTCCACCCACATGGTCACATCATTGATTCACTGTGATCTGCTGATCATGCGAGCAATACGCTGCAGGCTCATTTCTGCAACAAAAAAAAGCTTTTTTTTTGAAGGCAAACTTATCCTTTAAGGTAAGAAATGTTTAGGTGACAGTATTGCCCCCTTACTCCTCTTTACATACCCGGCCCCTCATTCGATCAGCGATGTGTACATCTGAAGCTCTCCTCTCACCTCACTTCCTAGTCTCACTGGCTTTGCTGAGGCAGCGGGAGCCATTGGCTTCCATTGCTGTCAAAGTCTGTGACGAGGGAGGTGGTGCTGAGTCCCGCTGTCTGTGTCAATAGACACAGTCAGCAAGACTCGAGAGCAAACCCACATGAGTACCCTCATATAATGTCTTTCTGTGGGGGCACTTGGTGATGGGGAGGAGCCAGGAGCATCGGTAAAGAACCAGAGAAGAAGAGGTTCGGTGCCACTCTATGCACAGATGGAGTAAGTATAAATCTGTTTGTTATTTTTTTTTTGTTTATAAATTTACATGTTCAATCGCATTAGGTAAATGGAAAAAGGATAACAGCAACTAGACAAAGATTTTGAGTCACTTTGCTTTTCCTTCTTTACATGTTTGGTTGAGGGGTATCTTTTTACTATTTGGTTGAGGGGTATCTTTTTACTACCACAGCCTTGGGATTGTCACTCCATCCAGAATAGGTCCTTTCAAAGGACAACCATCTTGTATTTACAGCCAACTTAATTCAGACCTGCTTTCTTTGCTGTATCACAGATCACAATTTGCAGATTCTCCCTCTAGTGCAGAGGTAGTCCAGCCTAAAGGAGGCCATACACTGTAAAGGTTCTCTCAATCAGCCATGCAGGCTGACTGGGAGAAACCCATTAATTCCTTCATCCATGCCAAGCACCATTTCTGAAGGATCCTTCCCTGCCAGCTATTGTATTCAAAAGCTAAAGGGGTGTTTGGCTATGGATCTTCACAGATTATCAAAGTCATTAATTGAGCGCAATTGGCAGCTCATCGATTTCCCCCAGCAAAGGACAGAAATTCAAGTTAAGAAATCCAACTGTAATAAGTCAAAGAGCGCCAAACGAAATATCCTTGAAACCATAATCTTTATTGTTCAACTGGTTGTAAGCAGGGCAAAGGACAGCCAATGCTTTTTGGTGGCTACAAATCCCCCTTCCTCAGAGCTGAGTGAAAATGGCAGAATCAATGGATTTGACAATACACCTAAACAGACTTCACTGCAGGCAGAGGGTATTATAGCCCACAATCCATGTAAAAGTAGCAGTGCTACAGTTGGGACCAGCAGATCACCTACTGTACACTTGTTACCAACAAACACCAACTGAACAGAAAGATTTGTTTGCGGAATAAAATAGAGCAGAGGTCACCTTTTTGTCCAGGGAAGGTGTAAGGCAGCGTTGGCCAATTCAGCAGAATCTTTCCATTGTAAATGCTTCTTAAACCTGTTTATCTCGTTTCTTCTGAAGTCCCTGGCCGGCCTGGAAATGTGCTAATAGATTTTGATCATCTGACTGCCACCCATTACTCTGTGAGTGTTTCTTAAACTGGGTTCCTCCCAGAGGTTTCTAGGGGTTCCTTCAGCAAAGAGCATTTTCTGACGCTCAGATTAGTAACCACTGACAGCAATGATCTTTTGCTATCAGTAAGCAGGGTATTCTTCCAACTGACAACAAATCTTCTCCCCGGTGTCTACCATGCTATTATGCTCTGTGAGTCGTAGCTATAGTATTGATTAGCAAGGGTTCCCTGATGAATGGCCTCAAATCGCACTGCAAAAACACACATGTGATTTCCACAGGAATGTGGTGCGATTCTTGCCCAAATTGCATGCGGTTTTCCACACCGCATCAGTGTGAACCTAGGCTTATTGTGATGAGCAGCCTTTCTGACCATCAATGAGATTCTAGAAGCAGAATGAGGCTGGCGGGAGGGGAATTGCATTCAACTTTTGCATAAAAAATATTTGCTTATAACTTCAACTTTGCTTATGTATTCTCACTATGGGATTGGTTGGAATTACATGGGTTTTGGGCAAGTTTTTTAACATGATACAGAAAAAACTGCCATTAGGCCCTTTAAGATGTATATCTAAAATACAAAACGGTTGTATAGAGCAGGGATCTCCAAACTTTTTAGCAATGGGCCAGTAACTTTTCTTCAGGCTTTAGGAGGGCCAAACTATGACCATTGGGGGTAGAAAATGCCCTGGCATCAGTGCCCTATGATTGGTTTTATTGGGAGGAATAGAGTCCCATTAATTCATTATCAGTTGGTGGAATAGTGCCCCAAGGGCCAGATAAAGGCAAGCAAAGGGCCACGTCTGGCCCCTGGGCAGCAGTGTAGAGACCACTGGTGAAGAGTAAAGAAATGACTGACTGATCATAGTAGGAACTGTTTATTATGCCTTTCATTGCACGTTTTGCCATTTTGATAAAGATTTCGAAGATTTACATTTTAAAACTTCTTGCATTAAAGTAAAACAAGGTTCTGTTACTTGTTCTACCCTAACTCGGTCTGTGTATTCTGTCAGTGTGGGAGTCTCCCTGCTGTCAGAATACAATAACGCAGCAGGGAGGATTCCACCATCAACCCCGATTTTGTGTGGATGGGGAAATCAGTTCAGTTTTTGTTCTTGTTTTTTTTTTTTCCTTCAGCCTGCTAGCCAAAGGTAAAAAATGGAACCGTATATGGCCAGCTTAAAGCTTGGGGTACACAGGGGCAGAATGTCGGGAGGCTTTTGCCTGTTCAAAAAAAAGTCTGGTACCAGCAGCCAACCGACTACCAATAAGTGCTCTTGGCTAATGGCAGAGAACACTGATTGGAGTGTTCTGGCGGAACACAACAGTTCAGTGGGGGTAATCGCTGTAGTAACTTTGCATAGTGAGTGCAGTGGCTTTGACTGGTGCTGGGTTGAATGGAAAAAAACCTGTAGTGTAGCTTAAGGCACACGGGTTTAAAGGGAGTAATCATAGCTACCCAAAGAACAATGGCTTTGTAAGAGCATTCCAGAATAAACAGATATTATTATATATTACCTGCCATGGTGCTTCTGCAAACACAACAGTGATGATTGCTAGTTGGTCGTTGGGGTAATGACCATTAACAACAGAGAGACTGGTTTTCGTGTTTTATAAAGGGATCATTTTTATTTCTCATTGCTGTGCTTAACTTTATAGATGTTTCCTAGATTGTATAATATATATGCGTGATAGTATAAATTAGATTTCTTTCTCGTACATCACGGGACACAGAGCGGCATATTCATTACTATGTGGGTTATATGGAGTACCTTCAGGTGTGGACACTGGCAATCTTCAAACAGGAAGTCCCCTCCCTATATAACCCCCTCCCCTAGAGGGAGTCCCTCAGTTTTTTCGCCAGTGTCTTAGGTGTTGGTCACGGAATAGCTTTGCTCCACATCCTTGGGATTAAGGGCGGGCTAACCGGATCTGTCCAAGGAGCCTCAGTGCCAAAGTGGACAGTACCCGGGCCCCAAACCGTGGGGTTTTGCCTATAATGTTCCTCTTTGGAGGGCTGGACCCTGGGCCCAGGACTTGGAGTTTGCAAAACCATAAAGTTCCTGTTTGCCAGGGTGCTATATAGGTCCAGGACAGTGGGTACCTTCATAGGACCCCAGGGCCTGAAGGTCTACTACGCTACCCACGGAGATGGGAGAAGATTGGATCAGTTTGCTGGTCAAACATCCTGCAGCATGGAGCAGGTAAGGGGGAGCCTGCGGGACTTGGTTCGACAGCAGGCTCCCCGGGGTAACCTAAAAGGGGGGATAGCCTAAGTATGCTCTGCATGGGCAACCGTGATCACTATGTCTAAGAGAGACAGGATGACACCCTTTCTCCCCCCATCACTAGGCCCCCCTGTCTAAATATGTGTTGCTAGCTAACCTGCTGTTTCTTCCTAGGGCTAGTAAGGATCCCTAGGGGCCTTGAGAGAGTCCTACCTGGCCGGGGGTTTGAATCTGCCGCCTGTTTCTGCGTGCCTGGATCTCCAGCAGCGCGGCTCCTCCATGTTCCTCCTGTTTTCCGGCATACGCGCGCGCGCGCGCGTGCGCGCGCACGTCTTATTGACATTTTTCGCGCCGTCCAGACAGGAGGGCGGGGGGGGCGGGCCTGCGGCGTCATACAGGGGCGCGCCTTTGTGCTGTTATAGACAGCAGGCTTTGTCAGTACTCAGTCTGAGGCTGATCTTTCAAGGAGAGGACGCAGAGCGGCAGAACAGTGACTCCCGGCGGCGGAAGAGGGGTAGTACATGTGGACTTTGTTCCAATGCCTTTATTGTTAAGCCAAGAATCCCCCTTATTTTGCAGCAGGTTGGAGGCTGGCAAACTTAAATTAGGGTCACTGTATGTTGTCAAAGAAAATATATAATATGTAATATATAATTATTTAAAAAAAAAAAAAAAAAAAACCAACATACGGGCCCATCAGTTTTTGGAACACTAGTGATCTATTCTCCCCTAAACTCTGAAATTGGTACTCCTGCCCACTACAGTCTGTTGTGTGGGCGGAGTCCCTCGATTTTGTATTATGGCTTCCAAGGGTTCGGGGTCAAAGGGTACAAAAAAGACCAAAAAAACAAAAGGGTTCCCTTTCTGATTCTGATATGCCGATTCTTTCCCCGCAGCTTATTAATTTAAGAAGCGCCTTGGATGAGCCATTAGGGGGATCTGGTGCGGAGGCTGGCCCAGATCAGCCCAGCCCTGTGTTTATCACAGAGGAGATGCTAGCCGTATCCCTAGGGGGGCTAGAAGAGAGAATAGCGGCATTGATCGCTAGAGCTATTCCTGGTAAGAAACGGGTTAGATCCCCATCACCAGGGGGTGTATCCTCAGATGCTGAGATTCTCTCTCCGGAGGAATTAGAATCACAGGAGGATCAACTGGACCTGAACCAAGAGGGTTCAGGGATGGAGGGGTCTACCTCTGAGGAACCATTTTCAGACTCCCAGACAGAGAGACTGTGGGTACAGTCTTTGACGGACATGGTCCGCTCGGCATGTAGTTTACCATTGCCAGAACCTCAGGTTCCTCCGGTATCCTCTCTGGGCTCTTTGAAAGCCCCGTTAAGCAACGCAGTTTTTCCGGTCCATCCTCTCTTGGAGGAATTGATCTTTCGGGATTGGGTACGGCCGGACAGGATTTTTCTGCCACCGAAAAGATTTGCGGTCATTTATCCCATGGAGGAAAAATTCTCCAAGAAGTGGAGGCTCCCAATAGTGGATGCAGCCATCTCATGTGTGAATACAATCACTAACTTGCCCGGTGGAAAACATACATATGTTTAAAGATCCGGTTGATAAAAGATTAGAGACACTTTTAAAAGCATCCTTTGCTACGGCAGGAGCAGTGGTGCAGCCAGCGGTAGCTGCAATTGGAGTTTGTCAGGCATTAAAAGACCAGACAAAAGAGATGTTAAAGGACATGCCTACCCAACAAGCAGAGGAGTTTGCTGACATTCCCAGAGCTCTGTGTTTCGCGGTAGATGCTATAAAAGATTCCATCCAGCAGGCTTCTCGTTTATCACTATGTTTGGTGCACATGAGAAGGCTCTTATGGTTGAAGAACTGGGCAGCGGAGCCCCCATGCAAAAAGGCTTCTGGCAGGATTTCCCTTCCATGGAGGACGACTCTTCGGAGAAGATCTGGATAAATATATTCAGACTATTTCAAATGGCAAGAGTACCCTTTTACCGGTCAAAAAAAAAAAAAAAAAAAAAAAAACATTCCGGGCTCCTACATTTAGGAGGCAGTTTTTTCCTGTCTCGGGGCCCTCTAATTCCAGGCAGTATCGACGGCCGCCTGCACGATCCAACGTTATCAGTAGATCGCAAGGACAGACCCCTGGGGGTAAGAAGCCGTGGTATCGCAAGCCGTCAAAGACAGCCCCTAGGTCTGCATTATGAAGGGGCGCCCCCACTCTCACGGGTGGGGGGAAGGCTTCGTCTCTTCTCAGAAGTTTGGGAAGCCAAGATCCCCGACAATTGGGTCCGGGCATCTGTAACCATAGGTTACAGACTGGAGTTTCTAAGATATCCTCCGCCTCATTTTCAAGAATCAAGGCTACCAAGGGATCCAGCAAGGAAGGCTTCAATGCTGGCAGCTTTGGATCACCTGCTTTGCCAGGACGTAATTATAGAAGTGCCAGCCCAAGAGCAAGGCCTAGGTTTCTATTCCAATCTCTTTGTCATACCAAAGCCCAACGGCGATGTCAGGCCAATCTTGGACCTAAAGAGGTTAAACGGTTATCTAAGGGTGCGTTCCTTCCGGATGGAATCCATCCGGTCAGCAGCCGCCGCGCTTCAGAAAGACGATTTTCTGGCCTCCATAGACATAAAAGATGCTTACCTTCATGTACCAATCTTTCAGGCGCATCAAAGGTTTTTACGCTTCGCGGTGGGGCAGCGACACTTCCAATTCAGGGCGCTCCCTTTCGGGCTGGCCACGGCCCCCCGGGTATTCACGAAGATTCTAGCCCCAGTTCTGGCCAATTTAAGGATCCAAGGAGTCACAGTCCTAGCATACTTGGACGACCTTTTAATCATAGATCACTCACGGACGGGTCTGCAAAAGGCAGTAAACCTCACGGTTCGGTACCTCGAAGAATTCGGCTGGGTCCTAAACCAGGGAAAGTCAGCATTCCAGCCTACAAAGCAGTTGGAATACCTCGGCATGAGGTTAGACACAGAACATCAAAAGGTGTTCCTGCCCCTTGTAAAGATCAAGTCGATCAAGGGGTTGGTTCAGTTGGTTGTAAACAAGAAAAGACCAACTATTCGCCTGTGTATGCGATTACTAGGCAAGCTAGTGTCCACATTCGAGGCAGTACCATACGCTCAGATCCACACTCGCGTCCTACAGGCAGCCATTCTAGCAGCCTGGGGCAAGAGGGCACATGCCTTAGAGTCCCCTTTGACGCTATCATCAAGGGTCCGACAAAGCCTGGCCTGGTGGTTGAACCCTCAGAACCTTCTAAAGGGAAGATCCTTCAGCCCTGTTGTCTGGAAGGTAGTTACCACAGACGCCAGCCTGGCAGGCTGGGGGGCGGTCTTCAAGGGGTTCTCCCGCCAGGGAACTTGGGTGAAAGCAGAGAGGCAGCTCCCCATCAATATCTTGGAAATCAGAGCTGCTCGCCTAGCCCTGTTGGCATGGACCTCCAGATTAAAGGGGTTCCCGGTGAGAATCCAGTCAGACAATGCCACGGCGGTGGCATACATAAACCACCAAGGGGGAACCAGGAGCCAGGCCGCTCAAAGGGAAGTGAACTTGATTTTTCAATGGGCAGAGGTTCATGTACCCTGCATTTCAGCGATATTCATTCCCGGAGTGGACAACCTGCAGGCAGACTTCTTAAGTCGCCAGAGTCTGTGGCCAGGGGAGTGGTCTCTGCATCCCCAGGTCTTTCAGACAATCTGCCAAAGGTGGGGAACGCCAGACGTAGATATAATGGCATCCAGGTTCAACAAGAAACTAGACAGGTTCGTGTCGCGAGCGAGGGATCCTATGGCCTGCGGAACCGATGCGTTGGTTTGCCCTTGGCATCAATTCAAACTTCTATATGCATTCCCTCCACTACAGTTACTCCCCCGCCTGTTGCGCAAGATCAGAGTGGAGCACAAGCCAGTCATTCTAATAGCTCCAGCTTGGCCCCGGAGGACTTGGTACTCACTAGTCCTGAAGATGGCAGTGGGAGACCCTTGGACTCTTCCTCTACAACCAGACCTACTCTCACAAGGCCCAATCCTCCACCCTACATTACAGCGTCTAAATTTGACGGCCTGGAGGCTGAATCCCTGATTCTCAGGGGTAGGGGTCTGTCTAGGCAGGTAATCCCTACCCTGATTAAGGCTAGAAAGCCGGTCTCCAGGGTAATTTATTACAGGGTGTGGAGGAACTACGTAGGCTGGTGTGAATCCAAAAGATGGAATTGCCGCAAATATACTATTGATAGGGTGTTAAGTTTTCTCCAGCTAGGAGTGGATAAAGGCCTGGCACTAAGCACAATCAAAGGGACAGATCTCAGCTCTGTCAGTGTGGTTTCAGAGGCCGCTGGCCACCCACTCGCTGGTAAAGACCTTCTTACAGGGGGTCTTGCGTATTAATCCTCCTGTCAAGTCACCAGTTTGTCCTTGGGACCTAAATCTTGTCCTGTCCACTCTACAGAAACAGCCTTTTGAGCCTTTGGCTGAGATTCCTTTACTCTTACTGACAAGAAAAAATTGGTTTTCTTGGTCGCCATAGTTTCGGCCAGGAGAGTGTCAGAATTAGCAGCCTTATCGTGTAAGGAACCATATCTTGTTCTGCATAAGGACAGGGCAGTTCTCCGGCCCCATCCTTCCTTTCTACCAAAGGTTATATCCAAATTTCACTTAAACCAGGATTTGGTACTTCCATCCTTCTTTCCAAAACCTACATCTAGAAAGGAGGGGTTGCTGCATACCTTGGATATTGTCCGGGCCATGAAGGCCTATCTTAAAGCTACGGAAAAGATCCGGAAAACAGAGGTGTTATTCGTTCTACCAGATGGCCCCAAGAAGGGGCAGGCAGCTGCAAAATCCACCATCTCGAGATGGATTAGACAATTAATCATTCAAGCCTACGGATTGAAGAGGTTGCCCCCTCCGTTGTCGGTAAAGGCCCATTCTACCAGGGCCATGGGCGCCTCTTGGGCAGCACACCATCAGATCTCTATGGCTCAGATATGCAAGGCGGCAACGTGGTCATCAGTCCACACGTTTACAAGGTTTTATCAACTAGACGTGAGAAGAAATGCGGATACTGCCTTTGGTCAGGCAGTACTACAGGCTGCAGTTTGAAATCCTCGGGATCAGAAACACCCTTGGTTATATATAAAAAAAAAAAAAAAAAAAAAAGGTTCTTCTTTCTTGACTAATTTGGAAATATTATTATGATTTGAGTTTAACTCTAAAATTGAATCCTTCTTTGGAAGATGTCTCCCTCCCCTCATTAAAGCATTGCTTTCGGACATCCCACATAGTAATGAATATGCCGCTCTGTGTCCCGTGATGTACGAGAAAGAAAAAGGGATTTTTAAATACAGCTTACCTGTAAAATCCTTTTCTTGGAGTACATCACGGGACACAGAGCTCCCACCCCTCTTTTGGGTGACCATTTTGGGAGGCATACTGCTTGCTACAAAACTGAGGGACTCCCTCTAGGGGAGGGGGTTATATAGGAGGGGACTTCCTGTTTGAAGATTGCCAGTGTCCACACCTGAAGGTACTCCATATAACCCACATAGTAATGAATATGCCGCTCTGTGTCCCGTGATGTACTCCAAGAAAAGGATTTTACAGGTAAGCTGTATTTAAAAATCCCTTTATTTAACTTTGGATGTTCACAAAATACCAATAGTATCTTGGTATCGAATGTCCTTGTGGCAGTCGTTTATACACGCAAATGCACAATCGCACTCAAGCCAGTATGGATGGTAGGTAAATAATATAACTGTATGTTTTGGAGGAAATCGCCCCCCCCAGATGGAAGGTACATAAAAAATTGGAAAGCCATAGACGCTCATGAATAGCTCCATTGATGTAGGTTTGACAAGAATATCTCATCTCTCATTCCTACCTTTATGCCTATTGTGCCTAATTTGTCTGACACTAACCAAACTACCTTAAAGGGACCCTGTTGCCAGACCATTCATTTTAGCTACAATCTCCCCACAAAATTATTTGTACATTTCACATATGTTATGCATGTTTTTTCTACGTAAAAGCTCTCCTTGTGTAGGCATTTAAATTGACTGCTGGGCGCTGCCATCTTGGATGTGATGTTGGAAGCCACAGCAGACTCTGAGCTGTCATGGTCGGGAACCCCAGTAACAGGGTTGCCAACTGTCAGTAAATTTCTGGATAGTTTGTAAAAATCTTTTTTTTTTTTGTTTGTTTGTAGCCTAGTGTAAACCATTCAAATTACTTTTATTACTTGGTGGTATCTACTACAACTCCAAGGTGGCTCTCTTAAGGCCCAGCGAGCCAGCCAGCCAAAGACCCCTTTCCCACTGCCCTTCTCCACAGTCCTCTCTCCATTGGTTCTGCACCCATCTCTCAAGCTGCAATCTCTCCCAGTTCTCTCAGGCATACATCTCCAGTCCTCCCAACTGTGCTCACGCGCCGGCACTCTTGTCTGTGACCTGTGGTCCTCCATGAAGACACTTAGAGTGTTCTCTCCTGCTGTCCTCTCTCCTGCTCTCTTATGTGCCTCTGGTTCTGGGATCTCTTCACTCCTCCCGGATGCACTTAACCCCCAGCCCAGTGTCACCCCCTGCCCCGACAGTCTTTACGACAGTCTTTACACTCTCTCACTCCATCTTTTCCACCCGACAATTCTTCTCCAGCTGGGCTAACCTCGGGTCTTTACGGAGGCCTGCCCCTGCCAATCCTAGTTGGGTATAGGTCAGGGCTCCTTAGGATACCATAGAAAATGCCAGAAGGAAGCGGGAGGTAACTGAGAAGTGACCCTGTGAGTCATCAGCTGATTCCCTGAGCCACTCCCAGCCCAGATTGAAAACAAACAGGCCTAGCAGTCTAGTTAAATTTCACTAACTAGAGGGTGTTGCATATGGTTTGTCAGTAAATAAAAGTGCTGTGAGAGATTGGCAACACTCCCCAGTAGACTCAAAACTAACCCTCTAATATCTTCTCCTTTGTCTCCTCTCGTCTACATAAACATTGTGTAGGGAGGGGAGAAGGAGCTAGGCAAGCACAGACGGTAATTAGAATCTCCCACAAGAGGAGAGAACTATAATGTACAAGATATAGAGGGGATTGTATCAGGGAAGTCCAATTAGCTAGTAAGTTCAAAAGCACATTACCAAGTAAATAAAAAAACATTAATGAAAAAGAAAAATCCGGCAAAAAAAAAAGTATTTAAAATACTTGATTTTTTTAGTGCTTTCATCTGCATTTTTTTTTAAGTTGGTGACAGGGTCTCTTTAAGACACTTATAACAGGACACCATGAGGGAAGGGAGACTGATAAAATCTCTTTGTAGTGAGGAAGGTACAAAGCCAGTGGAATAATCGTGTTTTGTATGACAGGTCAAAGTACCTGCACTACATACAAATTATGAAACCGGTCATTCCTTGTATGTCAGATGCACCTGATGCATGTGGGAAAATATTTGCTTATCCTGCAGAAAAGAGCCCATAATGAAGCAGTGACAGGGTTGGGCAGCATGTGACTATTTAGCTGACAGTAATAAGGGATAGTTAAAGGGATCCTGTCAGGAATAGAAATACAAGAGTCAAAGGCAACTTGTTTTTAAAGATGCAGACCCTGCTGCTGTCATTCTTTACAAAACAAGTATGCATGTATCAGGTGTCCCAAAACCTATCTGGATGTGGTCCTGTTTCTGGATTGGGACTCCCTAAACGGAAAAATGAGGATTGGATTGTCCTGTAACAAGGGTCAGCAACTACTGCTTTTATACTTATACCTTATTTATTTATTACAGATCAGTGGCGGCTGGTGCTTAAAATTTTTGGGGGGGCGCAAAGGGAAAAAAAGATGGCCGGACATAAGCGCCGACCATCTGAATAGCAGCGGCGATAATAACATAGATTCGTGCAATGCATGAATCTATGTTATTAGACTCCGTGGCGGTGAGAGCCAGAGGGGGCGGCGCTCCACCGGCCTCTATGGACAAACCGCCACTGTTATAGATAAAAAGTGGTGACAATTTACACAGCAGTTTACATGTATTGTACAATTACACCAGGCCCTACTATCGAGGATCTTACAAGGTCCCTACCTCGTGTGTGCATGCGTACATACATTCACGTATTGAGGCCAATTGAAGGGTATGTTCAGTTTACAAAAAAAAAAAAAAATGCACTTTTTTTTTTTTTTTGCAGGTAAAAAGTATGCATTTATTATTTGTATCTGTATCCTATCCTAGCAAAATAAAATACGACAGGAAGCTCAATAGACTGCCTAGAGCGATCAACCGTTACCTGGTAGTTCATTGAGGACTACAAGCCGACAGCTACAAAGACTGTTGGTAATTGTAGTTTTCCCATTCACAGAACACTATTGATGAATGACTCAGCTGGGCGAGTGGAGCCCTGCATGGCCCCGCTTTTTGTTGGATTGTGACACTGAGCAGGGGGAGAAGATACCCAGGATGCTCTCAAAACGGTGGATCAGGGGGTGGGTGCGGGGGGGGGGTATTTGTTACATGTTACACCCCGATTTGAACCTGTTACAAAAGGTGAATATATGCTTTAAAGCAGAACTAAAGTCTGCAATACTTAACGCTCCTTTAACAGTCCCTGGCCCCAGGATCTTCTACCTGACTTCTTCCGGTGGCTGTATATATTGACCAGCATGGGATGATATCACTCCTGTGTATGCACAAGAGTGCAATCATCTTGGCACCTAGGACCTGTGAAACATGACCTGTTGGGGCACCTTGAGGACTGGAGTTGAGAAACGCTGCTTTAGGCTATTTACATTTTTTGAGATTCAGTGTCTAGGAGCAGAAATAATTTTTGAGCGTTTATCCAGCAGAATGCCCCGAATATATCCAAATGCTATGAACAGCTCTTTTTGAGCTTTTTTTTTTCTTCTTCTTCTTCATGTACTGCAAAAATGCTAATGCTCCCAAAAGCTTCTAAATGCTACTAGAAGCTGGCACATAACATTTTATCAGTATTTTTCATCCAGCATTTTCTTGTCTAGTTAATTTCCTTTAATTTTTTTTGAGCTTTTGAAAAATGCAGCATTGAGCCTAAAAAAGACTATAAGCAGGAAAATAGGTTTATTTTATTGCAGAAGAGACATTGATTGCATGTATTCTGAAATAAAGAGCCTGCCTGCTCAGTTTTTTTAATTTAAGACTTTAGTCCACTCGAACCAGCTGAGGATCGATTGCTAAAAAAAAATATGGAAGGGTATCAGTCCTCTGTCTAGGTGGATTGGATCAGAGGGCATTCAGGTGATTCAGGTGTAAATGGACAGCTGGTCCATCTGCAGAAACTGGGCGGACACAAACCTGTCTGCCCGCTGATCCCCTGCTGAGAAAATCGGATTCTGTGAAATAGGGCCTAAGGAAGGAAATTCATTATGACCGGACAAATATTGACTGTCGCCTAAATTCTATAATGGGTCATCACATGTATGGATTACACTGCAGGCTACATAATGCACTAATGTTACCTTTTGGTGGAGTACATACATATATATTGACAGCTAGTCATACCCAGCAATAATCATTCGAAGCTAAACCATATTCAGTGGCTTTGTTCCACAGAATAAGATAATGACCAGATAGCATCCCTTTGCTTTCTGATTTGTCTCCAGGTAGTAATGTCCTGATAATTATTAGCACACACAGCAATATCAGGTGTAATATAAAGGTAATTTCCTCTTTTCCAAAGTTAATTATTGACAAAATGCTAACGAGTGGAAAAATACACGATCTAATACCATTATATGATCAAAATGATAATGTTTTATAGGGTAGTAAAAATTAAGGGTTTGGTGGACACTTAGATGGTATAGTAATTAGATACAGTGCCTTCAAAAAGTATTCATACCCCTTTTCCACATTTTTTTGTCATGTTACAACCAAAAAACGTAAATGTACTTTATTGGGATTTTATGTGATGGACCAAAATAAATTTGCACATATATGTGAAGTGGAAGGAAAATGATAAATAGTTTTCAAAATGTTTTTTACAAATAAATATCTAAAGTGTGGCGTGCATTTTGTTTCATCCCCTGAGTCAATACTTTGTATAACCACCTTTCACTGCAATTACAGCTGCAAATCTTTTTGGGTATCTCCAGGGCTGTCTTAATAGCATTATGGGCCCCTGGGCAAAGTAATGCACTGGGGGCTCATCGGCTTGCCCCAGTTTAAACACCTACTCTCTGTGGTCGTTAATCAAGAAGGTGTGATTACGGTGTGTCTAAAACCCCTCAGCACCAATCTGTTTAGTTTTCCAAACCATCACTGCCCTGTATTGGCTCTGTGGCTCTGTACAGCACAGGCTGGAAACAACATGCAAAAACAAAACTAGAAACTGTAGGTACATTATATGATTGATTTTTATGTATTTTTAATCATTTTTAAAATAAATCAATTAACTATTATGTCTCTATACCCTGTAAACAGTAATTTCAGCAAAAAAAAAAAATGTTTTATTTACAACTTCTTTAACCACTTAAGGACCGCCTCCTGCACATTTACGTCGGCAGAATGGCACGGCTGGGCACATCAACGTATATATACGTTGGTTTTAGTACCCAGCCGTGGGTCGCGGGCGCGCGCCCGCGACCCGGTCCGAAGCTCCGGGACCGCGGGATTCACGGACCCGATCGCCGCTGCAGTGCGGCGATCCGTCCCTGGAGCGGAAGAACGGGGAGAGCCGTGTGTACACACGGCTTCCCCGTGCTTCTCTGTGGCCGGAGCATCGATCGCGTCATCCCTGTAATAGGGGGACGCGATCGATGACGTCACACCTACAGCCACACCCCCCTACAGTTGTAAACACACACATTAGGGCACACATTCCCTACAGCGCCACCTGTGGTTAACTCCCAAACTGCAACTGTCATTTCCACAGTAAACAATGCAATTTAAATGCATTTTTTGCTGTGAAAATGACAATTGTCCCAAAAATGTGTCAAAATTGTCCGAAGTGTCCGCCATATTGTCGCAGTCACGAAAAAAATCGCTGATCGCCGCTATTAGTAGTAAAAAAAAAAAAAATTAATAAAAATGCAATAAAACTATCCCTTATTTTGTAAACGCTATAAATTTTGCGAAAACCAACCGATAAACGCTTATTGCGATTTTTTTGACCAAAAATATGTAGAAGAATACGTATCGGCCTAAAATGAGGAAAAAAAATTTTTTTTTATATATTTTTGGGGGATATTTATTATAGCAAAAAGTAAAAAATATTGCATTTTTTTTTAAATTGTCGCTCTATTTTTGTTTATAGCGCAAAAAATAAAAACCGCAGAGGTGATCAAATACCACCAAAAGAAAGCTCTATTTGTGGGAAAAAAAGGACGCAAATTTTGTTTGGGAGCCACGTCGCACGACCGCGCAATTGTCTGTTAAAGCGACGCAGTGCCGAATCGCAAAAACCCCTTGGGTCATTTGCCAGCGTATTGGTCCGGGTCTTAAGTGGTTAAGACAAGTGTGCAAGATGCAGTAACCCAAAGTAAAGAAATTACACGTCATCTTTTGTTCTCATATGATCCATAGTTACATATTAACATAGTAGGTGAGGTTGAAAAAAGACTCAAGTCCAGCCTATGTGTGTGATTATATGTCAGTATTACCTTGTATATCCCTGTATGTTGTGGTCGTTAGGGTGGTTATCTAATAGTTTGAGACCTCCCTATTGTGGGGTCACCAGTATGGTATTTGTACATTTGAAATCGTATCCCCTCTCAAGCGTCTTTTCTCCAGAGAGAATACGTTTAGTTCTTGCAACCTTTCTTCATATCTTCCCAACCCTTTATTAGCTTTGTTGCCCTTCTTAAAATAAAATGAGGAGAGACAATCCTTTATTTAAAAAAAAAGTTTTCTTTATTTTCATAGTCTGAAAATTATAGATTCACACTAAAGGCATCAAAATTCACACATGTGGAATTATATACATAACAAAAACGTGTGAAACAACTGAAAATATGTCATATTCTAGGTTCTTCAAAGTAGCCACCTTTTGCTTTGTTTACTGCTTTGCACACTCTTGGCATTCTCTTGATGAGCTTCAAGAGGTAGTCAACTGAAATGATCTTCCAACCGTCTTGAAGGAGTTTCCAGAGATGCTTAGCACTTGTTGGCCCTTTTGCCTTCACTCTGCGGTCCAGCTCACCCCAAACCATCTCGATTGGGTTCAGGTCCGGTGACTGTGGAAGCCAGGTCATATGGCGCAGTACCCCATCACTCTCCTTCTTGGTCAAATAGCCCTTACACAGCCTGGAGGTGTGTTTGGGGTCATTGTCCTGTTGAAAAATAAATGATGGTCCAACTAAACGCAAACCGGATGGAATAGCATGTTGCTGCAAGATGCTGTGGTAGCCATGCTGGTTCAGTATGCCTTCAATTTTGAATAAATCCTCAACAGTGTCACCAGCAAAGCACCCCCACACCATCACACCTCCCCCACACCATCACACCTCCTCCACCATGCTTCACGGTGGGAACCAGGCATGTAGAGTCCATCCGTTCACCTTTTCTGCGTTGCACAAAGACACTGTGGTTGGAACCAAAGATCTCAAGTTTGGACTTATCAGACCAAAGCACAGATTTCCACTGGTCTAATGTCCATTCCTTGTGTTCTTTAGCCCAAACAAGTCTCTTCTGCTTGTTGCCTTTCTTTAGCAGTGGTTTCCTAGCAGATATTCTACCATGAAGGCCTGATTCACACAGTCTCCTTACCAGTTGTTCTATAGATGTGTCTGCTGTAAAAGGTGGCTACTTTGAAGAACCTAGAATATGACATATATATTTTGTTGTTTTCACACTTTTTTGTTATGTATATAATTACACATGTGTCAATTCATAGTTTTGATGCCTTCAGTGTGACTCTACAATTTTCATAGTCATGAAAATAAAGAAAACGTGGAATGAGAAGGTGTGTCCAAACTTTTGGTCTGTACTGTATATATATTTTTCTTTCTCGTACATCACGGGACACAGAGCGGCATATTCATTACTATGTGGGTTATATGGAGTACCTTCAGGTGTGGACACTGGCAATCTTCAAACAGGAAGTCCCCTCCCTATATAACCCCCTCCCCTAGAGGGAGTCCCTCAGTTTTTTCGCCAGTGTCTTAGGTGTTGGTCACGGAATAGCTTTGCTCCACATCCTTGGGATTAAGGGCGGGCTACCGGATCTGTCCAAGGAGCCTCAGTGCCAAAGTGGACAGTACCCGGGCCCCAGACCGTGGGGTTTTGCCTATAATGCTCCTCTTTGGAGGGCTGGACCCTGGGCCCAGGACTTGGAGTTTGCAAAACCATAAAGTTCCTGTTTGCCAGGGTGCTATATAGGTCCAGGACAGTGGGTACCTTCATAGGACCCCAGGGCCTGAAGGTCTACTACGCTACCCACGGAGATGGGAGAAGATTGGATCAGTTTGCTGGTCAAACATCCTGCAGCATGGAGCAGGTAAGGGGGAGCCTGCGGGACTTGGTTCGACAGCAGGCTCCCCGGGGTAACCTAAAAGGGGGGATAGCCTAAGTATGCTCTGCATGGGCAACCGTGATCACTATGTCTAAAAGACAGGATGACACCCTTTCTCCCCCCATCACTAGGCCCCCCTGTTTAAATATGTGTTGCTAGCTAACCTGCTGTTTCTTCCTAGGGCTAGTAAGGATCCCTAGGGGCCTTGAGAGAGTCCTACCTGGCCGGGGGTTTGAATCTGCCGCCTGTTTCTGCGTGCCTGGATCTCCAGCAGCGCGGCTCCTCCATGTTCCTCCTGTTTCCGGCATACGCGCGCGCGCGCGCGCGCGTGCGCGCGCACGTCTTATTGACGTTTTTCGCGCCGTCCAGACAGGAGGGCGGGGGGGGGCGGGCCTGCGGCGTCATACAGGGGCGCGCCTTTGTGCTGTTATAGACAGCAGGCTTTGTCAGTGCTCAGTCTGAGGCTGATCTTTTAAGGAGAGGACGCAGAGCGGCAGAACAGTGACTCCCGGTGGCGGAAGAGGGGTAGTACATGTGGACTTTGTTCCAATGCCTTTATTGTTAAGCCAAGAACCCCCCTTATTTTGCAGCAGGTTGGAGGCTGGCAAACTTAAAGTAGGGTCACTGTATGTTGTCAAGGAAAATATATAATATATAATATATAATTATTTAAAAAAAAAAAAAAAAGACCAACATACGGGCCCATCAGTTTTTGGGGACACTAAGTGATCTATTCTCCCCTAAACTCTGAAATTTGTACTCCTGCCCACTACAGTCTGTTGTGTGGGCGGAGTCCCTCGATTTTGTATTATGGCTTCCAAGGGTTCGGGGTCAAAGGGTACAAAAAAGACCAAAAAACAAAAGGGTTCCCTTTCTGATTCTGATATGCCGATTCTTTCCCCGCAGCTTATTAATTTAAGGAGCGCCTTGGATGAGCCATTAGGGGGATCTGGTGCGGAGGCTGGCCCAGATCAGCCCAGCCCTGTGTTTATCACAGAGGAGATGCTAGCCGTATCCCTAGGGGGGCTAGAAGAGAGAATAGCGGCATTGATCGCTAGAGCTATTCCTGGTAAGAAACGGGTTAGATCCCCATCACCAGGGGGTGTATCCTCAGATGCTGAGATTCTCTCTCCGGAGGAATTAGAATCACAGGAGGATCAACTGGACCTGAACCAAGAGGGTTCAGGGATGGAGGGGTCTACCTCTGAGGAACCATTTTCAGACTCCCAGACAGAGAGACTGTGGGTACAGTCTTTGACGGACATGGTCCGCTCGGCATTTAGTTTACCATTGCCAGAACCTCAGGTTCCTCCGGTATCCTCTCTGGGCTCTTTGAAAGCCCCGTTAAGCAACGCAGTTTTTCCGGTCCATCCTCTCTTGGAGGAATTGATCTTTCGGGATTGGGTACGGCCGGACAGGATTTTTCTGCCACCGAAAAGATTTGCGGTCATTTATCCCATGGAGGAAAAATTCTCCAAGAAGTGGAGGCTCCCAATAGTGGATGCAGCCATCTCGTGTGTGAATAAATCACTAACTTGCCCGGTGGAAAACATACATATGTTTAAAGATCCGGTTGATAAAAGATTAGAGACACTTTTAAAAGCATCCTTTGCTACGGCAGGAGCAGTGCTGCAGCCAGCGGTAGCTGCAATTGGAGTTTGTCAGGCATTAAAAGACCAGACAAAAGAGATGTTAAAGGACATGCCTACCCAACAAGCAGAGGAGTTTGCTGACATTCCCAGAGCTCTGTGTTTCGCGGTAGATGCTATAAAAGATTCCATCCAGCAGGCTTCTCGTTTATCACTATGTTTGGTGCACATGAGAAGGCTCTTATGGTTGAAGAACTGGGCGGCGGAGCCCCCATGCAAAAAGCTTCTGGCAGGATTTCCCTTCCATGGAGGACGACTCTTCGGAGAAGATCTGGATAAATATATTCAGACTATTTCAAATGGCAAGAGTACCCTTTTACCGGTCAAAAAGACATTCCGGGCTCCTACATTTAGGAGGCAGTTTTTTCCTGTCTCGGGGCCCTCTAATTCCAGGCAGTATCGACGGCCGCCTGCACGATCCAACGTTATCAGTAGATCGCAAGGACAGACCCCTGGGGGTAAGAAGCCGTGGTATCGCAAGCCGTCAAAGACAGCCCCTAAGTCTGCATTATGAAGGGGCGCCCCCACTCTCAAGGGTGGGGGGAAGGCTTCGTCTCTTCTCAGAAGTTTGGGAAGCCAAGATCCCCGACAATTGGGTCCGGGCATCTGTAACCACAGGTTACAGACTGGAGTTTCTAAGATATCCTCCGCCTCATTTTCAAGAATCAAGGCTACCAAGGGATCCAGCAAGGAAGGCCTCAATGCTGGCAGCTTTGGATCACCTGCTTTGCCAGGACGTAATTATAGAAGTGCCAGCCCAAGAGCAAGGCCTAGGTTTCTATTCCAATCTCTTTGTCATACCAAAGCCCAACGGCGATGTCAGGCCAATCTTGGACCTAAAGAGGTTAAACGGTTATCTAAGGGTGCGTTCCTTCCGGATGGAATCCATCCGGTCAGCAGCCGCCGCGCTTCAGAAGGACGATTTTCTGGCCTCCATAGACATAAAAGATGCTTACCTTCATGTACCAATCTTTCAGGCGCATCAAAGGTTTTTACGCTTCGCGGTGGGGCAGCGACACTTCCAATTCAGGGCGCTCCCTTTCGGGCTGGCCACGGCCCCCCGGGTATTCACGAAGATTCTAGCCCCAGTTCTGGCCAATTTAAGGATCCAAGGAGTCACAGTCCTAGCATACTTGGACGACCTTTTAATCATAGATCACTCACGGACGGGTCTGCAAAAGGCAGTAAACCTCACGGTTCGGTACCTCGAAGAATTCGGCTGGGTCCTAAACCAGGGAAAGTCAGCATTCCAGCCTACAAAGCAGTTGGAATACCTCGGCATGAGGTTAGACACAGAACATCAAAAGGTGTTCTTGCCCCTTGTAAAGATCAAGGCGATCAAGGGGTTGGTTCAGTTGGTTGTAAACAAGAAAAGACCAACTATTCGCCTGTGTATGCGATTACTAGGCAAGCTAGTGGCCACATTCGAGGCAGTACCATACGCTCAGATCCACACTCGCGTCCTACAGGCAGCCATTCTAGCAGCCTGGGGCAAGAGGGCACATGCCTTAGAGTCCCCTTTGACGCTATCATCAAGGGCCCGACAAAGCCTGGCCTGGTGGTTGAACCCTCAGAACCTTCTAAAGGGAAGATCCTTCAGCCCTGTTGTCTGGAAGGTAGTTACCACAGACGCCAGCCTGGCAGGCTGGGGGGCGGTCTTCGAGGGGTTCTCCCGCCAGGGAACTTGGGTGAAAGCAGAGAGGCAGCTCCCCATCAATATCTTGGAAATCAGAGCTGCTCGCCTAGCCCTGTTGGCGTGGACCTCCAGATTAAAGGGGTTCCCGGTGAGAATCCAGTCAGACAATGCCACGGCGGTGGCATACATAAACCACCAAGGGGGAACCAGGAGCCAGGCCGCTCAAAGGGAAGTGAACTTGATTTTTCAATGGGCAGAGGTTCATGTACCCTGCATTTCAGCGATATTCATTCCCGGAGTGGACAACCTGCAGGCAGACTTCTTAAGTCGCCAGAGTCTGTTGCCAGGGGAGTGGTCTCTGCATCCCCAGGTATTTCAGACAATCTGCCAGAGGTGGGGAACGCCAGACGTAGATATAATGGCATCCAGGTTCAACAAGAAACTAGACAGGTTCGTGTCGCGAGCGAGGGATCCTATGGCCTGCGGAACCGATGCGTTGGTTTGCCCTTGGCATCAATTCAAACTTCTATATGCATTCCCTCCACTACAGTTACTCCCCCGCCTGTTGCGCAAGATCAGAGTGGAGCACAAGCCAGTCATTCTAATAGCTCCGGCTTGGCCCCGGAGGACTTGGTACTCACTAGTCCTGAAGATGGCAGTGGGAGACCCTTGGACTCTTCCTCTACAACCAGACCTACTCTCACAAGGCCCGATCCTCCACCCTACATTACAGCGTCTAAATTTGACGGCCTGGAGGCTGAATCCCTGATTCTCAGGGGTAGGGGTCTGTCTAGGCAGGTAATCCCTACCCTGATTAAGGCTAGAAAGCCGGTCTCCAGGGTAATTTATTACAGGGTGTGGAGGAACTATATAGGCTGGTGTGAATCCAAAAGATGGAATTGCCGCAAATATACTATTGATAGGGTGTTAAGTTTTCTCCAGCTAGGAGTGGATAAAGGCCTGGCACTAAGCACAATCAAAGGACAGATCTCAGCTCTGTCAGTGTGGTTTCAGAGGCCGCTGGCCACCCACTCGCTGGTAAAGACCTTCTTACAGGGGGTCTTGCGTATTAATCCTCCTGTCAAGTCACCAGTTTGTCCTTGGGACCTAAATCTTGTCCTGTCCACTCTACAGAAACAGCCTTTTGAGCCTTTGGCTGAGATTCCTTTACTCTTACTGACAAGAAAACTGGTTTTCTTGGTCGCCATAGTTTCGGCCAGGAGAGTGTCAGAATTAGCAGCCTTATCGTGTAAGGAACCATATCTTGTTCTGCATAAGGACAGGGCAGTTCTCCGGCCCCATCCTTCCTTTCTACCAAAGGTTATATCCAAATTTCACTTAAACCAGGATTTGGTACTTCCATCCTTCTTTCCAAAACCTACATCTAGAAAGGAGGGGTTGCTGCATACCTTGGATATTGTCCGGGCCATGAAGGCCTATCTTAAAGCTACGGAAAAGATCCGGAAAACAGATGTGTTATTCGTTCTACCAGATGGCCCCAAGAAGGGGCAGGCAGCTGCAAAATCCACCATCTCGAGATGGATTAGACAATTAATCATTCAAGCCTACGGATTGAAGAGGTTGCCCCCTCCGTTGTCGGTAAAGGCCCATTCTACCAGGGCCATGGGCGCCTCTTGGGCAGCACACCATCAGATCTCTATGGCTCAGATATGCAAGGCGGCAACGTGGTCATCAGTCCACACGTTTACAAGGTTTTATCAACTAGACGTGAGAAGAAATGCGGATACTGCCTTTGGTCAGGCAGTACTACAGGCTGCAGTTTGAAATCCTCGGGATCAGAAACACCCTTGGTTATATAAAAAAAAAAAAAAAAAAAAAAGAAAAAGGTTCTTCTTTCTTGACTAATTTGGAAATATTATTATGATTTGAGTTTAGCTCTAAAATTGAATCCTTCTTTGGAAGATGTCTCCCTCCCCTCATTAAAGCATTGCTTTCGGACATCCCACATAGTAATGAATATGCCGCTCTGTGTCCCGTGATGTACGAGAAAGAAAAAGGGATTTTTAAATACAGCTTACCTGTAAAATCCTTTTCTTGGAGTACATCACGGGACACAGAGCTCCCACCCCTCTTTTGGGTGACCATTTTGGGAGGCATACTGCTTGCTACAAAACTGAGGGACTCCCTCTAGGGGAGGGGGTTATATAGGGAGGGGACTTCCTGTTTGAAGATTGCCAGTGTCCACACCTGAAGGTACTCCATATAACCCACATAGTAATGAATATGCCGCTCTGTGTCCCGTGATGTACTCCAAGAAAAGGATTTTACAGGTAAGCTGTATTTAAAAATCCCTTTTTTTTATTATATATTTTAGGTTGTGTAAACCTCTGCAGATGCTTGAAATAGTGGGTCTGAGCAGGCTTCTGATAACTAGAAAGGCTGGTTTATGTTGAGGAGGAGCAGGTGTACTGGAACTTGTGGGCTGCTCAACCTCCGTCAAAACCACATGAGCTTCAATTATCCAGTTTAGAAGGGAAGCTCCAAATTACACTCTATTAGCGTGTGTGCAACATTATTTTTTGGCAGCTTGTACAAAGCTCTCCTGGCTATAATCGCAAAGCATGTGATGCAGTGACAGAGTTGGCAATTATGGACATCAACAAATATGAAGAAATACCTTCATGAATAACTAAGTATCTTGTGAACATGATGATCTTGGTATTCCTTGCCTGTGAAAAAAATATATTTGCATCCTATCAACAATCTTCACTGCAAAACCAAATGAAAGGGGCATTTGTATAGCCCAGGAGAGTAGTGAGGAGATATGAGATTTATTTTACCATAAAGACTTATTAAAGAAAACATGTCAAAAAATAATTACAAATTAATAAATATTATATATTTTATTTGTGTTGTGACTAAAGCCATAGCAGAGCAATATGATTTATATGTTATCTTGGTTGGACCCAAAGGCCAGAACCCACACTGCATGGATTAACGAACATCCCTGGGAATACAGGCCTCACAAAAGCAGACATTGTGATATTGGGAATCTAGCTAAGTGAAAAAAAAAATCAGTACAGGAAATTGATCTAGGTCAACTAAAGGGTTGGCAGCACCGACGTCAAAGCTGAACCACTGCTTACCACTCTGACACTTCCCACATACATGTAAAACAAATCAGCATTTGTTTGCCAGAAAACTACTTAGAACTTTGTGTGTGTGTGTGTATATATATATATATATATATATATATATATATATATATATATATATATATATATATATATATATATATATATATATATATATATATACACAGTTGCAATAAAAAGTATGTGAACCCTTTTGGAATGATATGGATTTCTGCACAAATTGGTCATAAAATGTGATCTGATCTTCAAGTCACAACAATAGACAATTACAGTCGGCTTAAACTAATAACACACAAATAATTAAATGTTACCATGTTTTTATTGAACACGCCATGTAAACATGCACAGTGCAGGTGGAAAAAGTATGTGAACCCTTGGATTTAATAACTGGTTGAACCTCCTTTTGGCAGCAATAACTTCAACTAAACGTTTCCTGTAGTTGCAGATCAGACGTGCACAACGGTCAGGAATAATTCTTGACCATTCCTCTTTACAGAACTGTTTCAGTTCAGCAATATTCTTGGGATGTCTGGTGTGAATCTCTTTCTTCAGGTCATGCCACAGCATCTCAATCGGGTTGAGATCAGGACTCTGACTGACTGGTCCACTCCAGAAGGCATATTTTCTTCTGTTTAAGCCATTCTGTTGTTGATTTACTTCTATGCTTTGGGTCGTTGTCCTGTTGCAACACCCATCTTCTGTTGAGCTTCATCTGGTGGACAAATGGCCTTAATTTCTCCTGCAAAATGTCTTGATAAACTTGGGAATACATTTTTCTTTCGATGATAGCAATCCGTCCTGGCCCTGACTAAGCAGCCCCAAACCATGATGCCCCCACCACCATACTTCACAGTTGAGATGAGGTTTTGATGTTGGTGTGATGTGGCTCTTTTTCTCCACACATAGTGTTGTCTGTTTCTTCCAAACAAATCAACTTTGGTTTCATCTGTCCATAGAATATTTTGCCAGTACTGCTGTGGAACATCCAGGTGCTCTTGTGCAAACTGTAAACGTGCAGCGCAATGTTTTTTTTTGGACAGCAGTGGCTTCCTTTCTTGTTTAGTGTTTTACGTATCGTAGATTCGCTAACAGGGATGGTGGCATATACCAGAGACTTTTGTAAGTCTTTAGCTGACACGCTAGGATTCTTTTTCACCTCATTGAGCAGTCTACGCAGTGCTCTTGTAGTCATCTTTACAGGACGGCCACTCCTAGGGAGAGTAGCAGCAGTGCTGAACTTTCTCCATTTAGACAATGGCCCGGATTCACAAAGCACTTGCAAAGGTATGGACCAGGGAACACAAGCCTACGTATTGTACTTTGGACGTCTGTGAATATGGGCCTGACATGGGTCTGGCTGGGCGTAGGTTGCGTTAACGACGTACACAGTGATCCGTGTTTCTTAGGCAGTTGTTCCGACGTAGTTGTGTGCCTGTGCACGGGTATATGCACGGGTATACGTCCACGTCTCGACGCATGAGCAGTTAGTTTTAAGTACTTGTCTGGCGCCCGGCCCATCATTTGCATGGTGTCACGCTTCATTAGCATGGATCATGCCCACTTCCACCTACTTCCACTTACGCCGGCTTACGCCTACAAAATATACGCTATGCCACCGCAGAGTTGGGAGCAATAGCTTGCTGAATTCAGTGCATTCCTCTCCACACTGCGCCGGAATAGCGTACTATGTGTGCACTACGCCGGCGTAGATATGCGCCCATCTCTGTGAATCCGGGCCAATTTTTCTTACCGTGGACTGATGAACCGCAAGGCTTTTGGAGGTACTTTTATAACCCTTTTATAACCCTTTCCAGCTTTATGCACGTCAAAACTTCTTAATCGTAGGTCTTTTGAGAGCTCTTTTGTGCGAGGCATCATTCACATCAGGCAATGCTTCTTGTGAAAAGCACCTCACTACAATTAGCTCTTGGAGATGTCATCAGTCTAGGGGTTCACATACTTTTTCCACCTGCACTGTGAATGTTTACGTGTGTGTGTGTGTGTGTGTGTGTGTATATATATATATATATATATATATATATATGTGTGTGTGTGTGTGTGTGTGTGTGTATGTGTGTGTGTATATATATATATATATATATATATATATATATATATATATATGTATATATGTGTATATATATATGTGTGTGTGTGTGTGTGTGTGTGTGTGTGTGTGTGTGTGTGTGTGTGTTTTTTTATTTATACATACATACATACATACATACATACATACATTTATCTTTTTAAGCAGATGTCTTGGAGAATACAAATTCTCAGCTCTTACACTTTGACAATTGCGCGGTTATGCAACATTGTACCCATATGAAATTTTTGCATTTTGTTTTCCCACAAATAGAGATTTCTTTTGGTGATATTTAATCACTGCTGGGTTTTTCAATTTTTGCTAAAAATTAAAAAGGAAAAGAAACCAAAAATTTTAAATAATAAAAAAAGATTTTTCTCAGTTTTTGACAGAAAATATTTTAAATACGTTTTTCTCCTTAAAGCAAATTGAGAAGTGTAGTAAGCAATCAGAATTCATCCTTTAGTTATCTTCGACAAAATCTGACTGGTTGCTCCAATTTACTGCTTTGATACTTTTTTTGCTGTTTTTTCAATATGGCCATATTTTATTCTTGCATGTATTTTATGTTTTTTTTTTGTTTTTTTATCATTTCAGCAAAATATCCGCAGATCAAGAACTTAATGGGACCTGACCCTCAACTTAAATGGACTGTTAGTTGCATGGTGCTTGTCCAAATACTTTGTTGTTACCTCGTTCGTGATTTGTCCTGGAAGTGGTTGATTTTTTGGTCCTACACTTTTGGTGGTGTGATAAACCATTCACTGACTCTTGCCATTCATGACATTTCTCACAATGTGGCATTTGGAAACAAATCAGCCCGTTGGAACCGTTTCTTTGGCATGTTTGCTAATCTTCCTATTGCCATGCCATATTCAACATCCTTCAAAAAGTACCACATCGATCATCACCGATATCTTGGAGGAGACATCTTGGATGTGGATATTCCCACTGATTTTGAGGGAAGGTTATTTTGTACTCCCTTACGCAAAATAATCTGGATCATTCTACAGCCGCTACTCTATGTTCTACGACCTCTCTATGTGAATCCCAAGCCCATCACCCATATGGAGGTCATTAATGCCATTGTTCAGTTTTCGTTTGACATGGTGATCTATAATTTGTGGGGGCTGAAGCCTGTTGTATATTTACTAGCTGGGTCCGTTCTGTCAATGGGTCTGCACCCCATATCTGGGCATTTTATTGCGGAGCACTATATGTTTTTAAAAGGCTATGAAACATACTCTTACTATGGACCCCTCAACATGCTGACCTTCAATGTTGGCTATCACATGGAACATCACGACTTTCCCAGCATTCCTGGAAGCAAACTTCCAGAGGTAAGACCATTTTATATCTACCAGTTTTCTATAGTATAGAACTCTATATGTATTATATGTGCAGCTTAACTAACTGGGACTCTGCATCTCATTGGGATACATTTTTTTCCCCCCACCTTCTGCCCTGGAACACAACGGAAGTGATAGAATTTATTCTTAAATATGAGGGGGGGGGGGGGCATAACTGGTGTCTCTCTTAGATTTCATGTCATCTCCCGTTCTGGTGTCAACTGTAAAATGTGGGGGTTTCCCATCACTTCTTGTCTTGGTGACATTGGTCACCAGAACAAATAAAGGTATGGATGCACAACAAAAATTACCGGACCTTTTAACCTTTTTATACTCAGTTTAAAATAAAATTGGTTTTCTTAAAGGGGTAATTCCCCCAAAAAACTTTTTTTAACATTTATTCAGGCTCGTTATGTCAAGGGGAATCAGGTTTTTTTTTTTTTAGAAATGAAGCCGTACTTACCGTTTTACAGATGCATCGTCTCCGACGCTTCCGGGTATGATCGTCTGGTCTGGGCGTGCCTATTTGATTGACAGGCTTCCGACGGTCGCATACATCGCGTCACGAGTAGCCGAAAGAAGCCGAGCGACGGTGCGGCTCTATACTGCGCCTGCGCACCGTCGTTCGGCTACTTTCGGAAAATCGTGACGCGATGTATGCGACCTCGGAAGCCTGTCAATCAAATAGGCACGCCTATAGTCGGAGCCCATACCCGGAAGCGTCGGAGACGATGCACCTGTAAAACGGTAAGTACGGCTTCATTTCTAAAAAAAAAAAAAAATGATTCCCCTTGACATAACGAGCCTGAATAAATGTTAAAAAAAAGGTTTTTGGGGGAACTACCCCTTTAAGCATTAGATATAAGAAAAACAATCGGTGTAAATAAAGATTAAGAATCAATCCAATGCCTCTACCACACCAGGTGTCCAGTCCTCTAACCAAATGCACGTGTGTGTGTGTGTGTGTAAAATATATAGAAATTAGACTCTTTGGAATTAAAGAAATCGAGAAAAGAAAATTAAAGGCAAAAATCACAGAAATGTATTTTTGTTTTCTTTCTTTTAATTGCAATGGTTTTGTGTATATATTTTCCTTGTAACACTGTGTGCCTAAGAGCCGGTTCACACAGCCGCCTGACGAGTCGCACTCCGTTCTGTACAATGGAACTGTTATAAGTCGCTCTTTTACTATTTTGGGATGACTTGGATTGACTTCAATACAGAAGTAATTTTACAAGTCGCCTCTGAAGTCGTGGTCAGATCGCCTTGCCGAGTCGCTCGGCAAGTCGTGCTGCCCCAGTGTGAACCCGGCTCGAATAAGTTTTGTACTTTCCTAAAAAAAAAGTCTAATTTCGGTCCAATTAACCGCTTCTTTGCCCTGGTTTGGAGCTTTACCCCCCAGCCCAGCTCCCCAAAGGGTGACTTTTTTTTATTTTTTTTATTAAGCATTAGGCCTTATGCACACTGGATGTTTTTAGGTTTCAGATGTTTTTTAAGCCGGTAAACTCCCTAGCATGTTATAAAAAATAAAAAAACAGAACTAGTGGGTTTTAAAGTGGTTGTAAAACCTCCTAAAAAATAAAAAAACACCCTCCCAAGATATTGGCATAATGAGCTAGTATGCATAGTATAGCAAAAAGTGTGTTGTAAGGGTTTACATTCACTTTAAGGTACATAACGAATGTGATGCGTCAAAAACATTATACATTCGCATGTCATTCATAAAGTCATTGGGCCAGATTCAGGTACAATTGCCCTGGCGCAGAGTATCAGATACACTACGCCGCCGTATCTTACCTGGCTCTAAGACGAATTCAGGTAGATTTCGGCCCGTAAGGTACGGCGGCGTAGTGTATTTATCGCGGCGGAATCTAAATACGCGATTAGGGGGAGCAAAGCATTTAAATTAGGCGCGTCCCTGCGGCGATCGAACTGCGCATGCTCCGTTCTGAAATTTCCCGCCGTGCATTGCGCGAAATTACGTCGGTACGTCAGTTTATTTTGGAGTAGCGTCATTTACGTACATTCCTATTCCCGGACGACTTACGCAAAAACAAAAATTGAAATTCGACGCGGGAACGACGGCCATACTTAACATGGGCTGTCTAAACTATAGACCAGATTTTTGCTTCCCTAACTTTACGCAGAAAAAAGATAACTACAGATGCCGTAAAAGAATGCGACGGACGATCGTAACTTTGTGGATCGCCGGAAAAAGCTAATTTGCATACCCCGACACGAAAAATGACGCAAACTCCACCCAGCGGGCGGAAAAAGATTGCAGCGTAGATCCGACGGCGTACGAAGACGTAAGGAGATAGACCGGAGTAATGGCTCTGTGAATCTGGCCCACTGATTTCAATGATGGTCATTCACATACATGTGTTGCGATTCCTCTACGAATGTAATGCGATAAAGTCTTGTGCGAGTTTACAGCATTGTGTTTGTAAATCGTTCTGGAATCACATTGCTGGTTCACATATGTGCGAATTCCACCACACTACTCTCCACAAAAAATCAGACAGTACACAGGAAGTTAACACTTCTTTTTTCTTACATTATGATTCCATTGGCTAGAACATCAATCGCAGCTATGTCCAACTCCTGAAACTTGTGGTAAATTCGCACCTCAGACAGGACAAAAAACTGAACAAATTCACAGCGCAGCAGTGTGAACCGAGCCTAATGCCGCGTACACACGACCGTTTTTTCGGTTGTAAAAAAATAAAAATAAATCGTGTGTGGGCTCCAGAGCATTTTTCACGACGTAAAAAATGGCCATTAAAAATTTTGAACATGCTCTAATTTTTCACGTCATTTTTAACGTCGTAAAAAATGGGCGTGTATGGGCTTTACCGACGTGAAAAAAACATGCATGCTCAGAAGCAAGTTATGAGATGGGAGCGCTTGTTCTGGTAAAATTAGCATTCGTAATGAAGTAAACACATTCATCACACTGTAACAGACTGAAAAGCGCAAATCGTCTTTTACTAACACAAAAATCAGCAAAAGCAGCCACAAGGGTGGCGCCATCCAAATGGAACTTCCCTTTTATAGTGCCGTTGTACGTGTTGTACGTCACCACGCTTTTTGGGTTGAAAAAAAAAATTGTTTTTTCTCGACCATTAAAAAAGTAATTTTTTACATCTTGAAAAACGGTCGTGTGTACGTGGCATTAGTTTTTCAGCTCTAAGCCCAGATTAACGCTGAATGTGGGTTTGAAATTGTGCGAAATTTGAGAGACATCTGTGCGGGTTCATGTGCAGATGACTATTGAAATCGCCCCTGAAGTCGCCAAAGGTAGTGCAGAACCGACTTTTGGGAATCTGGGCCCCCCCTCCTGCCATTCTCTGGTGCCCTCCACAGCTTAACGGAGCCAATCGGTTGCTGCTCCTTTTTGGGCATGAGGATGAGTGAGCGGAAGATGGCCCCCACCCGTCTCCATAGCATTGCAGGGCGGAAGCGACGTCAAAATTTCACTTTTGCCCAATGCTCTTAAAGGGACTTTATTTATTTATTTAAATTACATTATTTTTATTTAGTTTTTATTGTCCCCGGTTTTCATTTAAAAATTCTTATCTTATAGTAAGGCAAATTTAAGACATTCTGAGCGCACATTTTGTAGGTACTTCTATCTAACATACATAACTATGCCTGCATTTTTAACCCTGATAAAGTTTTCTAAAAAAGTAGATAAGAATGTTATGTATTGCAGGGTGGAAGCAATGTCAAAACGTCACTTCTGACCAATGTTCTTAAAGGGACATTGTGTTTTATTTCATTTTTTTTATTACATTATTTTATTTCTATTTTTTTAGTAGCATTTTTAAAATCTAGTGTAATCTTTTTGACCTCCCATCTCATATTAAGAGGACCTGTCATGTTTTTTTTCTATTACAATGGATGTTTAAATTCCTTGTAATAGGAATAGAAGTGAACTCAAGTGTAAGAATAAAAAAATGAAAGTAAAATAAGAAAAACTATAATATATATATATATATATATATATATATATATATATATATTTTAAAGCAACTTGTCCCGACATGCTTGCGCAAAGAAAAGAACGCATGCGTGAGCAACTCCCGCATAAAAAAACGGTGTTCAAACCACACATGTGAGGTATCGCCGTGATCGTTGGAGCAAGAGCAATAATTCTTGCCCAATCCTCCTCTGTAACTCAAAACATGCAACCTGTAGTTTTTTTTTAAACGACACCTATGGAGTTTTTTAAGGGTAAACATTTGTCGCCATTTCACGAGCAAGCACAACGTTGAAGCATGGCATGTTGGATATAAATTTACTCAGCGTAACATTATCTTTCCCAATACAAAAAAAATTGGGCAACTTTACTGTTGTCTTTTTTTTTTTTTTTTTTTTTTAAAGTGTTTTTTTTCCCCAAAAAAATTGCTTGGAAGACCATTGCTCAAATACAATGTGACAAAAAGTATTGCAACAACCGCCATTTTATTCTCTAGCTCTAGCGTGTTAGAAAAAAAGTGTGTGTGTGTGTGTATATGTGTGTGTGTGTATATGTATGTGTGTGTGTGTGTGTGTGTGTGTGTGTGTGTGTATGTATATATATATATATATATATATACTAGAGGTCGACCGATATATCGGCAGGCCGATATATCGGCCGATATTTGGCCGTTTTGGAGAAATCGGCATCGGCCGATTTTTCTCCAAATTAGGCCGATATTTCTACATGCTGCTAGCGCTGCCATGGCTCCGGAGCTAGGCCGAGGCCGCGGCCTTTCCTGATGCTGTGACCGCAGCGGCAATCCGCGGATTGCCGCCGCGGTCACAGCATCAGGAAAGGCCGCGGCTTCGGCCTAGCTCCGGAGCCGCGGACATCTTAGTACACCCAGCGTTGGCGGCGGCGGCCGCCAATTGGCTGTTACAGGCGTCAGTAGATAGCAGCGAGCGGGCCCCTCCTCATCTGTGGGTGTATACAGAGAGGAGGGGCCCGCTCGCTGCTATCTACTGATGCCTGTGACAGCCAATCGGCGGCCGCGGCTGCCGACATTCTACACTGTAAAGAAAAACATCCCCTGACGTGCAGCGTGCCCGGCTTCTGCTTACAAACCCCAGAATGTTACTGGCCCGCTCTGCATTCTGGGGTTTGTAGGCAGAGGCCGGGCGCACAGCACATCAGGGGACTTTTTTTTTTTTACAGTGTAGAATGTCGGCGGCGGCGGCCGCTGATTGACTGTTGCAGACAGGGGTGGATGGCACAGGGGTGGATGGCACTAGTTGGCACAGGGGTGGTTGGCACAGGGGTGGATGGCACTGGTTGGCAAAGGGGTGGATGGCACTGGATGGCACATGGGTGGATGGCACTGGATGGCGATGCACTGAGGTGATGGCACTGGTGGGCATTGATGAGGTGGCACTGGTGGTGGACACTGATGGGCTGCACTGGTGGGCATTGATGAGGTGGCACTGGTGGTGGACACTGATGGGCTGCACTGGTGGGCATTGATGAGGTGGACACTGGTGGGCATTGATGAGGTGGCACTGGTGGTGGACACTGGTGGGCATTGATGAGATGGCACTGATGGGCTGCACTGGTGGGCATTGATGAGGTGGCACTGGTAGTGGACACTGATGGGCATTGATGAGGTGGCACTGGTGGTGGACACTGATGGGCTGCACTGGTGGGCATTGATGAGGTGGCACTGGTGGTGGACACTGATGGGATGCACTGGTGGGCATTGATGAGGTGGACACTGGTGGGCATTGATGAGGTGGCACTGGTGGTGGACACTGATGGGCTGCACTGGTGGGCATTGATGAGATGGCACTGGTGGTGGACACTGATGGGCTGCACTGGTGGGCATTGATGAGGTGGCACTGGTGGTGGACACTGATGGGCTGCACTGGTGGGCATTGATGAGGTGGCACTGGTGGTGGACACTGGTGGGCATTGATGAGGTGGCACTGGTGGTGGGCACTGACAGGCTGCACCCCACCTCTCCACCCTAAACAATTATCTCCTCCCAACCTCTCCACCCTAGGTTTTTTGAGTTGAGGAGAAAAAAATAAAATAAAAAAAAATCGGCCTAAAATATCGGCCGCAAAAATCGGCAACACATATCGGCCATCGGCCGCCCCGATTTCCAAGCATCGGCCAGAGAAAAACCCATATCGGTCGACCTCTAATATATACAGAGCTTTTTTTCTCAGAAAATAGGTGCAGGAACTCAACCACGACCCGTTCAGATTTCACAAACAGTAGAAGGGTCTTAAAGGGGCATTAAATACCAGAATTGCATTACATACAGTGTGCAGAGTTCAGGGGGTTACAAAGCAGTCACTTGTAAACACAGAAACCAGACTTCTGTGTTCACAAGTGATTGTGGTGAGCGGGCACCAAAGGGTCTGAGCCAAAGGTGGTGGAACTGAGTTCCACCAAGTTCCCCCAGAAAAAAAGCCCTGTATATATGTATATATATATATATATATATATATATATATATATATATATATATATATATATATATATATATATATATATATATATAAATGTTTGGGGGTTCTACGTATTTTTCTAGCAAAACATTTTTTTTCAATTGTAAGCACTAAATCTCATAAAGAGGCTTTATCAGGCTTTGTCGTAAAAGTGTACATTCTATGAATTTGACCAGACTTGATCTGCTTTGTTGCAGTATCCATATAAGATACACAAATGTCTTTTTGATGGATCTGCAAGTTGTGACTCTTATTTATAATGGGCTCACAAAGGTAGGGCACCTGGCTGTAGGATTTATATTATCGTGGTTACCTATTAACTTCAGTTTCTAGCAGAGCAGGCTCCAAAGTTCGGTTAGGATTTTCTGTAGGACAGGTTAGTCAACTGATAATTGATTTGGATTTTTTGATAACGCATTACTCAAATACATCATGAATGTGAGGGTCACATGGAGTTCAGCGATGACACAATCCCTCGTGATTACATACTATTTCCCATGTTTTACATTTTAAAACTACTTGTGAAATAGGTTATTTAGCAAAAACATTCCCTTTCCTGTCATATTTCTTGCTGCCATATTGTCCAAGCCTCCATTTTCTTATTAATGTGCCTGGTGCACAAAAGCAGAATACATGTAGTCCTTTCATTACCATGGTTTATTTACAATTTAGGCGATCAATTTTTTTTTTTTTGGTTAATTAAAGACATGTTTTTTTTGTCCTTTTTTACAGTGCCTCATATTGTAGTGGGTTTTAGATTTTGATAAGGACTATTTGGGGGTTTGTAAATAGCAAATACAATTTTCAAATGGCTTGTTTCGAAAATGTACTCTCTCTCAGCAGTGATGACAGGGAATATCGGGACCTGAACAGTGCAAGCACTAGTATGGTAGGGTGACCAGGACAGTCCCCAGATTAAGGACACTGTCCCCGGTTTTGTCCCCAGATTGGTTTTAAACAGGGGCTGGGGCAATTTCAATGAGTCGGTGCAGAATTAAAAAAGAGAATTCTGAATTGTACACCCCTGCTCCGCCGCTCCTACTAGCTGGGGGAGGGGGGGTCTATTTCTATCCGTTATCTTTGCTCCTTTCTGATGTGCTGGTCATAGCAGAGGGAAGATTTCTTCAGTTTCGGGTGCATACCCATTCAGCTCCACTCGCATGTTCTTCTGCCTTGGCTCAAGTAGTAGCCGGGGCCTGGAGAGTAAGACTTGACAGGCAGAGAATCGATGGTTGCCGCCATTACTAGTAAAAAAAAAAATGTCCCCGAATTTCATTTAAAAAATCTGGTCATCTTATAGTAAGGCAAATTAAGATATTCTGAGCACACATTTTGTAGATACTTCTATCTAACATGCATAACAATGCCTGGATTTTTAACCCTTTATAAAGTTTTCTAAAAAGTAGATAAGGATGTTATTTCTTGTGTAATTCTTAGAGGAGACAAGCATTTACCCTTGATTTCTAAGAAACACACACAGCTCTTCCTACAGTATTGAAAGGAATGCATAGTGGCTTTATATATATTTCCCGTATTTATTAAAGTCGGGACAAAAAAATACAATATTTAAGAATATGTATTTTCAATATGGTGAATATTGGCCAACAGAGCTCAATAGCTTAAGCTGACCCCTCCCCCACTCCAGTGTTTTTTCTATTTAAAAAAAAAAAAACATAATAATCTGTAAATCCTCTATAGCTCTTAAATGTTTATTTGTAATTTTTTTTTTTCATTGGTTAAAAAACATACATTCGTTTTTTAAAACATTTTGAACCTAAAAATTTTTTTAGCATTTGAATGTTCAAATCTTTTAGCGCTGTGTCATTAATCCCTCTGTTTTTATCACTTACAGGTTCGTAGAATAGCTTCTGAGTATTATGACACCTTACCTTACCATACATCTTGGGGACGTGTGCTTTGGGACTTTGTATTTTGCAAGGAACTGGGACCTTTTTCACGTGTCAAGAGAGAATGTGAATTGGCAAAGAAGGAATGAATGTCAATGGACAATTAAATATTAATTTATTTCTTGGTTAATACAGCAAGTATGTTCATTTTCGTGGTTATAAAGTGTTATGTGATTCAGCGTTCCCTAGACAGGACTACATGTGCAATTCAGAGCCTCTTTATTTTCACACGAAGTACATTCCTCGGTTCCTTGTCTTCTTTCTGGTAGGAGGCCATGAACGAATAGGTAAAACATGTTGAAGTGATAGGGGACTTTTTAAAATTTATATACATTTTTGTAATTTTTTTGGTACAGACACACATCTTAAAAAACGGAGAGTGTTAAAAAAAAAAAAGAAAAAATTATGCATGTACCAAATATACATATGAAAACCATTGATAGTTTCAGCGTTTTGTGTTTCCTGCCCAAGGAGGCAAAGGCAAAGAAAACTAAATTTATTTTGCCCACAAGACTTTATGCTAATCAAATAGAAATGAACGGTCAGCACACTGAGGCCAACACCAATGCAAAAGCAGCTTTGCAGCTTCGCAACCTATAAGCCCTGTACACACGGGCCAGAATCTCATCAGGAAAAAAACATGTTTTTTTCCTGATGAGATTCATTGCAAGAATCTCTTGCCGGCCGAGTGTACACACACTCAATTCAAAAGAACCTCCGTTCTTTTGAATGGCACGAACGCGTGATGTCATTGAGTATGACGAGCATGCGATCGTCACATTCGATGCCGTCGCTGCCATCTTGCTACACCCTACACTGCCCTTGGACGCTACCGCGCATGCATCAAAGTAATTTCGAGCATGCGCAGGTTTCCACGGCGACAGCTAAGTATACAGATGCTCGGATTTCTCGGCAGGAAAACACTGCCGAGAACCACGATGAGGAGAATGGAGAACAGGTTCTCTATTTTTCTCGTTGAGATTCTGGACAGTTTTCTTGACGAGAAACCTCCAAGCCTCGTACACACGCACGTTTTACTCTGCAAGAAAGCTCTGCCAGCAGTTTTCTTGCTGGTTCTTGCCGAGAAAACTGTGCGTGGGTACGAGGCTTTAGTCTCCATGATTAAGCCCTTTTGTGGGTGAAACGGGTTGGAGCAGGAGGTGGACAAGTGAGACCATATATTGTCAAGCCTCTATTTTTATATTTCTTTTTATTTAAGCTCGTTTTACATCTGTGATCGAACCTGTGTGCAGGCCAGTCATTTCTACTTGACAATGGGAACAGCTGTGCCAGGATGTGCTCCTGGGTGTGCACCTGATGGGAGCTGTGTAGGTACAGGGAAAGGCAAGCTAATATTGATTCTACATATTGCTGTATTTCTGCCACTGTGTACTTGTGGACATGAAAGTCTTGCGATTAGCCAACTGTCCTCGTTTATTAAGCAGGTCATTATGTGGTCTTGTGAGGGAAGTTGCATTTTACTAGATCTACTGCATCAGTCATAGCTCTCCCCACTGTTCAGCTAATGCCCATTGCCCACAAATTAGCCATTTCTGCTCTGGTCTATGCATCCTACAAAGTAGTGGTCCCACGGTGGTCTGTGTGGATTTCCTGACTGTCGAGAGCAAAGTTCAGAAACAGGAAATCTGCAGGTAATAGTGGAACAGCTGCATATGCTGTGGCTTTTGGATGAGCAGATTATTTCACAGGGCTACGTGCACTTTTTTTTAATATAATGCCTACTCCGAGTAGAAGTTTTCGCTGAGAATCTGTCAGAGTATCATATCTCATAGCACACAAGTATAGCCAAAGTCTTCTTTTTTTTTTTCTTTTTTTACCCACTTTCCATGTGATGAGCAATGCCTAATCCTTCTCGTTTTCATTTAATTCCCTAAAGCGCACCTGCCAATCTGACTTTAACTAGTATGGCAAATGCTTTACGGCAACACTTAAGGTATATCTTTAATCTCAAATTAATTTTTTATTTTGGATAGAATGGAAAATGATTAAAATAGAAGTATAGGCAACATTTTTTTCATTTTGGGTAAAGTAGGGGAGGGTTAGAACCCTTGTCAATTTTTATTTTGCCATCTGGATCCAATTAGGGAATATACCTTATTTTTCTGTCTCATAGCCAAAACAGGAAGTGACAGACACTGTACAGTTTAAGGGAATCCCTTGGGGCCCCCAAAGTCACCAGAACTAGTGTCCCTATTGAAAGATTACTTTTCTAAGGATTTTCAATGATGACTGTAAACAGGACAAATAGAGAGGGTGACTCTAACTAACCAGGGCACAGATAGCAAAATAAACCTAATGCCCCATACACACGTCTGGAAATTCCGACCGCAAAAGTCCGATGTGAGCTTTTGAACGGAAATTCCGACCGTGTGTAGGCTCTATCAGACTTTTGCTGTCGGAATTTCCCGCCAACAAAAGATAGAGAGCTGGTTCTCAAAGTTTCCGACAGAAAAAATTCCTATCAAAAAATCTGTTCGTCTTGAGCAATTCTGACGTATGCTTGGAAACAATTTGACGCATGCTCGGAAGCATTGAACTTAATTTTCTCGGTTCGACGTAGTGGTGTTGTACCTTACCACGTTCTTGACGGTTGAAAGTTCAGAGAACTTTTGTGTGACCGTGTGTGTATGCAAGCTAAGCTTGAGCCGAATTCTGCCGGAAAAACAATCCAAGGTTTTTCCGATGGAAAATCCGATCGTATGTATGCGGCATAATAGGTGTTCCCTATCCACTCTGTCCAAAACTTTTTTTTTTTTTAAACAGTTGTTACTGGCACAGATGCCCCCAATGTCCTCTCTCTTTCTGCTCAAGTGATGACAATACATTTTTCTGTCCTGGTGACAATGATCATTAGGACAAATAAAGTAAATCACCCCAGTGAGGATACAGACGGAAAAAAAATGCATACAAAAAAATTCTGGCTTTAGATATGTTAACTGGCTCTGCCCAGCAGCAGTAAGGCCACCTTTTGATAACATTGTTTGGGCAGAGATCAAAGTTCTGCAACATCCTACTGATGGCTGGAGGCCAATGAGGCAAGGCAAGGTTTCCTAGAGGGTGCATTCCAAAGTTTTTAACTCATTTCATTAAAATGAGCAGTTCTGGCTGCCTTGTATATACAGTATAAGCAGTTATTTTCTTGAGTCAACCAAGCAACCATTATCAAGTGCTAGAATGCAGAATTAAAGTAAGAGTGGTGTTAAACGCAAAATGGGATATATTGCAGCTTAACGATTGGATGTAGTGGCTGTATAAGTGGTACACTTTAAGGTTACACTGGTAAAGTTAAAATGCGCCTGTTGGGGTAATACTAGAACTTTAATAACTGCATAAAGTCCAGCCACCCATAGGTGTGTGCATATAGCTGCTTTCCTCTTCAATCTTGGCACCCTAAACATCCAGGGCATTCTACTCTGCTAGATTCTACACTTCTAGCAGTATTGAAAGCCTGCCCATTATAGCTGTCGGCCAACTGGAGGGCGCTTTCAACATCACATGGAAGTGTTGATAACCTTGGTTTTATGGCCCTAAGAACCTCAAACGTTTTCAGGTATGTGCAGGCACCACCTATTTTTTTTTTTTTTTTTTAATGGTTTACCTGACAGATATCCATGAAGTAAGTACCTCCGTTATTATGTGATTTGACACTGAATATAGGTTGGTGGTAGTTTTTATATAATTTTGTGTGTATATTTTTGCTTTGTAAGTGTGTGTATAAGGTTATTTTGTATATTTTGGATTTTTAAAGAAAAGACATTTAAGATTGTTTAATAAATTAAGATTGTTTCTAATGTGAAGTAAATGTTTTCAAATGCTGCGCTCTTTGTGATGTTTACTGCCCGTACCTCTCTGTAGATATTTTATGTACACTGAAGTATTACAATGATATTCTTGTCTAACAAACTCGAGCAATCTAGCAACCAGAGCTGAAAAAATGTGAAAAGATACTTTACTCTGCACCACCTTATGAAAAGCAGCTGCATTATAGGTTGGCGATTGCCCTAAATTTCTCATGTATGTGTAGCACCTTTTAATTCTCCTGGGAGAGTACCTACAGTATATGAAAAAATAGGATGTATGCTTCTGTGTCGGTGTTGCCAACCTATCAGATTGAAATGTACTGACAAACTACCCAAAATTTACTGGCACGGCTACGTTTTTACTGGCATTTCCAAAAGTTTAAAAACTACAGTTTTAAGTGCAAATTTCAGTATTTAGGCTACAAACAAGTACAATATGCTATTGGCAATGTGATTTAATAATAATGCAAAAAACATTTCTTATTTTATTTTCAATATAGTAAGTAGGTCAGGGACAGGACTCAGGAGGGTAAGAAATTAGATTGGGTCAGGCACACACATATGACACTGACTCTCACTGTGATAATGACAGCAGTGTGCAGCAGCACAGATCACGACACATGTCCCCTCCTGAGTCACAGCGACAGTCGGTGACCCCTCTAGTCCACTCCAGTCTAAACAGCACTGACAGTCCCGCTCCCGGCCTGCCGTGCTCCCGACCACACACGAGGCTCTGGCCGCTCTGCTTGGCTCCCTTGCACCATGACATCACAGGTGCCAAACACACTATAGCATGCTTCACAGCCATATTGTTTTACTGGCAGGGGAGGGTTATAACTCTTGTCAATAATTGCCTGTTTTTTTCTGGCTGCCAGTAAAAATAGTGACGGTTGGCAACACTGTTCTGTGTCCACTAGGGATGAGCTTCAAGTTCGAGTAGAACTCATGTTCGACTCGAACATTGCCTGTTTGCCGAACAGCGAACTATTTGGGGTGTTCGCGGCAAGTTCGTGTGAACTTTAGAACCCTGTTAAAGTCTATGGGACTCGAACGTTTGAAATCTAAAGTGCTAATTTTAAAGGCTAATATGCAAGTTATTGTAATAAGTGTTTGGGGACTCGGGTCCTGCGCCAGAGGAGTTTTGGGGACCTGGGTCCTGCCCCAGGGGACATGTATCAATGCAAAAAAAGTTTTAAAAACTGCAGTTTTTTTTGGCAGCAGTGATTTTAATAATTCCTTTAAGTGAAACAATAAAAGTGAAATATTCCTTTAAATCTCGTACCTAGGGGGGTGTATAGTATGCCTGTAAAGTAGTGTTTATTTCCCGTGCTTAGAACTGTCCCTGCACAAAGTGTAATTTCTGAAGGAAAAAAAGTAATTTAAAATCACTCGCGGCTATAATGAATTGTCGGCTCCCGGCAATACAGAGAAAAGTCATTCATAAAAAAAAAAATGTGTGGGGGTCCACGGCATTTAAAAAAAAAAAATTGGGGTGGAGTTTCCCTTAAAATCCATACCAGACCTGAAGGGTCTGGAATGGATATTTGGGGAGAACCCCACATAATTTTTTTAATTTGTTGCAGGGTTCCCCTTAATATCCATACCAGACCTGAACGCATTCTTTTTTTTATGAATGACTTTTCTCTGTATTGCTGGTATCCGACAATTCAGTATAGCCACGAGTGATTTTAAATGACTTTTTTCCTTCAGAAATTACATTTTGTGCAGGGACAGTTCTAAGCACAGGAAACAAGCGCTACTTTACAGGCAAACTATACACCCCCCAAGGTACGAAATTTAAAAGAATATTTCAATTTTATTGTTTCACTTTAAGCATTATTAAAATCGCTGCTCCTGAAAAAAACGGCTGTTTTTTTAAAACTTTTTTTGCATTGATACATGTCCCCTGGGGCAGGACCCGGGTCCCCAAACACTTTTTAGGACAATAACTTGCATATTAGCCTTTAAAATTAGTCATTTAGATTGCAAATGTTCGAGTCCCATAGACTTTAACAGGGTTCTAAAGTTCACACAAACTTTTGGTCTGTTCGCAGGTTCTGGTGCGAACCGAACCCAGGGGTGTTCGGCTCATCCCTAGTGTCCACCTTCTGGATAAAAGGCTTTTGAAGGACACGTACAAACTTGTCGGAGGTTATAATCCTTTCCCATGCTATCAAAATAAAAAGTTAACCAATTGCTCATACATGCAGATCATCCATACAGCAGAGAGAGAGAGAGAGGGAGAGCAGCTTCACCTTTTTGACGAAGTCTTCCTTTCATTTACCCCATTCCTTGAGTGAAGCCCACCTGGTAACATACTTGCCCTTCTCCCTGATCGGAAAAGAAAAGTGTGCTGCCTCACCTGTTGAATGCAGCTAAACGGCTACTTCCCATATATTGGAAGCGCCAGCAAGCTCCAGGTTCGGAGGAGTGGCGCCGCAAGGTGTGTGACATCAGGGATGTGGAGGACTGGATTTCTACCTGTAGGGGTGCCCAGGACTGCTTCTCTGCCACTTGGTCGACCTGGGATGCACATGTTTCGGATCAAGGCCATGTGTCCTCCAGCTTGGACGTGGCCCTGTTGGAGCTTGCGGAGCCGTCCTTTAAGGGGCGGCCTCGGGGTCCTCAGGCGGGAGCTGAGGCCTGCTGCCCAGGGATATCACGCAGTTGTTTAGCTACCGAGTATGTGCTGATATGCTGACGGTGTTTGGAGTGGTGGTGGAGCTGGACATGGGATTTCAGGTATTTTCTAACCTTTCCTTTCCCTCTTCCTCTCCCCCCCCCCCCCCATTTTTCTTAATTTTTTTTATGTGTTTCTATCTGCTGTGGCTGTCTGTCTCGGGGCGGTTCACCTGCTGGGCGACGGGTGTTATGCTGGCTGGCCGGCTGGCTTGGTGAACTTGGGTAATAGGCCATCATGGGATTCCCGGGTCAGTTCCGGGGTCTGACGCTTTTGTGTCACCGTGGTGTGGGGGCCTTGGCCTGGGGGGATCTGGGTGGGTTGCGGGGGGAGGTCAGCTGGAGGTGTGTAGTCGCCCCCCACCCCTCACGCCCGCTTGGCTCGCCCCCGGCTTTGAGGGCTCTGGCTGTCGTCTGTGTGTGGTCCGGGGAGCCGGTTGGCCTGCTCGTGCGCCTGATTACTCCTCCTTGGAGGACAACTTAGCCCTAAATTTTGAAACCCGGCGGTCGGGGCTCGGTTCCCTCATTGTGGGGGTGGAGGCCTCGCCACAGACCCGTTACCTGAATAATGCACCTTCTATCTCTTTGGCTGTTTATAACTGTTCTTTTTTCTTTTTGTGTGATTGTTAGTCATTTCTGTTTTCCTTTTATTTCATTATTGTGGTATAGCAAAAAAAAAAAAAAAGGATTGACCGGTGCACTGTTTGACCTCTACCTTTTTCAATTGTATACTGAGATGTGTTGCCTTGTCTTTCATAAATAATGATTTTGCAAAAAAAAAAAAGTAAACTCATTAATGCAACACCCAGCTTCTTAGGCTACATTTACATGGATGAATAGCCGTAGCCTCCACTGAGCTGTCATTAAATCGTACAGGCACTGCAGCCACAACTACAGACTCTGGTAGCAGAAAGAGCTGCAGAAACCAATGGATTCCTGCTGCTGTCATTCATACCATGGCTAGTTGCCCATGTGACTGTATCATTAGCTTTTACTCAAAGTCCTCTGGGGCTGCCAGATTCCTGGTGTGACATTTTTAGCCAGGTCACAAGGAGTAAAGCTAAGTACAAACAGATTAAAAATTGTCTTCTTCAGAAGGATTAAGCTAAATTTTGCTTGCTGTGTGTGTACCTGTTTGACCAGCTTCTGTTGAATGGAACAGTTGGCATTGGATCAGCCCACGCTTGTCAGTATATTCTGATATTCCCATTGGAGGGGGGATTCTGAAGTCCCTGCTGTCAGAATACAATAATGTATCGGGGAAGATCCCTGCATGCACATACAGTATTGCTTGTGTGGATGTTGTAATCCTTTTTTTTTTTTACACAGAATATATACCTGCAATCTGCTGATCTTAGGTGCAATGCTTTATAGGCTTCTAGAAAGAAAAATGCATATATATTTTTTTTTGAACCCATAAAAAAAAATTGCATTATTTAACCACTTAAGGACCGCCTCCTGCACATATATGTCGGCAGAATGGCATGGCTGGGCACAAGCACGTACAGGTACGTCCTCTTTAAGTGCCCAGTCGTGGGTCGCAGGCATGCCCACGACCCGGTCCGAAGCTCCATCGCCGCTGGAGCCCCGCGATCGGTCCCCGGAGCTGAAGTACGTGGAGAGCTGTGTGTAAACATAGCTTCCCCGTTCTTCACTGTGGCGCCGTCATCAATCGCGTGTTCCCTAATATAGGGAACCACAATCAATGACGTCACACTTACAGCCACATACCCCTACAGTTAGAAACACAAATGAGGTCACAGTTAACCCCTTCAGCGCCCCTTTGTGGTTAACTCCCAAACTGCAATTGTAATTTTCACAGTAAACAATGCATTTTTTGCTGTGAAAATGACAATGGTCCCAAAAATGTGTCAAAATTGTCTGAAGTGTCTGCCATAATATCGCATTCACGAAAAAAATTGCTGATCGCCGCCATTAGCAGTAAAGAAAAAATAATTAATAAAAATGCAATAAAACTATCCCCTATTTTGTAAACGCTATAAATTTTGCGCAAACCAATCAATAAGCGCTTATTGCGTTTTTTTTTTTTTTTTTTTACCAAAAATATGTAGAAGAATATATATCGGCCTAAACTGAGGAAAAACATTTTTTTTATGTTTTTGGGGGATATTTTTTTTATAGGAAAAAGAAAAGAATATTGCATTTTTTTTTCCAAATTGTCGCTCTATTTTTGTTTATAGCGCAAAAAATAAAAACCGTAGAGGTGATCAAATGCCACCAAAAGAAAGCTCTATTTGTGGGAAAAAAAGGACGCCAATTTTGTTTGGGAGCCACGTAGCACGACCGCGCAATTGTCAGTTAAAGCGACGCAGTGCCAAATCACAAAAACTGGCCAGGTCCTTTACCTGCCTAAAGGTCCGGGTCTTAAGTGGTTAATTTTTTTTTTCCTTTTAAAGGTGAATTTATCCTAACGCATATTTTTTTATATATATATATATATATATAACATAATGGATAGGTAAAGTCCAAGCTGGCCTTTCAATTTCTAAAAAATCTTTCCCTTTCATGATGCACATACAGTAGTTGGAAGGTGTCTGCAGAAACTGTTGTAGCACTAAGAAAACAATGACTCATTTAAACATATGGGAGTTTATATGTCACCACTGTTTGCACAGGATTACTATTATAAAAAAGTCGAAATTATATTGTGCTGGTTTCCCGTAGTATCTGATTATACAATAAAAGCACGTCATTCTGATTATCTAGTGTATTCCGCCCCCTTGGAGGCCTTATGCCGTGTCATATAGGGATCTCTCTCTGAGATCCAATGCTAGTTGTGAAACAAGAAAGGAACATTCCAGAGATGACAGCATGTGCAGACAGTTCATTATGTTTCCTGTTAAGCAATAGACAGTTCATGAAAAAGGTTAGGAAAAAATAAAATGAAATCTGTAGACTTGCAGAAAATCTGGAGATTCATTCAAAATAAAGGCACAAGACATTTGGTGTAAATAAGACAACACAGGAACTTTATTTCATTCTCGCACCACTTGTGGCAAATTAATTTCTTTAACCTTATGGTAAATTCTAAGGCTATTGTTACTTTATGACGCCTTGTTGTAATTACGTTGCTGATGAAACCAAGTGCCATCACGCCCTAATTCTACCTGTTTCTTTTTTTCCCTCCTGATCTTTAAAATCCAATAAACAGATTGAAATTAAATATTTAAATAGCCGTGGACCGTTGCAGTCATATGTATATCATGTTCCCCTGAGGTTATATCCACCCTTACTTTTCCTGAATACCGGGGAGGTAAAGGGGCAAGGTTAAAAGTCCTGCCTACATTTGTGCTCATTAAACCTACCATCAGCCTGTACTTTAAAGGTATGCAAATTGAATGTGGAACCCTTTTTCAAAATAACATGGTACCACAGCACCGTGAATTTTGTTGCATGTGAATAAACACATCTCAGGCAATATGTGAGGGTGTTATCAATTATTGGCACTGGTGTGTATCTGCTAAAGAGCAGAACATTTCTGTGGTGTCAGGAAAGCGATTTTGCATGCATTTGCGACACCCACAAATGTGAATACAGGTTAAATGTCGGTCACATTGGTGGTCAGAGTAAATCTTCATTACATTGGGGCTTGGTGTACAATCCTTTCATTCACACTAGTGGCCAGTGTCTAGGGCCGCGTACACACAAAGGGACATGTCCGCTCAAACATGTCCGACGGACGTTTGCAGCGGACATGTCTCCTCCAGATTTTGGTCCGATGGCGTGTACACACCATCGGATCAAAATCCCCGCTGGCAGACAGCGCGGTACCATACATTAAACTGTATTATATCAAAGGTTTGCCCAGGGGAGAGCCCAAGAAAATGTTTGCCCATGGTCCAGTCACTATTAAAGACGGTCCTGCATCCATGCTCAGCCATGCCATCGATATTCATCCATGCTCATCCATCCCCACCCATGGCTCATCCATCTCCCCACCCACGGCTCATCCATCTCCCCACCCACGGCTCATCCATGCCACACAAAAGTGTAATTGGTAGTCAAATTAGATTTGGAATGTTTACCCTTAAAACACCTGATGTGCTCCCTGCATGTATGTGGCCAGGCTGTGTAAAAGTCACACACGTGGTATCATTATTCTCGGGGTTGTAATTTTGGCTATGTACATGCTATGTGTTGGAAATATTGTATAAATGGACAACTTTCCCCTTGTTAATAACTTAAGCTTTCTTTTAGTGGTATGTGATCACCTCTGAGGTTTTTATTTTTGCAATATAAATGAAAAAAGACCGACATTTTCGAAAAAATAAAATATATATATATTTTTTTTAGTCATTTAGTCAAAAAAGCATTCAGCCATATGTCTTGGTTAAAAAAAATCCAATAAGCGTATATTTATTGGTTTGCCCAAAAGTTATAGGTAATATACACAAAACAAGTCCGCGCTCTTAAATGTTTGTAAAATATATATAAAATATATAAGCCCAATGTTGTTGGGATAAAAGAAAATAATCATATAAATATAGAAAAAAAGAATCCATTTATTGCAGATCCACTTCTAAAAACAAGGGAGAAAACAGTCCATATAGGATAATATACAGGGCTGTAGAGTAGTAAGCAATGTGCACAAACAGTTCCACCAGCAGACACCAGCAATTCATGGGGTTAAACCTCAACGGTTCCATGCACAGGCCATCATGAGGACAAAAACACACGCTGACAGTACCTTGATGGTAGATGGTATAAAGTGGTACACAGAGAGCCGCCGTCAGATCTTAGGGTGAGGACCTGACATCAAACAGTCCACAATGCTGGAGTGTCACCACAAAGAGAAAGGGACGGTGCCATCCGACGGGACCATCCGACGGGTCTTACAGCTGGAAATGCGGCGCAGTAGGCTCTGCGGGAACACACGCTCTTCCCGTCCGATCGCATAGACGTCACACGTCTGAGACGCCACTTCACGTTCAGACCAGTGGAGCTGAAGTATCCTGGACGCCCTCTGGTGGAAAATCCAAAAATGGCATGTGACTAGTATAGGATGGTGGAAGCTGTAAGAAAAAAAGACAGGATATAGTCTATCTTCTTTTAAAAGGTGTGTAATAAAATCCCATAAATAAGGGGATCAGGGGGGTCTTGACGACGCGTTTCGCGCTTCCAGGCGCTTTTTCAAAGTTGACTTTGAAAGGGACTTTGAAAAAGCGCCTGGAAGCGCGAAACGCGTCGTCAAGACCCCCCTGATCCCCTTATTTATGGGATTTTATTACACACCTTTTAAAAGAAGATAGACTATATCCTGTCTTTTTTGCTTACAGCTTCCACCATCCTATACTAGTCACATGCCATTTTTGGATTTTCCACCAGAGGGCGTCCAGGATACTTCAGCTCCACTGGTCTGAACGTGAAGTGGCGTCTCAGACATGTGACGTCTATGCGATCGGACGGGAAGAGCGTGTGTCCCCGCAGAGCCTACTGCGCCGCATTTCCAGCTGTAAGACCCGTCGGATGGTCCCGTCGGATGGCACCGTCCCTTTCTCTTTGTGGTGACACTCCAGCATTGTGGACTGTTTGATGTCAGGTCCTCACCCTAAGATCTGACGGCGGCTCTCTGTGTACCACTTTATACCATCTACCATCAAGGTACTGTCAGCGTGTGTTTTTGTCCTCATGATGGCCTGTGCATGGAACCGTTGAGGTTTAACCCCATGAATTGCTGGTGTCTGCTGGTGGAACTGTTTGTGCACATTGCTTACTACTCTACAGCCCTGTATATCATCCTATATGGACTGTTTTCTCCCTTGTTTTTAGAAGTGGATCTGCAATAAATGGATTCTTTTTTTCTATATTTATATGATTATTTTCTTTTATCCCAACAACATTGGGCTTATATATTTTATATATATTTTACAAACATTTAAGAGCGCGGACTTGTTTTGTGTATATTACTTGTGTTGGGTACTTCCGGGTTCCGTCATTCCCGCTGCACTGAACTGTTTATATGATACCCTCTACAGAAATCACCAAAGGGTTTGTTTTTTGCTTCATTGACCGGCCTATATCCCTCCTAGCGCCAGTGACAGTTTGTGTATTTTTTTCAAAAGTTATAGGGCCAGATTCAGAGAGCCGTAACTCCTGTCTACCTGGTGTTAGACTGGAGTAATTTCAAATTACGCGCGTTTTTTAGCTAGTCGGAAACCTCAAACCATGAAAAGACGGCTGCGGGCTTCAATTCGACTGGATTACGTGTTCGTACGCCTTCGGATCTACGCTGCAATAAAATTGCGGCCACTGGGTGGACTTCCCTTCGTTTTCCGCGTCGGGGTATGCTAATGAGCTTTTGCCGGCGATCCCCGAAATTACGATCTTCAATCGCAATCTCTTACGGCATCTTTAGTCATCTTTTTTCTGCGTAAAGTTATACCAGCTTTTTGCTGCTCTAATATTAGACAGCCCATGTTAAGTATGGCCGTCGTTCCCGCGTCAAATTTCTACGTTTTCCGACGTCTTTTATTATTTTTGACGTAAAACGTCCGGGAATAGGAATGTCCGTAAACGACGCTACTCAAACAACGAATGACGTAACGACGTGATTTTGCGCAATGCACGGCGGGAAATTTCTGAACGGAGCATGCGCAGGTCGATTGCCACGGGGACGCGCCTAATTTAAATGCTTCACGCCCCCTAATCGCGTATTTTGATTACGCGGCGAGAAATAGACTACGCCGCCGTAGCGTACGGGCAAAAATCTACCAGAATTCGATGTAGAGCCTGGTAAAATATGGCAGCGTAGAGTATTTCGATTTACGCAGCGCAAAATTAAGTGTATCTGAATCTACCCCATAGTGTCTTCAAACTAGGTTACATTTTCTGGCTTTTACTTAGCTTCTCCTGCTCCACGTGACTATCTTTTCCCTCGTAAACCATAAAACTATATGTATAGTCCGTTGCCCTGTCACAGAGCGATGGTATCCAGGGTCCAACGATGGTATCCAGGGTCACCCCTGAGGACGACAGAGGTCACTAAAATGCATGAACCGCAAGATCTGTCATTGAGGCAGAGAACACAGGCATATGATGAATTGGATAAGCCCACTGCCCCCTATCCTAAGACCCTGAAACCAATGGCCAGGGTTGTCATAAAGAGGCCAGTGTCCTCATCAACATGGGGACAAGGTGCTTTGGGGTGGGGGGCACACCACCCCCCATGTTGAGGGCATGCGGCCTGGTACCGTTCAGGAGGGAGAGGGGTGCTTGCTCAGGGTGGGGATCCCCCTTAAAATCCATACCAGACCAAAGAGTCTGGTATGCTCTTGGAGGGGGAATGCCCCTTTAAGATCCTCAGAGCACAAGTCGGATGCCAAAGTTGGATCAGTTAAGATGGCGAACAGACTTCAGTGATGTGTCTTTGGTGCCGAGCGTATGCATATAAGGCCTCGGATTTAGGGGGGTTATATCGGGATGATGCATGCAGCCATCAGAAATTTTGGGGCCCCTTACACAGGTTAGGCTTGGCCTGGCCCCCCTGGGGCCTGTCCACCAACATTCCCCTGGGCCTGCCCACTCTACAATGTATCCCCACCCAGCGTGGTTGGGGATACATTGTGGAGACTGGAGGGATGGATGGATGGTGCTGGGTGTGGGAGGGGATACATTGTGGAGACTGGAGGAATGGAAAGAGCTGGGCATAGGTGGGGATGCAATGTGGAGACTGGAGGGATGGATGGTGCTGGACGTGGGTGGGGATAAAATGTGGAGACTGGAGGAATGGATGATGCTGGGTGGGGATGAAGATGATTGAGCTGCATTGTGAAAATAAATGAGGAGGATTCTGTGTGGGGATGAGAGTTACATTGTGGAGAGGCTTTCCACATCGTAACTCTGATCTGCAACCAAAGTCATCATCCATTTTTACAATGCAGCTCAATGCCAGCTTGTCAGCATCAACCAGGTGTCCCATCCAAGGAAAAACAAATCTTTTTTCACAAGAAAAAGGAGAAACAAATCTACAGGGGGGGGGGGGGGGCACAGCAGCATACATTACATTTTTTACTTACACTCCATGCTGCTTTCTAGTATCTAGCTTCTTGCTGCACCTGCTGAGGCGGGGTCAATGTTCACCGTCGACAAGCTGACCACCCCCCTGCCCGGGTCCCAACCAATGACATTGCAAGGCAACCTGGCAGCAGGGAATCAAAAGGAGCAAGGGGGATGCACTTCAATGACACGCTTTCTTGCCTGCAGCCAGCATGGTTTCTCCTTCCAGTCAGCAAGGGGGTGGTAGTGAAACATTCTCCTCTCCTTCTCTGTAGTGCAGGGTGTCGGCGGGCGGGTACGGAGAGTCCTCTGGTCTGCCGGGACACTCAGGCCCCTTACATTGGTACTGTCTGTACCCCCCCTGATGGCGGCCCTCCTGGTACCATTTTTTAGAGTGGACGGTCGGCTTTCAAGGCATAACAGATGCTGCTGTTGCACTGGAGGAGCGGGAGGGCACCCCTGCTGCTGCCTTCCGGCGTTCTTACCGGGCCTCCCGTCCCACCAGGAGACCTGATCTGCAATGTGCCTAGAGACTGGCACAAAGCTGGAAATGGCTTTGTTCCAGTCACTGTATGTAAACACAGAAGCGACCCCACTTCTAGTTTACTTGGCTGCCAATTGCGCCGGTTTAAAAAAAAATAATAAAAAAATACAGTATTCAGAATTGAAGTTTTTGACAATCTGAATACTTTAAAGTGCTAAAGAGGGATCGGAGGTCTTTTAGACCTCCGATCCCTCCATAAAGAGTACCTGTCACCACCTATTACTGTCACAAGGTATGTTTATATTCCTTGTGACAGCAATAAAAGTGATCAAGTTTTTTTTTTTTTTAAACGTAATGTAAAAAAAATATATATATTTAATGTTTGGGAGTTCTAAGTAATTTTCGAGCAAAAAATACGGATTTTAACTTGTAAGCAACAAATGTCAGAAATAGGCTTAGTCATGAAAGGGATATTCAATGGGCTGAAGTAGGATCAAAGTCAGACCAAAGTAGTACAGGGAGCATTTTCAAAGTCGGACCGACTTGTGTTGGACCAGTTAAGAAGGCTCCTATAGGATTTGTCGCACCATTGTGAACCTGGCCTCCTGGCTGGTTAGGGTCTCAAGAAATGAGATAGGCCTTTATTGTATCAGGTGTGATTAATTTTCAATGATTGGCACCATAGATTGTAGACTCTATAAGTTTCACAAAGACCAAATAATATACATGGATTGGGGTTATTTTTAGCAAAGATGGGTAAGCAGTATAAATTTGGGGCAAAATGTATGAAGAAAAATTACAAATTTGCATTTATAACGGAAACAAAGAAAAAGACATTTTTTATTTTATTTTTTTTACAGATTTTTTTTTTTTTATTATTTATAACACAAAACACCTGCAGTGATTAAATACCACCAAAAGAAAGCTCTATTTGTGTGGGGGAAAAAAGGACAAAAATGTCATTCGAAAGCTGAAAATTGGTCTGCCTAGTAAGGGGGTTTAAGTGCCCAGTGGGTAAGTGATTAAATCCTGCCGCCTTAACCTCTGCAACATTTTGAGAATTTGACCCTTCCTGACATCACAAAACAACTTAACCACGCCTTGGTTATATCCAGGGCTGGACGGGGACAAAAATTTGGCCCTGAACTTCATCCAGACTGGCCCACTTTGACAGGTCTCTCCCATGGCGGCCAGGCAACTCCCGCACCCTCCCCCGGCCACCCAAGCCCCCGCCCCCTCTCCCCCTTCACTAGCCACTCGCCATTCTACTTTATTAGAGTAGAACGGCTGGTACTGGTACTCTCATAGGCAGTACCAGAGGGGGAAGCTAGACATTATTTAACCCGGGCAAAGAATCAGTTCGGTGCCCCCCCCCCCCCCCCATGGGACAAGATTAGGCAGAAGTGAGAAACTCCCAGGCCATAGCTATTGAGTCGGCTGTCTGTCCCCTCCCCCCATGCTTCTCTGTTGTCCCCCCTGCCCCTCTGGTCCCCCCCTGCTTCTCTGTTCCCCCCCCAGGTTAGCGCTGTGGGGAGGGAGAGGAGGTGAGCGCTGCTGGAAGGGAGAGATAAAGGAACGGACGGGGCGGCGGGCCGCTGTCACTGAAGCAAGCCCACTTAGCCATAGGCCCACCGAGAAACTCCCTGTAGTCCCAATGGCCAGTCCATCCCTGGTTATATGCCGCCTTGATTACTGCAACTCCTTCCTCACTGGCTTACTTTTATACACGGGGTGCAACGGATCAAAAAACTCACGGTTCGGATCGTTCCTAGGATCAGCAGTCACGGATCGGATCATTTTTGGGATCAGCAAAAAAGAAAGACAGTGACCCCCCCCCCCCAGTAGTACAGGCACACAGTGACCCCCCCCCCCCAGTAGTACAGGCACACAGTGACCCCCCCCCCAGTAGTACAGGCACACAGTGACCCCCCCCAGTAGTACAGGCACACAGTGACCCCCCCAGTAGTACAGGCACACAGTGACCCCCTCCCCCCCATAGTACAGGCAGACAGTGACCCCCTCCCCTCCATAGTACAGGCAGACAGTGACCCCCTCCCCCCATAGTACAGGCAGACAGTGACCTACCCCCCCCCCTCCGTAGTACAGGCACACAGTGAGCCCCCCCTGCAGACCTCAGATCAGATAGCGGCATGTGTGTCCCTTGAGCACGGGCTCCTCCTCCTCTGTGGGTGTAAACAGAGAGGAGGGGCCGCCGCCGGGTGTACCAAGATGGCCGCGGCTCCGGAGCTAGGCCAAAGCCGCGGCCTTTCCTAATGCTATAGCCGCGGCGGCAGTCCGCGGATCGCATAGCGTGCCAATCTGAAGGGGGTGACTCGTTCGGATCACGGATCAACCGTGATCCGTTGCACCCCTACTATCTCCCATTCAGTCTATTATAAATGCTGCTGATAGATTTATAAACCTTACTAACCGATACACAAGTGCTGCCCCTCTCTGCCAATCCCTTCACTGGCTTCCACTAATCCAGCATATAAAATGATACCACAATGTACAAAGCCATCCACAACACTGCCCCCAGCTACATCACCAACCTCATCTGCAGATATCGTCCAAATCGTCCTCTTCGCTCCTCCAAAGACATCTTGCTCTCTAGCTTCCTTGTCACCTCCCTCCCATGCTCACCACCAGGACTTCTCCAGAAGCTCTCCTGTCCTCTGGAACTCCCCACTCCAGTATGTCCAGTCAGCTCCCACAACGTCCGCCTTCAGGCAAACTTTGAAAACTAATTTATTCAGTGAAGCCTAACCCATCTCCACCTATATTGTAAGCACCATAAGAAGGGCCCTCCTATTCATTCTGTAATGTAATTGTACAATCCCCCTTTATATTGTAAAGCTCTTCGCAAACCGTTGGTGCTATAAAAATCCTGTATTATAATAATGTAGCACTACCCTCGAAGGAGCTGCTGGTTTGTTTTGGGTGGCACGTTTCCTCATGGCTCCTCCGCTGTCTTAGGGGTGTATGGTGCATATAAATTGCACCGTAAAAACAATAACATTTGTGGTGAAGAAGGTAGAGGTGAAAGGAGAAGGAGAATAGCAAATTCAGGCGTAGTAATAGGGAAACCGTCCTGCTCCCATGTGTAACAGTTCTTGCGCCACTCCTGCTTGAGTGGGAATAGCGTACCTGGACAGGCCGCTCTCACCGACCTGGCAGCCAGAATATCGCTCAAAAGGAAAAGTCTCTGCCACAGACCCTCCTGGAATGGACTCAATGAGAAACCCCTGCCACAGGCCCTCCTGATTGTGGTTACGGAGATGAACCTCCTTGGTGGAATTAAGCCTGGATCTCCTTCAAGTTGCTTTCAGGTACCGACTGACAGGTGACCAGCCTCTCGGATCCCCGATGGTTTGTCGAGACCCTATTGGATCGCCAACCTCTCATTGGCTCTCCTCAGATGGACTAACCACGAACAGCTATACCACTTGGGATCTTCAGGATTAGGAACCCAGTCGACCACTGGGCTCCCTGCCACAGCTCAATTGTTCCGCACCAACTTGGTCCCGGAACTAGGAACTCCGCGTGGCACGCACGCCCTGGTAGGCCATAACACCGGGGCCCCCGCGGTGCAGGCACCCTAAAGGTGGATGCCGCACTTGAAGAACAACACCCAGAACTAATGGCATCTGTCCCATAAATACCCTCCCCCAGCATGCACAGCGAGGCTTAACCCTCCTGATTGGCTGCTGGGGAAGAGTACCCAAACCTTGACCCCAGTGCTGCCACCTACTGTCCTGGGGTGGGAAGAACACCCCAGCCACAACAGAATAAGCCCACAGCACAGCCAAGCTGAGACAGAGACCCAAATGTGAACACATTAACCAGATTAGAGTTTAACTAAAACACTGACCTCCCTCTAAATTTAAATAGCACCGGTACTTTGAAGTAACCAGGCGCTACAATAATATGACAAACCATTTTAGAGCCAATTCTGAGACTCCAAATATGGTTTCCATGAATGATAAAATATCTTATCAGTTTAATATTTTGCTGTCTGTGTCTAATTCTGTCCATTCAATTCCCTTCTAGGAGAAGCAACAGGAACTGCAAGGAAATCTCTAGAAGGTGAGGGGAATTCTCTTCTTAGATAGTTGTCTCAGGAACAGATGTGCCCTCACCTCTTGTTGGAGTGACAGCTCTAACATTTTGGATTGCCATCTTATTTCTTGGAGACAAAGCAGCAATACAAAATGGATAGGGTTTCCAATCTTTCCCCACTGTCTTCAAAACACGTTTTGGCATTGCATATACGTTTATATTAATTTAATGTGCTTATTTGCACCACAGCTAGTGGAGAATATACAAAGAACCACAGCTACAATACTAATGACAAATTATTGCTTACCTGTACTATGACTAGGCAAGTCTTTGTTTCCTATTGTAATACATTTGTGTAAAAGTTCTGATTCATTCCTTGCTATTTTAGATGTGCTTATTATTTCGACAGTGCTTATTATTTAGGAACAAGTGACAAATGACAAGTAAAGTATTCAGTCTCACTAGTAATCTCAGATTTGGCACTCGGCCTAGCAGGTGTTGCAACCATTCATTATTTGTCACACCGGAGTTGTACCTTTTCAGTCGCTTATGCAAAGCAATTTTTTAACTTACTGACTGAAGAGAACAAAGTACTAATCACATAAATTTGTTCCATTCAACCCAGACATTTAATTGCATGCTTTTCATAGCCAAAGTCTTGGCCTGTTGCATGTCGACACCAAATGGCATTGGTTTGTTTTGATCAGGGACAGATTTCCATCACTACAGCCTAATGCTGCTTACAAATGATCGAAAATTTAGACAGGAAAAATCTGAAGTGAACTTTTGGTCAGAAATTCCGACCGTGCGTAGGCTCCGTTGGAATTTTTCTGTCGGAATTTCCGCCAAGAAAAAATTGGGAGCTGGTTCTCAATTTTTCCGACAAGAAAAGTTCTTGGAGGAAATTCCGATCATCTGTATGCAATTCCGACGTGCAAAAAAACATGCATGCTCGGAAGCATCAAACTTAATTTATCTTGGCTTGTCATAGTATTGTACGTCACCGCCTTCTTGATGGTCGGAATTTTGTGCGACGGTGTGTATGCAACTCAAGTTTGAGCCAAAATTCCGGTTTTCTTGTCGCAATTTCCGATCATGTGTACACGGCATAAAGTGAAACAACAATTCACGCCTACAGCAACTCCCTCTGGCAGGATCACCACATTTTACACCTTTTTTTTTTTTTTCTCTTTTTTTTTAAAGTGTATTTTTTGTGCGTGAACTCGAGAGAGAGGAGCCGGACTGCAGGAGTTGGGAGTAGGCAGACCCTCCCCCCGGAGGCAATCGCCATCCTTCTCCATGCCCCTGGTGGCAATGGCGGGTGTGAAGGGGGGCCTCCCACTCACACCGCCCTACCTGCTCCTCTTGGGAGCCCAACTGGGGCCCAACGGGACCCCAATGGGGCAGAGGGACTCCCCCTATGAGGGAGTGAGGGGGCCTAGCCCACCCAGCCAGCCCCGTAGGTCCTTCGCCTCTCTTTATTTTAAGAGACCGCATGGCCAAAGTGCGTGTGTTTTTTAAACCAATTTCGTGTGCGTGCAAGTGTGGTGGTTTTTGTGGGGGGGGGGGGGTGGGCGTACTAAGCACAGGCGTACCTTGCATAGCACACCCACCGGGAGCCGGGCTGAGACCACCAAACTCAATTCACATGTAGCCGAGACCGGGATCCGAACCCTTGGCTGCAGAGGTGAACGGCTTGTCAGCGCAGTGCCAATCACGTTGAGCCACCACAGCTCCCAAACACATTTTACACCTAGGCTTGGTTTGATACAATAAATCGTGGTTAAGCAAAATGAATGTGGAGGTCACATGAAATCTAACGACTGCTTTATAAACTGACTGACCTCATAAACTGAGAGTATCACATTTTAGAACCATGTAGATAAGAATTACGTAAATGAGACTTATTTTATGCTGCTAGGTATGCTTATTGGCTGGGAAAAGTGGGGGTGAGGTCAGAGACTTTAACAGGGGAGTCAATGTCAGACTGAAGGTGACCATTAACCTCTGACACTCAAGCTAAAATGTCAGTCTCAGACAAAGCAAAATGAAGTTTAATAAGAAAGCAAATTTACATCTGCAAATTTGTAACAGTTTAAGGTTGAACATTCTGATTCTGGAATGAACTCCTTTTTTTTTTTTTTTTAAGGTCTGGAATGAACTCCTGATCGGTTCTCCTAAAACTGTCACTAAACGATATACTTATTCTGCAAAAATAATCCATCCACATCCACTGCTTAAAGTATTCGTGAACCATCACCATGTAAAACGACACACTCAGATTAAAATATAAATAAACTGATCTAAAGTGATCACATTCCCTCTGTTCTCAGCTGCATAAGAAGCTCAGAGGTGGGGGAGGAGAAACGGCCGCAAACTGAACTTCCCAGTGAATGGCTGTACAGGAGGGGGGGTGTGTCAGCACCAGTCTGATCATTGGAGAGAGCAGGCTGAGTTCTCAGCACAGCTTGAGAACTGACCACACTGTGGTCTTATTCCTAGTGTGGTCAGTTTTTAATACGAAAGCAGAGGGACTGGGCGGAACCCCAGGGATTTCACATAGAGGAAGCAATACAAAGAGAACAGAAACATTTTTCATACAAGTACGTGGTACAGCAGGCACATACTGTATCAGGATTATTACATTTTTGGTTGACTCCCAAACCGAATCCCAAATTTGTAACTATATTAACGAATCTAAACAAAACAATTTTTTTTTCGTCGTGCACATGTCTGAATCGGAACACAGCGACAAAAAAAAGTTTGTAGACCCTATAACCTTTGCACAAACCAAAAATATGTAGCAGGATACAGATTGGTCTAAATTTATGAAGAAATATTGATTTGTTACTTTTTTTTTATTGGATATATTTTATAGCAGAACGTAAAAATATATATATTTTTTCACAATTGTCTTTTTTTATTTATAGCGCAAAAAATAAAAAACACAGTGGTGATCAAATACCACCAAAAGAAAGCTCTAATTGTGGGGAAAAATTACATACATTTTATTTGGGTACAGCATCGCAAGACATGTAATTATCAGTTAAAATATTGCAGTGCCGTATCGCACAAAAAAAAATTGGTCATGAAGGGGGGTAAATCTTCCAAAGGTCAAGTGGATATACAAATACTGGGGCTTACTAAGTGGTACAACTTGTACTGTAAGCTTTGAATTTTTTAGGTACATTTTAATGTAATAATAGTAGTTGTCTGCTTTTATTTCTATGTTTTTACAAATCTGCTATTCTGACTACCTTTTGTACTAATGCAATGGTCTCCAAATTACGGCCCGAGGGCGGATGTGGCCCTTTGCTTGCCTTTATCCGGCCCTTGAAGCACTATCCCTCCCAATGGTACGAGACACTATTCTGCCATCTGACACCGACAATGGAGCACTATTTCTCCCACTGACACCACTAATGGGGCACTATTCCTACCTATGATTCCAACAATGGGGCACTATTCCTCCCCAATACCAGATGTTTACTCCCAATGATGCCAGGAAAATTTTCACAAAGTCTGGCCCTCCAAGAGTCTGAAGGACAATAAACCGGCCCTTTGTTTAGAATGTTTGGAGACCCCTGTACTAATGCTTTGATATTTTGGATGTGGCACCTCCTAAAAGAACAGCCCACCTCCAAAAATTCTTAGACCTTATCGAAACTGATGAAAAATTATCACATTGGTTGGTGAATGTAAATAGATAACAAAATGTTAGTCATTTGTATAGAGCAGGGGTGGGCAAACTTTTTTACTCGAGGGCCACAATGGGTTCATATATTGGACCCGGGGGCCGGACCAAGAGTAGATGGACGGTGTGTATGTGTTAAATGTTTAGATTAATCAGAGAGCCTCCCCTTACATCAGGCTGCCCAGACAGACTCCCCTTACAAGGTCCCCAGAAAGCCTCCCTACTTACATCAGGATCCCTAGAGAGCCTCCCCCTACATCAGGGTCCCCAGAGAGCCTTCCCTTACATCAGGGTCCCCAGAGAGCCTTCCCTTACATCAGGGTCCCCAAAGATCCCCCCCTTTACACCAAGGTCCCTAGAGAGCCTCCCTACAATAGGATCCCCAGAGAGCCTCCCCTGACATCAGGGTCCCCAGAGAGCCCCCCTTACATCAGGGTCCCCAGAGAGCCCCCCCTTACATCAGGCTGCCCAGAGAGCCTCCCTACTTACATCAGGGTCCCCAAGGAGCCCCTCCTTACATCAGGGTCCCCAGGGAGCCTCCCCTTACATCAGGCTGCCCAGAGAGCCTCCCTACTTACATCAGGGTCCCCAGGGAGCCCCTCCTTACATCAGGGTCCCCAGGGAGCCCCTCCTTACATCAGGGTCCCCAGGGAGCCCCTCCTTACATCAGGGTCCCCAGGAAGCCTCCCTTACATCAGGCTGCCCAGAGAGCCTCCCTACTTACATCAGGGAGCCCCTCCTTACATCAGGGTCCCCAGGGAGCCCCTCCTTACATCAGGGTCCCCAGAGAGCCTTCCCTTACACCAGGATCCCCAGAAAGCCTCCCTTCTTACATCAGGGTCCCTAGAGAGCCTCCCCTGACATCGGGGTCCCCAAAGAGCCCCCTTACACCAGGGTCCCCAGAGAGCCCCTCCTTACATCAGGGTTCCCAGAGAGCCCCCCCTTACACCAGGGTCCCCAGAGAGCCCCCCCTTACACCAGGGTCCCCAGAGAGCCCCTCCTTACACCAGAGTCCCCAGAGAGCCCCTCCTTACACCAGAGTCCCCAGAGAGCCCCTCCTTACACCAGAGTCCCCAGAGAGCCCCTCCTTACACCAGAGTCCCCAGAGAGCCCCTCCTTACACCAGGGTCCCCAGGGAGCACCTCCTTACATCAGGGTCCCCAGGGAGCACCTCCTTACATCAGGGTTCCCAGGGAGCACCTCCTTACATCAGGGTCCCCAGAGAGCCCCTCCTTACATCATGGTCCCCAGAGAGCCCCTCCTTACATCATGGTCCCCCAGGGAGCACCTCCTTACATCAGAGTCCCCAGAGAGCCCCTCCTTACATCAGGGTCCCCAGAGAGCCCCCCTTACACCAGGGTCCCCAGAGAGCCCCCCCTTACACCAGGGTCCCCAGAGAGCCCCTCCTTACACCAGAGTCCCCAGAGAGCCCCTCCTTACATTAGGGTCCCCCAGGGAGCACCTCCTTACATCAGGGTCCCCCGAGAGCCCCTCCTCACATCAGGGTCCCCAGAGAGCCCCCTTACACCAGGGTCCCCAGAGAGCCCCCCCTTACACCAGGGTCCCCAGAGAGCACCCCCTTAAACCAGGGTCCCCAGAGCCCCCCCTAACATTATTGTCCCCAGAGAGCCCCCCCTTACATTACTGTCCCCAGAAAGCCCCCTTCTTACATCAGGGTTCCCAAACAGCTAACTCCCCCTTGCAGAGGTTTCCCTGTACCTGGCAGGTAGAGGTGGGAGGCAGCGATCGGCAGCTCTATGGTGTCCACAGGCAGGGGGGTCTCCCTGGGACTTGTAGTTCTACTCCGAATGTATACAGCAGAGAGGGGAGGTGCTTCTGACCCGGACATCAGCAACAGTGTACAAGCAAAGTGAAAGTGATACCTTCCGGGTCAGAGGCCCCTCCCCTCTTCTCTCCATACGCTGACACAAGCCCCAGGGAGATCCCACCGCCCACACCACAAGTCCAGGAAGTCATTGCGCGCCGCGTGTCTGGCTATGTAAATGCCAGGGGCCGGCTGCGAAAGCTGTGAAGTTGCCGTAGGAGCGGCGCCCTGCACCACTGCTGCCACTGGCTCCGCGGGCTGTATTAAAAGGTCCACCGGGCCGTATACGGCCCGCGGGCCGTAGTTTGCCCATACCTGGTATAGAGGTTTGGCATTTACTTATGACATTGTGGCCTCATTGATCTGCAATGCCCACAGTGTCAGGATTTTAATCAATTATGGGTAGGGTCAGCTAAGTGATTTTATATGCAGCTCAGCAGGAGCGAAGCTCACATGTCACGTACACATGACCATTTTTTATGATGAGAAAAATTAAATTTTTAAATTGGTTGTGAAAAACAGTCATGTGTAGGCTCCAGAACATTTTTCTCGATGAGAAAAATGGCCATTAAAGATTTAGAACCGGTCGTGTGTAGGCTTTAACAAACGGGGAAAAAACGTGCATGCTCAGAAGCAAGTTACGAGAAGGAAAATTTGCATAATCAGCCCAAAGGGTGGCGCAATTTGAATGAAACTTCCCTTTTATAGTGCCATCATACGTGTTGTACGTCACCTCGCTTTGCTCAAGCATTTTTTATCACGGTCGTGTGTATGCAAGGCAGGCTTGAAAGGAATCACGTAGAGAAAAACATTGTTTTTTTTCCATGACATGAATAACGGTCGTGTGTACGCGGCATTAGACATGCATTGATGTGTTAGTCCCTGTTCACATCAGCACAATTTCACACGGCAAATTGCATGTCAAATCAGAGCCTATTGCCGGCAACAGACGCATCCCAATCGGTGCGACGCTGACTTTGCGGGCGCCGCACCGATTTCCAAAAGTAATTCCTGCACTACTTTTGGAAATTTCAGGGGCGATTTAGATGAATCTGCACAGATGGCTTTGAAATTGCCCCCCGATGTCGGACTGAAATGCGGCTTTGAAATTATGCAAATTCATTTCAAAGCTGTATTTAGTGGGTACAAGGGCTAAAAGTGGCTAACCTCACCCTGTGGATATTATCCTGCATTTCTGGGGCACAATTAATTTGTACTAAATCGTATTATCATTGTGAAAACTATTCTATCAGGAACAGGGCCTTCTTAATAGCATCATGGGCAAAGTAAACAGAAAAGTAGGTAGGGGATATCTAGGATGTAGAAGGGTCAGAGTGCTGGGGAGATATCTGGGATGTAAAGGGGAAGCCCGGGCTCAAGGACCAGCTGCTTTGGGCAAAGGGCAGGGGCCCCCATGCATCTGGGTCCCCTGGGCAGTGCCCAGGTGTGCCCTCTCATTAAGACAGCCCTGATCAGGAACATTATTCCAGCAGTGGATAGAAATATTCACTTGCAAAATATTCTATTAGATAGGGTGTGTGTACTTAGATAACCAAATTATCGATGGTGATTTTCAAATTAGTTAAAGAATAAGCAGCCAAGTTTCACTCAGATCACATCCTCCCTTTGTGGCTAATGATTCAGTGGATTAATCTGTCCCTCCTCGTATCTCTAAAGCCTCGTACACATGATCGGATTTCCATCAGATAAAGCCATGGAGTTTTGTGCGAAGGGCGTTATCCGGGAACTTGTATTGCATACAAACGGCAAAGAATTGTTGGCCAACAAATACAAAACTATGTTGTTTTCAGCTCTTTAGCACCTCCATTTGGGCAAATTCTGTTAATGTTGTCTTATGGTTAGCATTGGTTCGGAAACTGCGTGTTTGTACTTTGGATTTTTTTTCCGACGGACTTCTGCACACACGATAAAACATTTGTTGCCGGAAATTCCGACAACAATTGTTCGATGGAGCGTACAAACGGTCGGATTATCCGACAACATCCTGCCATCACACAATTCCCGCAGGAAAATCTGTGTGCATGGGCCTTTAAACTGACCATGCATGGATCTGAATCCTCCCCGCCGGGACATTGTATTCCGATAGTGGGGAGACTGCAGTCTCTCTCCCCCCCCCACTGAATGAATGAATGAATGAATTTTCTAAGGGTGGGGAGGACAAATTTAACCATGTATGGGTAGCCTTTAGGCTTAGTTTACACTTGTGGTTGGGAGGGTGGTAAAAATAGGCATTTGGGCTGGATTATTACTGCCATTCCAACTGCCTCCTCTTAAGCTGCAAAAGCAGCCATACAGAGTGTACAGTGGGGATCAAAAGTTTGGGCACCCCAGGTAAAAATGTGTATTAATGTGCATAACGAAGCCAAGAAAAGATGGAAAAATCTCCAAAAGGCCTCAAATTACAGATTAGACATTCTTATAATATGTCAAAAAAAGTTAGATTTTTTTTCCATCATTTACACTTTCAAAATTACAGAAAAATAAATAAATGGCGTCTGCAAAAGTTTGGGCACCCTGCAGAATTTATAGCATACACTGCCCCCTTTGCAAAGCTGAGACCTGCCAGTGTCATGGATTGTTCTCAATCATCGTCTGGGAAGACCAGTTAATGTCAATCTCAAAGGTTTAAATGCCCAGACTCATCTGACCTTGCCCCAACAATCAGCACCATGGGTTCTTCTAAGCAGTTGTCTAGAAAACTGAAAATAGTTGATGCTCACAAAGCTGGGGAAGGCTATAAGAAGATAGCAAAGCGTTTTCAGAAGTCAATATCCTCTGTTCGGAATGTAATTAAGAAATGGCAGTCATCAGGAACAGTGGAAGTTAAAGCAAGATATAGAAGACCAAGAAAAATATCAGACAGAACAGCTCGCAGGATTGTGAGAAAAGCAATTCAAAACCCATGTTTGACTGCACGATTCCTCCAGAAAGATCTGGCAGACACTGGAGTTGTGGTACACTATTCCACTATAAAGAGATACTTGTACAAATATGGTCTTCATGGAAGAGTCATCAGAAGAAAACCTCTTCTACGTCCTCACCACAAAAATCAGCGTTTGAACTTTGCAAATGAACATATAGACAAGCCTGATGCATTTTGGAAATAAGTTCTGTGGACCGATGAGGTTAAAATAGACCTTTTTGGCAGGAATGAGCAAAGGTACGTTTGGAGAAGAAAGGGCACAGAATTTTAATGAAAAGAACCTCTGTCCAACTGTTAAGCATGGGGGTGGATCAATCATGCTTTGGGGTTGTATTGCAGCCAGTGGCACAGGGCACATTTCACGAGTAGAAAATTTCAGCAAATTTTGGATGGTAACTTGATGCCATCTGTGAAAATGTTGAAGTTGGAGGATGGCTTCTACAAATGGATAATGATCCTAAACACACATCAAAATCCACGGGGGATTACATCAAGAGGCATAAACTGAAGGTTTTGCCATGGCCTTCACAATCTCCTGACCTCAACATAATTGAAAATCTATGGATAGACCTTAAAAGAGCAGTGCGTGACAAACAGACCAGAAATCTCAAAGAACTGGAAGACTTTTGTGAGGAAGAATGGGCAAAGATACCTCAAACAAGAATTGAAAGACTCTTGGCTGGCTACAAAAAGCGTTTACAAGCTGTGATACATGCCAAAGGGGGCAGTACAAGATATTAACTCTGCAGGTTGCCCAAACTTTTGCAGACGCCATTTTTTTGTTTTCTGTCATTTTGAAAGTGTAAATGATGGAAATAAAATCTTTTTTTGACATATTATAAGAATGTCTAATCTGTAATTCGATGCCTTTTGGAGATTTTTCCATCTTTCCTTGGCTTCGTTATGCACATTAATACAAATTTTTACCTGGGGTGCCCAAACTTTCGATCCCCACTGTATACACATAACACAGCCACTATGCTTTGTGTTGCAGCACAGCAACACTGCACCCCCCTTTTTGTGTTTGGTGGGCAGTACTGACACTTAACATGACATATTCAAGTGAATGGGGCCATGCCACAACCATGATCCAAATATCAAGCTTCACTGCTCTATGAAAAGTGATCCACTGTGGATCGCTCTCTATAGAGCTGCACACATGTAAATTAGTCCTAAGGAACTACATGTAGCCCGTTTGGCCCCCTATATCAAGGAAGCTGACCACCACTACTTTAACTACTTGAGATCCGCGCTACAGCCGAATGACGGCTCTAGCGCGAATCTAAATTGTCAACAAGCCGTTAATTGAGACGGCTTGTTTACCAAAAATATGTAGAAGAATACGCATCGCCCTAAACTGAGAAAAAAAAAGTTGTTTTTTTTTTTAATTGGGATATTTATTATAGCAAGAAGTAAAAAATATTGTATTTTTTTCAAAATTGTCGCTCTTTTTTGTTTATAGCGCAAAAAATAAAAACCGCAGAGGTGATCAAATACCACCAAAAGAAAGCTCTACTTGTGGGGAAAAAAGGACGTCAATTTTGTTTGGGAGCCACGTCGCACGACCGCGTAATTGTCAGTTAAAGCGACGTAGTGCCGGAAGCTGAAATATCACCTGGGCAGGAGGGGGGTATAAGTGCCCAGTAAGCAAGTGGTTAAGGCATAAAAACTTGCCATGTATGACAAATGTCAATATGCAGCACTAATTAAATATGGGTAAATGGAGTCCATATAGCAGATGATGGATGAAAGTCCCGCGCCAGCTTCTGTGTGCAGATAGAAACACACCACTACATTGCTTCCAGACAGTCTTCTTACCAGAGGAGTTGGACCCTCATGTTATAGAGTGGTCAGATAAGCATATGTTACAAGACTGTCCCAATCCACACAGCATCAGGTGGCCAGTGAAGTAGCTCCCATCATGATCTCTATGTCTGTTTTTATGAATTCCTACTGCACACAACTGCTATCACGATCACGCACTCAGCTCACCGATCACATGACATACAGTGGTATAATAGACATTAAAGGTTGCATGATGAAGTATGTTCATGAAGGGAAAGTTTATTATTAAAATGGTACTTGCATACATCCAATAAAAATCGGCATCACAGTAAGATTAATCAAAAAGGCCAAGGCTCGTAGCGTGCTTGCATCATCTGTGAGGTCCGTCTAACAAGTTTCGTCATCAAGTAGACATCGTCAGCGATCTCGCTGAGATCTATGTGTAGTGATGTGTCTAATTATATGTACATGCATTCACTGCTGCACTGCAGAAGCCCACCACCATAGTCTTTTGACTTGGAGAATTATGTCCAAATAAAAGGGATAAAATAGATAAAATTATCTACAACTGCTAACAGATGTTTTCCAAGGGTTATGACTCATTCATACTAGCTTTGCTCTCTGTGGTGAATCACTTTTCATAGGGCGATTGACAGATGGTGAGGAGGCAATATGTTGACTGCTCAGCACCTGTTTCAACGCCTAAAACCCCACACTACTGCACTGTAACCACTTGCATGCACTTGTGGGGTAGCAAAGTCCCATTCAGTTGGTCATACTCTCCCCTCCTAGATTCTTGTTTTTTTTCTTTTTCTGACAGCCAAATGGGATTTTTCAGTGGGAATACTGCAACACAACCATGGGCCTCAGTCATGTGAATAGGTCGTGTTTGGCAGCGGTACTGTCTGCTGAATACACCTGGGGAGATCACAGGGTTGCCACCTGTCCAGGATTCACCCAGACAATTCGGGTTTTGCTGTGCCCTAGAAAGTGAGGTGGGAAATTTGAAGCCCAGCAGCCACAGATACATTTGAGTGAGAGGTGCTGAATGCCAGGGGGTGAATAAGCTCACCATCCATCCCTCTCTAAGATAAGGTGACCTAATTTTTAAAATGAAATCCGGGGACATATTTTTTCTTTACTAGTAGATAGGCAGGTGGCTGGCCAGGATTTGAGCCAAGGCAGAAGAACATGCAAGCGAAGCTAAATGGGCATGCGCCCGAAACTGAAGAAATATTCCCTCCGCTCCGACCAGCACATGATCATCAGAAAAGGGCACAGATAATGGGAAAAATACAACCCCCCTATGCTAGTTGGCACAGCGGAGCGGGGGGGTGTAATTAAATTTTTTTAATTTTAATTCTGCACTGACTGTCTTTGAAATTGCCCCTGCCCCTTATTAAATCCAATCTGGGGACAAAACCAGGGACAGACTTGGTCCGGGGACAGTGCCCTCAATCAGGGGACTGTCCCCTGAAACTGGGGATGTCTGGTCACCCTACTCTAAGACTGATGTCTCCCCCTTCTCCCTGCATGACAGGGGACTGTGACCGGTCACGGTCCACACCGAAAAAGGGTCCTGTGTGTCTTTGGCTCAGTTTCGGGGTTAAATTCAGGCAAAAATTCAGGTCCGATTCGCACCTGAAATGGAGAACAGAGAACCACCGGAACCCCATGCCGCTGGCCACGGCTGTAGCTAGTGTGAACCCAGCCTCAAAGTGGAAGAAAAGATTAACATTAACTATTCTTAAAACTGCTGCCTCCTCCCTTTCTTTCTTTTTTAAATCTGATCTGGTCATGTGATGCAGCAGCTCCTGGATCTCTGTGTCAAACTATAAGGCTGCTTTCACACTGAGGTGCTTTGCAGGCGCTCTTGCGCTAAAAATAGCGCCTGCAATGCGCCCGGAAAGAGCCACACCTTTCTATCCAGCGCACCCAGCGCTTCAGTGTGAAAATAGCCCATGTACTGTAGTGGAGAGGAGGGAGCGCTGCAGGGATTTAGTCATTTAGTCATGAAAGCCTTTGGGTGACATCACGGCTCTGGAAATTCACAGCCTTGCATAGGAAAGCCAGAGCTGCCAAATTATGTAACCAGACTGGTTTAAAAAAGAGAAGTACAGAGATCTTTTTTTATACATAGGTAGGAGGAAATGGGAGGGAACGTTTTTATGAATAGTTTGGGTTGGTCTTTACTACCCACCTGGCAGAATGCTCAGAGTTCAACCTCCAGTTTTTCCGGTTTACATTTTTACGTTAGCCAGAAGATCGCTTTTAAGTGCATTTCCATTTTTACAGAAAACTTGAGGCAACGTCTACTTTATATTTGTTATGTGCTCCCTTTCATATAGCATCATTTAAAAAAAAAATAACTTTCAAAATGACAGCACCCCAAACAATGGTGTAACACATGCAAAATCATGGGAGGAGTAGGAGAATAAATGTTGTCGTTTTTTTTGGTGAGTTATTGCAGTTACATAAAAATTAATTACACATCTAAAGTTAAAAAAACAGAGGTGTTCAATAACATTTGCCATGAATGATGGCCCAATTTATCCTGAAATAAAAAAAAATCATCCACGTGCTTCAAGATTTTGTATACTTTAAAGCCCTGTACACACGATCAGAATTTCCAATGGAAAAAGTTAGATGAATATTTACCATCGGAATTTCCGACTGTGTGTATGCCCCATCGGATTATTTCCATTGGAAATTCTGATGAATTCTGTTTGGAGTTTAGATAGAGAACATGTTCCCATTTACTTCCGTCGGAATTCCGATGTGATTTTGGTCGGACAAAGATCCGATCGTGTGTTGGGAGCTAAAGGGGTGCCTTGTCTGAAAAATGATTTGTAAAATGCTGCTCTAATGCACTTTAAAATTGTTCAAAACCTGCGCAAAAAAGAAGCAAATAGACAGGAAATAAATATTTTGAAATAAATATTTTAGGTATGATGTGTGTATGGGAATGCATAATAAACATACATTATAGTGAGGTTCTCTCCCAATATGACTGCAAAAGGGGAAATGGATTTTATAATGCAGTCTATCAAAAAGAGGTTTGAATCTTGTTACACAAGAGTGCCACCCAGTGGAAGAGAACATGAATCGCACTAAAAAAAATTCTGACACGTTGACCAACATCATGTAAAATACCAATAAAAGACATTCAATTTATATTTGTGTGCAGGGGCGGACTGACAACTCATGGGGCCCCCGGCAATAGAAGATTATGGGGCCCCCAGACTTACAGATGGCCACCACGCCAGGAGGCAGTGCAGAGGCGGGGCATCTAAAATCTCGGGATTTTCACATCAAAAGCATGTCGGTTTCGGACATATCCGGTACAGATGTAAAAAAAACATAGATTTTTATATACTGTCCCTGGTTTAACTAAGCTTGGCATCCCTGATGGGGCCCCCCTAGTGGCATGGGGCCCTCGGGCAGTGCCTGAGTGACTCAATGGTCAGTCCGCCCCTGTTTGTGTGTTTTTGTTTTAAATTATGCCAACAGAAATCTTAGCTCAGCGACCGTCAATTTAGGATGAGTGTGTTCACTTTTTTTTTTGTTAATATTACCCCTTTTGGCAAACGTCAGGTTAGATCTCACCAGCCACCACCAAAACATTAACAATGATCCTGTCAGTCTCACCCACCACTGATATTTTCTTGTCAGGGTGGCTTAGTGGTCTAGGGTGGCAGATTCAAGAGTTGTCTCTTCACTTTCTGTAGGTGTTCTGATCTCCAAAATGAGGCGTGGGTTTCAGCCCAGGTTCACACTGGGTACGATTTATTTCGATTTGAGATGCGATTTCACATGTGAAATCGCATCTCAAATCGGCGGCAATTGCCGGCAATGACACCGTCCTAATCGGTGCGATGCCGCATCTGCGGCGCTGCACCGATTTCAAAAAGTAGTTCCTGTACTACTTTTTGCGATTTCAGGACGCGATTTACATTGACATCTGTGCAGAACCCTGCACAGATGTCTCCTAAATCGCGCCAAAATCGGGACTGCCAGAGGGAGTGAAATCGCGCAAAATCAGCTGAAATCGTGCAATTTCACTCCCGCAGCCCAGTGTGAACCAGGGTTCAATCCCACTTTCATCAATCAGTTTAACCACTTAAGGTAAAAAAACAGGATGCGCTACAAGTGTGAAAAAAACATAATAAATGTCCACAGGTGATAGTCATAAGACTAATGTCCATCTGATCCAATCAGAAACAAATGAATTCCACAGTTCTAAATCAATGAAGATGTCATACACCAGTGAGGAAAAATGTGAATAATAATAATCGTGGTGACACTCAATTAAAGCGGATGGTTCAGTAAAAAAAAATATTAAAAGCCAGCAGCAACAAATACTGCAGCTGCTGACTTTTAATATTAGGACACTTTCCTGTCCTGGAGTCCAGCGGCGTCCACAGCAGAGGACGAGCGATCGCTCGTCACCCTGCTGCTCCCCCCTCCATCCACGGTGAGGGAACCAGGAAGTGAAGCGCTGCGGCTTCACTGCCCAGTTCCCTACGGCGCATGCACGAGTCGCGCTGCGCCCGCCGATTGGCTCCCGCTGTGTGCTGGGAGCCGAGAGTTCCCAGCACACAACGGGGGGGCGACGGGATGTCGCCAAAAAACCCGACTTTTGCCCGAGACTGCGGGCCGGAAGTGGTTGCAGATACCTGTCTTTAGACAGGTATCTGCACCCCCCTCCCCCCTGAAAGGTGTCAATTGTGACACCGGAGGGGGGGAGGGTTCCGATCAGTGGATCTTCACTTTAGGGTGGAGATCCGCTTTAAGAAGTGCTGATAGAAGATCCTCCACCTTGCAGAAAATAATAGCTGCTTACCAGAATTCTGGTGGTCCCTTACTTAAAAGAGAACCCCAGACAGCATGTGATTATCCACAGGGAGGAAGTGGTAATCAGTGTAAAAAATGTAATGACGTCAGGATTACATTTTAAATATAATTTTGTAATCCTGAAGAATAATTTTAAGCTACGTCGCGTTATAATAACAAGATGTTTTTATTTATTTTTTGGCGTGACGCACACGCGCGCATTGTGATTCAGTCTGTTGGTATGTGCGTGCGCGCGCATCTCCACTGACGTCCGTGCTGACGTCATTACGTTTTTTACACTGATTACCTTTATAGGGGGATGATCTGGTGTGTCACCCGTGCCCCATGAGTAAGCGATTTTTCGCGAAACCGGTCGGGCGTGATATTGTATTACACCGGATCATCCCCCGCTGTATACCTCTTTCCTCACCTTTTGGACGGGTTACGTTTGTTGTATGGATTACTTCCGGCCGGAGTCCCAGCATAAACTGACACGCCTGTTTCTATTTGTTTCATGTAAGTGAGTTTTTGTCTTCTTAATAAACTTTTAAGTGACGTTATCACACTATTGCGGCCCTTTTTGTTTCTCCCTGGCAATTGATTCCGAGTGCTCAATCCTATTGCTGCCGATGGGGATCGACAAGTGACCTGGCCCTACCACTTCCTCCCAGTGGATAATCACATGCTGTCTGGGGTTCTCTTTTAAGTAAGGGACCACCAGAATTCTGGTAAGCAGCTATTATTTTCTGCAAGGTGGAGGATCTTCTATCAGCACTTCTTAATTGAGTGTCACCACGATTATTATTATTATTCACATTTTTCCTCACTGGTGTATGACATCTTCATTGATTTAGAACTGTGGAATTCATTTGTTTCTGATTGGATCAGATGGACATTAGTCTTATGACTATCACCTGTGGACATTTATTATGTTTTTTTCACACTTGTAGCGCATCCTGTTTTTTTTACCATTTGTTTATACTGTGTTTGTTAGTACAGTCAGGTGCAGCTTACTTTTAGTTTTTAGTTGCTCTTTATTATTACAAGCAATCGGCTGCTTTTTCATTATTGTTTATTTTTCATCATCTTAGCGCAGTTGACCTCCCTTTTTTCTTTAACCACTTAAGGACCACCCACGACATACCCGTATGTTGTTTCGTGCACAAGTCATTGTGGGTGCCCGCAGCACCCCTGAGGGAGCCGATGCACAGGTCCAGTGACCGCGATGTCTGCCGTCCACCCACAATGGCTCCTCAGAGAGGCAGAACGGGGATCTGCCAGTGTAAACAATGCAGATTCCCAGTTCTGACAGTAGAGTACAGTGATCAGGAACAGCAATCTCTCTGTACTCCCAGTCAGTCCACTTCCCCCACAGTTAGCAAGCACCTCCCTAGGACACACTTAACCCCCTTCCCTGCCAGTGTCATTTATACTGTAATCAGTGGCTATTTTTAGCTCTGTCACTGTAATAAGTCCCAAAAAAATGTGTCCGATCTGTCCGTCGCAAGCTTACACACTGAAGGGGTGCGCTAGCAGGACCTCCCCAAAAGTCCTGCTAGCCGCATCTTTGGAGCGGTATAGGAGCGGGGTGTTTACCGCTCCTATACCGCATCTATACCACTCCTTCCCATTGAAATCAATGGGAAATCGTTGTAATACTGCCGGCAATGCGCTCTGCAGAGCCTTTTTGGCCGATAGCGGGGGTTAAAAATTGTACAGCTAGCGGTCGAATATCGTGGTAAATACGATGGTATATCGGCGCTCTACCGCCGCCACACCTCCACTGCCCCATGTGAAAGGGGTCTAAGACATTTTTCAGGTGCTTTAGTGTAAAGTACTCAGGCTTTCACATTGGGATTACAGATGAGGCTTCTTTCAGGCGCTTTACAGGCAATTATTTTAACGCTAAAGCGCCTGAAAAATGCCCCAGTGTGAAAGGGGTCTAAGGCTCCCTTCAAACGGGGCAGTAGAGGTGCGGTGGTGGTATAGCGGTGCAATTTTTAGCGCCGCTGTACCGCCGTATTTACCGCAATATTCACCCACTAGGAGTGCATTTTTAACTCCCAGTATCGGCCGAAAAAGAGTTAATACTGGCCGCAATGCGCCTCCGCAGAGGTATTACCGCGGTTTCCTATTGATTTCAATGGGAAGGAGCAGTATAGGAGCGGTAAACACACCGCTCCAAAGATGCGGCTAGCAGGACTTTTGGAGCGGTCCTGCTAGCGCACCGCTTCAGTGTGAAAGCCTTCGGGCTTTCACATTATACACTGCAGGGCAAGATTTTTTCAGGCGGTATAGCAGCGCTATTTTTAGCGCTAAACCGCCTGAAAAATGTGTCAGTGTGAAAGGGGCATAAGAGTCAGAGACTGCGATAAACCCAACATTGGTGCTCAGTTGCCGTACTATTTAACACCACTTCAACGCAGGTCAAACACAGCTTTAGGCTGTCATCCAAATTTCGACATTGAAATAAATTGGAATCTGCAGACCCGCTTTTGATGTGTGCCTCAAACACAAATGAGATAAATATGTATATATAAGTGCACCCCAGATGTCCAAAGAAGGAGTTCCTGGCTAAATTGTATATATCATGAATTATACAGTAGACTTTAAATATGCTCATCAGCAAACCCAGAAACTCGTAAACAGCCACTTTAATCTTCGCATTTAGAAAATGTGAGGTTTCTGAGCTTTGCAGCCCTCCTTTATCAGCCAACTGTTGCCTTATACATGAGTTCTGTGAAGCCCAGAATCTTTGCTTATTCTACAGGCAATGCACTGACACCTTTGCAGCCATTGTGCGATTTTCTGGGGATTCGGTGTGCTCCTGTGCCTTTTAAGAAGGGGTGGGGCTCCCTTCAGTCCACCCGACCTACACCTATCCATTAGAATGCATGTGCTTCCATTGTGGAGTCACTCATAAGCTAGAGATAGGACTACAGATATCAGGCTCTGTAGCTTACACATGTTTTTGCAAATGTGTGCAGACTAAACCCCTGTTTTAATGCATACTGTTAGACAGGTTGATTCAGTTGTTGGCAGGCTGGCCAGTAAATAAAGCTTGGATCTTTCCTTGGATTCATCCTAGTTCTTGTTTATATCATATGTTGCCTTCCAATGCTACTTGCTGCAATGGCCAGTTATAAGTGGAGGTAGTGGACACCGTTTTTTGTTGTAATATTACTTTGTCTATGTATCATCCTTTACATTGGCTTAGACCAGTGGTTCTCAACCTGGGGTCGGGACCCCCTTGGGGGTCAAATGACAATTTGCCAGGGGTCACCAAATCCTGGGCTGTTCCTGAAGCCTGCAGCATTCTCAGCCATCCAGCAGGGCTGTCCCTGGAGCCTGTGGCCGCCAAGCTGGGCTGCTCCTGAAGCCCTTGCCTGCCCATTCAGTTCACAGCATGGCTGTGGGGCAGAGACTAGAGGTCAGCTGACTGGTGAGAAATGTGAAGTGGGAGGGGCTGGAGGAGACCCTATCTCCTGATTTCGGCATAGGTGTCACTGCTGCGAGACACCACAGTGCTGGCGACACATTGAGTAACGCTACCTGTGATTAGAGTTGCCATTTAAAGTCCCCATAACAGTTCTCAGATCAGCAGATGATCTTGATCAAGAGCATCTAAGCTGGCTGATCAGAACTCCCCGTCAGCACCCCCCAAGAAGTAAGAGAAGGAAAGGAATAAAAGTAGAGAATACATGGAATGGAGAGGAAAAGAGGGAGAGGAACAAAAAAAAGGCAGAGAAAGAATAAGTGAAAGAACAGGAAAGATGACTAGAGAGAGGGATGGGGGGGGACAAGAAATTAAGATGGAGAGATAAAAGTGAAAGAAAGGAGAACATAGACAGAGTGGTACATCCTAAAATGTGCCAGAAGGGGTTTTAATACTGTACGAGTGGAAGGGACTCAGGTAGCTCTAAATGTCCGTTGACTAGGGGCACAAATTACTTGTCTGGCCTTAGGTTCTAAAAACCCACACTACAAAAATTCTACTGTTAGGGGTCCCCACAACTTGGGAAATTGTATCAAGGGGTCACGGCACTAGAGAGGTTGAGAATGACTGGCTTAGACCCTCATTGTACCCACATCCCTACTAGTCCCACAAACATCCCTTTATATAAACACAATGGACTTTTCCCATAAAGACATGGCAAAGGTACAGAATTTTCAATTCAATTTATTATTTATTTTTTATCATAAAAAAAAAAAAAAATCATACCCCATAAAAAAAAAGTAACAGTGTTTCATGGCTACAGATTTCACAATTGACCACGTTTGAGTAAATAACATGTTCAAATATTACATAGCTCTTTCCTACAAGTGTAAGAACTGTCTACGCATTTCATGAACAACGTTCTCTTCTTGAACAATATCAGTTTATATTACGTATATGGACAGAGCACCTTATACGTTAAAACATTACATTTGGATTACTGAGTGCTGGCCCAGACAGCTGAATAGAAGTCACATACAGTAGGAAACTATTCAATGTCTCTACTATGTAGTCTAATGCAGGGGTCTCCAAAGTGTGGCCCGCGGGCTGGATGTGGCCCTTTACGTGCCTTTATCCGGCCCTTGGGGGACTGTTCCTCCCACTGATGCCAATGATGGAGAACTATTCCTTACTGTTCTGACTCAACTACAAGGCCATAAACATTATCTCCAGCATTATGTAGAGCTTACATGACCTGGTGTTCTATTTATCCCTTGCATCAATTCAGACAGCTTAACTCAATGAATAACTCACTGTTAGAGAGACAGACGATGAATCCCTTTGAATGATGAATATTCATAGGTAGAAAAATGTTGCAGTTGTAAGCCACATGGAAAGATGTTTCAGCATGGTAGGTATACAGGGCTAATGAGAGAGAGAAATTAAGTGGAGGGGAATATAAGGAACTACGGTGAGAGAGAGTTCAGCTAGACAGAAGGGAGCAGAGCCTAAAGACACAGAGCAATAATAAATCACATAGTGTAACACAACACTCACACTGGCACCAGAGATGGGGGAACCAATTCTCCCACTGACACCAATGATGAAGCCCTATTACTCTCACTGACACCAATGGTGTAATTTTTTCACTCTCACTGACCACCAAGCTTATGGCATTGTTTACTCACACCAATGCCAGGGCATTTTCTTCTCCCGCTGGCCACAGTCTAGCCCCCCTAAGGTTTGAAGGGCAGTAAACTGGCCTATTGTTTCGAAAGTTTGGAGACCCCTGGTCTAATGGATCTTGATCTGTTTAACGTAATAGAACCCTGGTATCGTTATTCATCTTCTTTGGGTCAGTTTCTTATACAGTACATTGCCATAGATCTGTAACTGGTTATGTGGGCCTTAGCTGTATCTAGTCTGAACTAGAGAACTATAAAGAAGGGGGTTCAGAGAACCTCCAATATCAACTAAAGCAGCAGCCATCAGCACAAAGGGCACCTCTCATTGATATTAAGTATTGTCCCTTGTGCTGATTTTTATCAATCTTGAAAGAGAATTCCAGCATAACACTAACTACTCTTTAAAAAGTTTATATCCTGCCTACTGCCTATACTGCCAAACCCAGTGTTTCTCAATTCCAGTCTTCAAGGTGCACCAACAAGTCATGTTTTCAGGCTTTCCATTATTTTGCACAGGTGATTTGATCGGTTTCCTTGTGTTAGTAATTACCACAGCCGTTTCATCTGAAGGAAATCCTGAAAACATGACCTGTTGGTGCACCTTGAGGACTGGAATTGAGAAACACTGTCCTTACCTGTGTACAAAAGATTTTTATATGTATCTTGTTTTTAGTCCCCTCCAGTTCGGTCATGTACTTCCGTGTTAATGAACAGTGGCTGCAGGGGAGAGGAGGGAGCACTCGAAAACGGCTGAGAATTCCAGGAGCTGTGAAATCACTTATCTACCATGCAGCCCTCTTCTCCCCTGCAGCCACTGCTCACTGACATAAGGGAGGCAGTCTAACAGATCACACAGGTTAGACATTTTATGTAACATTTTTAAAATTGGTTAGTGTTAGACTGGAATTCTACTTTAAATCGCTTAATGACCACTCACCTGCATTGTGCTGCGCGGGCGAGCGTTCATTGTAGGCAAAGTGGTGTACTGGTATGTCTCTGCCTAGTTCCAGGTTTAGGGCACGTACAGGCACACCCCTCAGCCGGCTTCCGTTGTGACTATACACAGTGGGAGCCTGTCAGCAAGTCCCAGCCAATTATCCATGTCCAGGACCTGCTGATCGGCTGAGTGCAATCACAGCCAAGAGCACTGTGTTGAAATTCAACTCAGTGCTCTGTACACAGCGAGCGACCTGTCAGTTTCTCATCCCTGCAAACCAGGGATGAGAAATTTAGAGATCATTAGTAAAAATTAGCACACTTTAGACACAGTAAACATTGTTAGGCACATATTTAACCCCTTGATCACCCTGTTAACCCCTTCCTAGCCAGTGTCATTAGTACAGTGACAGTGTATAGTATTATCACTGATCATTGAATTTGCCACTGGTGATGTCAGTGGCAGTTAGTCAGTTCCCCCAGCATCAGTTCATGTCAGATTGTCTGCCGCAATATCGCAGTCCCATTATAAGTGTTTGATCGCTGCCATTAGTAGTATAAAAAAAATATGCCGGTATATATCCCATAGTTTGTAGGCGCTATAACTTTAACACAAACCTATCAATATACACTTATTGGGATTTAAAAAAAATTATGGATATGTTTTATAGCAAAAAGTACATTTTTTTTTTTTGCAAAAAAATAAAAAATTCTTTATTTTGCAAAAAACATAAAAAATAAACAAGTGGTTTATATAAATTATATAAACTTAATTTGGGTACAGTGTTGCATGACTGAGCAATCAGCAGTTAAAGTAGTGCCCTTTCCCTGACATTATATAATGACAGCTGCACCCACTGCTGCAAGAATAAACGGATCAGCGGCTGCAGCGCATTGGCTACAGCCACTGATCAAGAGAAGTTTTCCAACATGCCCCTTCGACAGCAGTGGATCAAACAATTGACTTCTGTTGAGCAGGAATGGCCAAAAACTGATTGGAATACGGCCAGCCTCTGCTGAACCAGACAAATTTCCATCAATGAATGGAAGCTTTTGGACTTAAGCCCTGTTGTGGGATGAGAACACACAGCATTTATTGTATTTTTTTGATAAGCCACATAAGGCTGGGTTCACACTATTGGATGCAGGTTTAGCCCATAGCGTTTAATATTGAGTTGGCCCACCCTTTGCAACTAGAACAGCTTCAACTCTTGTGGGAAGGCTGTCCACAAGGTTTAGAAGTGTGTCTATGGGAATGTTTGACTATTCTTCCACAAGTGCGTTTGTGAGGTCAGGCACTGATATTGTATGAGAGGGCCTGGCTTGCAATCTTTTCTCCAATTCATCCAAGGTGTTCTATCGGGTTGAGGTCAGGACTCTGTGCAGGCCAGTCAAGTTTCTCCACCCCAAACTCGCTCATCCATGTCTTTATGGACTTTGCTTTGTGCACTGGGGTGCAGTCACGTTGGAACAGGAAGGGGCCATCCCCACACTGTTCCCACAAAGTTGGGAGCATGAAATTGTCCAAAATGTCTTGGTATGCTGATGCCTTAAGTGTTCCCTTCACTGGAACTAAGGGGCCAAGCCCAAGCCCTGAAAAACAACCCCCCACCATAATCCCCCCACCACCAAATGATTTGGATCAGTACACAAAGCAAGGTCCATAAAGTCATGGATGAGTGAGTTTTGGAGTGGAGGAACTTGACTGGCCTGCCCAACCCAATAGAACACCTTTGGGATAAATTGGAGTGGAGACTGCAAGCCAGGCCCTCTCATCCAACAACACAGGAAGAATGGTCAAACATTCCCATAGACACGCTCCTATACCTTGTGGACAGCCTTTCCAGAAGAGTTAAAGCTGTTATAGCTCCAAAGGGAGGACCGACTCAATATTGAACCTGACAGACTGATGCCCTGTACACACAACTGGGTTTTCTGATGGCAAAACTGCGAGGAGATCTTTTGGCTGGGAATCCCGGGCGTGTGTATGCTTCCTTGCAGTTTTTCCGACGGGAAAAGCTGCCAAACCCGCTGGACAAAAAAAAAAAAAGCACCAGCTCTCTTTTTTCCGGCCAGGATTCCCGACTGACTTTTCCCCGTCAGAAAACCCGGCTGTTTGTAGCAGAAAACGGCCATTTTCCTGTGGGGAAAAACTCAGATGGAGCATAAACACGGTCGGGATTGCAGAGGAAAAGCTCTCATCTGAGTTTTCCAGACAGGAAAACCGATCGTCTGTACGGGGGAAAAGTAGAGAGCAGGTTCTCGGTTTTCCCCTCTGGATTTCCGACTGACCTTTTCCAATGGGGAAATCCCAGTTGCGTGTACTAGGCATCAGACTGGGATGCCATTAAAGTTCATGTGCGTGTAAAGGCAGGTGTCACAATACTTTTGACAATATAGTGTATACAGCTGTGCCTCCTGATCACCGGTGCAGCCTTAGGAGCGGTGGTACCAGTGCTTTAACTGGGCCGGAACGCGGCGGTACTCAGTACCGCCACTTCCAAAAATGGCCCTGGAGAGTACCAGCACCTCTCAGTGCCCCCAGTACGTGCGTTTCCCGTACCGGAACGCAGCACCAGGCGGCACTTTCAGGGGAGCGGCAGCCCGCGGCCATGGAAAAAAAAGGGCACGCCGCGCTGTGATACATGTCCCGCCCTCCTCCTCCTCCTAGCTCGTGTGATAGAGCCAGTGTGCTGTCTGTCACACAAGCTGGACTAGAGGAGGGGGGCGGGACATGTATCAGCGCGCGCGCCAGAACTGTTACCGTGGAGAGAGGAGAGGAGAGGAAGAACTGCCTTCAGAATCAGAACTGCCTTCAGAACTGTGAGTACTACTGCAATGAGTACACACTACACTGTACACGTGTGAGGGGGAGGAGAGGGAAGACAGGGAAGAGGGCTGCTGATGGGGACACACACTCTGGTCTGATGTAAGGAGGTGCTGATGGGGGACACTCTGATGTAAGGAGGTGCTGATGGGGACACTGATGTAAGGAGGTGCTGATGGGGGACACTCTGATGTAAGGAGGTGCTGATGGCGGACACTCTGATGTAAGGAGGTGCTGATGGGGACACTCTGATGTAAGGAGGTGCTGATGGCGGACACTCTGATGTAAGGAGGTGCTGATGGCGGACACTCTGATGTAAGGAGGTGCTGATGGGGGGGACACTCTGATATAAGTAGGTGCTGATAGCGGACACTCTGATGTAAGGAGGTGCTGATGGCGGACACTCTGATGTAAGGAGGTGCTGATGGCGGACACTCTGATGTAAGGAGGTGCTGATGGGGGACACTCTGATGTAAGGAGGTGCTGATGGGGGACACTCTGATGTAAGGAGGTGCTGATGGGGGACACTCTGATGTAAGGAGGTGCTGATGGGGGACACTCTGATGTAAGGAGGTGCTGATGGGGACACTCTGGTGTAAGGAGGTGCTGATGGGGGACACTCTGATGTAAGGAGGTGCTGATGGCGGACACTCTGATGTAAGGAGGTGCTGATGGGGGACACTCTGATGTAAGGAGGTGCTGATGGGGGACACTCTGATGTAAGGAGGTGCTGATGGGGACACTCTGATGTAAGGAGGTGCTGATGGGGGACACTCTGATGTAAGGAGGTGCTGATGGCGGACACTCTGATGTAAGGAGGTGCTGATGGCGGACACTCTGATGTAAGGAGGTGCTGATGGCGGACACTCTGATGTAAGGAGGTGCTGATGGCGGACACTCTGATGATCAGAGTGTCCCCATCAGCACCTCCTTACATCAGAGTGTCCCCCATCAGCACCTCCTTACATCAGAGTGTCCGCCATCAGCACCTCCTTACATCAGAGTGTCCCCCATCAGCACCTCCTTACATCAGAGTGTCCCCATCAGCACCTCCTTACATCAGAGTGTCCCCCATCAGCACCTCCTTACATCAGAGTGTCCGCCATCAGCACCCATCCACCTCAGAGCCTTATTGTATGTATAACCTGCTGGGACTTGTAGTTCTCCAATCTCCATGAGCCCCAGGAGAAGATTGAGAACTACAAGTCCCAGCAGTCTTACTAAAATGACAGGCTCTGAGGTGGATAGATGTCTGGACAGTGACAATTGGTGACACAGTGGTGACAATTGGTGGCACAGTGGTGACAATTGGCATGGTACAGTGACTGCATTTAAAGGCATGGCACAGTGGTTGCGTTTGTTGGCATGGCACAGTGGTGACAATTGATGACACAGTGGCTGCATTTGATGGCATGGCGCCCTGTAATTGGGCATATGTGTTCATGCGTTAGAGCCGGGGGGGGGGGGGCGAAAAAAAACGTTCTGCCCCGCGGGGGGGGGGGGGGGGGGGAAACCGGCGCCTAATAGAGTACCGGCACCTCTTTTGGTCCACTTAAAGCACTGGGTGGTACCCCATGCGGGCGGCACCCCTGGTGTGGTGGCATCAGACGATAGGGAGTCATCAATTACAGTAACCCCTTTTAAAAAGCAACATTCTCCTTTCTGGGTGGAGTGAAGCATGGTTTAATACTCTCTGGCAGTTACTGCTTAGATCCCATAAAGAGCAATCTTCCCACAGTGCAGCTGTAACAGTGAGTGAGAAACGTATATAGCGCAACACACGCAAACTGAATCGCCTCTGGGCGCTTGGTATCCATTCCCTGGGCCCTCAGAAGAGATGGGTCTTAATTTTTCTCCTGAAGACCAGGTGGTTTACCTCCAACCGGATGCTGGTTGGTAGAGTGTTCCAAAGTCTGGGTCCAGGATGATATCTTGTCTGAAAGAGAGTCCACTAAAAGGCACAATAGTTTCTCCTGTATTAAATAATCATGTCTGGTAACATAAATAGCTCAACTGAAAATCCAAGCTCTTCTTACAAGGATTTGAGAGTAGGCCACTGTCATCCTGTCCCACCCAAACAAGAGAAAAATACTGTTGGAGTGGCTCTTCATTTCCCCTCCTGATTTCTTAGAAGAAATTCCCAGTCTCATAATGTCTGTCATCGTGTTGAGACATGAGTTGCAAGGTAACACGGCGTTGGATGCATCAGACCTCCTATCTCCCCTCTTAGAACACCAGATACTCGTTTCCGTAGGTGTTTGGATAGCATGGGGTTGGTGGGATGGACCTCTATGACATGTAGCGTGTAGGTGTCAGCGCTGGACGATGTAAAGCCGCATTCCTCACATACGTAGATCTTGGAGCGGCGCTGGCGGTAGGCATAACTCTGTAGCACCCCGTGGATCTTGCGCAGATGAGATTCCAGCGAGCAGCGCTGAGTAAAGGACTTATCACAGGCTGGACACTTGTATGGTCTGATACCTGTATAGGTGAAGAAGCTGTCAGTTCCGTATACAAGAACTTTAGAAGTTCAGGCAGTCTCCGCATCAGATCCCACCATCAATAGCTTACCTGTGTGAGTCCTCATGTGACGTTTCAGATCAAATGTATCGTTAAACCCTTTAGCACAGCACGGGCAGCGGTGCCTCTTCTGCATGCTGTGACACTTCAGGTGACGGGTCAACATACGTTGCAGTGGAAAAGTCTTTCTGCAAGCCCGGCAAGAATACGGGCCCTAGGGGAAAAAAAGAAGAACGATAGCACAGAAAAAAAAAAAAAATAGTAAAAGTTTTGCACATACAAGTTTGATATTTGTAATTTCAAGCACTCAGCTGTATTTTTTGCATTTGCAATGCATCTACATTGACTTGTTTGGAAGCACAGCCAGTGGCGTCACTAGGGTTGGTGTCACCTGATGCGGTAAAAAATTGTGTCACCCCCCTCCCCCCCCATAATTTTGATTTGATTTTTCACCTGACCTGCTGACACGGTGTGTTGCTTGCTGGCCGCAGGCAAGATGCTGTGACCTGCCGACAACAAATCGTGTTCCTACAAGGCCCTGTAGTCAGCAAGCAGAAGACAGTAGCTGAAAAGGTGAAGCACGCTGTGGGGGAACGCATGACGTAATTGGTTGCTAGCATGCTAGCGTTCCTAGCAACCAATGACAGCAGAGATGTGCCCATGCCCCCATCAAATGCAGCCACTGTGCCCATCAAATTTAGCCACTGTGCCTGTAAAATGCCGCCACTGTGCCTATCATATGCAGCCACTTGTGCCCTATCAAATTAAGCCACTGTGCCTGTCAAATGCCACCACTGTGCCCATCATATGCAGCCACTTGTGCCCCATCAGATGCCACCACTGTGCCCATCATATGCAGCCACATGTGCCCCATCAAAATTCAGCCACTGTGCCTGTCAAATGCCACCACTGTGCCAATCATATGCAGCCACTTGTGCCCCATCAAATTTAGCCACTGTGCCTGTCAAATGCCACCACTGTGCCCATTATATGCAGCCACTTGTGCCCTATCAAATTTAGCCACTGTGCCTGTCAAATGCCAACACTGTGCCCATCATATTCAGCCACTTGTGCCCCATCAAACTTAGCCACTGTGCCTGTCAAATGCCACCACTGTGCCCATCATATGCAGCCACTTGTGCCCCTCACCCCCCTTATCAGACCAGCTCAGGGCACATGGTGCTGGACACAAGCACTCCTCGGTCTCCTCCTCAAAACACCAGCTCTGGGCGGCTCGAGTGTAACTGAGTGGCTGACACCATGCCAACATCCCCCCCCTTCCCCACCTAAAGCAACAGCTCACCTCAGGCTCTGGCGGCGGACACCTCCATCGCAAGCCGCCCACCCCGCCCATTACTGCACTAGCTCAGGGCCAGGGCGAGCGGCTCTGGTACACTTTATACCCAACAGCTGCTGGAGGGAACACACAGAGTATGCAGTGGCAGCCACGCCGCCCGGGCAAGGAAACTATGTGAATGCTCAGCAGCGCAGTAGTGAGAGTCTGAGGGGAGGACCCGGAAGAAACAGAGCCAGGCACAGCTGAGGTGTTTCGGCTGGAAAAAAAAAAGCATAACGGAGCCAGCGTTTTTGTCACCCTCGGTATGGTGTCACCGGGTGCGGACCGTACCCCCCTAACAACGCCTCTGGGCATGTCATCTAAAAAAAAAAAAAAAAAATCCTAAATGTTGGGGTGGTGTCACCCCTCTAGCGGGTGTCACCCGGGGGCGGACCGCACCCCCCGCACCCCCCTAGCAACGCCTATGAGCACAGCCCAAACTGTTTTTAAACTGCTTTTGATATTCAACGCCAACTTTATGTAGCTTTCTGGCGAGTATGCAATACACATTGAAGTGAACGGCCAGACACGGTGTGCATCGGTTTCCAGGTTGTGTCCATTTAAAGCTAATGGGCCTCCAACATGCCTCCATGCAGTGCCGGGACAAGGTCATCCGGTGCCCAGGGCAAAGATGAAAAACTGCACCCCCCCCGGCTTTGAAAAGCTACAGAGCCTACAGACGATGGGATCTATACTAATGCATCAGTGACAGTGCATTAACCCCCTTCCTGCTGCATATTACCAATACCATTGCTAATTAAGCAAACCCTCAGTGACTGCAAACATGATACAAGACAATAGATGGTTAGAGACTGAGAACATGATACAAGAGATGGTTAGAGACTGAGAACATGATACAAGAGATGGTTAGAGACTGAGAACATGATACAAGAGATGGTTAGAGACTGAGAACATGATACAAGAGATGGTTAGAGACTGAGAACATGATACAAGAGATGGTTAGAGACTGAGGACATGCTGCAGGCGATGGTTAGAGACTGAGGACATGCTGCAGGCGATGGTTAGAGACTGAGGACATCATACTTATAGATGGTCAGAAACTGTAGACATGATACAAGATATCAATGCAGTCTCACCAGTGCCCATAAATGCCGCCTCGCTGTGCCCATAACCGCAGCATCGCTGTGCCCATAACCGCAGCCTCACTGTGCCTATGAATGCAGACTCACCATTTCTACCCCAACCATAGTCTTCCCTGGATCACACAGCGGACATCTCCAACAGCACTGTGTGTCACATAGCTGGGTCTGTGTTCGGCGGCACCGTAACAAGGTCCTGCCCTCCTAGGCCGGCTCATGCGATTGGCAGAACACTGATTTAATCTGCTACCACATGAGCTGGTCTAGGTGGGCGGGACCTTGTTACGATGCCGCCGAACACACACAGACTCAGCTTCCTGACATACAGCACTCCCGGGCAGGACACTGGCGATGTGTGACAAAGAGGAGGAGGTGGGAGGAGAGCGCTGCAGCCACAGATCAAAGCGGCCTGTAGTGTGGACTCTACTGCACCCCCCCCTCCTCCTGTAAATGGTCCCACCCAGGGCATCCGTCCCTTCTTCCCACCCCTTGTACCGGCCGTGCCTTCATGCATGCACCCATAAACACCTGCAGTGCATGTGAAAAAAGTTGTACAATTCTGATGCATGGATGTGCATTGAGTACACATTGAAAATTCATAAGCACATGAAGCAAAGCATGGTCTGCAATAGATGTCGAGTAATCAAGAAAGTCAGTACAACATGTGCTGCAATTCACATGCGTAGATATGAATGTAACTGTAAAGTGGACTTCGCATTGAAAAAGCTGGATGAAACCCACCCCTTTCTCCCCACTGACGCCATCAGCCTTGTGTGTCCCGCAGTGAACCTGGAACACAGGCTTCCCTCCTGCATCCTCTCTCCAGCACATATGAGCATGCTTTACAGCTGCTGGAAGGCTCTACACTGCTCTCTACCACAGTGCGGAGGATGGACCATATGCCACAGATGAGGACTACTGCACTTAGAGGCGCCTTTCTTTTCCTTTTTGTTCAATGGGCCCTTTTGTTCATTAGGGTGTGTACCCCAGAGCACAAACACACATGCATGTATATCAGCAAAGCAGTGGACGGTGTCAGTAGAGCAGAGATTGGTGTTAGTAGGGCAATGAATGGTGTCGTTTTTTTTATTATTATTTACAATGTGTTTAGGTGCCCCGTAGGGGGTCTTTGGTGAAATATCAAGGGTCTAAAGTAAACCAGTGATGGCGAACCTTGGAACCCCAGATGTTTTGGAACTATATTTCCCAAGATACTAATACACTCTGCAGTGTAGTTTAGCATCATGGGAAATGTAGTTTCAAAACATCTGGGGTATCAAGGTTCGCCATCACGGGTCTAAACAGACTCCTGATGTCTCCCTTTTGAGACATAGAAAGGGAGTGAGGACATTGATTCCCCAGCCCCTTTCCCTGCAGCCACAGCTACACTGGACAGTGAATGAATGAGAAATGCTCTGTGTTGAGAGGCTTCCTGTTCTTTCAGAAACTTCTGTTAAATACAATCACTCACTGTGTTCATTCAAAAATGGAAGAGACCAGGAAATGAAGTCAGAAGGCTGGCCGGAGGCCGGCCTGTATTTGTGGGAGGAGTCTGAGAGTACTTAAGACTCCCTCCCTGTCGGTGGTGGGTCGGCGTAGGGTTCTGGGTTGAGGAGGGGGGGTGGCATGTCGGCGTCAGCAGACGTCATTCAGCCGTCGGCTTTGGAGGAGGGAGGGGTTGTTCACCCGCCCGCACGCGCATGGCGGCTCCACGTGCTCTGACCCGGATTTGTTTCCTTCCCCCCGGGTTCCACATCTTCCCACCCTACCTGCCTGCCTCTCCAGCCGGTCAGCCACCCTTCTCCCGCCGCCGGTACTCGTCCGGGTCCTCCTCTCACCGCCGCTTCCCCTGGTATTTACGCAAGGGGGGGGGGATGCTCGTCCACCCGCCCGCTGTTTTTCTCCCTCCAGCATGGAGGGAGCTGTCCGCTGCTTCCCCCGGTATTCACGCCGGGGGGGGGGGGATGCGCGCCCGCCCGCCTGTTGTTTTTTCTCCCTCCAGCATGGAGGGAGCCGTCCGCTGCTTCCCCCGGTGTTCACGCCGGGGGGGGGGGGGGCGGGGATGCTCGTCCGCCCGCCCGCTGTATTTTTCTCCCTCCCGCCAGCAGTGGCATGGGGGGGGGGGCTGTTCCCATATTTCACTCGGGAAATACTGGAGAGGGGGGGGGGCGGCGGTTCATGTATGGGTTTTGCTGGCAGCTGGGGGGGTGTCATTTTTTTCCAGGGGTCGCATGCTGGCTGCCCTCCCGCATCTCTGGGGTCAGGCTAGCGGCATTGGGGGGGGGCTGCTGTCTATCTTTTACTGAGGTCAGGGGAGTTCTGCCCCTGTGTTTGGGTCATAGTGTTTCTGTCATAGCGTTTTTCTGCCCCATGGTTTCCGTCATAGCGTTTCTGTCATAGCGTTTTCTGGCCCCAGGTTTTCTGTCATAGCGTTTCTGCCCCTACTTTTCTGTCATGGTGTTTCTGCCCCCACGTTTTCTGTCATAGCGTTCTGCCCCCACGTTGCTGTCATAGCAGTTCTGCCCCCACGTTTGCTGTCATAGCGTTTCTGCCCCCAGGTTTCTGTCATAGCATTGCTGCCCCACGTTTTCTGTCATAGCGTTTCTGCCCTCAGGTTTCTGTCATAGCGTTGCTGCCCCACGTTTGCTGTCATAGCGTTTCTGCCCCCAGGTTTCTGTCATAGCGTTGCTGCCCCACGGTTTCTGTCATAGCGTTTCTGCCCTCAGGTTTCTGTCATAGCGTTGCTGCCCCACGTTTTCTGTCATAGCGTTTCTGTCCCAGGGTTTCTGTCATAGCGTTTCTGCCCCCAGGTTTCTGTCATAGCATTGCTGCCCCACGTTTTCTGTCATAGCGTTGCTGCCCCACGTTGTCTGTCATAGCGTTGCTGCCTCACGTTGTCTGTCATAGCATTGCTGCCCCACGTTTTCTGTCATAGCGTTTCTGCCCCACGTTGTCTGGCATAGCGTTGCTGCCCCACGTTGTCTGGCATAGCGTTGCTGCCCCACGTTGTCTGGCATAGCGTTGCTGCCCCACGTTGTCTGGCATAGCGTTGCTGCCCCACGTTGTCTGTCATAGCGTTGCTGCCCCACGTTGTCTGGCATAGCGTTGCTGCCCCACGTTGTCTAGCATAGCGTTGCTGCCCCACGTTGTCTGGCATAGCGTTGCTGCCCCACGTTGTCTGGCATAGCGTTGCTGCCCCACGTTGTCTGGCATAGCGTTGCTGCCCCACGTTGTCTGTCATAGCGTTGCTGCCCCACGTTGTCTGGCATAGCGTTGCTGCCCCACGTTGTCTGTCATAGCGTTTCTGCCCAGGTTTTCTGTCATAGCGTTTCTGCCCCAGGTTTTCTGTCATAGCGTTTCTGCCCCAGGTTTTCTGTCATAGCGTTTCTGCCCCACGTTTTCTGTCATAGCGTTTCTGCCCCAGGTTTTCTGTCATAGCGTTTCTGCCCCAGGTTTTCTGTCATAGCGTTTCTGCCCCAGGTTTTCGGTCATAGCGTTTCTGCCCCAGGTTTTCGGTCATAGCGTTTCTGCCCCAGGTTTTCGGTCATAGCGTTTCTGCCCCAGGTTTTCTGTCATAGCGTTTCTGCCCCAGGTTTTCTGTCATAGCGTTTCTGCCCCAGGTTTTCTGTCATAGCGTTGCTGCCCCACGTTGTCTGTCATAGCGTTGCTGCCTCACGTTGTCTGTCATAGCATTGCTGCCCCACGTTTTCTGTCATAGCGTTTCTGCCCCACGTTGTCTGGCATAGCGTTGCTGCCCCACGTTGTCTGGCATAGCGTTGCTGCCCCACGTTGTCTGGCATAGCGTTGCTGCCCCACGTTGTCTGGCATAGCGTTGCTGCCCCACGTTGTCTGTCATAGCGTTGCTGCCCCACGTTGTCTGGCATAGCGTTGCTGCCCCACGTTGTCTAGCATAGCGTTGCTGCCCCACGTTGTCTGGCATAGCGTTGCTGCCCCACGTTGTCTGGCATAGCGTTGCTGCCCCACGTTGTCTGGCATAGCGTTGCTGCCCCACGTTGTCTGTCATAGCGTTGCTGCCCCACGTTGTCTGGCATAGCGTTGCTGCCCCACGTTGTCTGTCATAGCGTTTCTGCCCAGGTTTTCTGTCATAGCGTTTCTGCCCCAGGTTTTCTGTCATAGCGTTTCTGCCCCAGGTTTTCTGTCATAGCGTTTCTGCCCCAGGTTTTCTGTCATAGCGTTTCTGCCCCACGTTTTCTGTCATAGCGTTTCTGCCCCAGGTTTTCTGTCATAGCGTTTCTGCCCCAGGTTTTCTGTCATAGCGTTTCTGCCCCAGGTTTTCGGTCATAGCGTTTCTGCCCCAGGTTTTCGGTCATAGCGTTTCTGCCCCAGGTTTTCGGTCATAGCGTTTCTGCCCCAGGTTTTCGGTCATAGCGTTTCTGCCCCAGGTTTTCGGTCATAGCGTTTCTGCCCCAGGTTTTCTGTCATAGCGTTTCTGCCCCAGGTTTTCTGTCATAGCGTTTCTGCCCCAGGTTTTCTGTCATAGCGTTTCTGCCCCAGGTTTTCTGTCATAGCGTTTCTGCCCCACGCTTTCTGTCATAGCGTTTCTGCCCCACGCTTTCTGTCATAGCGTTTCTGCCCCACGCTTTCTGTCATAGCGTTTCTGCCCCACGCTTTCTGTCATAGCGTTTCTGCCCCACGCTTTCTGTCATAGCGTTTCTGCCCCACGCTTTCTGTCATAGCGTTTCTGCCCCACGTTTTCTGTCATAGCGTTTCTGCCCCACGTTTTCCGTCATAGCTTTTCTGCCCCAGGTTTTCCGTCATAGCGTTTCTGCTCCAGGTTTTCCGTCATAGCGTTGTCTTCCATAGTTTTTTCGGCCCACGTTTTCTGTCTGGGCACTACGGCCCCCACGTTTTCTGCCTGGGCGCTACGGCCCCCACGTTTTCTGCCTGGGCGCTACGGCCCCCACGTTTTCTGTCTGGGCACTACGGCCCCTAAGTTTTGTCATTTCTGTCTGTCATTGTATTTCTGCCTCGGCATTTCAGGCTCAGTGTTGCTCTCATACCATTATGCTCCAGGTTTTGTTTATTTGGTATTTTTGCTTCATCGTTGCTCTCATACCATTTCTGCCCCAGGTTCTGTCCTATAGTTTTGCCTTAGCTTTCAGGTTCAGCGGGTCTCCCATACCATTTCTGCCCCAGGTTTTGCATTAAGTTTCAGTCTCAGCAGTTCGGCTGCCCCCGCGATTTTGTCCCCCTCAAGTTCTGTCGCAGCATTGCTGCCCCCACGATTTCTGTCATGGCTTGGCTGCCCCCACGAATTCTGTCTGTGTTGGTTTGTCTTGGCGTTGTCTTCGTGGTTACCATGTCTCATTGTACTTTGTCCACGTTGCATCTGGGTTGGTTAGCTAGTGCTCACATCTCAGGATCTGTCACGTCTACAGATTCATACGGGCTGAGGTTTCGTTTTTAATTGATTGTTGACCACAATCTTCTCGCCTGTTTACATACGTCATACGTTGCACGTGCATTCATTACACCTACACGATTACCCACAGCAGTCCGTGGGTACACCAACCATGAGTGTTCAGTTTTGCCTGTCTCTGCGCGGCAGGTTACTCAGGCTCACGTGCCAGTCACACTGGGTTGGGGTGTCATCGGGTGCTTTCATGCGCAGCGGTCTTAGGTAGGCACAGAGGGCGTTGTTGTTTCATGTGTGTTTTCTGTCTTGTCTAGGTTGTGTCAGCGCACCCCCAGTTCCTGCTCTTCCATTCCTACCGGCCACGTCATCATTTTCGGGTCCGGTCTTTGACATCCCTACTGTGGGTACTTTCAGACCAGCTTTCGGGGCTCATCGCTGCATCATCAGGTGTCATAGTGTTGTGGCTTTAGCTGGCAGTCGTGCTTTTGTGTCAAGTTTCTGGAGGCAGCTTTTCCAGGGGTGGTTGGTCTGGTTTCTCTACCTTCATGCTGAAGGTGGGGGGTTGGGCCTCTTGGGTACCTAGTGGCGAGTTTGGTAGCATTGCTGGCATGGGCTGCTCTCTCCTGCAAACTTGTCATTAGGTACTTGTCTGTAGTCTGGCGTTCAGCACTTGGGCAGTTGGGGGGGGGATTTGGCTTAGCTTCCATGCCGATATCTACTATCCTTATGCTCAATTTTGGCGTGCTTCTGCCTGTAACCTGCTAACCAAGTCTATCAGGTAAGAACGGGTTCTGTGTGTCGGTATGGTGCCATGGTAAGTTGGTGTTACCTTAGCGCAAGGGCTTCGTCCTTCTGCTCCGTCAACATGTCCATCAGGTATCCAGCACTTTAGGCTCCTGCTAGTTGTCAGGTTTTTGCTACTCACCCGCTCACTTTCCTCTCAAGTATGGGTAGGCCAGGGGTTGGGGGGTTTCCTCACGGGGCTACGTCTGGTGTCCGGTTGTAGGTTTCGTGGTAAGGAATTATTGCGGGGGCTTTTCGGGCCGGCTCTGGTTTCAGTTGCCCACAAGTGTCCACCTATCATAAGCGTGTCAGGCTCTCATATGGATTGTTGCAGGCTCGAACCAATCTTTCTCGGGGCTTTGGTCGAGTTCAGGGCTGCTCACTCATTTGGCAGGGGCTTCCTTCTATCACAGGTCACGAGTCGGTGGCTTCTCCAGTCATAATGGCTACTTATCAGGTATACTTACGATTGCCATCCGGGCGCGGGCTGCTTTGCTTCTTGGTCACTTATCTACCCCTCTTCACCTACATATGTGGCTTTTGCCCTCTTTTAGGCGTACCTACCAGCCGGCCAAAGGCACACTCCAGGCCTTGGTTATTAGGGTCAACGCATTCCTTACTCGAAGACTCTGATTACAAGTCAGAAGGCTGGCCGGAGGCCGGCCTGTATTTGTGGGAGGAGTCTGAGAGTACTTAAGACTCCCTCCCTGTCGGTGCTGGGTCGGCGTAGGGTTCTGGGTTCCCACCCACCCATTCCCCCAGCTTTCATACATTCTCATTGTACTTTTTCTTGTTCAGGGTATGCCCTCTTTCAGGCGTACCTACCAGCCGGCCAAAGGCACACTCCAGGCCTTGGTTATTAGGGTCAACGCATTCCTTACTCGAAGACTCTGATTACAAATATTTACTGGCCCCTTTCCATGTTCTCAATCCTGAAACATCCCCTGCAGCAGCCTGTGGGAGAAGAGGGAAGCTGGCAGCACTGAAGGTGGAAATGGGGGCTCCAGGAAGCAGGGGAAATCGTCTACGCAGGGGGGTGATTAGGGTGTGCCCAGGCACACCTGGCACACCCTGTGGGCACGCCTTAGTCAATTGGGTTCAGAATGCAGTCATTTCAATTCTCACCTCAGCAGCTGTTGGAGCCTGTGTTCGACCTTCTGGTGAATAAGGCCAAAGTATGGAGTCTGTTGAAATAAAAGGATAAACAAAAGAATAAAAAAAATACACATAGTAAAAGAAAATGTATCAAGCAAATTATAAATCTGTCTCATGAACACCACCAGCAACTTAACTGCTAAAAAGCCACATTTCATATAGAACAGATTTTAAATATAATTTTCATATGGTCACTGACAACCCCTTCCGATTCATTTAAATGACTGTGCCTTGTCCAATAAATCGAATAAATACAGCAGGCTCCCATTGTATTTATCTTACATTTGCATGGCCAAGCTAACCTGGGGAGGGGGCGGGGGGGCACACCCGGCAGAAATGGGAACAGTGGTTGGTGGGAGGCAGACACAGATTGTCAATCTAAGAAAACATAAATAATTGTGTGAATACATTGAATAGGTGCCTCTTTTGTTAGACAGTCCCCAGCTGCAGAGAACAAATAGAGCTGTGCATATATTGTACATGTGAATAGCTGGGATTTCAGCACATTTGGCTATTACTGATCCATGACTGTTCTGCAATGAATTCATAAACGTTTTCTGAAAGACACATGGAAAAAACAGAACCTGTTCACATTTATTCACCGCAGTTAGACATATATATATTATATATTATATTGCACTATCAATATTCCCAAAGTTTTGTTTTCTCCCTTGAACGACACATGTTTGAGGAATACAACCCTTGCACTATATCACAAAATATTTAAATATAATAACATTGCTTTCCTTTCTTGACACTCTGGAATAATAAAGGTAGATTTGCCAGTGAAAAATAAACTCTCCCTAAATAGTAAAATTATATAACCCCAGCATTGCTGCAGAAGTTGAACGGAAGGTGGAGGAGCGCAAGTTCTCTAACACCCACCAGCTCTGTGATGTCATCATGGAGGAGTGGACGAGGACTCCAGTGGCAACCTGTGAAGCTCTGGTGAACTCCATGCCCAAGAGGGTTAAGGCAGTGCTGGAAAATAATGGTGGCCACACAAAATATTGACACTTTGGGCCCAATTTGGATTGTTTACACTTTTGTTGCCAGAGGTTTAGACATTAATGGCTGTGTGTTGAGTTATTTTGAGGGGACCGCAAATTTACTCTGTTATACAAGCTGTACACTCACTACTTTACATTGTAGCAAAGTGTAATTTCTTCAGTGTTGTCACATGAAAAGATAGAACAAAATATTTCCAAAAACGGGGTGTACTTATTTTATTAGATACTGTACATACGTATATATATATATATATATATATATATATATATATATATATATATATATATATATGTGCAGTGCTGCTGGCTTTCCTCCTCTCCTCCAGGCCGCTGCAGGGGTATGTTTCAAATTGATGAGCAGGGAAGGGGCTAGTAAATATGTCATTTACCGGCCCCTCCCTTTTCTAAATGAACACAGTGAACGCACTCACTTACTGTGTTAAATCATAACTGAAGCATAGTAAACTGTGTATTATGCTTCCTTTTGTGAATGAACAGAAAGTTGCTCAGCACAGAGCACTTCCCATTCATTCGCTGACCTGTGCAGCTAAGGCTACAGAAAACGGCATGTGTATTTCAGCTTTGTCTATTTATCAGCCTGCTGCTGGCTAAAGTGCTGGCATGTGTATTTCAGCTTTGGGGTGCGCACCCTAATGCAATAGTCTGCGCACACCTATGCACTACACTAATGCATTCCAGGAATCTTACCATTCCTACTATCTGAATATCCAAGTGGATATTTATTGTAGCTCACACTAAGAAAATAAAGCCTGCAAACAATCTGCACATCCATAGCAATCTACTGAACTCTGGACACAAACATTTTCATGCAAATATATTTCTCAATAGCTACAAAGAATATAAAATGCATTGTGTAAGTAACAAATGCCTTTGCAAACCTAGATTATACCTTGTAAGAGTAGCACTTGTATCATCACTGTGCTGACTCTAGCCTGTGCAGAGAATCAACAGGTCCTCCAATTACAGATTGTCTGTACAAAACTACAGGGAGAGGCAGACATAAGACCAGTCACTCTGCGCAAAGACAGAGAACGGCAGTGACCAGTCTTATTGCAGGCAGCTCTTGCACAGAGTTGGAAGAAATACACAAGCACACCAAGATTAAATAATGCTGGCCATACACTCTACGAAAAATCGTCTGAACTAAATTTCGAAAAACGAACGATCGGCCGTGAGCGCAAACGATATTGCCATCATGTAATAACCGATAAATCATTCAGTGGACATAAATTAAAAAAAATATTTGGTTTGTTTTGTTTTTTTACATATACCTAGTGCAGAAAGTTTGAACGGGAAACACATTAACCTTCCGATTTATCGTTCGTTCGTTCGAAAATTTCCAAACTTGTCCTTCGTTTTTTCGGCTCAAAAATGTCCCAACGATTATCGATTTTTGTTTCCATTAACTGTTTAAAAATGAACAAACTGTCTGAACGACCGAATTTAGGCCGATTTTTCGCATAGCGTATGGCCAGCATAAGAATACACATGCCCATACACATCAAGTAGGAATACAGTGCATCCTGAAAGTATTCACAGTGCTTCACCTTTTCCACATGTTATGTTACAGCCTTATTCCAAAAATGATTAAATTCCTTATTTCCCCTCAAAATGTTACAAACAAAACCCATAATTACAATGTGAAAGAAGTTGTTTGAAATTTTTGCAAATGTATTAAAAAAAATAAAAAAATCTGTACATTAGTATTCATAACCTTTGCTCAATACTTTTTTGAAGCACCTTTGGCACCAAATTACAGCCTCAAATCTTTAATTACTATGCTAAAAGCTTGGCACACCTATTTTTGGCCAGTTCTTCTTTGTAGGACCTCTCAAGCTCTATCAGGTTGAATAGGGAGCGTCAGTGCACAGCCATTTTCAGATCTCTTCAGAGATGTTCAATCGGGCTCAAGTCTGGGCCACTCAAGGACATTCACAGAGTTGTCCCGTAGCCACTCCTTTGTTATCTTGATTGTGTGCTTAGAGTCGTTGTCCTGTTGGAAAATAAACCTTTGCCCCAGTCGGAGGTCCAGAGCGCTCTGGAGCAGGTTTTCATCAAGGATGTCTGTACATTGCTGCATTCATCTTTCCCTCGATCCTGACTAGTCTCCTAGTTCCTGCTACTAAAAAACATCCCCACAGCATGATGCTGCCACCACCATGCTTCACTGTAGGGATGGTATTGGCCAAGGCGCCTGTTTTTTTTCAGACCTGACGCATGCCATTCAGGCTAAAGAGTTCAATCTTTGTATCATCAGACCAGAGAATTAGGTTTCTCATGGTCGGAGAGTCCTTCGGGTGACTTTTGGCAAACTCTAGGCGGGGCTGTCATGTGCCTTTTACTGAGGAGTGGCTTCCGCCTGGCCACTTTACCATACAGGCCTGATTGGTGGAGTGCTGCAGAGATGGTCATTCCTCTGGAAGGTGCTCCTCTCTCTACAGTGAAACACTGGAGGTCTGTCAGAGTGACCATCGGGTTCTTGGTCACCTCCCCTCAGGCCCTTCTCCCCTGATCACTCAGTTTGGCCGGGCATAGGAATGTATGGATGATGGAGGCCACTGTGCTCATTGGGACCTTTAATGCTGTAGCAATTTTTCTGTACCCTTCCCCAGATCTCTACCTCTATACAATCTTGTCCCAGAGGTCTACAGACAATTCCTTGGACTTTATGGCTTGGTTTGTCTCAAGGATGATCAGTGGAAAAAGAATGCACCTGAGCTCAATTTTGTTTTATGATGAAAGCTGTAAATACTTGTGTACATGTGATTTTTTTTTTTATATATATATATATATATATATATATATATATATATATATATATATATATATATATATACATTTGCAAAGATTTTAAACTTCTTTCATGTTGTCATTATGGGGTATTGTTTTTAGAGTTGTGAGGAAAATAATGAATTTAATCCATTTTGGAATAAGGCTGTAAATAACAAAAAGTAGAAAAAGTGAAGTGCTGTCAATACTTTCCGGATGCACTGTACATGTCCACTTTAGAAAATATTTGCCTATCCAGGAGTTGAGATTTAATTACGTATATTCATCTTACCTGGAATGTACAAGTCTCCTCGGTCTGCATCCACAAGATGCCCCCATCCAGTCACTCCCACGGCAGAGCGGTTTCTCCTTACCAAGAATGAGCGAGGCATAGCCCTGGTGTCAGTAATTATCAAGTGATGAAGTTGTGCAGAAACTTAATTCAACAAAATAAATTAAATCCTAACTTTCCTTGTTCTCAATCTAGTCTGTGATAAACATCAACAGATCTGTCAATTTACCATGATGAAAGAACTAGACAGATACATTCATCTGATGTAGATGCCAATCAACATTATACAAATGACAACATGCATAAAGCCATATACATTTATACAAGTCAAAGGCCCCATACACACTATTATGCCACATACACACGACTGTTATTCATGTCATTGAAATAAAAACAACGTTTTTCTCGATGTGATTATTTTCAAGCCTGCCTTGCATACAAACGATTGTGAAAAAAAAAATGCTTGAGCAAAGCGCGGTGACGTACAACCCGTACGATGGCACTAAAAAGAAAGGGGAAGTTCCATTCGAATGGTGCCACCCCTTTGGGCTGCTTATGCTAATTTCCCGTCTCATAACTTGCTTGTGAGCATGCATGTTTTTTTCCCCCTCGTTAAAGAGTACACACGACTGTTTTTCACGACGTTAAAAACGACGAGAAAAAATAGAGCAGGTCCTAAATTTTTAACACCCATTTTTTGCATTGAGAAAAATGCCCTGGAGCCTACACACGACCGTTTTTCACGACCAATTTAAAAAACTGCATTTTTCCCGTGATGAAAAATGATCGTGTGTACGCAGCATTAGATTTTCTGCAGATGTTTGTCTTCAGATTTACCAAAACCATGTAGTGCAAAGAGCCTGACTGATTGCATACAAATTAACTCTTAGAGCCCTTTCCCATGTATGGATCCCGTGAGGATCCGTACCTCTCTTTTTCGCTTGCTCAGCGGGGATCGCTCCGTTGATCCTCGCTAAGCAGCTCTGTCCCGCAAGCGTGCCCGGCGGGTACGATAGCTGCCGGGCACCCGCGATTGCTCGTTACAGAGCGGGGAACGGGAGGTATGTGTGTAAACACATACCTTTCGTTCCTGTCAGCGGAGGAAACGCTGATTTTCTGTTCATACAATGTATGAACAGAAGATCAGTGATTTCCCCTAGTGAGTCCACCCCCCCCATACAGTTAGAACACAAATAGGAACACACTTAACCCCTTCCCTGCCCCCTAGTGTTAACCCCTTCACTGCCAATGGCATTTTTATAGTAATCCAATGCATTTTTATAGCATTGATCGCTATAAAAATGCCAATGGTCCCAAAAATGTGTCAAAAGTGTCCGATGTGTCCGCCATAATATCGCAGTACCGAAAAAAAACGCTGATCGCCACCATTACTAGTAAAAAAAAAATATTTATAACAATGCCATAAAACTACCCCCTTTTTTGTAAACGCTATAAATTTTGCGCTAACCAATCAATAAACGCTAATTGCATTTTTTTTTTACGAAAAATATGTAGAAGAATACGTATCGGCCTAAACTGAGGAAAAAAAATGTTTTTTTTATATCTTTTTGGGGGATATTTATTATAGCAAAATGTAAAAAATATTGAATTTTTTTCAAAATAGTCGCTCTATTTTTGTTTATAGCGCAAAAAATAAAAACCGCAGAGATGATCAAATACCACCAAAAGAAAGCTCTATTTGTGGGAAAAAAAGGACGCCAATTTTGTTTGGGAGCCACGTCGCACGACCGCGCAATTGTCAGTTAAAGCGACGCAGTGCCGAATCACAAAAAGTGCTCTGGTCTTTGGACAGCAATATGGTCCGGGGCTAAAGTGGTTAAAGTATTATCCTGTCCATTCAAGTCTGATGGATGTAGGACCAATGTATGACTGATGTCGCAGAGCAAAGTAGGATGAAAGTCGTATGAATGCTGTGTGGTATCAGTGTGAACCCAGCCTCATTGAACAAACCAAAGTTAGACACTACTATGCAGAGCTGCACCAGATTCAGTGTGTACCCCCACAGCCTCCAAACTTCTGCAGCATCCATAATTTTCTGCCTTTAACTAAGGGTAAAATTACTGTAATTTTTAAAGAATTGCAATCTTTTCCAGGAAATATTATAAATGTAAAATATATACAGCTTTCTAGCATGTTGGCAAATACCTGCTGTTGATACAACAGACTTCTTTTAAACACTACCTTTTCATTATCTATACATACAATAGACTATAATAAATTAATAGAAGCAATATATTTATGGCACCTGTGAGTAATCTATAAGCAGTATAACTTACCTGGCTGAGTTGAATCAATGTAGAGATGCTCTTAAGAATAGAGCCTATATACAGGGTGATGACAAAGTATGCAGGGTCCTTTATTTGTTCCGAATAATTTGAATGTCCCAACATTTTGCATATGAAGCTGAGCTCCTCTTCTCACATACATAGAGAAAACGGCTCTTCCTCCCAATGCAAAACTAGCAGACGGACATACAAGAGGGTGAGAGCGGCATTGTGATGGCACAGTTCATTCTGAAAAGCTATTACTTTTACTTTATTGATAACCACCCCCCGACATGACTGTACCTAATTATTTTTTTCCAAATTGAGAATGAGGGACATTAGCTGGCTGTGTACATACAGTTTTTGCATGTATTGTGTTCAACTCAATGCTAGAATTAACGGGATGTCATTAGTTGCTGCTCTGGATTCATTTGACTGTCCCGTTGCCCCTGTGACTTATTTGATTAACAAATGTCGTTAGCTGAGATTTGCAGTGTGTTAACCTGTTATGGCTAGAAGCCTGTTATGCTGGCTATATACGTGAACCCTTTTTACAAATCCAACAGATTTGGGTATTATTGGCCTTCTTGAATAGAAAAAAAAGGAGAGGCAACAAAAGCCAGTTTTGCCGGGTAAAGAAAACCAAAGCTGGAAAAGGTCCTCTGCAATTCCATAAAATCCTAATGGAAAATAATATTTAGACTAGAAATTAGATGATTTGAATTAGGATTCCACAGGTGGTGTGATTTTTTTTTCAAATAAAAGTTTGACACCCAGAAAGGGCAGAGTCCATTTACATCATCAACTTTGTACAAATATTATCAAATCCAGACATATAACTTATATATCCAACAATAAAACAATGGGGCTGATTTACTATTGTCACTGTGCTGCGCCGGTACATGCCTTAATTAGTGCGCTGGATGAAGCCCTAATTAGGCGCATGAACCGGCGCAATGCAATTGATATGTAAAGCCGCGCCGAACTCCCTGTTAAAGTCTATGGGGAAAATCTAAAGTCCTAATTTAAAAGGCTAATCTGCAAGTTTTGTCTTAAAAAGTGTTTGGGGATCTCAGTCCTGCCCCAGGGGACATGTACCAATGCTTTTTTTATTCTTAAAAACTGCCGTTTTTTCGGGAGCAGTGAATTTAATAATGCAAAAAGTGCAACAATAAAAGTGAAATATTCCTTTAAATTTCGTACCAGAGAAGGCCAGCAGAAGGAGAAGAAGATGGAAGAAGACGCCGGTCAAGATGCGGGACTAGAAGACCCAAGAAAGAAGCAGAGGGAGAAGAAGAAGAAGATGGAAGAAAAAGAAGTGGAAAGAAGATATTAATAAAAGACTTGTCAAAAACCGGCTCTTGTCTTTTTTAACACTTTTCAACTTTTTTTTTGGTAAAATGGTAGAGGTACAATGTACCCCATTACCATTTCACATAGGGGGGGGGCGGGATCTGGGGGGCCCCTTTGTTAAAGGGGTCTTCCAGATTTCGATAAGCCTCCTGCCCGCAGACCCCCACAACCACCGGGCAAGGGTTGTGGGGATGAGGCTCTTGTCCTCATCAACATGGGGACAAGGTGCTTTGGGGGGGACCCCAAAGCACCCTCCCAATGTTGAGGGCATGTGGCCTGGTGCAGTTCAGGAGAGAGGGGGGCCCCACTCTGCCCCCCTTCTTTTCTGCGGCCGGCCAGGTCAACATGCTTGGATAAGGGTCTGGTGTGGATTTTGGGGGGAACTCCACGCAATTTTTTTTTTAAATCTGGGGTGGAGTTCCCCTTAAATTCCACACCAGACCTGAAGGGCCTATATGGATATTTGGGGGGAACCCCCACGTCATTTTTTTTTAAATACTTTTACTTTTTTTTTTATGTTTTATGAATGAATCTCTCACAATTGCCGGGAGCCAACAATTCATTATTGCCGCGAAATGGCTTTTTTTCTTCAGAATGTCATTTTGTGCAGGGACATTTCTAACCGTGCGATTTTTCACATGCTGACTTTAACCCCCCCCCCCCCAGGTACTAAATTTAAAGGAATATTTCACTTTTATTGTTGCACTTTAACTAATTGCCGACCGCCCGCCCGCTGTCATATTACTGCGGGACGGTGGCACTGCTACGCGGGAGCACGTAGCTCTACGTCCTCCCTTTAGCAGCTTGTAGGGCGTGCCCGCGCACGTGCCTGGCGAGTACGATCGCCGCCGGGCACATACCTCTTGTTCCTGTCAGCGGGGGAAACGCTGATCTTCTGTCCATACAATGTATGGACAGAAGATCAGTGATTTCCCCTAGTGAGGCCACCCCCATACAGTTAGAACACACCAGGACCACACTTAACCCCTTCCCTGCCCCCTAGTGTTAACCCCTTCACTGCCAAAGGCATTTTTATTGTAATACAATGCATTTTTATAGCATTGATCGCTATAAAAATGCCAATGGTCCCAAAAATGTGCCAAAAGTGTCCGATGTGTCTGCCGTAATATCGCAGTACAGAAAAAAAAAAACGCTGATCGCCGCCATTACTAGTAAAAAAAAAATTATAATAAAAATGCCATAAAACGACCCCCTTTTTTGTAAACGCTATAAATTTTGCGCAAACCAATTAATAAATGCTAATTGCGATTTTTTTAACGAAAAATATGTAGAAGAATACGTATCGACCTAAACTGAGGAAAAAAAATGTTTTTTTATATCTTTTTTGGGATTTTTATTATAGCAAAATGTAAAAAATATTGCATATTTTTCAAAATAGTCCCTCTATTTTTGTTTATAGCGCAAAAAATAAAAACCGCAGAGATGATCAAATACCACCAAAAGAAAGCTCTATTTGTGGGAAAAAAAGAACGCCAATTTTGTTTGGGAGCCACGTCACACGACCGCGCAATTGTCAGTTAAAGCGACGCAGTGCGGAATCACAAAAAGTGCTCTGGTCATTGGACAGCAATATGGTCCGGGGCTAAAGTGGTTAACCACTTCCATACGGCACCTATTCTGGCACTTCTCTCCTTCATGTAACAATTATATTTTCTTCCATGAAAATTACTAAGGACCCCCAAACATTATATATATTTTATTAGCAGACACCCTAGGGAATAAAGTGGGCGCCATTTTTTTTTTTTTATTTCCAACGGTATTTGCGGGAAAAACATTTCAACGCCTTTTTTATTTTTGCAGAAAAAAAAAACGGTTTCATGAATTAAAAAATAACAAAGCAGTAAAGTTAGCCCAATTTTTATGGATAATGTGAAAGATGATGTTACACCGAGTAAATTGATACCTAACATGTCACCCTTTAATATTGCAAACACTCATGGAATGGCGCCAAACTTCGGTATTAAAAATCTCCATAGACGACGCTTGAAGTTTTTTTTCAGGTTACCAGTTTAGAGTTACAGAGGTTTTGCACAAAAGTTATAGCGTCTACAAAATAGGGGTTAGTTTTATGTCTTTTTTAGATATTTTTTTTTACTAGTAATGGCGGCGATAAGCGATTTTTATCGGTACTACCACATTATGGCAGGCACATTTTTGTGACCATTGGCATTTTTCTAGCGACCAATGTTATAAAAATGCATTGCTTACTATAAAAATGTCACTGGCAGGGAAGGGGTTAACACTAGGGGCAAGGGAGGGGTTAATTATGTTCCCTGGGTGTGTTCTAACTGTAACTGTCTACCAGGCCCTTTAGGTTTGGTCTGGAACACAAAGGGTTAAACCCACGCCGAAAAAACAGCGTGGGGTTCCCCCACATCCAGACCAAACCCTTATCCCATTTCATCTCATTTCTTTGTCTGAATTTCTTACTTCCTGTTCCTCCTCAGTAAGGTGTTCAGTAAGCTGTTCTAAATGACTTTCCACCACTCAGATGATAGTGGATAGTTTGGAAAATAGAGAGAGAAAAAGAAAAAAGTATAGGACTAACAAAAGGGACAGTGAGTGCTAAATGTACATAGTATACCTATTAACCGTCTCATCGCCCCGGGAATCTCTCCACCACAGGGCAGAGAGGTGGCTCCCCCTTCCCAAAAAACAGGGCTACTGGCAGAGAGAAACCGGTCAGAACAGCAGAAGTGTACATATAAATCGAAATCTCCCTACATGGTTTTCATAGTGAGGCCAGCCACCCCATAGTAAGCGAGCATGTAAGCATATGATAGACATATCACTCAGAGCGCGTCACCGAGTTGAATACAAATATCTCCCCAGGGTCCCCTGCACCCCGCCCCCATATTCCTACACTTGGTAACCCCATCCGTGGGAGTAGCAAGCAAGGGGATAAGTACAAAATCCCATGGTGGCGGGTCTATTGTACACGCACAGCCACAGGTGGCAAGGACCCCCATTTAGCAATAAGTGCAGCACCCTCCAGAACTGCAGACAGTGCGGGCAGGATCGATATAACACCTTTTGGGTATTCTATCCTCTCCAGAGACAGCAGGGGAGTAGGAAGAAGAAAAAGAGCACCCCGTCCATCCCAAGGACCCCATTAGTAACGTGAACCAGTCCACGGGAATGATCATTATGGCTGCATATTGTGCACTTGCCCCCCCCGGTAATGAAAAACAAAAGAGCAGGGGAAAACATGAAAACGAGATCAAAAATATAATATGCTTAACTGCAGCTGAAAATAACTTGCCCACCGCTAAAAAAATCATTAGGGCACTAAGACCTTCAGCTTTCTGTATTGGATGTCCTCATAACTGTCCCCGGATTATAGTCAGTTTCAGCACGGGAGTGTGTAGTTACAGACACTCTGCCATTTTTCAAGCCCTATACTTGAGCTCCAACTCGAGCCGACACAAAGGAAGGGGGAAATGTATGGGTATGTAGTTCGGATAACTATCCTTCAATCACCGGGATACAGCAAGGTTGGCAGGCAAGTATGGCACCGAAGGGCAAAGCAAGAGGGGGAGAACGTGAAGGCTGATAAATATGTTCCGCTCATGACTCGCGTGTCCCCTCTGGGGAAGAGACTCAAGAGCATCTCCAGTTCCTCTGTGGTCTAGAAGGGGGGGGGGGTTCTCCCTGCTTCGGCAGTGGTGAAGGGGAAGGAATTGCAGCCAATTCGGGACAGGTATCGGCTTTGTTTCCATGAAGGTAAAGAGGGACGGAAGACCCTCATGTGTATGGAGAGTGAAAAATTGTTGGGCTTTACAGAAGGTAGTGGATAGGGGGAAGCCCCACCTGTAGGTAAGACTCAAATTGCAGGCCAGCTCAAGGCCCAGGGGGGAGCAGCCCTTGGTGCTGCAATGTTGCCCTGGGAAGATCGGGTAGGGTTTTTAATTGATGCTCTGTCAAAATCAATGTCCCCAGCCTCCCATGTCTTTCTCAGGATAGATTTTTTTATGCTGAAAATGGTGTAACCTACAGATCACATCTTAAGGCGTCACAGTATCAGGGGGAGCAAAGGCCCATGGCTCTGTGGATTTGGTCAAACTCCAGGTTTATAGTAAGTGAGTCACCAGATATTTGACTGAATATTGTGAGTGCTGTCGCAGTGAGGTCCTTTGCTCCAGTCGCAGTCAGGGCAGTGCATGGAGCCGCAAATTATTTTGGCAGCTCTGGTCTTCCATGTCCTCCATGTGCAATTGTAAATTCAATGCCACAGTGTCATGTGAGTTCTGTTGCAATTCCACAGCCAATACCCTTCATTGCAGGGCTGCCACAGTCAACTCTCCCATCTCCAAGCAATCTAATAGAGAACATATGTCTCATTTGACTGACTGCATCTCCTCAAAGCCATACTTCTAGGCGACCAATAAGTATTTCTATAACAGCCCTGGTCAGGAGGGCCTGGAGAACAGACCTCAGATCAGCGTCCGCTCGCAGTTGATGGGAAGAGACTGGCAAGTCAGACTAGGCATCAGAGGCAGTTAAAGCGGCCGGTGAGGCAGAAGGATTTCGTACCAGCAATGCCTTGTGGTACGAGTCAGAGATCTGCCATTCTGGACGCAGGGGAGGCCATCTACGAACTTTGGAAAAACTTCTGAATCTCCACCAGGTTGGGCTGTTTAGGGCTTTTTTTGTCGCTCTTGCCTTTCTGCCTCTTTGCAGAATACACACTAGTATTTACCGAGCAAAATAAGCTGGGAGACAGGGCCTTGCAAAAATATTCACCCCTCTTGGCTTTTTACCTATTGTATTACATTAAAGCCTTTAGTTCAAAATGTTTTAATCTGAATGATATGTGATGGATCAAAACACAATAGTCTAAGATGGTGAAGAAAAATTTGAATATACACATTTCCAGAAATAAAAAAAAATGATAATTGCCATGTGTGTATGTATTCATCCCCTTTGTTACGAAGCCCATAAAAAAAACTCTGGTGCAACCACTTACCTTCAGAAGCCACATAATTAGTCAAATGATGTCCCCCTGTGTGCAATCTAAGTGTCACATGATCTGTCATTACATATACACACCTTTTTTGAATGGCCACAGATGCTGCAACACCTAAGCAGGAGGCGACACTAACCAAACACTGCCATGAAGACCAAGGAACTCTCCAAACAAGTAAGGGACAATGTTGTTGAGAAGTACAAGTCAGGGTTAGGCTATAAAAAATAAAAATATCCAAATCTTTGATGATCCCTAGGAGCACCATCAAATCTATCATAACCAAATGGAAATAACATGGCACAGCAGCAAACCTGCCAAGAGACGGCCTCACACCAAAACTCAGACCGGGCATTAAGAGCATTAATCAGAGAGGCAGCACAGAGTCCTAAGGTAACCCTGGAGGAGCTGCAGAGTTCCACAGCAGAGACATGAGTATCTGTACATAGGACGACAATAAGCCTTACGCTCCATAGGAGCTGGGCTTTAAAGCAGAGTGGCCAGAAAAAAAAACATTACTTTCAGAATAGAGGAATCTCTGTGGTAAGATATGGCAAGCTCAGAGATTTATCCTAAGCAAATTGGAGCTGCGATAGGCGCAAAAGGTGGCTCTACAAAGCAGATCTTCACCGTCAAAATAATAGTTTTGTTTTTATTAACAATGTGCAGTCCCACCCCCCCACACGTTACTTACCTAGGTGAATGACATACACAGTGCTCGCGGTGCATGTCACAGATCTCAGGAGACTTAGACTTTCATTCACAAAAGGGGAGGGGGGTATGCTTGGCACCTCATCAGAAGGCACAATGGCTGAATCCAGGCCTCTCAACATCACAAGCATGGCCAGGCAGGAATGAGTGGTGGCGGAAAATAAGAGGATCACAAAAGGATAAGGCTGGATCCTCTGGGTGGGTGCTGTACACAACACCAGCTGGTAACCAAGGGCAAAAACTACTTCAACCCCAGAGTATTTGGCTGCCCAATGACTGGGCCATTTTCACTTTAACCACTTAAGGACCGCCTCCTGCAGATTTACGTCGGCAGAATGGCACGGCTGGGCACATCAACGTATATATACGTTGGTTATAGGACCGCCTCCTGCAGATTTACGTCGGCAGAATGGCACGGCTGGGCACATCAACGTATATATACGTTGGTTATAGTACCCAGGACCGGGACCGCGGGATTCGCGGACCCGATCGCCGCTGCAGTGCGGCGATCCGTCCCTGGAGCGGAAGAACGGGGAGAGCCGTGTGTACACACGGCTTCCCCGTGCTTCTCTGTGGCCGGAGCATCGATCGCGTCATCCCTGTAATAGGGGGACGCGATCGATGACGTCACACCTACAGCCACACCCCCCTACAGTAGTAAACACACAGATTAGGTACACATTCCCTACAGCGCCACCTGTGGTTAACTCCCAAACTGCAACTGTCATTTCCACAGTAAACAATGCAATTTAAATGCATTTTTTGCTGTGAAAATGACAATTGTCCCAAAAATGTGTAAAAATTGTCCGAAGTGTCCGCCATATTGTCGCAGTCACGAAAAAAATCGCTGATCGCCGCTATTAGTAGTAAAAAAAAAAATAATTAATAAAAATGCAATAAAACTATCCCTTATTTTGTAAACGCTATAAATTTTGCGAAAACCAACCGATAAACGCTTATTGCGATTTTTTTTACCAAAAATATGTAGAAGAATACGTATCGGCCTAAACTGAGGAAAAAAAATTTTTTATATATTTTTGGGGGATATTTATTATAGCAAAAAGTAAAAAATATTGCATTTTTTTTTAAATTGTCGCTCTATTTTTGTTTATAGCGCAAAAAATAAAAACCGCAGAGGTGATCAAATACCACCAAAAGAAAGCTCTATTTGTGGGAAAAAAAGGACGCAAATTTTGTTTGGGAGCCACGTCGCACGACCGCGCAATTGTCTGTTAAAGCGACGCAGTGCCGAATCGCAAAAACCCCTTGGGTCATTTGCCAGCGTATTGGTCCGGGTCTTAAGTGGTTAACTGACAATTAGTCGTGCGATGTTGTACCCAAACAAAATTGACTTTTTTCCCCCCACACATAAATATTCCTTTCAGTGGTATTTGACTGCCTCTGCAGTCTTATTTTTTGCACTTTAAAAAGTGACAATTTAAAAAACAAAGTCTTTCACTATAAATATTCTAATTTACTAAAAAAAAAAAAAAATCTATATACTTTTGAAAGAGAGAAAAAAAAATCACAATAAGCGTATATTCATTGGTTTATGCTAAAAAACTGGAAAAGATTTATGGCATTTATAAGGAGTTTTTTTTTTTTTACCAGTAATGGCAGTGATCTGATATTTTTGTGGTACTGCGACAGACAGATCAGACATTTACAGAGTGATTAGTGCTATAAAAATGCACCGATTCCTAGACATGTGCATTAGTTTTCATTAGAATGCATTTGTCCGAAAATCGGGTATTTGTTATCGTTTTAACGAACGAAAACGCAAGAAACGAAAACCGAAAGATCCGACATAAAAAATGCTTTATTTTCATTTAGATCCGACGATTTTTAATGCTTTGTCGAATTTTCGTCGTTCAATTCGACAAAGCATCGAAAATCGTCATTCTGAATACAGTGAATAGGTAGAAATTGGACAAAAATGTGATGATTTTGGATGCTTTGTCAAATTTTTGTCATTCAATTCCTACCCATTCACTGTATTCAGTGAATACAGGTAGGAATTGGACGAAAATTCGACAAAGCATCAAAATCCTCTAATTTTCTACGAAGATTCTGGCTCAGGCAAGTAAAACGAGGGGGCCCGTCCTTGGCAGTTTTTTTTTTTTTTTTTTTACCTAAATGCATAGGATGCAATAAGGTGAAAAAAACCTAACCTTTACAACCCCTTTAAAAACGCTTAATTTTTTAGGCCTTTACTATGCAATATTACTGGGCTCTGGGTTGATTGCTAGCTTTGCAAGGTCCACCATTGACGGCCCTTTTGCATTGATCCACTATGTTAACTTGCTTTACCACAGCACAATGCAATACCATTTATTTGGAAAAAAATGGCTTATTTGATTAACAAAATGTTGCTAGCTGACATTTGCAGGCTGTCACATGGCACCCATAAAACACACCAGACGTGTGGCTTGGTGCATTAGGGGAATAAAAAAATTGTGAAAAACCTCAGGCGTGTGTCTGTAACAGGACCAATGTTGTAAACATCCAGATCTAAAGGCCAACCACTTTTGTGCACAAGTCTGTGGACTCAGTGTAAAAAGCAGAGCAGTAGATAGCAAAGAATAGTAGGCAGTAGAAAATGGAATGAGTGTGGAGAGAACAGAAGACAAAAGCATGAATAGAGAAATGCAGTGCCTTTAAAACAGGGGTCTTCAAACTACGGCCCTCCAGCTGTTCAGGAACTACAATTCCCATCATGCCTAGTCATGTCTGTGAATGTCAAAGTTTTGCAATGCCTCATGGGATGCGTAGTTCCACAACAGCTGGAGGGCCGTAGTTTGAGGATCCCTGCTTTAAAAAGACACCAAGCTCATTCTATTTACATCAATTGTTCCAAAATATCAAATATACTATGGCTCTCTTATGTTGCCGTTTAAATAGTCTTAAGGCCGTACACTCCATCGGATTTTCAGGCAATTGTTTGATGGCAGGGTTTTTGTCGGTTAATCCAACCGTTTGTATGCTCTATTGGACAACTGTTGTCAAAATTTCCAACAATCGCAGGCTCGATTTGAGAGATGAAACAAAATGGAGAGATAAAGACACATTCTAGTTATATTTAAACATACGGCAAGTTTTTTCTCTTGTATAAAGTGAGTTTAGTGGCACTTTAAGAAATGGGACACTAAATTAACCAGGTCATATAAAACCTGGCAAACAGTGATCCTGGCAAGTTACTGTTTGTCCATGTAAAAAATAAAACCACTTAACAAACTGTACATTTATTTAACAGTAAAAACACATTAAGAAAACAAATCTTCAGGGAGGGAGGAGATCACTCAGTCCAGCGATGACCACAGTGCGGAGCGGTGCAGACATAATACAATCTCATGGCATCCTAAGAGATTTAAAGTTCAGTGTAAGTATTAAAACAAAAACACACTTTATATTGCAAACAGTTATTCCAAGATGTTTTTCCCTGATTAATGATCATGTACATTACATACAGTGAGTGGGGAGAAGTATTTGATCCCCTGCTGATTTTGTACGTTTGCCCACTGACAAAGAAATTTGTTTAGAATTTTAATGGTAGGTTTTAAACAGTGAAACAAAAATATCCAGAAACATTTCAGAAAAGTCAAATTGATTTGAATTTTATTGAGTGAAATAAGTATTTCACGCCTTCACAAAACATGATTGGTGGCAAAACCCTTGTTGGCAATCACAGAAGTCGGCCACCAAGTTTGCACACATCGCAGGAGGAATTTCCACTCCTCTTTGCAGATCCTCTCAAAGTCATTAAGATTTTGAAGCCGATGTTTGGCAACTCAAACCTTCAGCTCCCTCCACATTTTTTATGCAATTAATTAATGAATGTGCTTCTTGAGCCACTCATTTGTTTCCTTGGCTGTGTGTTTTGGGTCATTTTCATGGTGGAATACCCCATCCACGACTCATTTTTAATACCCTGGCTGAGGGAAGGAAGCTCTCACCCAAGATTTGATGCTACATGGCCCCACCCATCGTCCCTTTGATGCAGTGAAGTGGTCATGTCCCTTAGCAGAAAAACACCCCCAAAGCATGTTTTCACCGCCACGTTTGAAGGTGGGGGATGGTGTTCTTGTGGTCACAGGCAGCAGATATTTTTGTTGCTCACTGTTAAAATAGACTTGCTTCTTTGTCAGTGGGCAAACATGCAAAATCTGCAGGGGATCATCACCCCTCATTTTCAGCAAGATTAGGCAATATAGTTTTACAGACATATAAAGACGCACGCATTTCTAAACGATTAGCAGAAAACATGGCTAAAACAGTTAATATTGTCAAAGCAAAATCCCTAATGTACTGGGGCTGTTTTAGGAAGCAGAGCTTTTTAAATTTGAAGTTTAAACGTAACCCATTTACCACAAAATGTGCAAACAATCCTTTTCTTCCCCTCTTTTTTAAAGTTTCACTTGCCTATGACTGAGTATTTAAAGTGAACACAGCTTCACCTCATTTACTAAGAAATGATTAGGGCAAACACATGCATGATAGCTTTGTGAATTGAGCAGTATCAGGTTAATTGGTTGTTCTGCTAGCTGGTCGGTAAGTAGGCTTGGTTATTCCCTGGGCATTCCCCAGGTTCTTGTTGTTATCTGCTTTAGCCTTCCATTGCTACTTACTGTGATTGCCAGCCATAGATGGGGCGGTGGATACGTTTTGTTTCACCTGTGGTGTTTATTTTGGTCCAGCAGTGCACCAACACCTTTGCAGCCATTGTGCTATATGCTGGGTGTTTGGTGTGCTTCTGTACCTTTAAGGAGGGGTGGCTCCCCTTCAGTCCACCTGCCCCTATCTATCCATTAAAATGCATGTGCCTCCATTGTGAGGACACTCACTGTTAGTGTTAGGACCACAGAATTATGGGGTGCCTTGGCACGGCTCTCTGGCTCACGCATGCGTTTGCAAATGCGTGCGGACAAAACCCCTGTTTTTAACGCACATTGTTAGACCGGTTAATTGGTTGTTCTGCTAGCTGGTCGGTAAGTAGGCTTGGTTATTCCCTGGGCATTCCCCAGGTTCTTGTCGTTATCTGCTTTAGCCTTCCATTGCTACTTACTGTGATTGCCAGCCATAGATGGGGGCGGTGGATACGTTTTGTTTCACCTGTGGTGTTTATTTTGGTCCAGCAGTGCACCAACACCTTTGCAACCATTGTGCTATATGCTGGGTGCTTGGTGTGCTTCTGTACCTTTAAGGAGGGGTGGCTCCCCTTCAGTCCACCTCCCCTATCTATCCATTAAAATGCATGTGCCTCCATTGTGAGGACACTCACTGTTCGTGTTAGGACCACAGAATTATGGGGTGCCTTGGCGCGGCTCTGTGGCTCACGCATGCGTTTGCAAATGCGTGCGGACAAAACCCCTGTTTTTAACGCACATTGTTAGACAGGTTAATTGGTTGTTCTGCTAGCTGGTGGGTAAGTAGGCTTGGTTATTCCCTGGGCATTCCCCAGGTTCTTGTTATCGGTGGCCTTGTTGCCCACTTTTTCCTAACGCGACATTTTACACAAAGTAATAAGCTACACTAGCAGGGGACATCTGGGTGCTTATATAAGAGCGGGACGCCCTCTTCTCTGCCTGATACACACTCTGCAGAAATGAAGGCAATTTGTGTGTTAAAGGGAAGCACTGAGGTGACCGGCATGGTCCGCTTCGATCAGGAAGGAGATGGACCAGTAACCGTTACCGGTCAAATCACAGGCCTGACTAATGGGAAGCGTGACTTTCATATCCATGCATATGGAGATAACACAATGGCTGTCTAAGTGCTGGTCCACACTTCAACCCCCATGGCAAGACCCATGGTGGTCCCAATGATGAAGTGAGGCATGTTGGAGACCTCGGAAATATAACGTCAGTTGGTGGTGTTGCTGATATTAAAGCGGAGCTCCAGCCGTGAAAATTTTTTTTTTTTTAAAGTCAGCAGCTACTAACAGTGTAGCTGCTGACTTTAAATAAGGACACTTACCTGTCCTAGGCGCCCGCGCTGATGGCCCCCCCGATGCCGGTCCCGCGATCGCTCCGAGTCCCGCGCCGCCATTCACACTATAAGAAACAGGCAGTGAAGCCGTACGGCTTCACTGCCCGTTTCCTACTGTGCCTGCGCGAGTCTCACGCTGGCTTGTGAATGGGCGCGCTGCTCTCTGAGAACACACACAGTTCCCAGAAAGCAGCGCGCCCCATTCACAAGCAGAAGGACAAGAAGAAATCGGACCGCGGTGCAGGAGAGGCAGATTACGGACTTCCGCATAGCAACAGCTATTTCGGGTGAGTATTTTTTTTTTTTTTCAGGTTTTTATTTTTTTATTTTTTTAAACAACATGGCAAAATGTTGTTTTCATGGGTGGAGCTCCGCTTTAATGTTAAAGATAAACTAATTTGTTTAAAAGGAGAGCATTCCATCATTGGACGCACAGCAGTGGTCCATGAGAAGGAAGATGACTTGGGAAGAGGTGGCGACAACGAGAGCCCGATAACTGGCAATGCTGGTGGGCGTTTGGCCTGTGGAGTCATTGGAATTTGTCAGTAAAATGGCATTGTATTTCATTCAGTTTAACCACCACCTATTAAACTTGTTCTGTTATGTCTGCAGTATGGTTCTGTTCAGTTCCAGTAAATCAATCTCAAGTGCTGTTGGCAACTGTTGCATTGCATAATTTTATATAAAAAGCACTGGTAACAAAAAAAAATAAAAAAAATAAGCTACACTAGCAACGTAATAGATACCGGTTAACACAGTCTTGTAAAAAAGGCCCCATATTAAAAAAAAAAAAATGTTTTATGTCATTTATGGGCATTATTGCAGCAAAGGGCCAAGTTGTGCAAGATATGTGCATATACAATCAGAAACATAACTACACCAGAATATACGATTTTATTATCCCTGGGCCAGATTCCTGTAGATGCCGATACAATACTTGAACAAAGAGGACACCAATTTTATGTGAAGAAAGGTTATCAAAGTCTTGTTAAAGTACAGTGATCCCCCAGAGAATAAATGTGCCAACTAAAACCCAAGTAAACTTCACAAAAAAATAAATAAAACTAGGCTTTAGTCAAAATGTGCTTCTTGGCAAGTGGTGTGTGATGAGGGCATCAAACTTCTACAGCTAAAAATTATGGTATTGAAAAGACACAGGGCAAGATATGGTACCTCAGCTTTTAAACTGTGAGACTGGAAGAATACGGCTTCTTTATGTCCACATCTGTAAAAGAGACATACATTACACACTATACTGGATGAAAGGCAGACAGGAGAGGTGAGCTCTGCGTAGGATCACTTACTTTGAACAGGGATGATCCTCTGTACGGGGCAGTGTGGGGTCCTGAGATACATCAGCGATGATCTGAGTCAGTTCACTGGAAATTAAAAAAACATATGCTGCATTATAACTAGCAGATGTATGATCACAACTATGGAAACGGGATGACAGGGGCAATATGTGCAGGAGAGGAATTCAGAGAGTACGAGGTGGTCAGTGTCTGCAGTGCAGCGATGTGACAGCATTGCAAGAGTTCTGCTGTGTTTCTAAAACCTCTGTCATTGCTCCAGAGAAAAACATGAGAATCCCTTGCAAAACATACCTGCTTTACACATTACACTGGCAGGATGGTGGTCCTGTGTAAACTGCTGGGCAGTCAGAACCTTGCTGCAGCAAAGATTCAGAAAAAGGTGGCTGGGGATGCAGGTTAGGCGAGGGACAGTGTGGGGCCAAATTGGAGATTGTTGTGGTGGAAAGGAGCAGAAGGCATTTCTGGCATGACATGCAAGTGCAGCAGAGGGGCAAGTGCTGGGGAGTGTAGACTGTTATACAAAAAATCTCCTGCGCTCTGGTGTTTTCGCTAAAGGGTGATGTAGTCCAATCCTAGGGCAAGGGCTAGTGTCTTGCAGCCCTCCTCAGAACCATGGGCGTTTATGTGACTAAGAAAAAAAAGTGGGTAAAGCACACCGACCTAGTGCATTACCATAAAAAAATGTATTGAATAAAATAAAACTGGCCAATTGAAGGTCATTCGATTTTGGTTTCCTCTGCCCATGTGCAAACGCATATATATTTGAGGGCAATTAGAGGGCTAGAACAGACCATTTAGGCTCTGAAGGGGTGCGCCCCAGAAACGTTAGCCGTTCCGCCGTTGGGGTACTATTCGATCCTCAACATCAGGTCCTGCTGGCAGGCACCAAGAGACCAGTCCGTTTTACAAGCATGTATTCAAGCTCTCTTTGTGAGTAGGACTTTGTTTTTATTGTATTCAATAAAACCATTTATGGTAATGCACTAGGTCGGTACGCCCTCCCCCCATTTCTTTCGAGTGTAGACTGTTGCCTTAATTGGGGAATAGATTTCAAGGAGCGAGATCTAAAAACATTTTTACATTTTAGGTTGAATACAGGAGGTTTTTGTTGCAAACACCTTGTGACACTGCACCAAGACACCTTTGCAAAACGTAGTACTAGTCCCCAACTCAAACCTAGATTTCACAATCTAGGCAATATACAGTATATAAAGCAATGACTAAACAGAGTAGGTATACCTTGAAGATAGTCCCAAGTGCTGCTAAAAAGTGACTGCCACCACCTATCCCATTGCAGTCATCTTTCATTAAAAGATGCATGAAATCATCACTTTCATATTGCAGTGCTTGACATCCTTGCATGCTATGTATTTTATGAATAACTGACACTAATATACTTCCACCTTCAACACTTTCAGGAATGTCAGACTTGCACAATTAGTCTGCACTGCTCTTTTCCTAATACTGGCCCTGATATTACCAGCTTGTTACTGCTGCCTGTTAAGCTTGGAACACTAATGATAGTGGTGCATTATTAGATTGATCAGTAGAATCTCTACTTACCAACGTCACTGGCATGGCACATGCTCTATATGTAAGTCCTAAACACAGCTCAAAGTGGTCTTACTCGGTGACAGGCGGCAGCAGATTGCCGTTTCCAGTCTGCACACTCCTAGACACAAAAGTGAGCCAAGAGGTTCTGCTTAGCACAGGTCAAGCACATAAATGCCAGAATGCAGGCTGGAGTCAATAAATACAGGCTTTGGCCTCCATGTTCACCACCTTCCTGCCCAGACCAATTTTAATTTCTCTGTGCGGTTGCATTTTGAACAAGGAGATACTCTTTACGCCTAGAGGAAAAGAGATTTCATCTCCAAATACGGAAAGGTTTCTTCACAGTAACAGCTGTGAAAATGTGAAATAGACTCCCTTTCAGAGGTGGTTCTGGCCAGCTCAGTAGATGGCTGAAAGGTCTGGATACTTTCCTAAATGTACATATTATAACTGTGTACCAACATTTATAGGTAAAGTTGATCCAGGGAAAATCTTATTGCCTCTGGGATCAGGAGGAGCAAATTGGATCATGCTTTGCTTTTTCGCCTTCCTCTGGAAGAACTGTGGGTATAGGATTGGTATATGGGATTGAACGATTCTTTTATTTTTATGGTTGAACTAGATGGACTTTAGTTGTAGTCAGGTTGAAAGAAGACACTTGTGCAGTCATGCAACACTGTACCCATATGGCATTTTTCCTCACACAAACAGAGCTTTCTTTTGGCAGCATTTAATCGCCACTGGGGTTTTTTATTTTTGCCAACAGAAAAAGACTGGAAAAAACAAAAACAAGACACAAGTTTTCTTTGTTCTACAATTTGGTAAATAAGTAATTTTTCTCCTTTACTGGTGTGTACATACTGTGTAAATATCCCATCACAATTGGCAGGTACTGTCTCTACCCTCACGCTGTGACAGCGTGCAAGGAAAGGAAAGAAGATAACCAGCAAGTTTGTGAACATGTGATTAGCTGTGATTGAACACAGCTGATCACATGGTAAAGGCCCACTGTGCGTGGCCCTTTAACCCGATCTGTGATCAGCTGTGTCACAGCGTGCGCCCTACAGGGTGCACCACAAGCGTTAAACACAACATTTTCATGTTTGATTAAAGCTGAACCTAGAATAACTTCTTTCCAGTTAGACTGTAGACAGATTATACATGGAGCACAACAGAGTAATATAAAACTATGAAGAGGATACTCACTCTACTTCATGTGTGATTTTATTGACATAAATGCAGCAGTTATCAGCCTCCTGCTGGTAGTCACAGTTTCGACACTGCAAAGGTAAGAAAATAATTAGAAGCAGTAGTGTTTGAGGAGAAAAAAATAATTAGTTAGAAAAGATACAAATATGTAAAAGGACCATTTTGTATTAACCAAGCCAGATAATAAAACATGGTTAGATAATTGTCCCCAAATTAAGCACAAATCCCATCTCCATTTTGTAAAATGGGCAAATTACACCGACTTGGAAAAATGTTCCTGCACTACTTTGGACCGACTTCAGCCCATTCAATATCACTGAAGTCTGATCAATGTCAGATCTTAAAGCCCCATACACACCATTATATTTTCGCCAGATTTGTCTTCAGATTTATTAAAACGACGTAGTGCAAGGGCCTGCCTGAATGCATACAAATTGAAACTCTTAAGGATTGATCTCATATTATATGGTTTTGGTAAATCTGAAGACAAAAATCTGCAGAAAATCAAATAGTGTGTATAGGGTCTTCGTGATCTGACTTTGGCATGTGCCTTGTGCTCTGAGGATCTCGAAGAGGAACCCCATGCCCAAAAAAAAAAGCAGGAGCGTACACCCGCGTTGACATTGATGAACAGTTTATCCAACATGTTGCCTCCTTTTGAAAATGCCAGTAGACTGCCTTCAATGCCAAAAGCCATGGCTCCCAGAAAAAGCATGCAGACAGCCAAGAACTTGTGTTATTTTTAGTGTTAATCTGACATGTGCATAATGTGCATGCGCCCAGATAAGTGCTAAAGTAGAACTAAAGGCAAAACGTTTTCTTCACTTTTGACAAAGGAAGTTTTTAACTCATCGTTTCTTTTGACATTTGCATTACATTGAGGAATATTTCCCTTCACTTCCTGTCTCAAAGCCAAAACAGGAAGTGAGGGGAAATACCTCCAAAGTGAAGAAATCCCTGGTTCTCACCAGGGTCTCCAGAACTGGTGTCCCTATTGGAAGATTTTGTGTTCTGGTGATAACCTTAGGTTTTTCTTTCACTCTCAGGGATAATGGTGATCAGGACACAGAGGGTGGATATCCGAGGCTCGAGTCACACCTTTGCATGTTGCTTTAGAGTGTTTTTGCAGTGTTTTGCGGTGCTTGCAATTTTACTGCGATTTGCGTTTTGTTTATATATATAAAAAATATTTAGCTGGCAATTTTTAGTCCTTTACATTTCCTTTAACAACCAGCTATAAACAGGTTAGAAAAACGCAAATCGCGGTACTTGCGTTTTGGTTGCGGGTCCATCAAATTCTATTCCATGCAAAACGCTGCTTTTTGCATGAAAAAAAGTCTGACCCTTTCTAAAAGCGCAGGGGCACAAAAATGCATTGATGTGAACTGTTAAAAAATGAACCTGCATTTCTGCAAAATGCATCAAAAAACGCATTAGTGTAAATCGAACCTAACAGAGACAAACAGTAAATACTTAAAGGGGTTGTAAAGGAAAAAAATGTTTTGCCTAAAATTAATGTCTGCAAGTTTCTAGTTTCTGTTCTCTCATTCACTTCCTGGTTTGCAGCGCTCATTCGTGTAAGAACTACATTTCCCAGTATGCATTGCAGCACGCCCAGTAATTCACACCTCCTTGAAGTCTCTAACACGTAGAGAGCATCCCGACGCACAGATGTAGTTCCCAGGAGGGGGCGAGCACATCACTGACCACCGGAGTAAAGCCTCCCTTCATGGTGGGCGAGTAACAATCAGACAAGCAGGAAGTGAAGAGAACAGAGAAGAAATAAGCAACTGCTGAGCAAAAAAGAACAATAAGGAAGTGAAAAGAGGAATTACTGCAGGTAAAGGATGCTTATGAAAAAAAAAATGTTTCCTTTACAACCCCTTTAACAGGCATTCAAACCCCTCTCTACCCCATCTAAAAATTAGAATACACACGTTTTGCCTTTAGTTATACTTTATGCATACCTTTCAATAAGCCCATCATGTTCGGTGGACTGATTGATAAGAATTTGTGGAAGGGGTTAGTCACTATGTCTCAAGAAGTGTCCAAGTTCACCTATAGAAATGGGTTGCAATTCAGGGGGTTCCAAGGCACAAGTAAAATAAAGTCATGGAGGCACATCTAGGTCCCTGCACTTTATGGATAACATATGTAGACCTTTATGGATAACACACACTACATGTTAATGACAGGTGCTCATAACCAAGGTCCCTGGGATCCTTTCAGTGCCAATCACATGACTAATTGCCAGTGGTCACAACATCACATGACCACCACACTTGTTTCCCCCCTTGAAGGATAATCTGGCTAAACATCTCTGAAAAGTGTCTTACCGCATAAAGCAGGATACGATTTTCTTTGTCTTCTTTAGGATACAACATGTTGTTGCTGGAAAAAAAATAAAATAAACTGTTTACATTTTAAGGAACACAAAGGCATATATAAGCAGTGAATAGGAAGTCAAAACATTAATCGCTGGTAAATCTTGAGGTATGCATTTTAAATGACACCGATGGATTCACCACCAGCGAACGTTTACTGAAAGACATTTGATAGAAAATTTATTTTTAACATTCCGTTCAAGTCCTACAGTTCTGCTATAAACACTTACAGACCTCCTGAGAGAATGCGCCACTACTTTGACGTTTAATACCAGAGTTACGATGGCATAATCTCAAATTTCATTCCCTCAGGCGCCAGTCTCATAAAAGTGGTCCAAACTGCAGATTTGTCACTGGGTTAAGAAGTGACCCCCCCTTACGCCACTTTCCAGTGGTTTTCAGGCTCATCTGGCGCTGGCTGGGCACAGAAATTAGTGAAGGAACGATGGCCTCCGGTCATCTCTACAACCCTAGGACCGGAGCAACGTCATGACATCATGGTTACAGCCGTTTGTAAACAAGACCTTTTTGTTTTTTAAAGCCAGAGATTGCTGCTCTATGCGTCACATAAGACACTGAGCCGTGGATCGTCCACACCCCACATTCTCCTCATTGGGTCACTGGCTGCGATTAACAGCGGCAGCCAATGGGCTGCCACTGCTGTCTTAGCCAATAAGGAGGGAGATCCTGGGATAGACAAGGTTATTGTGAAAATCACTGGATCAGAAGGGGCTCAGGCAAGGAATGGGGGGCAGTGCTGAACAGGCGTTTTACCTTCATGCATAGAATGTATGAAAGTAAAAACCCTTCAGCCTTTAGAACCACTTTAATCTTATCCTACGGTACCCAAAACTCAGTGGCGGCTAGTGAAGTTTTAGTATGGGTGATGGGATCCCACCCTTCTTTTGACCTGGCCTCACCCGGAAAGGGTCTACAGAGCCCCCCCGGCCTCACCTGGCAGGGTCTACACAGCCCCCCCCCCCCCGGCCTCACCGGATGGGGGGGGGGGGTTGGTGCCCGCACCACCCTCTATGGACGGGCCACCACTGCCAAAACTACAAGAAAGTTTTACTTTTACACACACACACATTATCTTGACTGCCACTATCCAGCTCCTGTATACAGTGTATACTCCACGTACATGGAGCACTAGAACCATTATTTTATAGACATATATTAAAGCAGTGTGCGAGGGGGGAATGCTGGGATATGTAGTCCCCCACCTACAGAGCCCGCGTCGCTCACCATTCCTGACAGAAGCGGATCCCTACGAAGCCCTGCTGGTACGTTCCGTCGGGCTCCATCCCTTGCTCCGGAAATGATTCTGAAAACATGATTACCCGGAAGTCACGTGTCACACACAGAGGAGAGTGAACCCGAGACCTTGAAGACTGGTTGGTGATATAGGAAAAGAGGCGGGGAGATGGGCGGGGCAGACAGAACTAGAGCGTTAAACTCTGCCGCATCCTATGTCACCATGGTGATCACTACAGCGGAGGATGCGCGATCACAGCGCTCCCCGGCTGGCAGTTCCTTTAGAGCAGTCTTGCTGTTAAATTCACCTGGAATTAAATCATGAACCGTTTGCGGGGATTTTCTTCCCGCAGGAGTCTATTTATCAATGTTTGTACCCTAGATTCATACATTTCTCTTATTTATTAATCAATAAGCTGCGGTCCAAAGGCTAATGACCCTTAACCACCCCTTGTAGTAATATACTTATCACTGACCCCAACTATAGGGCACTATTCTAGGGTGACCAGACATCCCCGGTTTCCGGGGACAGTCCCCAGATTGAGGACACTGTCCCCGAACCAAGACTGTCCCCAGATTGGATTTGAACAGGGGCTGGGGCAATTTCAAAGACAGTCAGTGCAGAATGAATAAAAAAATATCTGAATTACACCCCCCCCCCGCTCCTACTAGCTTAGGGGGGTCTATTTTTTCCTATTATCTGTGCCCCTTTCTGATGATCATGTGCTGGTCGGAGCAGAGGGAATATTTCTTCAGTTTCGGGAGTTTGACCCTCCAGCTCCGCTCGCATGTTCTTCTGCCTTGGCTCAAGTCCCGCCAGTCACCTGCCTGCTTATCTCCTTGCCTTCCCTGGTGGAGTAATCTTCCTCCGCTCCCCACCCAGTAGTAGCCGAGGCCTGTAGCTTAAAACTTGACAAGCTGTGAGGCAGGCAGTATCAGCGACGGGCAGAGAGTCGCTGATTGCCGCCGTTACTAGTAAAAAAAAATATGTCCCCAGATTTAATTTTAAACATCTGGTCACCTTACACTATTCCTTCCAGTGACACCAGTGATCGGGCACTATTCCTTCCAGTCAGTGACACCAGTGATTGGGCACTATTCCTTCCAGTGACACCAGTGATAGGGCACTATTCCTTCCAGTGACACCAGTGATTGGGCACTATTCCTTCCAGTGACACCAGTGATAGGGCACTATTCCTTCCAGTGACACCAGTGATAGGGCACTATTCCTTCCAATGACACCAGTGATAGGGCACTATTCCTTCCAATGACACCAGTGATAGGGCACTATTCCTTCCAATGACACCAGTGATAGGGCACTATTCCTTCCAGTGACACCAGTGATAGGGCACTATTCCTTCCAGTGACACCAGTGATAGGGCACTATTCCTTCCAGTGACACCAGTGATAGGGCACTATTCCTTCCAATGACACCAGTGATAGGGCACTATTCCTTCCAATGACACCAGTGATAGGGCACTATTCCTTCCAGTGACACCAGTGATTGGGCACTATTCCTTCCAGTGACACCAGTGATAGGGCACTATTCCTTCCAGTGACACCAGTGATAGGGCACTATTCCTTCCAATGACACCAGTGATAGGGCACTATTCCTTCCAATGACACCAGTGATAGAGCACTATTCCTTCCAGTGACACCAGTGATTGGGGCACTATTCCTTCCAGTGACACCAGTGATAGGGCACTATTCCTTCCAATGACACCAGTGATAGAGCACTATTCCTTCCAGTGACACCAGTGATAGGGCACTATTCCTTCCAGTGACACCAGTGATAGGGCACTATTCCTTCCAATGACACCAGTGATAGAGCACTATTCCTTCCAGTGACACCAGTGATAGGGCACTATTCCTTCCAGTGACACCAGTGATAGGGCACTATTCCTTCCAATGACACCAGTGATCGGGCACTATTCCTTCCAGTGACACCAGTGATAGGGCACTATTCCTTCCAGTGACACCAGTGATAGGGCACTATTCCTTCCAATGATACCAGTGATAGAGCACTATTCCTTCCAGTGACACCAGTGATCGGGGCACTATTTCTTCCATTGACACCAAAGGTAGGGCTCTATTCCCCACACATCCCCCAATAATGAGACAGTATTCCTTTCACTGACCACAATGATGATCGGGCACTATTCTTTCGAATGACACCAGTGATTGGGCACTATTCCTTCTAATGACACCAGTGATTGGGCACTATTCCTTCCAATGACACCAGTGATCGGGCACTTTTCCTTCCAATGACACCAGTGATTGGGCACTATTCCTTCCAATGACACCAGTGATCGGGCACTATTCCTTCCAATGACACCAGTGATCGGGCACTATTCCTTCCAATGACACCAGTGATCGGGCACTATTCCTTCCAATGACACCAGTGATCGGGCACTATTCCTTCCAGTCAGTGATTGGGCACTATTCCTTCCAATGACACCAGTGATCGGGCACTATTCCTTCCAATGACACCAGTGATCGGGCACTATTCCTTCCAGTCAGTGATACCAGTGATCGGGCACTATTCCTTCCAGTCAGTGATTGGGCACTATTCCTTCCAATGACACCAGTGATCGGGCACTATTCCTTCCAATGACACCAGTGATCGGGCACTATTCCTTCCAATGACACCAGTGATCGGGCACTATTCCTTCCAGTCAGTGATACCAGTGATCGGGCACTATTCCATCCAATGACACCAGTAATCCGACACTATTCCTTCCAGTCAGTGATACCAGTGATTGGGCACTATTCCTTCCAAAGACACCAGTGATCAGGCACTATTCCTTCCAATGACACCAGTGATCGGGCACTATTCCTTCCAATGACACCAGTGATCGGGCACTTTTATTTCCAGTCAGTGACACCAGTGATCGGGCACCATTTCCCTCACTGACGAAGAAGCACCATTCTTCCATCTGACATAGACAATGGGGTACTATTCCTTCCACTGACACCAAAGGTAGGGCTCTATTCCACACACATCCCCCAATAATGAGACACTATTCCTTTCACTAACCACAATGATAGGACACTATTTCTCCCACTGATCCCAATGACGGGGTACTGTTCTTCTCAATCACACCAATGAAGAGGTACCATTCTTCCCACTGACCTTAGTCAGTGGACCTGGGTCACTGTTCCTGCCACTGACCCAAACAATTGGGTACTATTCCTTTCACTGACACTAATGAAGGGGCTCTATTCCTTCCACTGATCCCAACAATGAGGAACAATTATATCCACTGACCCAAACAATGGGATACTGTTCCTTCCACTGACCCCAGCAGTAGGGCTCTATTCCTCCCCCAACCTCAAAAATGGGGCACATTGCTCCTATTAACCCCAACAATGGGAGACTGTTTCTCTTAATGACACCAATAATGGGGCATTATTCTACCCACTGACCCCAATGGTAGTGCGCTATTCCTCCCAGTGACCTCAATGATGGTGCGCTATTCCTCCCAGTGACCTCAATGATGAGGCACTATTCCTCCCAGTGGCCTCAATGATGAGGCACTATTCCTCCCAGTGACCTCAAAGATGAGGCACTATTCCTCCCAGTGACCTCAAAGATGAGGCACTATTCCTCCCAGTGACCTCAAAGATGAGGCACTATTCCTTCCAATGACCTCAATGATGAGGCACTATTCCTCCCAGTGACATCAATGATGAAGCGCTATTCCCCCCAGTGACATCAATGATGAGGCACTATTCCTCCAAGTCACCACAATTATGAGGCAATATTCCTCTGAGTGACCACAATGATGAGGCACTATTCCTCTGAGTGACCACAACGATGAGGCACTATTCCTCCGAGTGACCACAACGATGAGGCACTATTCCTCCGAGTGACCACAACGATGAGGCACTATTCTTCCGAGTGACCACAACGATGAGGCACTATTCCTCTGAGTGACCTCAACGATGAGGCACTATTCCTCCAAGTGACCTCAACGATGAGGCACTATTCCTCCGAGTGACCTCAACGATGAGGCACTATTCCTCCGAGTGACCTCAACGATGAGGCACTATTCCCCCCATTAATCCAAACAATGGGATACGGTTCCTCTGAATGATGAGGTGCCATTCCATCCATTAATCCCAATGATAGGGCACTATTCCTCCCAGTGACCTTAATGGTGAGGCACTATTCCTCCCATTTTACCAGAACTATGAGGTACTATTCCTGCCACTGACCCCCAACAATAGGGTAGTATGCCTTTCACTCACTCAAAGGGTGAGGCGCTATTCCTTCCAATGACATTAATGATGGGGCACTAATTCTCCCACTGACCCCAATGGTAGGGCTGTATTACTCCTACTGATCCCAACAATGAGGACCATTTCTTGCGCTCTTTTTTTTTCTGTCAGTTTTTCTGTTGGAAAAAGTCAGATGGAGCATACACATGGTCGGGATTCCCAGGCAAAAGCTCTCATCTGACTTGTTCCGACAGGAAAACCGCTCATGTGTACGGGGCATTACTGTAGGTGGTAGCTCAGAAAAACAGTATTTGTTTAGAAATCACAGTGTCGAAGAGTTCAGTTGTTAACTTCCAATTTAGATAAACCAAAATTCTATGTCAAGTAATGTGTTTGTGCAAGTTCAGATCCTGAGGGTTAGGCATGACTCTTTAGTCGGTATTGGTGCGTAACGTGTCCACATCTTACTGGGTGTGAAATGCTGCGGTCATTAAGCGCAACATTTGTGTTGCTTACTTGAAAAGCTTTTTTCCTGAAACTGATATAGGAAGGCTTCTAATGCCGCGTACACACGATCAGAAATTCAGATAAAAAAAAAAGGGGGGGGTTGCCATCTGGGGCCCTGGGGACCTCCGGGCCCCTTAGGCCGCGTACACACCATCGAATATATCCGATGGAAACGGTCCTCAGATCAAAATCCCCGCCGGCGGACAGCGCGGTGACGTGGAAGCGACGTTGACGCCACCACGTCACCGCACCAGGAAGTGAAACACTTCCACGCGCATGCGTCAAATCCATACGACGGCTTCGACGCATGTGCGGGTAGATATGTCCGCTGGTTAGTGTACTAACCAGCGGACATATCCGACGGACATGTCTCCGGCGGACAAATTTTAAAGCATGCTTTGAAATTTGTCCGCCGGACAAATCCATCCGCTAGCCTGTACAGACGATCGGATTTGTCTGCTGAAATGGTCCGTCGGACCGTTTCCAGCGTACAAATTTGATCGTGTGTACGCAGCCTTACAGGTGTACTGGCTGTACCCCCCTGATGGCAGCCCTGGCTGGGAATATGCAGCTTCTATTGTGCAGGAGATCAGCCTGTCTGCCCAGCAGTGCTACTTTGAGGCCGGGTTCACACCTATGCGAATTGAGTGCGGCTTAAACCACATCCAATACGCAGAACATTTCTAAATACATTGTTTTCAATGAGGCTGGTTCACATATGTGCGATGCATTCGCACTGCGCATTGCAGAAAAAACGTGTGCGGATTTTATGCCTTGCGGTGCGGCTCAGGTGCAAATTCAGGCCCATTTTCTTCTATGGGTACACAGCTGATTCGCAGATGTGTTCAGTTCTCTTCAGGAATTTCTGTCATTCAGCTCAATACACTTCTCCCCCACTCTCCTCTCGCCTGTAACTTCTCCCAGGTCTGCAAATTCGCAGCTTAAATGGAGCTAATCTGCTGAACACTTACCTTATCTATCTGCAGAGATTACAGAGCTGAAATTCGCACTGCACAAGTGTGAATCTAGCCTTAAAGTATTACTAAACCCACAACAGTAAAATCAGTCTGTATATGCAGTAAAGCATGCTTGTTATATTGCCTGTGAAATCTAAGGGGTTAGTTCTTCGCATTGTGTAAAAAGGCTGTTTGATTCTGTCTCCTTCTTCCACTGTCCCCAATATATTTCCCGATAATACAGAGCCAGGGAACAGGCTGCAGATGCTCAGTTTGGTGTGTTTTTTCCTTAGAAGGGTACATCTGATCAGCACAGGGCCAATCAGCATTATCCAGATAGAGGGTCATGGGTCCTGCATTCTGATAGGACAGTCAGTGCAGAATTAAAACTCCTCTTACAAGATTTACTGCTGATAAGAAAAAGGTATTTAGCAGTTTATATTTACTAAATAAATGCATTTCCACGTTCTATGTATTGTGGGAGACCAGTATAGTGAATGCAGGGTCCTGGGATTAGTAACACTTTAAGATCCAGAGCCAAGTGCTGGAACATGCATACCAGTGCTCAGCCCAGAAGAATGGCTCCAATAATGGACCCCAGAATTATATTTAACTTGTGGGACCGTCCCACTGGATCAGGTAGAGTTGGAGTGTATGCAAATGCCTCCTTAGAATCCCCACAGTACAGGTTCAGTCTAGTTCTTGACTGAAGAATAATGAAGGTAAAACACATAAGATGTTAAAATATATTTTGCATATGTTCAAGAAAAAAAAAAAAAAAACAACACTCAAGATTTTTAAAAATGGCAAACACTCAAATCATCTCAAGTTAGAGGTAAAATGAAGCTGCTACACTTTATACAAAAATCAGCCATCATCTTGTACTCTTTGTAATGCATCTTTCAATCGATCCATGATGTCAATTGGACCCGAGTAATTATTGGTTTCCAAGTCTCCCAACATCTTCCTATATTGAAGTGGTAAATCATTCTGCTTTGCTCCCATGCACAAGACCTGCCAGAAAGAAAGAACATATATGCCATTTTAATACGCCTGTTGCAAACATCATCTACCTAAACATGTCACTGTCATAGTATAGGGAGGGGAAGTCAATATTAGCCGGAAAGAGCAACTTATGCCTCGTACACATGACCAGTTTTCCCGTTGGGAAAACTGACATGACAGCTTTTGGCCGAAAAAACTGGCCATGTGTATGCTCCATGGCAACTTTCCCAGCAGGAAAACCACCGTAAATCCCGCAAGAAAAATTAGAACATGTTCTCTTTTTTCCTGCCACGATTTCCGGCGGTCTTTTTCTCCCGCCACGATTTCCGGCGGTCTTTTTCCCCCAGCAGCTTTCCTATGGGAAACACTGCGGTGGATCATATACACAGCCGGGTTTCCCGGCCAAATCTCTCATGGCAGTTTTCCTAGCAGGAAAGCCGGCCCTGTGAAGTGGGGAAAAAGCTGCAGAGCCGGTTCTCGTCTTTCCCCTCGGGTTTCCCAGCAGTAAAAAGTCCGCACGTGTACGGGGCATTCCAAAAAAAACTTGAACAGGCAAAGTCACCTTAAAATTTTATATAGGATGTCCATGCACACTTTGTGAGGCCTAGATAGTGATATGTTGGAGGCGGACATTACAGAAGAAGAGATTGTGTTGGCCATCAGGGGGTTTCCTCCACATAAAGCTGGGTTTACTATTGAGTAGAGGTCGACTGATATATTGGCCGATATTTGGAGAAATCGGCTGATTTTTATCCAAATCGGGCCGATATTTTACAATTTCCGCTAGCGATGCCACGGCTCCAGAGCTAGGCCGGAGCCGCGGCCTTTCCTGATGCTGTGACCGCGGTGGCAATCAGCGGATTCGCAGATTGCCGCCGCGATCACAGCATCAGGAAAGACCGCGGCTTCGGCCTAGCTCCGGAGCCGCGGCCATCTTGGTACACCCAGCGCAGCGTCCCTCCTCTGTTTGACACACACCACTCTGGTGTCTGTACTACGGGGGGCGGGGGTGTCTATACTGGAGGGAGAGGGGGTCTGTACTGAGGGGGGGGGGGGGGGTGACACAATTTTTTTGCACCAGTGCCACCTGCCAGTGCCACTTGCCATCCAGTGCCATCTGCCAGTAACAATACCAGTGCCACCATCCAGTGCCAATTAGTGCCACCTTCCATCCAGTGCCATCCACCAATGCCACCTGCCAGTGCCACCATCCAGTGGCAATTAGTGCCACCTTCCAATGCCACCTGCCAGTGCCAATACCAGTGGCACCATCCAGTGCCACCTTCCATCCAGTGCCACCTGCCAGTGAGATCCAGTGCCACTTTCCAGTGCCAACTAAAGCCATCAGTGCCACCTGCCAATGCCAACCAGTGCTTACTATTGCCACCCAGTGCCACCTGCCAGTGCCAACCAGTGCCATCTGCCAATCAGTGCCACCTGCTAGTACCATCTTTCAGTGCAACCTGCCAGTGCCAATAAGTGCCTTCTGCTAGTGCCATCTTCCTTCCAGTGCCAATTAGTGCCATGAGCCAGTGCCACCAAAAAAAATAATAATCGGCCGCAAAAAATCGGCATCATATATGGACTTTTCCATTACTGTTTAGAAAATCGGGTACTCCCCCCCCCCCCTCTTCACTGGAAGCTCATGTAATCTTACTTCCTGAACCTGGCAAGGACCCTTTAGAACGCTCGTCATATAGAACGTTTGCCCTCCTAAATCAGGATCTGAAAATCAAGAGTGTTGGCGAATAGATTGTCCCGGGTCATCACCACCTTACTAGACATTGCCCAGACTATTATGCTTGGGAAGTCTACAGACACTAATTTACAAAGACTGTTTACACATTTACAAGCTGAACATGAGCAGTCTGGGAGCAAGGTTGTGCTTTCTCTAGATATGGAGAAGGCATTTGACTGTAGATTGGACATTCATTTTTTTTTCCACAAGAAAAGATTGGACATTCATGGCTGCTGTGCTGGGTAGAATGGGATTCGGGCCTAACTTCTTGACATAGAGAATGCACTGCTCTCTATGCAGATGACATGTCCTGCTAAAGAAGCAGAGAGGAAAGGTGATGGACTGGCCAAGCATGTCTCCAGACCGAAACCCTATTGAGCATCTGTGGGGCATCCTCAAATAGAAGGTGGAGAAGTGCAAGGCCTCTAACATCCACCAGCTCTGTAAAGTCGTCATGGTGGTGTGGAAGAGGACTCCAGTGGCAACCTGTGAAGCTCTGGTGAACGTCATGCCCAAGAGGGTTAAGGAAATTAATGGTGGCCACACAAAATAATGACACTTTGGGCCAAATTTGGACATTTTCACTTAGGGGTGTACTCACTTTTGTTGCCAGTGGTTTAGACATTAATAACTTTGTGTTGAGTTTTTTTGAGGGGACAGCAAATTTACACTGTTATGCTCCGTACACACACAAGCAGTTTTCCCGTCAAAAAATAATAAAAAATGTTTTTCTCAACAGAATACCTCTCAAGCCTACCTTGCACACACACAGTCACACAAAAGTCCTGTGAACTTTTGACTGCCATGAACGTGGTAACGTAAAAGACTACGACGAGCCGACAAAATGAAGTTCTATGCTTCCGAGCATGAGTCAAGATGTTTCCGAGCATGCACATTTTTTTTACCGTCGGAAAAGCATACAGATGAACGGTTTTCCCCGCTAGGTTTTTTTCCTCGCGGAAAAAAGAAAAAAGAAAAAAAAAAAAGAGAGATCCTGCTCTCTTTTTTTTTTCTGGCAGTTTTCCTGTGGAAAAAATTCCAAAGGAGCATACACACGGTTGGGATTCCCGACGAAAAGCGCTCATTGCAGTTTTTCCGATGGCAAAACCGCTCGTGTGTACGGGGCATGTTACAAGCTGTACACTCATTACATTGTAGCAAAGTGTAATTTCTTCAGTGTTGTCACTTGAAAATATATAGAAAAGATATAATTAAATATTTACAAAAATGTGAGGGGAGTACTCACTTTTGTGAGATACTTTATGTATTTTAAGCCTCAATAAATTACCTGCTTGTACTGAGGAGATGTCAGTCCATACACACACTGATTCATCTGATAACATCGGCAAGCAAGCTCTCCTTCTGGTGTCTGGACATTGATCTCTATTGGCTGATACACACCCCCATCAACCCCCTCCTGGCTAGAAGAAACAAGAATTATTAATATACGAAAAGTCCAACGCTACTGCACAAAACTATTATAAAAAATCAAATAAAAAATAATAATAAATATACACACATATATATATATATATATATATATATATATATCACAAACAAAAAAACACTAGGGTTTCCTATGGAACATGTTCACATCAATGCTTTTTTGTGCCTCTGCGTTTTTGGAAAGGGTCAGGGGCTTTTTTTCCTGGAAAAAGCAGTATTTTGCATGTGATAGAATTCAATGGACCTGCATCCAAAACGCAAGTATCACATTTTTACAGCGATTTACGTTTTTTTTTAACCTGTTTATAGGTGGTTGTTAAACGAAATGTAAAAAAATAAAAATAGCTGGCAAAAAAAAATAAAAAAATGCAAATCGCGGTAAAATCGCAGTTAAAAACACACGTCAAAAATGCAGCAATCACCACAAAAAGCACTGCAAAAATTCTCAAAAGAAACATGCATAGGTGTGAATCGAGCCTAATGCCATGTACACACAACAGTATTTCGGGTTGTAAAAAAAGACGTTTTTTTTTGTCATTAAAAACTATCTGTGTGGGCTCCAGGGCATTTTTTTACGATGTAAAAAATTGGCATTAAAAATTGAGAACATGCTCTAATTTTTCCCGTCTATTTGAACGTTGACGTTTTTAACGTCGTAAAAAAAAATGGTCGTGTGTGGGCTTTAACGACGTGAAAAAAAAACACGCATGCTCAGAAGCAAGTTATGTGACGGGAGCGCTCGTTCTGGTACACCTAGCGTTCGTAATGGAGATAGCACATTCATCACGCTGTAACAGACTGAAAAGCGCAAATCGTCTTTTACTAACACAAAATCAGCAAAAGCCCCAAGGGTGGCGTCATCCGAATGGAACTTCCCCTTTATAGTGCCGTCGTACGTGTTGTACGTCACCGCGCTTTGCTAGAGCATTTTTTTTTTTTCACGATCATGTGTAGGCAAGGCCGGTTTAACAATAATCAGGTTGAAAAATAAAAATGTTTTTTCTAGACCATTAAAAATGTCATTTTTAAATCCCGAAAAATGGTTGTGTGTATGCGGCATAACACTGCCCCGCCTCTCAGCCAATCAGGTGCGGCGGGTCTGGTTACTGGTCACCTGATTGGCTGAAGCGTCATTAAGGGAGAAGATGGCTAACCCGAGGAAGGTAAGTGCCGGGCTCGGAGGGAAAACAGGCTGCATTTAGGGGCACAAACTGGCTGCATTTGGGGGCACAAACTGGCTGCATTTGGGGGGGACAAACTGGCTGCATTTGGGGGGGACAAACTGGCTGCATTTGGGGGGGACAAACTGGCTGCATTTGATGTTTTATTTATTTTTTCAGTTTGTTTGCGCCCCCCAAAAATTTTGAGCACCACCTGCCACTGCCTCCCACTGCAACATAGCTTTAGATTTAGAAGATTTGTTTTTGCTACGCAGTAGAAGATTAAAATGCCTTTTTGGGGGTTGGTAGTACGTGATAGAAAGCACCACACCCTAGGGTGTAGGCGCACTTCTGGTATGGGAGAGGACAATAAATTAATACGAAGTACAGGCTCTCCTCACCTAATGACCAGGTTCTGTTCCGACGAATTGGTTGTTAAATGAGGAGCGACAAGTAATCATTATTATAAGCATTCTTAACTAATGTACTGAGAAAAAAAAAAAGGTCTAAACACAAAACTACATCTCAATAACGTGGTTTTAATTTGTACAAGTATAGAACACAACCAAAAATTCAGTACTGTACAATATAATGTTGTACAGCGTGTCATTCGGGTGGGGAGAGCTGGTTGTAAGTCCGATCGGTGGTTAAACAGGCAAGTTGTTACAATGAGGAGTATATGTAATGTAAAGTATGTTGTGGGCGGTAAATTAAATCTGTTTACTTTGGTACGAATTTTGATGCGACTTTGATCCACAGGATCTAAAGTCAGATTAAAAATCACCCCAAGAGTCGCATCAAAGTCACACTCCAAAGTCGCACTGAAAGTCATGCGACTTTGGAGACGCGATAAAGTGAATGGAGCCTTTAGCACAGCATGACAAAATTTGCATAAAATTACTTTGTTCACTTACATGTCTAAAGAGTCCAAGCTGGAGATATTCAGCTTCCATACAACTCCCCAGACCTCATCTCCTTGGCTCTCCACCACTGTAGCTACTCCTCCATGCCACCTTGTGTTCCAATTGCCTTTGTGGCTTCCAAATGCAAGCCTGAAGTCCTATTATTAATAAAATATGGAAATTAGTTCTGAATACTCCCCACTGGACATCCACATGCACAAAAATTACAAATTCCTTAATGTTCTAAAAGCCTTTTGCAGTGTTTTCAGAGAAAGTTACTTAAAGGGGAGTTCCATCCACAATTTCACTTTTTAAATATAAATACCCCTGTAATACACAAGCTTAATGTATTCTAGTAAAGTTAGTCTGTAAACTAAGGTCCGTTTCGTTAGGTTGTTACAGCATTTAGTTTACAATCTAGAAATAGACTGTGGCCATCTTAAGTGTGGGCATCATGAAGCCAGACTGTATGACTTCCTGGATTTCAGGTTTGCATATCTCGCACATGCTCAGTGCTGCACAAGCAATGTAATAGGTTTCAGTCAGGTTTGCAAGGACTACTGGGAAACATGAGGCCTATCCCAGAAACCCTTGGCAATAGCCTTGTGACTTAATAGCCTAGGCTAATAAGGAGGAGGAAGTAATGAAGGACTACAAAATAAAGGTATTTACAAGCAACAAAATGAATAAAAATTGTCCATTCTGAACACTATGAGATTAGGGCATGCAGCACAGACAAACATAAAAACATGGGTGGAACTCCACTTTAAGGGAACTCACAGGTATGACAACCACCTCATTTTTGACTAGATTGTGATGGCCTCAAACTATGGGTGGTACATGACTCAGTTTGGTCAGCCATTATTAGAGGGATCCATTGTTTAGACCAGGGGTCTCCAAACTGTCGTTCGGGTTTTAGTGAGCCTGGACTGTGGCCAGTCGGATTAGAAAATGCTCCTGCATCAGTGGGAGTAAACAATGCCACATCATTGGTTTTAGTGGGAGGAATAATGTCCCATTGTTCATATTCAAGGGAGAAGTAGTGCCCCATCATTGATGTCTGTGGAAGCAATGGTGCCCCATCATTGGCATCAGTGGGGTGAATGATGCGGCATCATTGGAATCAGAGGAATTAGTGGAATAAATGCTGCCCCCATTTTTAGTGGCATAAATGTTGCCCTATAATTGTTATATGTGGAAGGTATGGTACCCCATTATTGGTGTCAGCGGGATGAATGGTACCCCATCATTGTGTCTGTGGGAGGAATAGTGCCCCAAGGACCAAATAAAGGCAAGCATAGTGCCAGGCTGCAGTTTGGAGACCACTAGTTTGGAAAACCTATCCTGATTGTTGAGTCCCTTAATAAACTGATGTTATTCTCTGCTTGTCTTCATTCACATAAATCAGAGGTCTCCAAATTGTGGCCCAGGGGTTATATACGGCCCTTTGCTTGCTCTTATTCAGACCTAGAGGCATTATTTCATCCACTGATACCAACAATGGGCAAATAATTCCCCCCACTTTCACCAGTGAAGAGTTACAATTCCTCCCAATGACACCAACGATGGGGAACAATTTCTTTCAATGACCCAACAATGGGGCCCAGTGATACCAACAATGGGACACAAATCCTCCCACTGAGATTAAAGATGGGGCATTGTTTTTTCCCCCACTTTTTTCCCCTTTTCTACTCCCAATGGCAAAACTCCGGCCCCCTTAAAGTCAAAAGTACATTAAACTGGCCCTTTGTTTAGTAAGTTTGGAGACCCCTGGCATTAATGATGGTAGCCTTCAGCAGATAACTTGCAATAATAAGTAGTTAGACACATTCAACTAGACGTCTTCTGTAATGTTGAAGATGTTTCACAAGTTATGCAAGCAGCTTTTCCTTTTCATGAACTTCTTCAGGTTAAAACTGAAGAAGCCGTTTGGATAAGCTGTGAAATCTCTTCAACATTACAGAACAAGTCCAGTTAATTGTGACCATTTGCTAGCTATCCTATGACCCGAGTAAAGAAGAACTTTCACAGATATATTGCATTAACCACTTAAGGACCGCCTACTGCACATATACGTCGGCAGAATGGCACGGCTGGGCACATCAACGTATATATACGTTGATTTTAGTACCCAGCCGTGGGTCACGGGCGCGCGCCCGCGGGCGCGCTCCCGTGACCCGGTCCGAAGCTCCAGGAACGGGACCGCGGGATTCGCGGACCCGATCGCCGCTGCAGTGCGGCGATCCATCCCTGGAGCTGAAGAACGGGGAGAGCTGTGTGTAAACACGGCTTCCCCGTGCTTCACTGTGGCCGCAGCATCGATCGCGTCATCCCTGTAACCTACAGCCACACCCCTCTACAGTTGTAAACACACACACAGGGAACACTCAAATTCACAGCGCCCCCTGTGGTTAACTCCCAAACTGCAACTGTCATTTCCACAGCAAACAATGTAATTTAAATGCATTTTTTGCTGTAAAAATGACAATTGTCCCAAAAATGTGTCAAAATTGTCCGAAGTGTCCGCCATAATGTCGCAGTCACGAAAAAAAAAAAAAAAAAAAAAAAAAAAAAAAAAAAAAAAAATCGCTGATCGCCGCTATTAGTAGTAAAAAAAAAAAAATTATAAAAATGCAATAAAACTAGCCCTTATTTTGTAAACGCTATACATTTTGCGAAAACCAACCGATAAACGCTTATTGCGGTTTTTTTTTACCAAAAATATGTAGAAGAATACGTATCGGCCTAAACTGAGGAAAAAAAAATGTTTTTTTTATATATTTTTGATGGATATTTATTATAGCAAAAAGTAAAAAATATTGTTTTATTTTTAAAATTGTCGCTCTATTTTTGTTTATAGCGCAAAAAATAAAAACCGCAGAGGTGATTAAATACCACCAAAATAAAGCTCTATTTGTGGGGAAAAAAGGACGCCAATTTTGTTTGGGAGCCAAGTCGCACGAACGCGCAATTGTCAGTTAAAACGACGCAGTGCCGAATTGCAAAAAGGGACAAGGTCCTTTACCTGCATTTTGGTCCGGGTCTTAAGTGGTTAAAGATAGATGGTGAAAGAAGTCCATGAGCAGCTTAAGAGTCTGTGTGCCCTAATGCCGTGTACACACGATTGGAAATTTCGACAAGAAATCCGTGGATTTTTTTCCGACGGAATGTTGGCTCAAACTTGTGTTGCATACACACGGTCACACAAAAGTTCTCTGAACTTTCGACCGTCAAGTATGCAGTGGCGTACAACACTACGACAAGCCTAGAAAATTAAGTTCAATGCTTCCGGGAATGCGTTGAATTTGTTTCTAAGCATGCGTCAGAATTCTGCACGTCAAAATTGCTACAGACGATCAGATTTTGTTGGTCTGATGTGCGTACACACCATCGGAACAAAATCCCCTCGGACCAGAACGCAGTGACGTAGAACACAACGACGTGATGAAAAAACGAAGTTCAATGCTTCCAAGCATGCGTCGACTTGATTCTGAGCATGCACGGGTTTTTGGTCCAATGATTTTGTGTACTAACCATCGACAGGTTTTAAAGCATGTTTTAAAACTTTGGTAAGCTGGAAAACGGTCTGATAGGCCGTACACACCATCGAACATGTCCACTGAAACTGGTCTGCGGACATTTTTGATCGTGTGTACGCGGCCTAAGAACCAGCTCTCAATCTTTTGTTGGCGGAAATTCCGACAGCAAAAGTCCAACGAAGCATACACACGGTCAGAATTTCCATTTAAAAGCTCACATCGTACTTTTTACTGTCGGAATTTCCGATCGTGTGTGCAGGGCATTAGAAATAAATAATTAAAAAAATGGCAAACCTAGTTACATAGCTACTGGTTAACTTGTCTAGTTAAAGTCTGTTAATTATCACTGAGACTGAACATCTCCTTAATTTGTTATAGGTCATTGTTAACCAGCATTGCATTTACTGCCAACGTGAAATATCAAAGAAAAGCTAAACTAAAAACAAGAGTTTTAAATATTGAAGCTAGTCCCTAGGAGGGGATAGCTGCATTTGTTTTCATTGTTCAGGCTATGTATATTTTCAGCAAGTACAGAAATACTACCTGGTAATCCTGGCTGTCAAATACAGCGATCTTGTAACATCTTGTGAATTTAACTGATATAATAAACAACGGTTATCTTCCTTCCAAACTGTCTTTAGTAAACCACAAATTATTTTGCGCACTTCTCCCATTCAACCGAGATGAGGATAGAAAGATGTGCTTGTAGTCCTGTCCTGGGGTGGCAACTATGGCTTCCTCCTTAGACACAGTGGAGAAAGTGAATGTAGCCACCCAGGGACAGGGAACTGTATTATACACAGGGTTACCAGGGGAAAGTAAAGGAAAAAAGCCTGAACAAATAAAAACACACATTCACCACATCAAAGGACTAGTAAGCTGCAATATATAGAACAGTGGTTCTTAACCTGGGTTTGATCGAACCCCAGGGGTTCGGTGAGTCAGTCTCGCGGGTTCGGCGGAGGTCAAGACAATGTACAAATTGTGTGCCGAGTGCACTCCCGCATCCGGGACTATCACCTCCCGGCTCCCTTTCCTGTCTGCTGCAGCCTGTTTACTCCCCCTATGAAGGAGTCTCTTGGTCCCTTCCAGCGGCGTGACGTCACTCCACTCGCGGGCGGAAGGGGGGGGGGGGACTCGGAGGCAAGGACTAGTCTCGAGGAGCCTGCCTGACTCTAGTCTAGTGGAATTTCAACCTAGCAGACAGTGTGCTAAAAAAGACTACTCAACTTGTTTAAACGCAAGTAGAACCTGTTAAGAGCATATAATTAAATGGCTGGATTGGGGGGAGGGGTGGAGGCTGACTGAGGTGAGGTAACCAGCACTTTATTAATAGAAAATGGCAGATACAAAAAAAAATGTTGTGTTATTTTAAATGAGCCTTCTCTGACTAGCAAAAAAATATATATATATAAATTGCAGCCTCACTATGCCATCACATGCAGCCTCTGTGCCATCAATTGTCGCCACTGTGCCCATCACACGCAGCCACTATGCCCATCACGTGGAGCCACTGTGCCCATCACACGCAGCCACTGTGCCATCAATTGTCGCCACTGTGCCCATCCCACGCAGCCACTGTGCCCATCACACGCAGCCACTGTGCCATCAATTGTCGCCACTGTGCCCATCACACGCAGCCACCGTGCCCATCACACGCAGCCACTGTGCCATCAATTGTCGCCACTGTGCCCATCACACGCAGCCACTGTGCCTATCACACGCAGCCACTGTGCCCATCAAATTGTCACCACTGTGCCCAACACATGCAGCCACTGTGCCCAACACGCGCAGCCACTGTGCCCAACACGCGCAGCCACTGTGCCCAACACGCGCAGCCACTGTGCTGCCAGTTTTCCCCCATCAATTGCTGCCAGTTTTCCCATCAATTGCCACCGGTGTGCTGCCACACCGGTGCCTCAATGGTCAGTCGGCCCCTGAGAACCACTGATATAGAATGTGTGGTTTTGGGTTAAGATACGCTTGGATTGTGAATTTGGTTAATTTCCTTTATAAAGGTTGGTGACCCTATCCTGTTGTCTTCAGATAATAGATAAGAAAACTGCTGGCCCACATTGAAAATATTTCATTGATGTGTTCCACCCTGAGGCTCGATTCACACCTATGCATGTTGCTTTTGAGCGTTTTTGCAGTGCTTGCTGCGTTTTTATCGCAATTTGCGTTTTTTTTTTTTTTACATTTCCTTTAACAACCAGCTATAAACAGGTTAAAAAAAATGCAAACGGCAAATCGCGGCAAAATCGTGGTAAAAACGCGGCAAAATCACGGTACTTGCGTTTTGGATGCGGGTCCATTAAGTACTATTACATGCAAAACGCTGCTTTTAGCGGGAAAAAAGGTCCCCGACCCATTCAAAAAACGCAGAGGCACAAAAATGCATTGATGTGAACATGTTCCATAGGAACCCATGTTAAGAAATTTCCCTGCAATGGCCCATACACACCAGAAACTGTGCAGTGACATGCATTTGTGGTGCAATTTTTCTCATCTTCTTTGGACTTATGTGCACTGCGTTGCAGTGCATTTTCATGCATTTCTTGTGCAGAAAAATGCAGCATGCTGTACTTTTTACTCACTGCACTGTATTAGTGTGAACTATGCCCATAGGATATCCTGGATTTTGGACTGTCTATGCAGATGGAGTGCAGCCAAAAATGCATCCCACTCATAGGTGTGCGCAGCCTTTGGCATTAGGGTGTGCACCCCAAATCTCAAACATACTCTACCGATCACTCACAATGTTCATTCAGAAAGGGAAGGGGCTGGTAAATGGCATATTTACTGGTCCCTTGCCCCACTCAGCCTAAAACATCTGCAGTAACAACCGGTGGGAGAGGAGGGAAGATGGTAGTGCTGTGGGGGGAAGGAGGGAGAGCCAGGTCAGTAGGGATCTGTTCTGCACAGGGTGATTAGGGTGTGCCTGGGCACACCTGGCACACCCTGTGCGCACGCCTATGATCCCACTGCATCTGGTGTGAACGGGTCCTCAGCTTTGTAGGTTCCCTACAGGTCCGTCTCCGCTCTGCACAGTGTCCCGCTCTCCTCTATGGGGAAATAGAATGAAAATAGACTGCCTGTCCGATTTTATCCGATTCGCCAGGCAGATGAAAAATAGGACCACCATCTGTCTGGATTTTGCGGACAGGATCAGATAGCAGCAGATGTCAGCGGACATGTCACCACTGACACTAGGGGCTCCATAGGGGAGACTGGAGGGTCTGATCAGGTCCGCCTGAAAAACTGGCAGGTGGACCTGATTGGACAGCTTGTGTGAAAGGGGCCTTAATCATCATCTCCCGATTATCTCTACGACCTATTTTTTAGGTGGGTGCTCCAGTCCAGTCACATGAACCGGCTCCCCTTTGTCAGCTAGCAGAGGCTTAAGGGGGGGGGGGGGGTTGGAGGAGGGAGCGCTGACACTTGATGGCCAATAGCAAGCCTATGGGTGAATTCTCCACTCAGTTGCCATTGCCTGTGCTCCCTCCTCTCCCCTGCAGCCGACACTGACTGACACATGGGATCACATGACCAGACTGAGAATAGGGAAGTATGCAGATCTTTCTTCTACAGGTAAGTTACTGTAGGTGTTAGGCCTGATTCACACCTATGGCATTTTTAGTGCTTTTTGCAGATTTGCACCACAGAACTTGTACTTGGAGCCTCTATGTGGAAAGAGGGAAAGAACAACTAAGAAAAGGTGACCTGAGGTGTGCCATAGTCACGGGGTCAGTATGCCTAAAAGGGGGCATACCCGAGAAGACATATGTATGAATGAAACAAGGTGAAAGAGTACAGATAAATAGAAAACAGAAAGGGACAGGGAGGGTGGGGAAAGACCAGCGCACGCCGACAGCACCAGCGGGCGTGGCGGCTGGTATAAGAGCACGAAGCTCCTCCTACAAATGTAGGCGGGCCTGCGTCCCGCCTCCTAACTTGTACTTGGAGCCTCTATGTGGAAAGAGGGAAAGAACAACTAAGAAAAGGTGACCTGAGGTGTGCCATAGTCACGGGGTCAGTATGCCTAAAAGGGGGCAAAAATGCAACATAAGGACACATGTGAATAAGGATACTTTATTGACATTACAATCAATCCGCAAGATGCGCAAAAGCCAGAGACATCTCTGCAAGAGGCTCCGGAATATATCTGGCATAGCATGCAGACTTCCATCTACCCAAATTCTTGATAACATGTACCGGCACCCCCTGACGAGAAGCCGCAGAAGCAGCACCGATCCGAAAAGAATGTCCCGAATATGACCTGGGATCCAACCCCAAGTTTCCTAAAAGGGTGCGGCAAAAACTAATAAACTGAGCGGAGGTGAGAGGTGCCCCGTTGACCGGCAAAAGTGGGCTATTCCTGGGAAGCTCTGCCAACTGGACCAAGAGCTCATCCAGGACAGTGACCGGGCACCACCTGGATTCCACCCTAAAATATCTAATGCTAGTACCTGGACCCACCTGCTGTGTCTTACAAACTTCGAGATGAAGGATATAATGATCAGGGGACCTGACCAATTGATTGATGGCCAATGTGCGAGACGTGGAACCTGTACGTGAGAATTCCCCCGGACGTAAAAACCCATAGAACGCTAGGTGAATCGCAGCTTTGAGCACCAAACTAAGAAATAAACCGAAAGGAGCCCGAGACAGCATGTCAGACATGGCCCGAAAAATATGCCCTGTGATAGGCAACCGGTTAGAGGTACTAGGGGGGCTGGACTTCTGGATTCCCCTCAGTATGGCCTTGACCGTGTGTGCTGCGAACAGTGACGGCCTACCCGGATAGAGGAGGGACATGAAATGTTGTATCCCTGCCAGATACCCTCTGATAGTATTCGGGATAGCTTGAGCTGGAAGTGGCAATAGGCCACGAAAGACAGAATATATTGATTATCATAACAGTCCGGTCGGGGATAACGTGCCAGGAAAGTCTGAAAAGTGTGCCAGGCTGTACCGTAGGCCTTCCTGGTGTTGCTGGCCAGTGAACTGTTGATCAAACCGAGCGCCCCTGCCCAATGCCTGCTCAGTCCATCGCCAACAATGAGATGTGAGGAGACGGGGTGGCACTGATATCCGCGCCCGGGACCTGTCGAGAAAAGGATAATATGTCAAACAGTGACAAAGCGTCTGCCGCAGTGTTCTGAACCCCGCTAATAAATCTACAATGGACATGGAATTTGTACTGCAAGGAAAGCCACGTGAGTCTGCGAATAAAGGCCATGATGTGTAGTGACCCCGACCTCCCTTTGTTAATGATAGCCGCAGTTGCCTGGTTATCTGTGTGAAACACCACCGAATTGCCTGACCATAAGTGACCCCACGCTTGAGCAGCAGCAACTATGGGATAGACTTCGAATAATGCTGACGTCTGAGCAAAACCGGGTATCGCCCGACACTCACTTGGCCATGGACCCACCAGCCAATGTGTACCAAAAATGGCGGCATAACCTCCAGTAGCCGCAGCATCCGTGACTACCTGGAATGATGACTCCGAAACTGCCGGGATAAACATGGACACCCCATTCCAACCCTGTAAAAACTGTTCCCACATGCGTAAATCAGCAGCCGCCGCTGCGTCCAGACTTACCACCGAATCTGCATCCGGGGCTGCGGGGAGCAGAGCCAGCAGCCGGGAGATGAAGGACCTGCCCTGAGGAATAACCCTCATGGCAAAGTTCAACATCCCCAGTAGGGATTGCAGATCCTGTCTGGTAGTGACCCGGGCCAGGGAAAACCCCTGGATCCGTTCCCTGATTCTGGACAACTTGTCTGCCGGTAACCTTGCCTCCATAGCTAGAGAATCCAGAACAATACCTAGAAAGGTCAGAGAGGTGGCCGGGCCCTCCATCTTTTGAGAAGCCAACGGGACATTCAGAGCGGAACACACGGCCACCAACTTCTGGAGGTCGGAGGGCGTCCGCCCCGCACTTTCAATCACGAGAAAGTCATCTAAATAATGTAACACCTCCTGACAGCCTGCCTCCTGTAAGAGGATCCAATTGAGCGTGTCCGCAAACACATTGAACAGCCAAGGGCTACTTTTGGAGCCGAAAGTGAGGTGGGTAGCAAAATAATAGCTACCCCTCCACTTGACACCGTGCCACTGCCATAAGGAAGGCTGAATAGGCAGAAGCTTGAATGCATCTGACACATCCGCCTTGGACAACCATGCCCCTCTACCCATGCTGATGATACGTTGGATGGCCTGGTCCACCGAAGCGTATCTGAGAGAAAACTCCTCAGATGGAATTAATGAATTTAAACTGGGTATATCAGAACAATGAGGAGCGGACAAATCGTAAATTAAACGAGCTTTATTCGAAAATTTTCCCCTGACTACCCCGAGAGGATTGACCCTCCACTGATGGAAAGGTGGAGAGGCAAATGGCCCGATCATGAACCCCTTATCTAGCTCCGCCTGTAGCAGACCTTCTACCACCTCGACATTCGAGACTGCTGACAACAAATTTTTCCCCTCGAAGGTGCCCTGGGGCAAGGTGACCAGGCCCGTGTGAAACCCTTGCATGAACCCTTCTGACAAGAACCTACACAGGGAGGGTGAAGGGTGGGAAGCCAAGAAGGACTGTAGACACTCTATGTTAATGCGGCTTAGTCAGGTAGGCTTCCCCTGTTTAAGCGTGCAGGAGGACTTGGGGTGTGCCCTGAAGCAGGTGGCACATACATGCAGCAGACGGCACTGGCTGTAGTTGCAAGACCCTTGGTTGAAATTGTTGCAAAGTTGTGACTTGCCCAAATACACAATCGGCCGGCCCATCTTGTCAAAGGTGGTTGAAAGGCTGGGGGATGGCATCACGCCAGTGGGTGCTCTGGAGGTACTTGGCACCGCCGGGGCACCCATGAGCGGACACCAGTAGGCCGTGTGGGAGGATGATTGACAAGAGGAGCAAACCGGAGATCTCAACCCCGCGAAATGTCGACAAAACAGCTCTGTGTCGACCACACTCCAGTCAGTTATCGCCTGATGCTGCGTGAATACGGCTGCTGCTTTGGCCGAAAATGATCGGTGATAGTCATAGAAAGCGGAACCACCATATTTGTAACCCAGCTCCACCACCGCATAGAGATATAAATCCAGCTCCTCCCTCCTCTGAGGCCTGACCGAGCAAACCACATCCCTAAAGATGCTGAATGCTAGGACAAACTCCGGAACGGAAAGCTTACGGCTCAGTCTGTGGTCCCTGGTCTTGACCACCACAGAGACGTCCCCACAGGCATAGGATCTATTGTCCGCAATATCATGGGCTGCTATTAATAGTGAAGCCAAATTGACGTCCTTCCCATCCAAAATATCTTTTTTAATGTTGGCCGGGACAAAATGGGCTGGAGTGACCGAAAGCGAACTGCCGGTCTTACCTACAGAGTCTGGTACCACCAAAGCCACCCCCGGATCTGCCGATGCCGAGGGAACCACTGGCACTACTGGAGCTAAACAGGGAGGGCTTTCCAGGACCTCCACCCTGGCCCGCAGCTCCTGAAAAGACGAGGCCAGACCACTGAGTGAAGAATGGATCTGTGAAAGAGAGGCCCCTACTGAGCGCAATGTCACTTGCTCCGGAGCCACGCTCGAAGCCCTGGGGAACAATAGTCTAAATAATTGGGCCTTCCTAGCTGACGCTGGATGGGAGATGCCCCTGCGTTGCAGCTCTGCCACTATCCTTGGGACGGTCCAGGCCCTCATGGACGGAGTACTGTCCTGTTCAGAACCTTCATCCTGGGAGGGAGGAACTACCGACCCATCCTCGATGTCTGCCGCCTGGGACATGACCTATTCGATATGAGGGGATGGAAAGGAAATTAGCTGAAACCTGCCCGCCCTGGACACGTGAAGGCAAATGAAATGCGAACAATAATATAGTGACTGACCCGACCCCCTATGTGGCCCAAGTGAACCTGGCCTCCGTGAAATGACTGATAAGCTGATAGTGGACAATGACCCAAGGATGAGCCACCTGAGGCATGCAAGCCATGAAGACATACACCCCGGCCCCGTGACCCTGAAAACGTGACCGATGAACACATAGAAAACGAAATGTAAGGTGAAATGACCAATGACATGAAATGACCCGGTGACCCCCATCCCCGTACTGCCGTGCAAGACTAGACCCGACTAAGCCCCTTCTAGTGAACGGCCACCCCATGGTAGCTCCGGGCCTGGTGATGCCCCACCCCCCTACGGGACTGAACACCCAGCGTGCCTGAACCTACCTAACCCTGATAACATGTCCCCAACAAAGAACCTGATGACCCCCAAGGCCCTTTCCCCGACTAGAACCGCCCCTCCCTGCACAACGACCCCCCCCTCCAGCCCCTCTGATGGAGAACCGTGCCATGTGCTAAAAGCAACTAAGAACCGTGGCGGGGCTACCGGTGAAAATGCATAGGTGCCACCCCAACCACGTGACCAGAACCTTGATTGCCACCTGAGTGACCCCAAGGATCGTGGAAAAACAAGATGGCACTTACTGCGTCAGTTGAACACCCTAATGACAGCTTGCGTGCACGTTAAACCGCACCAACTCCTACGGTAAAAGGAAAACAAGGGGGAAAGTCTAAAATGCAAATGCTGACCAAGAGAAAAAATAACACATAAAAAAGTCACAAAAAGGTAAAAGTACCCCGCTGAAAGGAGGATTTGCGAGAACCCGCTGGCCTTGCACAATCAACAGGACGTATGGCCTTGCTGCGGCCTGCACCTAAGAAAGAAACCTGAGGAGGAAGAGGGAGGGAAAAAAAAAAAAAAAAAAAAACAGGAAAATGTAGCGAGTAACAGTACAGGACATAAGCCTACCTGATGACGATATACCCCATCAGCCTGGACCACCCATCACCCTGCCGATTGCACATGAACTGCCATGTCCTAAAGAACAGTAACGCTTCCCCAAGAATACCGAAACCTGATGCCCCATGATGAAGCACATGACCTGATCATGTAACGGCAACAGTACCGTGCCCCATCCGCTGCAAGATGAGATACTGCCACAGTATATGAGCCCTGATAAGCCGAAACTGACGGGAAATGCCCCCCCCCCCCCCCCCCTGACAACCCATCGTGAGCCAAAGTCTGCCCCCCCCCCACCGTGCATCCTTGATCATGAAGGACATGACCTGAACCACCCCCCCCCCTCAGTCTGTGAGGACCTGCGGCGCCTCGCAACTTTGCCCCACCAGATGGGAACCCAATTCCTGGAGCCTGGACAATTGACAGACAAATTGCGCCCTAGCTGTACCTTACCGTGAGCCCAGGTAGCATGGAATGAGGCCCGGTAGGACCTCCTACCCATGAATGCCCCAGATGTTCATCAAATGACTACTGCATACCCCGGATCCAACCATGACATACAAACCCCTCAACATGACAGCCCACCGCTAGACTCCCCTCCCCGAGCTACAAACCCCCCCCTTCTTGCTTGTTTCCTTATTTCCCCCTTAACCCTTCCCCTTCTCCCTACCTCTTAACATCAAGCAGCAACATGCGGCTCCCCCCCCCCGGTCCCCCCCCGCTCCGCCGTTGCGGGCGTCCCTGCTGCCCGAGTAGCCAGAGGACCTGGGGCGGCGTCCCCCTCAAGTACCTGACCGGAACGATACCCGGTAACCGATCGGACCGAACGACTCCTCGTTGCCACCCGGAAAAACGCCTGCCGCCGTCGCGCCGGAAATGACGTCACGCCTGCGACGAGGAGGAGAAAGGCCGGAAATGACGGAAAGACCAGCGCACGCCGACAGCACCAGCGGGCGTGGCGGCTGGTATAAGAGCACGAAGCTCCTCCTACAAATGTAGGCGGGCCTGCGTCCCGCCTCCTAACGTGTTCCATAGGAAACCATGGGAAATAGACTGCAGTGCAGATCTGCAAAATGCAAAACGCACTAACAATGCATAGGTGTGAATCAGGCCTAAGGAGGGGAGTGCAAGCAATTCTATGATTAGTTAGTGATATCCCGGAGTTCTACTTTAAGATGTATGTGAAGCTTTGTGTCCCCCTACAATACACAGACATCTGTCTCTGGAATAATTCTCCTATAATAATACACTGTGCTATAGAGGAGGAATAATGAGAATCCCCTGTGATCCCTGTGCTGTGTATCCTGTGACTGGTCACCAATTAGCTGCTGACTCATTCATTGTACATCAGTCTTTCCTAGAAACCACCAGCACCAACCACCACCTGCACACAATGCAATCCAGCACAACCATACACACATGTGATGGGCTGCCCCGGGTCACATACTACCTACAAGTGATGGGCTCCCATACCTACCTACATGTCATGGGCTCCCATACCTACCTACATGTCATGGGCTCCCATACCTACCTACATGTCATGGGCTCCCATACCTACCTACATGTCATGGGCTCCCATACCTACCTACATGTCGTGGGCTCCCATACCTACCTACATGTCGTGGGCTCCCATACCTACCTACATGTCGTGGGCTCCCATACCTACCTACATGTCATGGGCTCCCATACCTACCTACATGTCATGGGCTCCCATACCTACCTACATGTCATGGGCTCCCATACCTACCTACATGTCATGGGCTCCCATACCTACCTACATGTCATGGGCTCCCATACCTACATGTCATGGGCTCCCATACCTACCTACATGTCGTGGGCTCCCATACCTACCTACATGTCGTGGGCTCCCATACCTACCTACATGTCGTGGGCTCCCATACCTACCTACATGTCGTGGGCTCCCATACCTACCTACATGTCGTGGGCTCCCATACCTACCTACATGTTGTGGGCTCCCATACCTACCTACATGTCGTGGGCTCCCATACCTACCTACATGTCGTGGGCTCCCATACCTACCTACATGTCGTGGGCTCCCATACCTACCTACATGTCGTGGGCTCCCATACCTACCTACATGTCGTGGGCTCCCATACCTACCTACATGTCGTGGGCTCCCATACCTACCTACATGTCGTGGGCTCCCATACCTACCTACATGTCGTGGGCTCCCATACCTACCTACATGTCGTGGGCTCCCATACCTACCTACATTTCGTGGGCTCCCATACCTATCTACATGTCGTGGGCTCCCATACCTATCTACATGTCGTGGGCTCCCATACCTATCTACATGTCGTGGGCTCCCATACCTACCTACATGTCGTGGGCTCCCATACCTACCTACATGTCATGGGCTCCCATACCTACCTACATGTCATGGGCTCCCATACCTACCTACATGTCATGGGCTCCCATACCTACCTACATGTCATGGGCTCCCATACCTACCTACATGTCATGGGCTCCCATACCTACCTACATGTCATGGGCTCCCATACTACCTACATGTCATGGGCTCCCATACTACCTACATGTCATGGGCTCCCATACCTACCTACATTTCATGGGCTCCCATACCTACCTACATGTCATGGGCTCCCATACTACCTACATGTCATGGGCTCCCATACCTACCTACATGTCATGGGCTCCCATACTACCTACATGTCATGGGCTCCCATACCTACCTACATGTCATGGGCTCCCATACCTACCTACATGTAATGGGCTCCCATACCTACCTACATGTAATGGGCTCCCATACCTACCTACATGTGATGGGCTCCCATACCTACCTACATGTGATGGGCTCCCATACTACCTACATGTCATGGGCTCCCATACTACCTACATGTGGCCCCATACAGGGATCACAGATCACCTTGAGCAGAGCCGTGCAGTGGAATGAAGCGGAGGGATTGTCCAGCAGGATCCTCTCTTTCAGTAGGTTGCTCCCATAGGCGAAGTAATAGAAGGAATCTTCTCCAGGCTGGAGACCGGCGGAGTCCTTCCTCTCCGTGTCCATCTTCCCTGTGTACATGTATGGAGAACTCTGGTTGTCAGCACGACACCATCTGTCATCATTACAGCCCTACTGTACTAATATACTACATGACACCTCCGGGAATCGCCCAGGGGCGTGTCCCTCTCTGCCGACACACACTGCTCTACTGCGCATGCTTCCTACTCACACTGCCCAGAGACAGACGAGCATGCAGCATAGTCAAAGGGCACTGAACACAGCCTCATCCCCACAACCCTTCATCAGTACCTGTGTATTATCCCTCTGATCACTAAGAGCATCATCCCTTCCTTCAGTGTATTAACCCTCTGATCACTAGGAGCATCATCCCTGTCCTTCAGTGTATTAACCCTCTGATCACTAAGAGCATCATCCCTGTCCTTCAGTGTATTAACCCTCTGATCACTAGGAGCATCATCCCTGTCCTTCAGTGTATTAACCCTCTGATCACTAAGAGCATCATCCCTGTCCTTCAGTGTATTAACCCTCTGATCACTAGGAGCATCATCCCTGTCCTTCAGTGTATTAACCCTCTGATCACTAGGAGCATCATCCCTAATCTTTAGTGTATTGACCCTCTGATCACTAAGAGCATCACTCACCCATGTCCTTCAGTGTATGAACCCTCTGATCACTAGGAGCATCATTCCTGTCCTTCAGGGTGTTAACCCTTTAATCACTAGGAGCATCATCCCTGTCCTTCAGTGTATTAACCCTCTGATCAATAGGAGCATCATCCCTGTCCTTCAGTGTATTAACCCTGTGATCACTAGGAGCATCATCCCTGTCCTTCAGTGTATTAACCCTCTGATCACTAGGAGCATCATCCCTGTCCTTCAGTGTATTAACCCTCTGATCACTAGGAGCATCATCCCTAATCTTTAGTGTATTGACCCTCTGATCACTAAGAGCATCATCCCTGTCCTTCAGTGTATTAACCCTCTGATCACTAGGAGCATCATCCCTAATCTTTAGTGTATTAACCCTCTGATCACTAGGAGCATCATCCCTAATCTTTAGTGTATTAACCCTCTGATCACTAGGAGCATCATCCCTGTCCTTCAGTGTATTAACCCTCTGATCACTAGGAGCATCATCCCTGTCCTTCAGTGTATTAACCCTCTGATCACTAGGAGCATCATCCCTGTCCTTCAGTGTATTAACCCTCTGATCAATAGGAGCATCATCCCTGTCCTTCAGTGTGTTAACCCTCTGATTACTAAGAGCATCATCCCTGTCCTTCAGTGTATTAACCCTCTGATCACTAGGAGCATCATCCCTGTCCTTCAGTGTGTAAACCCTCTGATCACTAGGAGCATCATCCCTGTCCTTCAGTGTATTAACCCTCTGATCACTAGGAGCATCATTCCTGTCCTTTAGTGTGTTAACCCTCTGATTACTAAGAGCATCATCCCTGTCCTTCAGTGTATTAACCCTCTGATCACTAGGAGCATCATTCCTGTCCTTCAGTGTGTTAACCATCTGATCACTAAGAGCATCATCCCTGTCCTTCAATGTATTATCCCTCTGATCACTAGGAGCATCATCCCTTTTCTTTCAGTGTATTAACCCTCTGATTACTAGGAGCATCATCCCTGTCCTTCGGTGTATTCATTCTCTGATCACTAGGAGCATCATCCCTGTCATTCGGTATATTTTTCCTCTCCTTACAAAGAGCATCATCCCTAATCCTTAGTGTATTGACCCTCTGATCACTAAGAGCATCACTCACCCCTGCCCCTCAGTGTATTAACCTTCTGATCACTAGGTGCATCATCATCCATGCCCTTCAGTGTATGAACCCTCTGATCACTAAGAGCATCATCCCTCTCCTTCAGTGTAATAACCCTTTGATCACTAGGAGCATCATCCCTGTCCTTCAGTGTATTAACCCTCTGATCACTAGGGGCATCCTCCCTGTCCTTTTGTGTATCAACCCTGTGATCAATAGGAGCATCATTCATGTCCGTCAGTGTATTATCCCTCTGCTTACTAAGAGCATCATCCCTAATCTTTAGTGTATTGACCCTCTGATCACTAGGAGCATCATCCCTGTCCCTCAGTGTATTAACCCTCTGATCACTTGGAGCATCATCCATTTCATTCGGTGTATTTTTCCTCTCCTATCCCTAATCTTTAGTGTATTGACCCTCTGATCACTAAGAGCATCACTCACCCCTGTCCTTCAGTGTATAAACCCTCTGATCACTGAGAGCATCATCCCTCTCCTTCATTGTATTAACCCTCTGATCACTAGGAGTATCATCTCTGCCCTTCATTGTATTAACCTTCTGATCACTAGAAGCATCATCCCTGTCCTTCAGTGTATTAACCCTCTGATCACTAGGGGCATCCTCCCTGTCCTTCAGTGTATTAACCCTCTGATCACTAGGGGCATCCTCCCTGTCCTTCAGTGTATTAACCCTGTGATCACTAGGAGCATCATCCCTGTCCTTCAGTGTATTATCCCTCTGCTTACTAAAAGCATCATCCCTAATCTTTATTGTATTGACCCTCTGATCACTAAGAGCATCACCCCTGCCCTTCAGTGTATTAACCCTCTGATCACTAGGGGCATCCTCCCTGTCCTTCAGTGTATTAACCCTGTGATCACTAGGAGCATCATCCCTGTCCTTCAGTGTATTATCCCTCTGCTTACTAAAAGCATCATCCCTAATCTTCTTTATTGTATTGACCCTCTGATCACTAAGAGCATCACCCCTGCCCTTCAGTGTATTAACCCTCTGATCACTAGGAGCATCATCCCTGTCCTTCAGGAATCATCACTATTGTATATGTGTAGCGCCCCCTTACTTTCAGTACGGGCACTGCGCTAAAGTTAGCGGGCGAATGGGAGAGTTATTTTCTCCCATTCATAATTTGTCAAATTGCAGGCTGCTGCTATTTCAGAACTGTCCTGTAGATCAGTCTGCAACCCAGGGGTGAGATTACACCCCTGGGCGACAGTTGGCGCTAGAGGGGTTCTGACGGAGCCACTTTTCCCCAGCAGCCAATTAGAGGAGTTCTTCCCTCGGTGGGCATGCTGGGGAGGGGTATATCTGTGGCAGCTGCCGCGTGTTCTGGGTCGGTGGACGGTTCTTCCTCTCTGCGCGGGGTCCACGTTCCAGGTGCGGCATCCACCTTCAGGGTGCCCGCATCCACGGACCCCGCTCGCATGGCCCACCTGGCCAGAACCACCTGTTCCATGGAGACCCATCTGGATGTCGATGGGGGCCCCAGTGACTTACGGGGTCCCCAACCTTACTGAGAAGATCCCAGGCTGTGTGCCGTTTGGTGGGGGATCGGCTTGAGGAGAACCCAGAGGCAGGTTATCCAAAAGGGCTTGAACCAACCATCGGGGATCTGGTTACTGGAATTGACAGGTACATGTCAGCTGTCAACCGGTGACCCCTTTCATTGCATTTAGGCCCCTTTCACATTGAGGCGTGGAGCCGCGGTGACGGTATAGCCGCACTATTTGTAGCGCCGCTATACCGTCGTGTTTACCGTGATATTCGGGCGCTAGCGGTGAGGTTTTAACCCCCGCTAGCGGCCAAAAAAGGGTTAATACCGCCCGCGTTGCGGGCGGTATTACCGCGCTATTACCGCGGTTTCCCAATGATTCCAATGGGAAGGCGCGCTATAGGAGCGGTGAACACACCGTTCCTATACCGCGGTAAAGATGCGGCTAGCAGGACTTTTGGAGCGTTCCTGCCAGCGCACCGCTTCAGTGTGAAAGCCTTCGGGCTTTCACATTGAACACTACAGGGCATGATTTTTCATGCGGTATAGCAGCGTTATTTTTAGCGCTGTACCGCATGAAAAACGCCTCAATGTGAAATGGGCCTTACTGGGAGGATTCGCTCGATCCGAATTGTTCTCTTGAGTACTAAAGGCCTGTGGCAGAGGCCCGAGCCAGGTCTGTCATAGAGACCTGTTCCTCCCAGCAACTTAAAAGTGCCATTCCGGCTGCCAGGCTTAAACAAGGGTCTGTCCGGAGGCATTTCACCCACTCTGACGAGAGTGGCAACAAACTGTATCTACTACTACTGAGAGCAGGACTGCTCTGTTTCATATACAGGCCTGATACCGCACTGTTCTCTATTGCTTCGCCAACCTTTCCTATCTCCTGTTGATGTTGGTTGTTTTTGGGCCTTGGAATAAAGCATTTGAAAATCCATTTGGTGACTGGACATTCACTCACTACTACTCACTGCTACTACCCCTAGACACAATACAAGGTAACTTAATACGCCGATCCCAAACAACAACCAGCGGCTCCTTTGGGGGTGAGCGCTACATATGGAATGCAAGAAGGATCACTGTGATATATGGAAGGCAGGAAGGATCACTATGATACATGGAAGGCAGGACGGATCACTATGGCATATGGAAGGCAGGAAGCGTTACTATGGCATATGGGAGGATGGAAGAATCACTATGGTACATGGAAGACAGGAAGGATTGCTATTACACATGGAGGGCAGGAAGAATCACTATTACACATGGAAGGCAAGAAGGATCACTACGGTACATGGAAGACAGAAAGGATCACTATTGTATATGGAAGGCACTCAGGAATGATCACTATAGTATATAGAAGGCAAGAAGTATTACTATAATACATGAATGGCAGGAAGGGTCACTATGGCACAGGGAAGGTGGGAAGGATCACTATGGTACATGGAAGACAGAAAGGATCACTATGGTATATGGAAGGCAGGAAGGATCACTATGGTATATGGAAGGCAGGAAGTATTACTATAATACATGAATGGCAGGAAGGGTCACTATGGCACAGGGAAGGTGGGAAGGATCACTGTGGTACATGGAAGACAGAAAGGATCACTATGGTATATGGAAGGCAGGAAGGATCACTATGGTATATGGAAGGCAGGAAGTATTACTATAATACATGAATGGCAGGAAGGGTCACTATGGCACAGGGAAGGTGGGAAGGATCACTATGGTATATGGAAGGCAGGAAGGATCACTATGGTATATGGAAGGCAGGAAGTATTACTATAATACATGAATGGCAGGAAGGGTCACTATGGCACAGGGAAGGTGGGAAGGATCACTATGGTATATGGAAGGCAGGAAGGATCACTGTGACATATGGAAAGCAGGAAGGACCACTATAGTACATGGAAGGCAGAAAGAAAGGATAACTGTGGCACATGGAAGGCAGGAAAGAAGGATCACTATGGTGCATGGAAGGCAGGAAGGAGGGATCACTACATTATGTGGAAGGAAGGATTGGATAGATGAAATGGGGAAAGAGAGGCGAGTTTCGTTTTTCACTCACCCAAAGGCTCAGGCAGTTGCATCGTGTGCAACTTCGGCCAGGTAGGCCACGGCTGCGAGGTCCATGGATGCGCGCACCCTGAAGGTGGATGCAGCACCTGGAACTCGGACCCCGTAGAAAGCAAAAACGGCCCCCAGGCCAAGGCGGCTGCCCCAGATATAGCCTCCCTCAGCATGCCTTAGGGAGGGAACCAACCCCTCTGATTGGCTGCTGAGGAAAACGAGTCCGCCAAAACCCCTCTAGCGCCAGCTGCCGCCCAGGGGTGGAAACATTAGTCTAAACTGATGAAGAAATGTGTTTGTTTGTTTTTTGGATATTTACTATAGCAAAAAGTATAAAATATTTATTTTTTAGTCTTTTTTTTTTTTTTTTGTAGCACAAAAAACAAAAAACGCTGAGGTGATCAACTACCTCCAAAAGAAAGTTCTATTTGTGGAAAAAAAAAGGATGCCAATTTTGTTTGGGCACAGCGTCGCATGAATGCGCATTTGTGATGCAGTGCCGTATTGCAAAAAATGGCCTGGTCATTAAGGGGGAGATCCTTCTGGTCCTTAAGTGGCTAAAATCCATGTCCCCATGTGTGGCATATTGAACACATGGCTTGGTGACTACAGATGTATTATTCCCACATTCCCAATTCAAAGCCAATAGAAGCTGTACATCATGTGGACTAATGGTAATGCGCCTCGGGATTGTGCGCAGGACTAGTGGCAGAATGAGTAGTGAGTGGGGAATCAGTATTGGTGGGAGGACCAACCAATCGTTTGACACGTTTTTCTCTTCTATCACGTTTCCTTATTCTGCCTTTCTGTTACCAAGAGCCGTGACGAAGCCTATGCTCTTTTTTTTCATTGGTCGAAGACTAAGGGATATCCGGAAAGCGCTCCCTTGCTCCCTCCTTTCTGCTATCCGCCGCCATCATGGTAAGAAGTCTGTGCGTGTGCTCTGAGAGGCCGAGGCCGCCGTGTGCTCCCTGGAGGGAGGAAATGTGGGGCAATGAGCCCCGGAGAGCGGGCAGGGCCCGGGCTGTGTGTGGTGCGGTGTTGGAAGGCTCTAGGTGTGTGTATAGGAGGGGAGTAGTGAGGGGAGGTCGGGGCGGCATGGAGAGCGGAGCTCAGGCCTGAGGGAGCCCGGCGTGTGTGTTCATGTGCTGGCAGTGCGCGGGCTTCTCCTGTGTGAGAGAGGCTCGGGATACACATGGAGGACACATTGCGGGGCCTACTACTCCCTCCACACACAGTGGCCGATCCCTCCACACACAGTGGCCGATCTCTATGGTACATTATATGCTCCTGTGAGTTCTGGCTTTTACTTTTTAATGGGCTGCCTAATCTATCAGAATGTGCAAATAGTAGTGCAGGTACCTTTCCAGATCTCTCGCCACCAGATCACGCGGCACTGCATGATCTGTGGTTTGATGGCTGTATATACTGTGAGATGTTTGGGGTGTTATTAGCAATTGGCACCCGTCTGCACCTCACAAGGGTGATATGCAGGAATTGCGTTGTCCCCACTCCACATTCAGGTGTGATCAGGTCCTTAGTCCTGGGGGTCATGTGACACCTGAGACACCCAATGGCTGTTGACAGCTTTGGGAAAGACAAGAGCACTAAGTCACCCCTCCATTCTTTCTATGACATGGCCCCTTTCTCAGCCTGGACCAGTGAGATGGATTTCTCTGATCATTTGCTGGTGTGCAGTATTCTGTCACATTCAGGGGGCAGTGCCCATTCGGGTAAGTGGTGGGTGTACCTACCTTATTCTGTAGCTTGCAGAGCATCCATGTAAAGCCCCACTCCAGGCACGTACCAAATGTTCCCCTAGTAGTGAGGCTCCTGTTTGTTGCAGCATGTTACACCCCAAATACAAGTAACATCTTGCTATGTAGTAGTGATTGTTGGCAGTCCCTCGGGTATGTAGACTAACATTGTGACAAGCTGGTCCAAGGTAACTGCAATAATCATATCTGGAGTAAAGTTGTAAAGTCTGTTTTTTTTAATTTTTATTATGCATTAAAAGTGTGCCCCTCTAATACTTGCCTGAGCCCCCTCTGCCATCCATGACTTTCCCTCCTGATTGGCTGAGACACTGCAGCAGAACCATTGGCTTACATGGATGTCAATCAGGCGGGGTCAACTGGCAGCTCCTTGTCTGAATGGACACACAGAGCTGTAACTTGGCTCAGGTGCCCCCATGGCAAGCTGTTTGTGGTGGGGGCACTCGACAGGGGCCAGGAGCAATGAAGAGACTTTAGACTGGATTCACAATTATGCATTTTTAGTGCATTTTGCAGATTTGCTCTACAGAATGTGTTCCATAGGAATCCTTGTCAATGGACTGTAGTGCAAATCTGTAAAATGCAAGAAGCACTAAAAATGCATAGGTGTGACTCCAGTCTTACTATCACTTTAATGCATTAAGATAAAAAGCCTTTTGTGTGCAGCAGCCCCCCTAATACTTATCTGAGGTCGTCTTAATCCAGCGATGTTGTACTTGTGGTCTCTCCCTCATTGGCTGCAGTCAGTCAAAGCCCATGAGGGCTGGGCAGCATCTCCATGTTTTTAACCACTTTAACCATATTGCTGTCCAAAGACCAGAGCACTTTTTGTGATTCGGCACTGCGTCGCTTTAACTGACAATTGCGCGGTCGTGCGACGTGGCTCCCAAACAAAATTGGCGCCCTTTTTTTCCCCACAAATAGAGCTTTATTTTGGTGGTATTTGATCATCTCTGCGGTTTTTATTTTTTGCGTTATAAACAAAAATAGAGCGACTATTTTGAAAAAAATGCAATATTTTTTACATTTTGCTATAATAAATATCCCCAAAAAAGATATAAAAAAACATTTTTTTTCCTCAGTTTAGGCCGATACGTATTCTTCTACATATTTTTCGTAAAAAAAATCGCAATTAGCGTTTTTTGATTGGTTTGCGCAAAATTTATAGCGTTTACAAAAAAGGGGGTAGTTTTATGGAATTTTTATTATTATTTTTTTACTAGTAATGGCGGCGATCAGCGTTTTTTTTCGGTACTGCAATATTATGGCGGACACTTTTGACACATTTTTGGGATCATTGGCATTTTTATAGCGATCAATGCTATAAAAATGCATTGTATTTCTATAAAAAATGCCATTGACAGTGAAGGGGTTAACACTAGGGGGCAGGAAAAGGGTTAAGTGTGTTCCTATTTGTGTTCTTACTGTGTGGGGGGGGTGGACTCACTAGGGGGAATCACTGATCTTCTGTTCATACATTGTATGAACGGAAGATCAGCGTTTCCCCCGCTGACAGGAACGAGAGCTGTGTGTTTACACGCACAGCTCTCGTTCCCCGCTCTGTAACGAACGAGCGCGCGTGCCCGGCGAGTGGCCGCGAAAGTCCCGACGTAGCATGACGGGCTCTCGCGCAGGAGAGCCGACCTGCCGCCGTATAACTGCGGTGGCTGGTCGGCTAGAGGTTAATGGACACACGGCAGCGGTTCGGGTGCCCCATAGCAAGCTGCTTGCTGTGGGGGTATTTAACAGGAGGGAGGGGCCAGGAGCACTGAAGGGTCACAGGGCTGCTCTGCAAAACCACTGCACAGAGCAGGTAAGTATAACGTGCTTATTTAAAAAAAATAAAAAAAAACTTTAGTTTTAACAAAACATTTAACCCATGCAGAGCGGGCCTCTGCAAGAATGGTGTTTGTTTTTTAATTCCTAGAGCTCAGCTTTACAGCATATCTGTCTCTCATCACTTCCTAGTGGAGACATGGCAGTAAAAATTAGTACCTAAGGTCTTGTGACAGTAGGTCTAAAGTTTTCCCTCACTTCCTGTCCTGTTTGAGGACTGGAAGTAAGGATACATTTCACCAACAGACACGGCAGGAAAAACCTAAGCTTCTAGCTCTTGTCTGCATTATCAAAAACTAGAAGTGTTTTTTAGCGCCACTATATGGCTGCATAGATCTGGTGTATTTTGATTTGAAGCAATTTTGCAGTACTTGAAGTAATACTAAAGTCTTTGTTATTTTTAACAAAAAAAAAGTTGTACTTGTCTCCTCTGTTATGGATTTGCATGGAGCAGCCCAGATCCTCCTCTTCTCGGGTCCCTCTTTGGCTCTTATAGCCCCTTCCTCCTGTTGAGTGCCCCCACAGCAAGCAGCCATTCAGAGACAGCTCCGGCCTGGCCCCTGTTTCTTCATTGGCTCACTGAGTTTGATGGTAGTGAAAGCCAAAGAAGCTTCACGGCTGTCTCCTCCAATGAGGGGGGAAAGTACCAGACATCCAGGTCTTTTGTGCAACATCGCTGGATCGAGATGGGGCTCAGGTAAGTATGAAGGGGGCTGCTGCACAATACATGAAGATAAAAAAAAAACTGCCTTTACAACCCCTTTAAATTCTCCAATGTTATTAAAGTTTAAAAATAAAACACTTGTCTAGCAAGCTGGTCTGATTTTTATTTTTCCTCCCTTTTATCTTTCAGGTGTTCAAACGCTATGTGCAGATAGGCCGTGTTGCCTACGTCTCTTTTGGTCCCCATGCTGGTAAACTTGTGGCAATCGTTGATATCATTGACCAAAATAGAGTAAGTATTAGAAATGCTTGAATATAGTTTGTTGCCGAGACTTTTGCTATAAGTTTAAAAAAGCAGTATTGATCCCAAGACCAAATGTATTATAATGCAGCTTACCAACCAATGCATGTGGTGGCATGATTAGTTTTCATTTTTAGGCTGTCCCATCTGTCTTCACCTGCTGATTTGGCCAGTAATACACCTAGTAGTAGTGCCTCCTTTCTGGATGAATGAGCATGGGGTGGATATGGATTGTAGAATTGTCTGTCGGGAGGTGGGGAGTGTTGGATGTACTAGCAGATTGTAATACACTAACACATTGGAGCCAAACGCCAGCTAATATTATAAAGGCATTTTTTTTTCCACCTTAATGCATCCTATTCTTTTTCTGGGAGTCCTTGGGTTACAAGAGCCACTTTTTTAGTGCATTTTGCAGATTTGCTCTACAGAAAGTGTTCCATAGGAATCCTTGTCAAAGGACTGTGGTGCAAATCTGTAAAATGCAAAAAACTCCCCTTTTCTGGGAGTCCTTGCATTGCAAGAGTCACTGACCTAATTTCACTTTGGGCTTGTTTACACTTGTAGTTGGGCAGTAAAAATAGCCAGTTAAGGCTTGGCCCCCTCTTCTGACCCTCCTCAAGCTGCAAAGGCAACCAGACCAATGTACACATGCTGCGGCTGTGATGCATTTCACAGCTGTGCTAAAAATTATACAATTTGTCGGGTTTCAACAGGTGGTACCACCACTAAATGTGACCCATTCAAATGAATTGGGCCACAACAAACGTGCGTGTAATGCAGACTGTTGTAGCACAATGATGCAGCATTTTCAGGGTAGAAACGGGCAGCAACCTAACTACACTTGGGCTTTGTATCTGAGTAATTCTGTGAGCGCACATATTTAAGCAACGGCTGCACTAATATCTGGCAGATTGTGTCTGTATTCAAAATCTGGGATTTTACCATCTTCAATATGCTTGAATAAATCCATTCATGTTGGAGCAATAATGTCACAACAGCGTTGCTGTATATAGCTTGTTTGAATTATCTAACTCTATGTATCTACAGGCTCTTATCGATGGTCCCTGCAGTGGCGTAAGAAGGCAAGCCATGCCATTCAAGTGCATGCAGCTTACTGACTTTGTTCTGAAGTTCCCCCACAGGTAATTACATGTTAAATACTAATGGAACTAAAACCACCCTGTAAAAAGAACATTGGCAAAACTAAAATCGGCCTTTTTAAAAAGGTGCTTACCTTTCTAGTAGGCAATGTCTTATTGTATTGCAGATCCTCAGCTGCTACTGGTATGTGACCCTTTGAATTAGTTAAATGGCTGGTCCCTGCTGCATGCTGTGGTTCCTATCATTCATGACTATGCAACTATATTAAGCAGTAATTTCAACAGGGAAGGGTGTGCTAAAAAGTAGGGTTGTCCCGATACCACTTTTTTAGGACCGAGTACAAGTACCGATACTTTTTTCATGTACTTGCCGATACCGAATACCGATACTTTTTTTAAATGTCATGTGACAGTTTTCAAACCACAATACAGACTAAGCATATTTTCTTTAGAATTATGAAGAACTCGAACTCAAGACATTATAAAAGAATAAAAATGAGTAAAAATGAATAAAAATGTTTATTTTCTTGTCACGCAGTAGTAAAAAACTCAAAGAATTTTTCACAGAACATGTTGATAAATACAAAAAAAGTATTCTATTTAGGTATCGGGAGCATTTGCGCGAGTACAAGTACTCCCGCAAATACTCGGTATCGGTCCCGATACTAGTATCGGTATTTGGACAACCCTACTAAAAAGCGTTGTGTGCAGCAGCCCCCCTAAGACTTATCTGAGCTTAATCTCGATTCAGCGATGTTGCACAAGTGTCTTGGCTGACCGGGGCCCCCGCCCCCATTGGCTGAGACAGTGCAGCACCATTGGCTCCTGCAGCTGTCAGTCCACCAATGAAACGGGGGCAGGGCAAAGGCTCTTGTCTGGACACAGGGAGCTGTGGTTCAGGTGCCCCATAGCTTGCTGTGGGGGCACTCAACAGGAGGAAGGAGGTCAGGAGCGCCTGCGAGGGACCTGACAAAAGGAGGATCTGGGCTGCTTTACAAAACCACTACACTGAGCAGGTAAGTAGAACATGTTTGTTTAAAAAAAAAAAGATTTGGTATCACTTTAGGCAGCCATTACTGTATCGGTGCTTGTGTCTGCTGTAGGTAAATGCTGGTGGGTGACCAGAGCTTGCTTCTTTTGGAAAGAAATTGGCAATGGCATCTTCCATATTTCTATCCCGTGTCTGAACATCAGCTCAGAAAGCATTTTCAAAGGTTTAACAGTTATCAAGCAGCTTTCTTGAGGCACTTAAATCACCCTTCAGCCCAGTCTCAGAGCGATTACTATATAGAAGGAAAGAAAGGTGGTTTCTGATGACCTTGTTCTGAGAATACTAGGTGTCTGGACTCATTACCTTCAATGTTGATGATCTGGAACAAACGTAGTATATTTTTGTTATACAGGATTTATATAGAGCAGACAGTTTATGCAGCGCTTTAATACTTGAGGGTAGACAGTACAACACACCTCATACAGGAGGAATGAGAGGGCCCTGCTCAATAAAGCTTGCTATTGAAGAGTATTATGTGACCACTCTTTGCTAAGAAAAAGTAATGGTTACAGTTGTTACCAGAAGAGTAAGTCATTGCAATCATCCAATGAGATAATGTTTTGGGACAACTTTCTGTGAGCAACTCCCTGAGCCGCCTAACGTGTCGCGTCCCATTCAATGCAATGGAACCGTTCTAATAGGAGCGAGGCTCTGACTTAGAAAAAGGTTCCTGCATGACTTTGTTGTCGGCTCGGGGCAACCTGCATTGACTTCTGTATAGAAGTCTTTTTGCTGGTCGCTCCTCGAAGTCGTGCTGTGGGAGTGTGAACCGGCTCTTTAAGGAAGATCTGCTCTTATTTCTGTTTTGTCAATGAAGTGAAGTCATATCGCCCCCAATGATAAAATTGATGGGTTTTGTGGCTCTGAATATCGGCAAGCTGTGCTGAAATTTATTTTCCATTTAAATAGCAGTAAATCCTTCATAGTCTAAAATTGTATTCTGGCATGCCGTATAAACCTTACTAAACATAAAAAATTTTGTGCGTTTTCTAGTGCTCGTCAGAAATATGTCCGTAAAGCCTGGGAGAAGGAGAAGATCGAAGAGAAATGGACTGCTACTAACTGGGCAAAGAGGATTGATGCTAGAGATAGGGTAACTGATGTTTTTAGAATTTACATTTGAAGGATAGATGTTTATCATTCCAGAGGTCTTGTGGAACAGTATTCTGAGGGGCCAGTTCACACCATGAATTGCACAGGAACATGCAATGTGTTCTGTGCGCTTCAAATGCAATTCTGGTGCTGTGCATCTTTAGCCTATTCAGTTGAATTGGCAGAAATTGTGCTAGACCAGATCAGAAGACGTGCATGCATTCCTTTACATGATGCACAACTGGATTGCAAAAGTACTAGTGTATAATGAAATCTGGTGCAGGTAAACGCTCTTTTGGGGTTCCCCTTAAGGGAATACTGACACCCTCTGCAGATTGCAAGTGCAAAGCTGTTTAAATGCAGTGTGGGAAACGCACACGGTATGTTGGTTTCCCACACAGTGTTTAAAGGGATGTAAACCCTCACATATACCCAGTGAAGTGAATAAATCTCCCAACATAAGTTTTTACATCTTCGGCTTTCTATTTATTTTTTAGATGGTGCACATTGTATTAGATTTTTTTTCTCCTGTCTCAGCAGTGGGGGGGCTATATAACATGCAATAAGGGGATATGAGCAAGTGTGCAACCGTTTCTTTAGTTGTGCTGATAGACAGGTGAGGGCTGCCAGGTCATTATGTATGTTTACTGGATGTACCTGTTCACTCTTGTCTGGGATTGAATGTCGTACTTTTGAAGTGTGTGTAATTTTTTTTTTTTTTGTATGATTAATTCCATTTTTGTTGTGTTCCAGAAAGCAAAGATGACAGATTTTGACCGTTACAAAGTCATGAAAGCAAAGAAAATGGTAAGCTTGGCCTGCATATCCAGAACAATGTTTAATGCTGGGAACAGATGCAGAATGCATACACTAGTTTCAATTTAATATCAAAGGCTGGGTAAAATCAGTTCAACATTGAACTGAACCCTGGTGAAAGGGTTTCGTATGCAAGGCATAGACCTAGGCTTTAAATTGCATTGCTTTCCACTTGTTTCAAGCAACCAGTGCAACATTAAGTGACCCCCCCCCCCCTTGTGGGTTTTGTGCATCCTGAATGTAATACTAATAAACTTTTTTGGTCTTTCAGAGGAACAAGATAATCCGACATGAAATGAAGAAGCTCCAGAAAGAGGCTAGCAAGCCAGCAGCATAAATTTCTCTTAAAAGAAATTAAATCTGGTTTATACGTTCTTGTGTCTACTTGGATTTTTATTCATTGCAAATGCAGCAATGATGTATTTTTATGTCCTATATGCTTCTGTGGTTTAAAACTGGACTACCTTATTTTCCGGTGTATAAGATGACCTTTTAAGCTTAAAAATATTCCCCAAAAATCGGGGGTCGTCTTATACGCCGGGTATTATACTTTTTTATTTTTTATGCAGAGTCAGTCTGTGGGCATCCATTGTTCAAAAGCCATGCCTACTCCTCCCTCCTCATCCTGTTTCTTGATAGGCAGAACACTGTTTCCCTGCAGAGCCTGGGTTCAGTGTTCTGCCTATCAAGGCTGTCGTCTTGTTCAAGGACATCTGTGATGGGCTGAACACAGGCTCTGCTGGGAAACTATTCCGTCTATCACAGGACGAGCCTGGCTTTTGCACAATGGGCACCTGTAGTCTGACTGCATGATAAGGTATGGCGATTGGTGAGGTAAGGCATGTAATGGGTACTAGTTGGAAGGGGGTAGTCTTATACAGGGAGTATATCCCAAAACCAACCTTTTAGCTGGAAAATTAGGTGGTTGCCTTATACGGTATAATGAAATAACATTTCAATGTTTTGCTGCACACTAAAATAACATGATTATTATTCTGTGGACGTCTGTCAAATGGCAGCATTAAATGCTTTCCACTATAAGGACCTGTTCACATGTTAATGCAGTGCGGAAGGGCTGTGTTCCCACAATGAAACTGGTCTGATGCAGGAGTTGGTTTAGGTTGATGCCCCAAACAGCAGGTTTACATTATATAGTTGTCAGGTTAGATGTGCTTTTGGCCCTCAACTCTAACACCTAAAAGATTGGTATTCATTACATCAAACAATGTAAATTTAGCTGGATAAGGATATTTGTCATCAGGCTAAAACTGATTTATGAAGAGGGGACAGTTGATTACTGAGAAGGTTATTAGAAGTGGAGCTGATCATGCATGAATTACTGAGGGAAAGTGGCAGCATGTCGGCTGGACTATGGAAGAGCTGATGACCTAAATGTTTGTCTGCCAAACTGACTATAATGTATTAGAGTAGTGGTTTTCCATAGTTTAAACATCGGGAGGTGTAAATGGCACTATGGCTAATGTGAGAACCTACATTACATGTCAGTTGTGACAAATTGCTGGAAAAAGTCAACCCTGAGTGATTCATTGTGGCCCATAGTGCTATGATGCATTACTTTTGATTCTCATTATTCTATATACCTACTTAAATAGGGAGTGTCCTCTCCCATTTCTTAATCTACACACCCCCCCCCCCCCCTATATTTTGCACCCTTACAAATGCTTTATCTTTTCCTTTTCATCTACCTTAGGTGTTTTATTTACATAAGCTTGTAAAAACAAAACCCATTCTAAAATATGCTTATTCCTAAGCTTAGGTGACATCAGTGGGCATTGTCCATTTAATGGCTAAAGAAAAACTGATTACTACCCTGTCTTGGTTTTTAAACCGTGGCTTCACCTGCTGGGACCAGCCTTATGGATTTATCTTTAACCCAGGGTTCTTGGCTGAATTCACACCTATGCAGTTTTAGTGCGTTTTGCAGATATACATTAAAGCCCATTTAACATGGTTTCCTATGGAACACGTTCTGTAGTGCAAAGCTACAACAAAAAAAATTGCATAGGTTGAATCCAGACTTGTTTTGAACAACTTGGTTATCGGTAATGTATAAGATTTGGGCATTGTGTTCCAGTATTCATCATGTTACCTAACGTCAATTTGACTATTCTGCATCACTCTTTTATTTCAAATTTGGTATCCATTTTTGGTAAAATACACTGGCAGAGAAAAGAACAAACATTTTGTCAATTTACTGTAAAATCTTTCTTGGATTTCATTAAGGAACACAGGAAGCAGGTTATACTGCTACCCACAGGAAGTTGGGATATTGGTAAACAGTAAAGTTATAACCAGTCCCCCCTATAATGTCCCCTTTACCCAGCATGCATTAATTTTTATGAGAGCACTACCAAAGTGAGGACATAGAGGATCAACCTGGAGCACAAGACCAGGACAGAGAAATCGGGAGCAAGGGGAAGCATTCTACATGAGGGCTGGTCAAGAAGGGTGGAAATCCTTTGAGCCTTAGACTCCTTTCACACTGAGGAGTTTTTCAGGCGGTACATTGCTAAAAAATAGCGCTGCTATACCGCATGAAAAACTCCTTCACTGTATACTCAATGTGAAAGCCTGAGGCCATGCGCTGGTGGGAGAGAAAAAAAATCTGCACGCAGCATCTTTGGAGCGGTGAAGGGAAACCGCGGCAATGCGCCTCTACTGAGGTGCATTGCGGGCAGTATTAACCCTTTGTCAGCTGCAAGCAGGGGTTAATCCTGCGGCAAATCTGACTGTATAGCGCTGCTATTTTTAGTGGCTCCCGCCCCAGTGTGAAAGGGGCCTAAGACAGAGCTTCTGCATTGAAGTCAGCAGCACCATACTCCAGTCATCTGAGGTGTTTTTAATGACAGTGTCAGGAACAGGTCCAAAGTGATGAACCAAACCAGGTATTCTTCATCGGCTTCCCAATCATGTTGCCAGAGGGCCGTGCATTTGTACAGAAATCTGTCCCATGTGAGTCACCAGCTTTAAAAGTTTGCAACAAGCCTTTACAGTTGAAGCACAAGACTATAGACATTTCCCTCTGACTGCTCTATGAAAAAAGGGGACAAACTCAATGGTGGTGGGATCCTCTTTAAAGCAGAAGTAAACCCATTGATTTAACAGTTTCAAAAAGCAGTTAAATTTCCGGCATGCAGGGATTGCCAACTGTCACATTGGTTGTGCTCTCAACCAAACTGTCAAACCATCCAATGGCTGGTGTCATAACTGATCACATGTGCAGCACCACGGCAGTTGAAGATTAAACATAGGCCAAGATGGCAGCTTCCTTGGCTGAAAATGATAGAAGGGTTTACTTCCACTTTAAGGTAATCTACCCATTCCCACACTGTATAACAGATGAAACTCACCACCAACATTGGAGGACAAGCAACACGTGTTAAAGCAGAGTTCCAGGCACACTAGCTGCTGACTTTCAATGAGGACGCTTACCTGTCCAGGGAGCCTGGGATGTCGGCTCCCTGAGGCCGATCTGTCCATTGGAGTGGGTTTCCTAAGGGAATCTGGCAGTGGAGCCTTGCGGCTCGCCGCACAAGAGGACATGGCAGCCCAGGTGGAACAGTACACTTGGTACTTCAGAAAAAAATAAAAAAGTTAGATATCCAAAAGAGGGGTGGAGAGGAAGTCTTTAAGACCTTCTCTCATAAGTGGGTGGAATGCTGCTTTAAAGAGGAAGTAAACCCTCTTAAAATAATCAAGGGAAAAAAAACTCCTGCAAGAGAGAGGCATAATGAGCTAGTATGCGTCACATACTAGCTCATTATGTGGCACTTGCCTGAAATTAAAGCCCCCGAAGTGCTCCTCCATTCTCTCGGAGCTTCTTCCTGGTATCGCCACTCTGGAGCAGCGATGATGTCACTCCCGCACATGTGCACGGGACCTGTGTGATCCCAGCATGATCTCATTCAGAATGCCGGGCCGCTCAGTGCGCCGTAAACGTCGGTGCAGTGTTTTCTGCATATATCTCCTTAACTGTGGGTTAAAAAGATATTTCTTGCACCTACAGGTTAGGCTTACCTGTAGGTGCAAGTTGTCAAAGTGGGTTTACAACCACTTTAATACAAATTGTATATTCGAGAAGGGAATTAAATGAGCAGTAAAATATGAATAGATAGGTACACTTTCAACCCATTTGGTTGGTCCCTGTTTGGGTGTGTAACTTTTGCATTTACTAAGGGTAGTCTTCCAACTTATAAATTCCCTTTCAAAGGGTAAAAGCCCCAGCCCATTCTCAGGGCTGAGGCCACCTGTGACAGTACAGGACACAGGATCTTGTACATGGTTTATATGCAGTTACCTTAAAGTGACTGGACACTGGCAAAAAAAAATATGGACAGGCAGGGTTTTTATGACAGAAGAGACCGTAGTGGTCTCTTCCGTCATAATGCCTCCCCCCTGCCGGTCTGTGTCAGTGCAGCCCAGACCACATTCAAGGCACCCATTGTGTGCCATGATGACGTGACTCCCGTTCATGTACGCAGGAGTAACATTGCAGCCTGGTCATTCAAGCAGCCAAAAAAGATAGAACCCGAAGGAAAGTATGAGGCGCATGCCAGCACATTATGGCAAAACACTGTAAGGGGCCCATTTATTTTTTAGGCATGGTTTAGTACCGCTTTAATATGCCAGTGACAGGGAAGCAGGTTCGTGGACAGGTCCAGACGATCTGGAAAGGCCCATGGAACATGACAGGTGTCGGTATGTTTGAGTGCCATGTTCTCCGGTGCTATTTCCTTGCAATGAGAATCATTGGAATACCCTACATCTCGATCCTGCAGAGAAGCTGGGGAAGTGAAGTAGAAAAGTGAGATCAGGTTGAACTTTTTCCATGGCATCCCACGGCAGAGTCCCTGGTCCTGGCGAGAATGTTGTCCAGTTTGTGGTTGAAGCTGGATGTCACAGAAAAAGAAAAATAACTCAGGCTTCCTGGTGGGATGCGAGAGCCCAAGAAAGGTGGCAGAAGGGAAGCCCCCTTGTGCCGCCTGAGAATGAATGAAACCAGGTCATAGCTGTAGCTGCAGCCATGAGCCTGATATAACCAATTCCCTCATAATGGGGCCGTATATCGCTGTGACTTCTGGTGCCTCCCTGATGGTTGATGTAGATAACCTCGCAACTAATAAGTCCACCATATGGACAACTGAATCTTGAGAAGTTCCAGGATGTTGATGGAAAGATTCCTCTAACGACCATGTACCCTGCACCAAGAGGGCATCCAGGACTCCTGCCAAGCCCAAAAAGTTGGCCCCAGTCGTGAAAATTGTCCACATCTTTGGGCAAAGCGTTTTCCTGACTCCAGTTCTGGACTGGAAATCTACCACGCCAGAGAGAGTCTGGTCTTGCATGTCAGAGGCATGGGGCTATACAAGGATTGAGTCTGTTTGTCCCATGCTTCCAGAATGCCGAGTTGCAATGGTCCAGGTGAAACTGGACATATGGCAACTTCCCGAAGGAGGCTATAATCGGGCCAAATGCCAGCATGAACCAAGATCAACCCTGAAACTGAAGGCATGTGAAGAGTTGGACAGAAGGGTCAGCGGAGTGCCAAGAGGAAGGCAAGAAATCATACTGGGAGCAACTACCTTAACTAAGGCCCTATAAAGTGCCATACATTTCAGCCCAGGTATGTGTCCAAAGATCACTGTGCTGTACAGTGAGGAGCCAGGTGTTGCTGGTGCCGACCAAGAGAATTGCACCCAAAGGAAAAGAATAGCATTCAAATACACAGTAAAGCGATCGAAAATTAAAAATTACACACTGCTTGAAATGTCATAGCCTATGCTCCTCCGTGGCCTAGGCATAGGAGTGTCACCAACCTGGGAGCAAGCCCTGCACTCGCCCCAGAAGAGGTCTTCGTAATCTGGGCAGGATATGGGGATTAGACCCCATTCTGGACCCAAACCCAGAAGGGGTTTTCAGGGACAGGGCTCCACTGCCGGTAGACCATGGCTCAGGTCTTAAAGTGATTGTAAATGATGACCTTGTAAAACAATACATTCAGTTTAAAATATAAATGAAAAAGCAAAACATATAGATATATAGAAAAAAAAGATATTTATGTTTTTTTTTTACAAGTGATCACATACCCTCTGTTCTCAGATATGTAATAACGGGGGGGGGGGGGGGGTGTATCTGCTCCCTCCTCCCCCTGAAAGGTGCCAAATGTGACACCGGAGGAGGGAAGGATTCCAAAAAGTGGATGTTCCATTTTTGGGTGGAACTCCACTTTAAGTAGCTGCGAGAAGCACACTGAGCTAGTCTTCCTGGTTCCCTTCTGCGCATTCACAAGTTGTTCTGTGCGTCCTCACTGGTCTCTGGTGTCTTCTGGGACTGGTGTGTCTCCCAGAAGACAGCGGGGGAGGGCAGAATAGGTGGCGGAAGCAACGTAGGTCACCTCGATCACCGAGGAGACCTATGCCCGAAGGTGGGAGCAAATACCTGTATTACACAGGTATTTGCTCCCTCCTCCCCCCTGAAAGGTGCCAAATGTGTCACCGGAGGAGGGGAGGATTCCAAAAAGTGGATGTTATATTTTTGGGTGGAACTCTACTTTAAGTAACTTTAAGTATAGCACATGAAAAGGGAGGATTTTACATTTAAAAAATAGTATACATATATTGTATTGTCTAAATTTAAATTTATTTTGCAGTTTGGATGGAGTTGCAAAAAATTCCTTGATTAAATTATAAAATAAACATAAAAAGGAACATTACACAGCTACAATAGTCATACTGAAAAACTTTATTCTGTTTGGTCTGTTTTGCACATGACACAGGAACAAGAATTAACGTCTACCTCAAAAGTATACTGTAGTAATTCTTAATCATTGTGCAACCTTATTTACATGTACACATATAAGCACAAAAACCCTGGTGTCAATTATTTAAAAGCTGAAACAAAAAAACAAAACAAAAAAATGTAAAGTATGGCATAGTGAAAGAAAAACTTGAAACTCACATAATGCCAAGTTTCAAAACTCCAACAGATGGTTCTCAATATCTAAGGACCCCAGTAACAGCACAAGGCATACCACTCTAGTCAGTGTCAAAACACACCTTCATTTTGCACAATACGTACGATGTATTCAATCTTTTGATTTTAAAAGAGAAAAAAGGGACAATTCTGGTTTTGTCAGCACTTTAATAAGCTGCCTCTAGCTACGGTCTTGTATAATCATACTGTTAGGTAAGATGAGCCAAGTACATTATAAAGAATGCTGTCCATAATGGCAATGCCAAGTTGGTCGAAATTGTCTAAAAGCCTAACTACACGTTTAATCTGCCTTTAAATAGTACGTTTGGTCCAAGCTTGCCCAAACAGACTAACATTCTGGGTGCCAGGTATTAACTGTATGCAGCCTCAGCTACATACAGTATACAGTTCAGTGGGAGGAAAACTTGTCTCACTCCTGGAAAAAAATGTTGCCCAGCCATTCACAGGAAGCTTTGCAATTAGCCATAGAATACAAAGCTTCCTCTGAATGGTAAAACAGTGCTCAGCCTGACTATTTTATTCCGGGAGTGGAATGGGAAGATCTCGACCCACAGCTACATACAGTTAAAAAGGAAGTAAACCCTGATGGGTTTAACTTCCTCAATATTTCCCTGCATCGCATAGTAGCCCATTATGTGTCACTTACCTGAAACTGAAGCCTGCAATGTCCCCGCTGGCTGGATGCGTTCATCTTCAGCCCTCTTCCTTCTGGGGCCAGGGTCTCCAGCTCTGTGACTGGCTGGAGTCGCGTGGCATTACTCCCGCGCATGAGCTGCCAGTCACGGCATGACCCTGCTAGAAACGGCACAGCGTGCCCTTTCTAAAGTGCGCATGCGCCAAATACATCGGCGCAGAAGACGTCACCGTACGAGGACATTGTAAATATCTCCTAAACCGTGTAGGTTTATAAGATATTTCCAGCACCTACAGGTAAGCCTTAATATAGGCTTACCTTTAGGTGAAAGTGGTTGTACAGGGTGTACAATCACTTTAATACAGCAAGCGCACCTGTTAGTGCAGTAAATACAGTCGTATGCAAAAGTTTAGGAACCCCTGACAATTTCCATGATTGTCATTTATAAATATTTGGGTGTTTGGATCAGCAATTTCATTTTGATCTATCAAATAACTGAAGGACATTATTCTCAAGAATCTGCTGATATTGAGTGGAATCCATGGGACCCTCAACTTTAACCAGATTCCCAGTATCGGCACTGGCCACACAGCATGATGGAACCAAATTTTACTGTGGCTAGCAAGTGTTTTTCTTGGAATGCTGTGTTCTTTTGCCGCCATGCATAACGCCCCTTGTTATGACCAAATAACTCAATCTTTGTTTCATCAGTTCATAGCACCTTATTCCAAAATGAAGCTGGCTTGTCCAAATGTGCGTTTGCATACCCAGGCGACTCTGTTTGTGGCGTGTGTGCAGAAAAGGCTTCTTTCGCGTCACTCTGCCATACAGCATCTCCCTGTGCAAAGTGCGCTGAATTGTTGAAGGATGCACAGTGACACCATCTGCAGCAAGTTGATGTTATAGGTCTTTGGAGGTAGGTGGTCCGTGGGCTGTTCTTGACCGGTCTCACCATCCTTCCTGGTTTTGATTAAGGCCTTATAGGCTGAAACGCGTCAACCTTTTGGGAGCAATGACCCGCGTGCGGATCATCTTTTTCCTCTCCAATATTTTATATGGCCTGCCACTTCTGGCCTTCACAAGAATTGTGCCTGTGGTCTTCCATTTTCTCACTATGTTCCTCACAGTGGACACTGACCCCTTATATCTCTGCGATAACTTTTTGTAGCCTTCACCTAAACCATAATGTAGAACACTCTTTGGGCCAGATTCAGGTACAATTGCCGTATTTTACCTGGCTCTAAGACGAATTCAGGTAGATTTTGGCCCGTAAGGTGCGGCCGCGTAGTGTATTTCTCGCGGCGGAACCGAAATACGCGATTAGGGGGCGTGAAGCATTTAAATTAGGCGTGTCCCTGCGGTAATCGAACTGCGCATGCTCCGTTCTGAAATTTCCCGCTGTGCATTGCGCGAAATAACGTTGTTACGTCATTTTTTTTTTTGAGTAGCGTTGTTTACGTACATTCCTATTCCCGGACGACTTACGCAAAAAAAAAAAATTGAAGTTCGACGCGGGAACGACGGCCAAACTTAACATGGCTACAGATGCGGTAAGAGATTGCGAAGGACGATCGTAAGTTCGTGGATCGCCGGAAAAAGCTCATTTGCATACCCCGACACTTAAAATGACCTGAACTCCACCCAGCGGCCGCAAAAAGATTGCAGCGTAGATCTGAAGGCGTAAGCCTGTCGGATCGAAGCCCGAAGCCGCCGTATCATGGTTTGAGGATTCAAACTAATGATACGACGCGGGTAATTTGAAATTACTCCGGTCTAACAGGAGATAGACCGGAGAAATGGCTCTGTGAAACTGGCCCTTTGTTTTCAGGTTATTTGAGAGTTGTTTTGAGGCCCCCTTGTTGCCACTCTTCAGAGGAGAGTCAAAGAGAACAACAACTTGCAATTGGCCACCTTAAATACCCTTTCTCATGATTGGATGCGCCTGTCTATGAAGTTCAAGGCTTATGCCGCGTACACATGGTCGTTTTATGTCTTGTAAAAACCGACGTTTTTTTTTCATGAGTTTTTTTCAAACTTCATTTTAAAAAACAGCGTTGCCTACACACCATCTTTTTCTGAAAATGCTCTTGCAAAGCGCGGTTACGTAAGACACGTTCGACGGCACTCTGTTCCATTGAAGCTCCCGTCTCATAACTTGCTTCTGAGCATGCAGGGGTTTAAAAACGTTGTTTTGCCCACACACGATAATTTTTTGTGAAACAAAAGATGACATTCTGAAAAGCGACATAAAAAATTGAAGCATGTTCGTTTTTTGGCCGTTTTTCAGAAGACATAAAACGAAGTTTTGCCCACACACACGATCATTTTAAATGACGTTTTTTTAAAACTTTGTTTTATTTCATCACAAAAAACGACCGTGTGTACGTGGCATTAATGGGCTCACCAAACCAATTGTGTGTTCCAATTAGTCAGTGCCAAGTAGTTACAGGTATTCAAATCCACAAAATGACAAGGGTGCCCAAATGTATGCACCTGTCTAATTTCATTTTGATGCATATTGCGCGTTTTCTGTTAATTCAATAAACCTAATTTCACTACTGAAATATTACTGTGACTTTCAGTTATTTGATAGATCAAAATGAAATTGCTGATCCAAACACCCAAATATTTATAAAGGACAATCATGGAAATTGTCAGGGGTTCCTAAACTTTTGCATACAACTGTAGTTTGTTTGGGCCATTTTAGCCCAAACAAAGCAAAAATGTACTTTATATGTGGAGTTAGGCTTAAAGGACAACATTACTATTAGTACGTAACCCCCTCACCCCACTAAATGTAGCCTACCCATTCATAGATAATAGTAGGAAGGGGACCTACCCAGCATGGTTCTTTGCAAAGGTTACGTGGTGTCAGGCAAGGCCGCACAGCGAAGATCACAGAAACAAGGAGGAAGGTAAGAATTTTACCAGGAGGGGCTGCACTCAGGGAAGCGGGGGTTACTAGAAAATCTCACTTAAAGGAACACTAAAAGGTTCGTTTTTTATTAGATCAATTGATTGCTGTAAGCTAGAGCATTTAACTATTACTTACCTCGTTTTTCCTTTTGACCTCCAAAATACAGTAATCCAGGTTTGAAAATGCAATTTCTTGTCCCTCCTCTTCTTGCTTTCCATTTTTTTTCCATTTCCGTTTTGCATGGTGGAAAGCAGAATGTGCTCACCCCCTCGCTATGACTACAGCCCTGCGTGAAGATGCTCTCTTATCCCTCACAGGCATGGAGGCTAAGCCTAATGGGAACTGTAGTTCCCTATAGGCCATGATGTAGCAAGAATGAATGCGCACCGCAAACCAGGAAGTCAGTGAGAATAACGATACAGGAGTGACGGAGGTGAATAAAACAGCTCGATTTCAACAGGTATCAAACTTGTTATAAAGCAAAACATTACTTTTTACTTTATCAGCTACTGTCAGACTTTAATTTAAGAGGAAAATATTTTTGTCTTTACAACCCCTTTAAGGTGAAGTTGTCCCCTAAAACTTCCATGTGTGGCCAGCATTAGAGGTAGCATCTCCCAGAACTCACTATGCCTCCTTCTTCTGAGGCACACCACTATCACTGCAGCTTTTATGTGATATTTAACAGAGAAATAATCAATTAATATGATGACAGGAAGTCACTTTTTTTTGTTGTAACACATTTCATGCTGCAATATTCTCCTTCATTGCAAAGAAAAGTAGCTCCGTAAGGAAGGACAAGTTCAGTCACAGAGGGCAGATCTGGATGGCTGTGTTAGGATTTGTCCAGACCAGTCAGACCATAGTCAGATCAGTTCAAGGACTGCAGAAAACAATACAAAATATGTTGCTGGTATGTAGTTTGAGTTTTATCTCATCATAACAAGATATATAATGACGGTTTTGGCACTTCTCCATTGTTTCAAAACAATGTAGTATAAGCGTCAGTTCCACTGTAAGAAACTTTCTGTGCAAGCAACTCAGTCAGAAAAAAGATGTCCGAGACATAATAAAACTGCACAAATATTACAAAGTCCTTCTTATTAACCATTAATCTGAGCTCTATGTAATCCAATGCAGCCAGATTCATTAGGGTTCTCATTCTGCTTCTGGTCATGACACGCAATTTTGTTCTGTGCAACCTCCCTCTCATGCTCCAACATGGTTAACTGAGGATGCAGTAGGCTCAGAAAGCTGGGACAATAGAATTCTTGGCCTACGTACACTTAGGCATAAATTCAGAAGCTCAGATTTACGTTCCAAGACAATCTGATGGTGAAAATGAGTAACACTCAGCAAGTAGGTTGTGGTCTTGAAGTTTAATTAAACATTTTTCATGTTTTATTGGAGCAATTTTTTTAGCATATAGTTAATGGACGAATTTAAGTCTGCTGATCTAAATCACAGGTGCAACCAAGCAACTGTCAGGGTACACTCAGCTTTTCTATTCCATGTGTTCGAAGGTGGAAGTTTAGGTAGGACCACTTAGTGAAACGCTTCTTACACTCGGGGCAACTGAAGAGTTTGTCAGAAGAGTGCGTCCTTTGGTGCGTCACCATGTGAGAGCTCTGTGTGAACCGTTTGCCACACTTGGGGCAAGCAAATGGCTTTTCTCCAGTATGGGTACGGTAGTGCGTTAGCATGTTTGACCTTCGAGTGAACGTTTTGCCGCAGTCGGGACAGGCATAAGGCCGTTCTCCTGTATGAGTTTTAAGGTGCATTCCCAAGTGTGATCTCTTAGCGAACCGTTTCTCACAGTGGCTGCAAGCATAGGGCTTATCTGCTGAAGAAGACTGGCCAAATGTGATTTGGTGGATAAGAAGGTTATTCATGGTGTCAAACAGCTCACTACGTTCCTCATGGGTGGGATTGGGATCTATAAAAGCTGGTTCTTCACTGTAGCTGTAGTTAAACTGGCTGTTCTCTTCCTTAATTTGTACCGGCTCTCCTGATGTGTAATTGGGATCTCCAACATATCTCTCATAGTCGCTCCAAGCCTGTTCTTCACACTGACCAGACGTAGAAGAATAAGCATGATTTTCCATTGCCTGCTTTGGTGACTCTGCAGGCATAGATCCTTCCTCGTCCTCTGCTTGGGAACCATGTAACATGGTGTTTCCATCTTCTACCATCTCTCCAGGGGAACAAGTCATAATGTAGGGCTCTTCTCCAAAATCACTGCTTTTAGACTCATCTGTTTAAAAGATATCAATAAATGTCAACATCCATATTTTTTACTAAATGTTTTACTTTTTTTAAACAGATATGTATGAACTATTGCATATACAGGTGAAACTCGAAAAATGTGAATATCATGCAAAAGTTCATTTATTTCACTAATGATAAAGGAGCTCTATTTTTCTCAATTCTTTTATTTGCACCAGTGAGTGCTCGCACTTTCATTTACACACCCGTATAGGCCTCCTCTTGCTCGTCAATGGTCTCCATGGAGTTGTTTACAGCAAGCTCCTCTATTTCTTGATCACTTGACGCAGTACTTGATTCACCTACATAGACCAAGCAACACTGTAAAGCAAATCTATACACCGCTTTTATTATTCAGCTGTACATCAGATAAAACATAAAATATACATTAAATAACCCGTCACTCACTTGTGAATGTGTTGGTTGCAACATCCACCTGTGTAAAGTTCTCTCTGCTTTCGCCATCGTCATGCTTATCAGTAACAGAGGTTTGTGTTACAAATTCATTACAGAGCTCTGCTAAATGCAAGAAAGATAAAAAAATATATATCATTTTTAGAAAAGTGAATAATTAACATTTTTGGACTAAAGTCACAGCAACGATATCTTTTTTTTTAAAGAAAACTCTACTTTTCATAATTGAAATAATCAGTGTGATACGTGTTCAAATACCTAAGAACAAAAAGGGTATCATACAGGTACAGTAAAACCTTGTTTTAAGAGTAACTTGGTTTGAGAGCGTTTTGCAAGACAAGCAAAATGTTTTAATAAATTTTGCCTTGATATACAAGCGATGCCTTGATATAAGAGTAGCGTCATGTCACAACTGAGTATAAAAAAGAAGAAAGGAGCCTCCAAGTGTAGCAATATGGTTACATTTAATGAAGGTACAACATTTAGCAACTTACTGCTACACTTAGGCCGCGTACACACACTCGGTCAAAACCGATGAAAACAGACTAAAGTTCAGTTTCATCGGTCCAAACCGATCGTGTGTAGGCCCCATCGGTCAGTTGTCCTTCGGTCCAAAAACAGAGAACTTGCTTTAAAATTGAACCGATGGACGCCTGACCGATTGGTCAAAAACGATCGTCAGTATGCAAAGGCATCGATCAAAAGGCTGCGCATGCTCAGAATCAAGTCGACGCATGCTTGGAAGCATTGAACTTCGTTTTTTTCAGCACGTCGTTGTGTTTTAAGTCACCGCGTTCTGACACGATTGTTTTTTTAACCGATGGTGTGTAGGCACATCGGACCGTTCTCGTTGGATGGACTGATCGTGTGTACGCGGCCTTAGAAGTGCCTCTCTTCTCTTTTATACCCTGTAAAAAAAATGCTTTGATATACAAGTGCTTTGGATTACAAGCATGTTTCTAAAACGAATTATGCTCGCAATCCAAGGTTTTACTGTATGCAGAATTTTCATTTACCTAAGAATAAGCAGAGCTTATTTAGCGCCTGTGTGTACAGGCACATTGTAAACAATGGGTTGCATTGCAGATCAGTAAAAATAAAAACTTTTGCAAGCTGCAGTATGCAAGAGGCCTAAAAGAATAACAGCATGTTATAGTATATCAGATCCCTTTGGCTCCTTTCACACGGAACAGAAAATGCGTTCCACGTCTCACTTGCAGATATATATTTCAATTGGACGAATAGACTAATTTCCTGGTCCGGACGCCGTGGTTAAGCGGCGTGCATTCCAAGTACATTCGTCGGGCAGATGAATAAGCTTTTTTTTTTTTAACATATCATATGCTATCATATCATAAGCTTCTTCTTTTTTAACATATCACGTGGCCAATCCCGCGATACTTCCAGGAGTTTTGTCCATCCAATTGGCATGGTGATTCGAAAGGGTGGCGTGAAACGACATAGTTCCGCCTGCCCGACGAATGTACTTGGAACGCACGCCGCTTAACCACGGCGTCCGGACCAGGAAATTAGAGCAGAAATATATATCTGCAAGTGAGGCGTGGAACGCATGTCGGACCAGGAAGTACTTGAAATATATATCTGCAAGTGAGGCGTGGAACGCATGTCGTTCCGCTCGCTTGGCCACCATGTGAGGTCCAGAACGAGGCTTGAAAACGCATGCCGTTCAGCCATGTTTTCAGACCAGGAAGTACTTGGCAGGTGTAACGCTGCATGTGGGGAGGTAAGGCGTCCAGCTTTTTGATTGGAGTTACCAATACTGTTGGGCTATAACAGGGATCCTCAAACTACGGCACTCCAGCTGTTGCGGAACTACACATCCCATGAGGCATTGTAAAACTCTGACATTTACAGACATGACAAGGCATGATGGGAATTGTAGTTTCTGAACAACTGGAGGGCCGTAGTTTGAGGACCCATGGGCTATAAATTCAAGGGGGCTTCAATGGAGAGACACCCCAGATGATGTGTAATTGAACACGAAACGCGTTGGGTCGTCTCCATTGCCACCTCAACATTATTATATGCGAAATCTGTACAGAGTACATGCGAGTGTACTTGCTACTTTTTAATAAATATACCTTTTATCGGATTACACTATGTGGCCATTTTTCTTCCCTTGCCTTCTCTGACCTTCTTGCTAATTGTGGAGTGAAATGGACCTAAGGTTCTACACCACACTGACATGTATGGAGTGACTACATCCAGCTTCTAGCAAGTGCCATAGATGACTACATACATCGATCCTGTGTACTCATCACCAAAAACAGAGGTGTGACCCCAGCCTGAGATGTTTAGTAACATAATGGGGTTAAAAAACAAAAATAAGTACAAAAAGAGCAAATAATCGCTACTGTAAGGGGTTAATTTTTTTTACTGTGGGACAGTGAAAGTAATATTTACAGTAGCGATTTGCTTTTTTTGTACTCTAAAGGGCTAATTTTAGTTGTTTTAACCCCATTATGTTACTGCCCGATTAATCGATTATGAAAATGAATTAATTAATTTCATAAATCGATTAGTTGTTTTGGCCCTATACAGATGGCAGAACTTTTTCAGCCAACATTCACAAAACTATTTTTTTTTTCTGCTCTTCGGCTCCACCCTTTGGGCAGCTTCTGCTATTGTTGTCTTATGGTTAGCATTGGTTCGGAGCATGCGCGTTTGTACTTTGGACTTTAGTTGGATGGACTTGTGTACACACGATCGGATATTCCGATGTAACACATTTATTGTCAGACAGTTGATGAGCATGAACAGCCAACATTTGTTGTCGTTAATTCTGCTAACAATTGTCTGATGGAGCATACACACGATCGGATTATCTGACACAACACGTCCATCAGACAATTATTGTCGTTAAATTCCGATCGTGTGTAAGGGCCTTTAGTGTGCATATTAGTGATAATTAAATAATTGCTAATTAATTTGTTTCCATGTAGTTAGGCCTGACTGATGTACAATTACACAATTTAGAAATCCAGGAAATAAATGATATGATTCAATATAGGCTAGACAAATCTTCAAGCTTATAATCAGTAGAATAAAACAATTTGAAGTTACTGGCTAATATAGATCCGCTGCTGCTATTTGTGAAACATAAGTTGGCTGTGTGGTCTAAACTCCCTTAATAAGCCAATGGCAGGATAAACTTCATCAAAATGGTTTTGTTATCTAAATGGCTGTATGTCTCTTTGCTATGCCTGTACTGGTACCCCCGTCATAAGCTTAAACTATAAGAGTTGCAAGACTAAAAGTCTTTGTAAACCCTTACAGACAACTTGCACCTACAGGTAAGCCTAGATTAAGGCTTACCTGTAGGTTCAAGAAAAATCTCCTTAGCCTACACAGTTAAGGAGATATTTGCAGAAAAGACTGCACTGATGTCTACTGCGTGCATTATGGCACATGCGCGCCGTAGACAACGACACAGGCGCAATGAGCGTGCAGGTAATGAATAGGACCGCCCCATCCCTGACGGCTCCCATGCGCAGGAGTGACGTCATCGATGCTCCGTCCAGTCACAGCGCCGGAGCAGCGATGCCCGGAAGTCACTTTAGGTATCATAGCGGCGGTGGCGGAGGAGAGGAACGAGGGTTGCTGCAGGGGCTTTGATCTTAGGTAAGTAATTCATAATGAACTAGTATGCTATGCATACTAGCTCATTATGCCTTTCTCTTGTAGGGTTTTTAGGAAAACTTTCAGAGGGTTTACTTCCTCTTGAAATGTGAAGCCCTTATACTGTATTACCCAGCAGGGCGATTGAAACATGTAGTTTATATAGTACTGGTTAGATCCTGAGTTCCCCAATATAGTAGAGACCCACTTTAAAAAAAAAAACATCGCTAATCGGGGTTTCGCCAGCCTGGCCACGCAAGTCATTCACAGTGTTCTTAGGTCAAACATTGCATTGTGTCATAGGGAAAGGGGGTATAGGGCAGGTTTCTAGAGATACCCATAGGTTTTATTTTATTTCAAGCAAAGGGAATCACCTGGTTCTTCTGGGGGTGAACAACTGCTAGGCCTTTGATCACTTTCTGCCATCACCTCCTGATAAAGATCCTTATGGTTTTCTATAAATTCCCATTCATCCATGGAGAAAGAGATCGAGACATCACCACATTTTACAGGCACCTGAAACCCAATGAATAAGCACCTCTGAGAAATAAAGATACACATACATTGCACATGAATCAAAGTTTTATGAAATATCAGATCCCTCCCTACAGTATTTTTGCCAAGCACTCTGGCTGTTTTTTGGCAGCTGCTTAGCAAAAGCCTTCCAGGGTAAACACTACAGACTCCCCCCCCCCCCCAATCACCCATTGTGACCCCCGGGCTCACCTTGCTCCTCTGAGCACAGGACCACTGTGGTGGGATTTAGGATGGAGAACGGCAGGATAACTGTGAACTGCCATTTACCAATCTCTTCTAGGCTAAATTAACCCGGACTTACTCTTTCCGAGTACACAGCTGTCAAATACAGCTCTGTAGGGGCTAGAGGAAGTGGAGTAGGCATCTACTAAAACCCTGATGCCTTTGTAGTAAATGCCTGTTACTGCCTAAGGTGCGCAACCTGTGGCCCTCCAGCTGTTGCAGAACTACAAGTTCCATAATGCATTGCAAGGCTGACTGTTACAAGCATGACTTTCAAATGCTGAGGCATGATGGGATTTGTAGTTCTGCAACAGCTGGAGGGCCACAGGTTGAACACCCATGGCCTAAGTCAATGGTGTCAAACTCAATTTCATCGTGGGCCGCATCAGCATTATTATTGCCCTCAAAAGGGCCGGTTGTATCTGTAAGATTAGATGTCCAGAGCATCCCCTCCCCTTTACATTAGATGTCAAGAGCCACCCCCCACCATCAGAAGTTGAGTCCACCACTCTCCCCTACATCACAGTGCAACCCCCTTTCCTTATGCTGCTGCTGGGAAGAAGCTGGATGCACTGCTTAAAAGCAGAAAAGTAAGGGTCGGGAGTAGGACCAGAGGAGGGCCACATGAAATGGCCTGGAGGGTCAGATTCGGGCCGCGGGCCTTGTGTTTGACACCTGTGGCTTAAGTAGTATCAGATAGAGGGCTTGTTATTAAGTTAAAATTAACTAATTAAAAAAATTAAATAAAGACACCTTGACAAGTGCACATGCATTTAGAACTTATACACATACATAAAAGCCTATTATGTGAAACATACTAGGTATCCCCACGCATGCTAGAGGTAAACAATAATTTAATGGCCATCATTTAGGTAAACATAATGAGCTGCGTGGCCTGGCAAGCGATGGAGTAAGACGCAGGGTTTGAGAGCTCCTCTTGCTACGAATCCTGTTTAACAGCCTGTGGACGTATTCGGGTTCAATTGTGTACCCTCTAACCTGCTGGTAGGCTCCGGGACCGGAGTAGACTATGTCGCCGCCGAAGACCAAGTCTACAGCAGCCGAGAAGCTGGCAAAGTTCAGATTGGAGGGAGACGAGGAGCAGGCCAAAGATGGCGCCGGCGTGAATACAGGGGAGGAAAGCCGCGCGGTGGAGACGGCGAAAATACTAGATGCTATAGCAGCGCTGCAGGGCACCCTGACCACGAAGATTGACGAGGTCAAGCTTGATATCTCACTGCTGAGACAGGACCTTGCTACGGTACGGGGTAGGGTCACGGAGACTGAGACCCGGATAAGTGCGGCGGAGGACATACTGCACCCCCTACAGACTGCTACGGAAGACCTACAGCGTCAGGTCCACATGCTCCATTCCCATCAGGATGAAATGGAAAATAGACTCCGACGCTGTAATTTGCGGTTCATAGGATTGCCGGAGAGAGCTGAGGGCAGGGACCCAGTGGACTTTTTGGAAAACCTCCTCATCAACACATATGGCAGGGAGGCATTCTCTGTAATGTTTGCGGTGGAGCGGGCGCACCGAGTACCAGCGAGACCCCCGCCTGAGGGAGCCCCTCCCCGCACGTTTATTGCCAAGTTTTTGAATTTCAGGGACAGAGATGCTATAATGCGGCTCTCCAGGGAGAAAGGAAATATACAGATGGGGAATGGTCATGTGGCGGTGTTTCCTGATTTTTCAACAGAAGTACAGAAGAAGAGGTCTCAATTCCAGGATGTTAAACAGCGTCTGAGAGCACTACACCTCAAATACGCCATGATGTATCCAGCACGTCTTCGGGTGGAGGAAGATGGCCGTGCACAGTTCTTTGATACTCCCGCGGCGGTGGCAGCGTGGTTGGACCGTAAAGGCAGATAACAGCAAAGTCTTACTGGATTGTGAGTACTGTTTCGGGTTTCGAGGAATATTCACCCTGCACTGAGTTGACTCTGTTCTACTGCCGGTCTATGGCTATTCATGCTGAGTTCTGAGTCCCTATGTTAATTCCTCCCCCCCCTGGTTATATAATGGAAGTCTGCACTGCTGATCGGGAGACTCTCCTGTCGTTCCTGTTACCCCCTCCCCCCCTTCCCGGCCTCCATGCTATTTTCAGAGGAGATGGGTGAGACTCCCCCCCTGGACTTGTAAGAGGTCGGCTTGTTCCCCTCCCTGTTTTAGCGTTAAGCTGCACTAGTATTGGTGGAGATCCTGAGGACACATGGCGGGATATGTGCCTTGAGACTACAATGATCTGTGATCACAGGAAGATCTCCTTGGCTGCAAGAGGAATCCAACTTTAGCATTCCAGGACAAACGTTTCTTTTTTTTTCATTTTTTATCATAATTTTTTTTTCTCTCCTCCTTGGGATATTATAAAGCAACATCCCCCCCCCTTCCCCTTTTTCTTGTTTGTCTGGATGGGTGTACAGCTCACCCGTTGCGTTGGATCCACACGCTGATCAGTGGACAATCGCTCCCATAAACAATATAATATACATTGCTAATTGTAACTTCTTGTGTTTAAGCGTAGAGCCTCCAGCCGGAGTAAATGGCTGGATGTATTATCTTTTCGGTGTTATGTTTGGGTGTATGATGCCTGCACCAAGTTTGGGGGGTGCTGGGCTGGGAGGGGGGTGTGTTACCTATGGGCAGGATCACCGTTGTGGTCCCACGAGGTTAAGACAGGTTTTGATATGTAAGAGAGATGGACAGGGGAATACACAGCTACAAGATATGCAGACAGTTGTTACTAGTAGGCAGGACAAGATGCAAAGGACTAATGAATTAGAGAATATACTGGTCTGGGTCGTCAGGATGTATATACCAATAACATGACCTCTATTAAATTTCTAACATGGAATGTGCGGGGAATGAGAGACAAGGTGAAGCGTACTGCGGCCCTCACATACCTGAAAGCGCAAAAGGCCAATGTTATAGTGTTAACTGAGACGCATGTCACGGGCCATCTGCAGACTGCTTTGAAGCGCCCTTGGATTGGCTGGGCGTATCACAGCACTCACACCAGCTACTCCAGAGGAGTGTCATTGCTGGTAACTAAGGCCACCCCGTTTGAGCTCATTGAAATAGAATCGGACCAACAGGGAAGATACCTGTTCACTCACGCAATGTTGGGGGGGTCACTCGTGGTACTGATTGCTTGCTACATCCCTCCCCCATACAGTTCGGAAGTTGTCACAGCCGGTCTGGCATATATGGCTAAGTACCCGACGGTACCTGCTGTGTGGATGGGGGATTTCAACATGACCATGAACCCCTTCATGGACCGCCCTGTGCGCGAGTCTGGGGACACGGGGGTCCCAAGGCAAACTAGACTGAGCCGCCTATTGCAAGAATTTGCTCTGGTGGATGTGTGGAGACATAGGAATCCCGAGACTAGGGCTTATACATGTCATTCCACAAGTTATGAGACAATGTCCCGTATAGATTATGTCCTAATTTCTGCGGCACTTCTGCCACGGGTGGTAGGCACTGGGTTTGCACCTAGAGCTTTATCAGACCACTCTCCTTGCTGGATGCAGTTGTCTGTGTTGGGGGAGGCCCCTGGGAGGGTGTGGAGGCTCAACCCATTCTGGCTAGAGGCACTGACAGATCATGACGGGGTGGAGAGGGAACTGCGATTTTTTTTCCCAGATGGTGAGGACCCCGCCTCACTAAATTCCCGATGGGACGAGTTTAAACTTCATGCGCGCAGGGTACTAGACACTAGGATAAACAGACTTAAAAAATCATCGAGGGTAGAGGTGGCCCTATGTGAGGACAGGCTGCTAGAGCTCGAGAGGGTTTATGGCACTCAGCCCTCCTCTGAAAACCTCACGAAGGTGAAGCTGCAGTCCAGAGTGGTCTCTCAGCTCCACCTTGAAAAAGCAAAACAAAAGGTGTTCTTCTGCAAGGCAAGGGTGTACGAACATGGGGAAAAGGCAGGAAAGATGCTGGCCTACCTAGCACATATGGAAGACAGACAGCCGGTGGTGGTGTCCTTGGCAGGGTCGGACGACACGGTCATTACAGATCCAGTTGAGGTGGCGGACAGCTTTCGGCGGTTTTACGAAGATCTTTATAGATCCCGGTGCCATCATACGCCGCAAGAGATTCGGGAGTACTTGCACACCCTACTCTTTCCTCGACTGACCCCGGAGCAGGTTAAGGGGCTAGAGACCCCCATTACCACACAAGATATTGCTGAGGCCATATCGCAACTAGCCAAATCTAAGACGCCGGGGCTAGACGGTTTACCCCTGGAATTTTATGCTAAGTATTCCGAAGTACTGGTCCCCAGACTTGAAACCTTGTATCGCTCCATATTTGACCGGGGAATCCTCCCCACAGATTATTGTGCTAAACCGGGTAAGGACCTTAGATTCCCAGAATCTTACAGGCCTATTTCCCTGTTGACGGTAGATATTAAAATCCTGGCCAAAATTCTATCCTCTAGATTGAACTCAGTAATACCTTCCTTGATACATACAGACCAGACCGGCTTTATGCCAGGGAAGAACACGGCAATGAACATACGTAGGTTGTTTATGAACATTCAGGCTCAGCATGACAACATGGGTTCGAGGGTGGTGGTGACATTGGACACGGCAAAAGCCTTCGACTCGGTCGAATGGCCCTACCTTTGGGAATGTTTACAGTGCTACGGGTTTGGCCCGAAATTTATCAGGTGGGTGCAACTTTTATACCAGAACCCCCGGGCTAGGATCTTTGTCAACGGGTGGCTTTCTGACCAAATTTCCCTGGAACGGGGCACGAGACAGGGCTGCCCCCTGTCCCCACTGCTGTATGCTCTGGCGGCGGAACCATTGGCTATGGCCATTAGGACGTCCCCGGGGGTAGTGGGCCTCAGGAAGGGGGATACCTGGGAAAAGATAGGGCTGTACGCGGACGACACGGTACTCTACTTAGCAGACCAGGGCCCATCTCTTGGTGCGGCGCTGAATATTATAGACCGGGTGGGGCAGTACTCTGGCTTAAAAATTAATTGGGACAAATCTAAAATTCTTCCATTAGACATGTTTCCCCCCCCCGCTGTGTCCCCAGCTCTACCATTGCAAAGAGTAGCGGAAGTTAAGTACCTGGGGGTGAGGGTCACCAGAAATCTGCAGGACTATGTCACCTTGAATGTCGAGCCTCTATTTACCATTATCAAATCTAGAACCCAAGCTTGGTCGAGGCTGCCATTGGGAGTTATGGGTAGAATTAATTTAATCAAAATGATACTGCTACCTAAAATCTTATATATGGTATGGCATGCTCCCTTATACATTCCCCTTAAAATATTTAAGCAAATGGAGGCACTGCTCAATTCTTTTGTATGGGGCTCGGGTAGGCACAAGCTGGCATGGCATATTCTCAAAAACCCCACAGCGGAGGGGGGATGCTCCCTTCCAGATATCCACGACTACTATATAGCGTCACAGCTGTCCCACCTCTACCACTTCAATACCACCGAGTCGCAGAGGTATAGGGCACTAGTGTGTAACAGGCCGGGCAGTGCGCTCCACACACCTAGTCAGGCGATTTTTCGGAAAGGACAGGGAGGGAGTAGGACACCGTACTTTGAGGCCGGGATGCTACTACACCACCGCAAGGTCTGGGAAATAGCACTTAAGAAGCAAGATAGATCGCACGTGCATTCACACACCCCGCTGTGGAACAACAGTTGCCTGCCGGAGCTGAATAAGGTACCAGATCCTCCGATCTGGGCCTCGTATGGGGTGCTGTACCTAGCTCAGGTCCTCACTAGGACTGGGCCTAAACCGTACCCTGCGCTGAAGGAGGAATTCTCTCTTCCCCAACACTTATTATTTCGATATTTACAGTTGAAACACGCTCTCAGGAGGCAGATGTCCTTGGTAGAGATGGAGCTGGACACTCCACCGGTCCTTGAAGTTATTTTTGGAACAGACCCTACTAAGCTTATCTCTAACATCTATTACGTTCTTAGACAGCACAGGGTGTCTAGGGTATCTCAGAAAGCTAGGGTGCAGTGGGAACAGGATGTGGGACCCATTGAGGATTCAGACTGGGAGGAGGTATTGGAGGGGGTCAAGACCGCATCCCCTAAGGTTTCGGACAGACTGACACAACTATATATTATACACCAGGCTTATCTCACTCCAATACGACTAGCAAAATTTCAATCTGAGCGGAACCACCTCTGCCCCAAGTGTACTTTAGCGGAGGGTACTTTCTACCATATGCTGTGGCACTGCTCTGACATACAGGCATATTGGCTGCAGGTGACACAGTTCTTACACGATAACATGGGATCACCTGTGGGGATGGACCCAAAGCTCTGTTTATTGGGACTGCTGCCGGACGTGGAGCTGGATAAGTTCCAGACTATATTCATTTATGAATCATTATTCCTGGCTAGGAAGGTGATCGCTAAGACCTGGTTTCGGGAGACAGCTCCGACACTTAGAGAATGGAAGAGGGAGGTGAATAGAGTGCTTCCGTATAGGAAATTGATATACATGCATAGGGGCCGCCCTTAAAAGTTTGCCAATGTCTGGGATAGATGGTTGGCAGACGGGGAGACGTATACGGGGTGACTCAGAGTTGCCCCTGGTGTCCTCACCAAGGGCAGACCGTGCATACAAGGGGAGGTGGATTATGGGTGTATACCCTCCTAAGCAGCCCGCAATGGGGTGTGACTTGGACAATAGTCTACCTGGAGAGATATAACGATTTGTACTAGCTGTGTAACTGATGATGCTTTGTGTATTCCGGTGCTGATTGGAACCTCTGTGATGTATGACTGTATGCCTTGTTTACATATCAATAAACTTGTTTACTTGGTAAAAAAAAAAAAACATAATGAGCTGCATAGCCTACTTGAGATTTTTTGCTTATTATAGTCTCTCGTTGTTTTGCAAGCACAGGTTTCATCATGATTATCTAGACCAGTGGTTCTTAACCTGGGTTAAATCGAACCCCAGGGGTTCGGTGAGTCAGTCTCGTGGGGTCGGCGGAGGTCAAGACACACACACCTATACACACTGGCGTAGCGTGTGGGGGAGCAGGGGGGGCGGCTGCACTGGACACAACATTTAGGGGGGTGCCAGTGTGGGCTGTGTCACACTATTAATTTGTATACACCGTGTCACGGTGTCTGTGCACCAGACCGGCCGCCATGTTCAGTCTCAATTGGGTGAATAGGTCATGTGGCCTGGCCTGAGCTGGCCTGTCTGTGATAACAGCGGGTGGCGCATGCGCTTGGAGTCTCCCACCTCTGTCTCGCCGTCATCTCCTCCGCGGTCCGGATCACTTCACCGACCGTGGCAGTGGCACTGCAGGCAGCGGCGGTGCATATCGTGGACAGACAGGATTCGGAGGAGCAGGTGAGACTGAGAGACTCAGACGAGTCATTTTGCTTGCCCGGCCACTGGCAGTGTGTCTGGGACTGGGGGAGAGCGGACTGAGCGGCGGAGGTGCAGGACGACTAGTAGGGCATGTGGACTGGAGACAGATAAACATTCTGGCTGATTCTGAACGGTAGTGGCTTATTAAGTAAGTAAATGATATATATAATTTGATATATGTGATATATAACTTATATACCAAACCTAGAAATCTAGAAAGGATTTTAAAAGGTGGACCACATACAAAAAATAATAATAAAAAAAAAAAGATATTGAGTACAGTGCTATGAGGCTCATACCCATGTTTTGAATTTGAAAAAAAACATATTTTATTTTTCCAATTAAGAAGGGTTCGGTGAATGCGCATATGAAACGGGTGGGGTTCAGTACCTCCAACAAGGTTAAGAACCACTGATCTAGACATTGGCTATATTTGGTATTTGTTAACTTAGTACAGTCTGATCTTTTATATCTAGTGGGAAATTTAGATTAAGAGATTATACTCTGTGTGCAATAAAAAAAAATAATAATAGCATGTTTCATAAACATATGTGCATTTTACATCTCACCTGGCTAAAATCAAATTCTAGGGAAAACACTGCTATACCCAGAAAATGACCCGTACAGTGCAATGCTCACCTCCTTTTTTGATGTGGAGTTAGGCACGTGGGAGTTCTTTTTCACCATCATATATTCCTATACCATAAAGAAAGCAGATGCACACAGTTAAACTACTAAGGTGATCTCTTAAAAGAATGCAATATAATGATAAAGGATACTATTAATTACGGTATATAACAATATTAATCACTTGTCAAAAACATTTTTTTATCTTGGAAGATCACTATGCTAGGTCTGGCGGCGTACACACGACAGAGGTTCTCACTGGAAACCAGCGAGAACCTCGCTGGAAGCTGCATTCCAGCGAGAACCTCGGCCGTGTGTACGCTCCTGGCTCGCCCCGCCCGTCGGGAATCCCGTCGAGCGAATAGAGAGCACGCTCTCTTTTTGCTCGACGGCCCGCCTGGATGAATGGCTGGTTGCCATTCCCGACGGGCGGGTCGCCGATTTCGACGGCCGGCAGAGAACCTCGACGGGCGGAACGATGTGTTCTGCCCGTCGAGTTTCTCTGCCGTGTGTACACGGCTTCAGAGAACTTTTTCATGCTTTGCTGGGGCTGTGCGCCCAACATCCAGAGCATACTGCCACAAAGGCAGGATAAAAAAGGGCGAGCATCCAAGAGTTTTGGGGAAAGACTTGGATGATACTCGACAAAAGGTACTGTTAAGAGAAACTTTATACTGAAAATTGGAGCACTACTTTGTAATACAAATACAGAGCTTTTTTTTTATTGTAGGGGTGAACTAACCCTTTAAAAAGTTAGTCAGTACATAATACTTACTTTCCTTTTTGGATAACATGCTCTACAAAATCCCTTGAAGACACACGTTGGTATATTTTTGCCCAAGTCTCTTTTTCACTGTAGGGTCATACAGCTCAGGATGCTGTTCATCTTCATGGATCAGAGCAGCCATCTTGATCAGCAGAGTATACAGGAAGTGGCTGCTGCAACAAATCTATCATCTCCTCTATCATTTTTACATGGCTTTTTGGGGTACGATGTTCCTCTAGTTTTGCCTTCCGATGTCTCAAAAAACACTTGTCAATTGCTATAGGTGCATTTACATTGCACTTCAATGGAAACACCTGCCAACTACGATGTGCTGATTTTTTTTTTTTTTACGCACCACAACGCTAAGTGATGCAAATGTTTCATGAATTTTATATATGTACTGCCTGCTGTTCATTTAAAAGTTTGTGAGGAGCATTGGTTGAGGCATCAAAAGTGCAATAAAGTCACCTGTTACTGACACTCTTGTGAACAAGGTTTAAACTGCACTCCAACCTGCTCTTCTACACTACTCTAGTCCTCAGGTTGTAGTGCTTCTACCACTCGTTCAATAAAAGTTTAAGGAATCAATAGAAGTATGCAGTCTCACCTCGGAGTTGTTGAATGCCTTAATTCTCCAGAACTGCAGTCATCTATGTCATGGGTTTTCTGATCACAATAGATGTGGAAGCAGCATAGGCCACTTAAAGCATCCGGGTACCGGGAGCCACAATACACTGTGTCTGGTGGACACAGCTGTCATGGGAGCAACGCTCTATACACCCCAGGGGGCGCGCCGCTGTGCATGTGCTGGGTGATTTACAGGTATGTCCCTTAGCCTGCAGCTGGCCACAATGGTTTATCTGCAGGCAGGCGAAAAGTGGTTTAAGCACATTATCCTGAGCTTTGTTCTCTAGTGGGTAGTGTTTATCTCCATATGGACAATATGACTTGGAGTGTTTGCTAAACTAGGTCTGCCATCTCTGAAATGTTTCCTGTTTTTTTGCTAGTTGGTCTAAATATATTATAATTTTCAGAAGGTGGTCTTTGTTAGTCTGGCCACATGATCCTGTAGCTCTGGCTCCCCTGTGTCAGTAAATGGCTGCTGCAGGGGCGCCGAGGGAGCACCAGCATTGGCCATGTGAGCCTACAGGTGATGTCAAGGATCCCAGAATTCACAACCTTTGTTGAGTGCTCCCTTTTACTTCTAATTTAAGATACAGGAGATTTGCACACTAGAAAACCTTAGATTGTCAGATTTATTGCATAGACAAAGTGTAATGTGAAAGATTTTACAGTTATCTGTCCTTCACTAGTATCAACTGGTTCTCACCTCACCAGCAAGCATAGTGATTATTTCCATTGCAATGTTTAGGAGTCTTTTATTCAGCATCTTCTCAATCTTGGTCTCAATGATATCTGCAAAAAATAAAATAAAAAATAAAAAAATAAAACGTCAGAAACAGACTTACTCTGAAGTGAATTACACTCTACACAGGGCCCAAAATACCAGGCAAACTTTACTAAGTACTTTTCATTTTTAATCCCATTTTTCACTGCTGTTAATATATTTTATGTATATAATTTTTTGCACCGTTTTTCTTTTCTTTCATTAAAAAAATATTTAAAAATGTTAAGCTGATTCTCTAAATGTTCTAACCAGAAATGAAAGAATCCTGGTCTCTGTGGGGGCCACTATATTTTAGACTCTGTACACTCCAGTCTGAGTGTGGCAGCGAGTGTTACATGCATTTCTAAAAGTTCATAATTGCTACAGCAGATGCTGTGAATGGTGCGTGTTTCCAATAAAGCACGTGGTGGCTACGGTTTGTCTGTGTAAATGGTTAACAGTGGAGGTAACTGACTCCAGTGGCGATCACTCCCAGTCTGTTGGTGGTTAGATTATGGTTGGAGAATCTCTGCACAGGGCGAGGCTGAGAGTGCAATTATCACATACTGGTGTCAGCAGTGGGATTACAAACTACTGTCATTACAGAAGACACATTTGCGCATTACATGCACAGGCTCTAATTACTGGTTTGCAGTGCTTTACTACTCTTAGAATTCTAAGCTGGTCAGCACACCGAACATATAAAGCGTTACCATGTGGCTTATAACTTATGGCCATACTTTATAGAGGAAACCAGTAACAGCAAAAAACTACTTTTGTTGATCCATGACTGGGATACCTGTTTTTTAGTCCTGTCTCAGTCCTTGCCCCCTGAATCCACTTCTGGTATTTTTGGTCATGGGGGGGGGGGGGGGGGGGGGGGGGGGGGGGCGCGGCGCATGATTTAGCCTTCTTCAGTGCAACATTGGGTGGTTGAACAGCCAATCCTCAGACAGTTCATCTGCTGTCATGTGGAAAAGTGGGTGAGGTGCCTTATCCCTATGCATGATTCAACTTTCCTGTAATTTGCATAGGAGTCTGAAGAGGGGCTGATCCTGAAGTCAAGGCAGAGGCAAGAGAAGGCACTTTAAAGCGGTATTAAAACCGAAATCATGAGGAGGTACCAGGTCCGACATGTGCTATATGGCAGGTTTGAATGGCCGCTTAATGTTGCTTTCTGCGCTAGAACCAAAGGTCGCCTGCTTAGCCAATATGGGGTAACCCATTCCTACAGCATTTTCGTACTTTGCCATGGCCTCAAGTTTGGGCATGGTATAGAAACAGGACTCTAATAGACATTATGTCCCTCGAAATGCCCTTATGCCATTTTCCCAGCTCTCTAGCAAGTTTTGCCTGCCTGGATGCAGTTTTGCTATTTTCAATTACAACATGCTGCCAGAACTCAGTTTCCCCAAGTGCCTCTCCTCCAGGCTGATCCTATTGCTCTTGGCCCCAGGAGACCTGAAAAAGACCCTTTCGACCTTATATGGAGAACTTTTGGGGGTCTATTCCTCTAAGGTTGTCTGTCTGTGGGAACTATGCAAAATATATCTCCCTTCCTTGGATAGAGAAGACTGAGGCCCCAAGCTAAATGATCTGTCTCAAAGTAAAAAATAAATTGTGTCTTTTTCCAAAATTTACGCCCTTTCTTTGTTTATAGCGCAAAAAATAAAAACCGCAGAGGTGATCAAATACCACCAAAAGAAAGCTCTATTTGTGGGGGAAACTAATTATTAAAATTTCATATGGGTACAGTGTTGCATGACCGCGCAATTGTCATTTAAAATGTTACAGCGCTAAAAGCTGAAAATTGGCCTGGGCAGGAAGGGGGTGAAAATGCCCTGTATTGAATTGGTTAATATCATACATAAAATAATTGAAAGAGAAATGTTAGAAAACAAAAAAAATGACGTTAGGGTAAACACTGCGATTACACTAAAAACACACTATACTCCTCCTTTAACCACTTCCATACCAGGCACTTACGCACCTTCCCGCCCAAGCCAATTTTCAGCTTTCAGCACTGTCGCAATTTGAATGACAATTGCGCGGTCATGCTACACTGCATCCAAACAAAATTGGCGTCCTTTTTTCCCCACAAATAGAGCTTTCTTTTGGTGGTATTTGATCACCTCTGCGGTTTTTTTTTTTTGCGCAACAACTAAAAATAGAGCGAAGATTTTGAAAAAAAAATAAAGTTTTTATTTTTTTCTGTTAATTTTTTTGTAAATGAGTATGTTTTCTCTTTCAATTACGGGCACTGATATGGTGGCACTGATGGGCACCGATGAGGTGGCACTGATGGGCACAGATGAGGTGGTTCTGATGGGCACCGATTAGGTAGCACTGATAGGCGGCGCTGGTATGGGGCACTGATGGGCACTCATGGGCGGCACTGATGGGCACTCATGGGCGGCACTGATGGGCACTCATGGGCGGCACTGGGCACTCATAGGCAGCACAGGTGGGCACTCATAGGCGGCACAGGTGGGCACTCATAGGCGGCACAGGTGGGCACTCATAGGCGGCACAGGTGGGCACTCATAGGTGGGCACTGGGCATGGATTGGCACTGTGGGGTGGCACTGACAGACACTGGGGTGGCACTGATGATCACTGAGGGGTGGCACTGATGGATCAATGTTGCCAATCAGTGCCCATGTGTGGGCACTGATTGGCATCATTTTTTTACTGCCCCCTTTTTTTTTTTTGCTGACTTTTTTTTTTTTTTCATTTTTTTTTGCCCTTTTTTTTTGGATTTTTTTTATTTCCCTGGTGGTCTAGTGTGGCGATCCGAGGGGGGGCTGCGCTGATAAACAATCAGTGCGAACCCCCCCTGTCAGGAGAGCCGCTGATCGGCTCTCCTCTACTCGCGTCTGTCAGACGCGAGTGAGGAAGAGCCGTCGGCGGCTCTTCCTGTTTACATCGTGATCAGCCGTGATTGGACACGGCTGATCACGTGGTAACGAGGCTCCGCCGGAGACTCGTTACCGAGATCGGAGGTGCAGGGTGTCAGACTGACACCCCGCATCACCGATCGCCGCGCTGCGCGCCCGCACGGGCGCGTGCGGCATGAAATCGTGCAGGACGTTTGAGAACGGCCTGTCACGATTTCATAACCACTTCCCTGCCGTAAATCGGCTATTGGCCGGGCGGGAAGTGGTTAAAGATATGTATGATGAGGACCAACATCTTACCATAGTATGAATCAGTACCGACTGCTTTATCAATCATATTCATTGTAACTGTTGAACATAGTTTATCTTCCATACATTCAGAATTTTCTTGCTCATCTGTATGTAGATTTATTTGTCTGTGTTGCGGTGAAGTGGGCTGATTCTCTACATAAGTCTTGGATGAAGCAGAATGTGGACGCTCGTCGGTTTCTTCTCGAACCTTCTGGCATGATGGGCCTTTGGAGACGCACTGTGCTTCTTGGAAAAGTGTGGGAACCGCATCTTGCTTCAGAACCATTTTTGTGCCATTGAAAATGTAACTTTTTGGGGAGAAATGTTTGGAGCACATCTGATAGCGGTCAGATCTAGAATAGAGAACGTTCCGTGCAAACGCATCTATGTCGCTGAAGCTGTTACCCGTCTGTTGTAACCAAAGTTTAATTAGATCAAGAGAGCTTGGAAAACCGTGTAGTAAGACCCCGCTGTCTGTCCCAGAATTACTGTGACAGTCCTTCACAATGCACTTGGTCATGGTGGACACCTGTAAATGAATTGAGAAAATGTTATAGCAAAGACTGTATGGATATATAGCTAAGAACATCGGTAATTTACATGGGCTTCTTAAAGTATAACTAAATGCAAAACTTTTTTTTTAGTTTTGGATAGAGTGCAGAGGAATTAGAAATGTTTGTCAGGTTTTATTGCTGTCTGTGTCCCTGTAAGGCTGGGTTCACACTACGATTTTCCCATCCGTCAGCCGCATAGGATTTATATGAAAAAACGTATGCGGCTGAAACGGATTGAACCGTACGTAAACGTATGCGTTTATAAAACGTATACGGTTTCAAAAAGTGCGTACGGTTCCATCCGGTTTTGATTAAAAAAACGCATACGTTTTTGGAATTAGTGTCATTTATTAAAAAAAGATTTTCTTGTTTTGAAAATGCACATGCGCAGACGAAAAACGCATACGGTTTATACGTATGGAACCGCACATATGTGCGTTTTCCATTGACTTTAATGTTTAAAAAAAACGTATGCGTTTGCCATACGGTTTCAAAAACTGACTCAAAACCGTGGTCGAACACGGTTTTGTCTACTGTTAAAAAACGTTTTGCCAGCAAATCGTACGCCCCCCGGATGCATCTGAGTGCATACGATTTGCAATGCATTGTCTATGTATGCGTTTTCCCGTACGGGCCCGTACGTTTTCAAAACTGAAATCGTATGCGGCTGACGGACGGGAAAATCGTAGTGTGAACCCAGCCTAAGGGAGATTCCCTCTCTATTTGACCCGTTTACTATAATTGAAAGTAAAAGAAAATCCCAAATTTTGGGTTGTCCCCAGAAAAGAAATATATTTATTATACAGGATTTATATAGACAGTACAGTTACAATACAATTCAATACAGGAGGAATCAGAGGGCCCTGCTCGTTAGAGAGAGGACATCTTCCCATGGGGACACTAGTTCTGGAGACCTGGTGGTCGCCAAGGAATTCCCTTAGGCCAGAGTTCGACAATTCTCGGGCGCCAGGTCGCAATTACGACTAAAATTAGTGACCTGGGGTATCCCGCGCCTCCGGTCCCATACCCCCCCCCCCGCCGCGCAATCGCCGCTTCGGCTGGTAATTGAGGCCGTGGCTTTGCGGCCTATAATTCCTACTGTAGTATTACAGATTATACTAAAAGTTGCTTGTATTTCCAAGTATGTATACTGAAAAACAGCAAGCATCATTGATATTAGGGCTGAAACAACTAATCGACAACCAATTGATTATGAAAATAGTTGTCAACTATTTTCATAATCGACTAATCGGCCAGCATACAGAATGCACTATTTGTTTACATATCAGGAAATACAGTGCAGCCCACATACAGCTCAGTACACCATCCATACCTGCAGGATGGCTATAAATATATTATTAAAATTGACACCCCACAACACCGATCCAAAGTGTCTGACGGAGACTCTTTACCATGTGATCAGCCGTGTCCAATCATGGCTGATCACGATGCAAGCAAGAAATAGCCAGTTATCGGCGTTTCCTCACTCGCGTCTGTCAGACGCAAGTAGAGGAGAGCCGATCGGCTGCTTCTCTGACAGGGAGGGTTTGTGCTGATCGATTATCAGCGCAGCCCCCCCTCCCCCTTCGAGAATGCCCACACTAGACCACCAGAGATGCCCACCACCAGGTATGCCACCCTAGACCACCAGGGATGCAAATCAGTGCCCACAATGGATGCCAATCAGTGCCCACAATGGGCATCACTGATTGGCACCCATACAATATAATACAGTAGATCCGTGCCACCCATCATTGCCCATCCATGCCATCCATCATTGCCCATCCGTGTCTCCTATCCGTGCCCATTCATGCTGCCTATCCATGCCACCTATCTGTGCCCATCAGTGCTTCATATTATTGCCCCATCAGTGCCCATCAATGCCCATCAGTGAAGGAGAAAACTTATTTACAAAGTTTTGTAACGAAAAAAAAAAAAAAGCATTTGTTTTTCAAAATTTCCGGTCCTAAAAAAAAAAAAAAAAAAAAAAGGAGAAAATAAAAATCCCAGAGGTGATCAAATACCACCAAAAGAAAGCTCTATTTGTGGGAACAAAATGAAAAAAAAAAAAAAAAAAAGTAGTTTGGGTACAGTGTAGCATGACCGCGCAATTGTCAATTAAAATGCAACAGCGCTGAAAGCTGAAAATTGGTCTGGGCAGGAAGGTGTATAAGTGCTGGGTATGGAAGTGATTAAAGAAAAATAAATAAAAAATAAATCATAAAGACTCTATGCAGGGAAATCAGCATCTGAACCCAGAGAAGGCGGAAGCTGATAGACTGGAGGTAATAGAAGGGATTACAATTACATTTGCCAGTATTGTGCATTATATTTAAAAATATATATATTTTAATTGTTTATTTTTTATCAATTTACAAAATGCAAAGTAAGTAAACAAAAGAAAAATTTTAATCAAAGCAATATTTGCTGTGATTACTCTTTAGCCTAAAACTTTTGCACTGTACTGTATAGAGATCAGCCATAACATTCTGACACCTTTCTATCAGAACCACCATTAACTTGCAATGTGGGCTACTCTCGCTTTTCTATGGGATTGGATTCAGGCCAAGCTTCGCTCCCCATGTGCATTAATGAACCTTACCCCCCCCCCCCCCCATGACCTTGTTGTGTTCACTAGTTTTCCTTCCTTGGACCATTTTTGTCTGGTCCTCACCATTGCAGATCAGGAGCATCCCATAACAGCTGCAGTTGATCTGACCCAATCATTTAGCCATTACAATTTGGCCATTATCTAAGTAGCCCAGGGGTGCCCAACCAGTGGCCCGGGGAGCCCTCTGATGTGGCCCGTGACCTCCTGCTCTGGGATGAAAAATAAATAAAATAGAATACTGTTATTAAAGGTAAGTTTATAGCTAAAATCACAGTGTATATTTGGGCATATCTGTTCTGCAGCGGTTACTGGGCTGCTTTCAAACTGGTCCACAAGTGCAGAGACGTGCACCTTTAGTTTACCTGCACTGAGCCATAGACTTCTATTACCTGGGAGTTTGGTGTGCTGAAAGTAGAGTGGGCTCTATAGAGCCAAATGGGCTGTCATCCACCCGCTCCTCTCATTGTGGCCCGCGATCGGTTACCAAGTCACTTAAGTGGCCCTTGCTCTTCAAAAGGTTGGGCACCCCTGAAGTAGCCCAGCCCACTTTACTTACTTACGCTGACCCCATCTACACTACCCAACATATCAACTTCAGGGACAACATGTTCACTTGCTGCCCAATATATCCCACCCAATTTCAGGTGCCATTGTAACAAAATAATCAATGTTAGGCCTCTTTCACATGGGCGTTTCATCTGTCCCCCCATCTGTTTATTGACAAATGAAAAATGGTTAGCAATTCATTTCTATTGGCAAACATACACTACAGGGAGTGGAGAATTATTAGGCAAATGAGTATTTTGAGCACATCATCCTCTTTATGCATGTTGTCTTACTCCAAGCTGTATAGGCTCGAAAGCCTACTACCAATTAAGCATATTAGGTGATGTGCATCTCTGTAATGAGAAGGGGTGTGGTCTAATGACATCAACACCCTATATCAGGTGTGCATAATTATTGGGCAACTTCCTTTCCTTTGGCAAAATGGGTCAAAAGAAGGACTTGACAGGCTCAGAAAAGTCAAAAATAGTGAGATATCTTGCAGAGGGATGCAGCACTCTTAAAATTGCAAAGCTTCTGAAGCGTGATCATCGAACAATCAATCGTTTCATTCAAAATAGTCAACAGGGTCGCAAGAAGCGTGTGGAAAAACCAAGGCGCAAAATAACTGCCCATGAACTGAGAAAAGTCAAGCGTGCAGCTGCCAAGATGCCACTTGCCACCAGTTTGGCCATATTTCAGAGCTGCAACATCACTGGAGTGCCCAAAAGCACAAGGTGTGCAATACTCAGAGACATGGCCAAGGTAAGAAAGGCTGAAAGACGACCACCACTGAACAAGACACACAAGCTGAAACGTCAAGACTGGGCCAAGAAATATCTCAAGAATGATTTTTCTCCAATCGCCTTTCAGGACAACCTTGGAGAGAGCGCAGCTCCGCCCATTTCTCAGGAAACACACGTGATCCTTTAAGATCCCTCCTCTTCCACCATGGCCTCAGTTATTGTGTTTCCTCCGCCATGGTGGAAGCATCACAGGGAACCAGGGAGCTGTCTCTCTCAAGGCGGAGAGTTTTTTGAGCTTACCTTTTGTCTGATATTGTTGGCGGCGACCATCCTGACCCCTCTTCACGGGGAGGGGGCGTTCAGGAGTCCCCAGACGCTCCGGTTCACCGGAACTTTCGGCCTCCCAGGGGACGGTGTCGTTGTGCCCAGGAACTGCGGTAGAGGTCCAGGTGACCGTGCGGTAGCCGGCGCAGGTCGGCGGTGGTCCGCATTCTCAGTTCCGGGTCCCGGCTGGCGACCGCGTCATGCACGGTGATGCCGTTTCCGGGGGGGGCGTGGCGCTGCTGGTTCCCAGCGCCTGGAACGCAGCATCTGTGGGGCAGGTCAGGTGACCGGTGCTTACGTTTCCGGCCCCCGATGATGACGCGGGCGGCCGGGAAAATTTAAAATGGAGTCAATCTCCAGCTACTCGTGTGACTGCGCTCTACAATGGAGGAGAGACAGACAACACCGGCGGATACAGGCGCTGCAAGCACCGGTCAGGCCCAGGTAAGAGGGGTACAGCGGTGCCTTTTATTCTTACTATATTGGGCTTAATTTTGTGTATTGTTGTTCCTCCCTGAGGGAGCCTGTGGTTACCAGTCCAGGTTAACGCTCTTGGTCTGTATAACCGTTAGTGGTGGTGGCACTTAGTCCAGGCATTTGGTTGGTGGCGGCACTTGGGTGTTTTTAAAAAAAAAAAAAAAAAAAACATTTTTCTTTTTGGGAGATGGTAACTTTGGTTTCATCTCGTTACAGGAAAAATCTACAACCAAAGCTAGGCACTTGGATACACCCAGGAAATGCCCGTCTTGCAAAAATCCTTTAAGGGATTCTTGGCAAAAACCAATGTGCAGATCCTGCATTAAAAATCTGGTGGAAGAGGAAACTTCACAACAGTATAAGGACCTTTTTTCCTCAGTCCAGGAGCTGGCAAGCTCTTTAGGCTCAGTGAAGGATATGATCACACAAGGCTCCTCAAGTTTGGGGGAGCCACAGCAGCCACCACCCAGTCCGAAAATCCCAGTTTCGGGTCAAACAGAGGGGGATTCGGCAGATGAAGGGACTAGTACTCTCCCCTCTCTCAGGGATTCAGATGAGGAGGAGGATGAAGATGATAGTAGCAAAAACTCAAAGTTTAAATTGTCATTAGACGAAGTGGAGGACTTACTCAAGGCAATTTATGTTACCCTGGGTATCCAGGAAGAGAAGGTTCAGTTATCCATACACGATAAGATGTATCAGGGGCTGGATGAGTCTAAAAGCCGGGTTTTCCCGGTCCACAAAGTCCTCTCGGACACCATCAAAAAGGAATGGAAAGACCCTGAAAGGGCCCCCTTTTTTTCAAAGACCCTTAGAAGAAGGTTTCCGTTTGAAAGTGGTGAAACAGAGGTGTGGAACAAAAAGCCTAAAGTAGACGCAGCTTTCTCACAGGTGTCTCGTCATACAGACCTGGCTTTTGAGGACATGGGGGTCCTGAAAGATCCGATGGACAAGAGGGCAGATTCCCTCCTAAAGAAGGCCTGGGATTCTACTGCAACCAGTCTGAAACCAGCTATGGCCGCCACAATAGTCGCCCGCAATCTAGAATGTTGGGTTGAGAAATTAAGGAGTCATGTCGAGGCAGGCACCTCAAGAAAGGATCTATTAGATTCCTTCCCCTTAATCTTAAAAGCCATCAAATATATGGCAGATGCTTCTGCTGAGTCCATTAAAATGGCTGCAAGGTCAGCAGCCCTGGTAAACTCAGTCAGGCGAGCAGTTTGGTTAAAGACCTGGTCGGGTGATATCCCCTCTAAGGTCAAGCTTTGTGGTCTGCCTTTCTCAGGGGACCTTTTGTTCGGTCAGGACCTAGAGAAAGTTCTTGACAGAACGGCGGATAAGAAGAAGGCTTTCCCCCCTAAAAAGGGTCAGAACCCTAAGAAAAATTTTCGTCCTTTTCAACAGTCCCATAAGAGTAAGGAAGAAAATAAAAGGAGATGGGGGTCCCAAAGAGGGAGAGGTAGAGGAGGTATCTTATTTAAAAACCCCTCAGAACCAACTACCAAAAGCAAGTGACGATCTGCTTCCGGTGGGAGGAAGACTGGCTGCTTTTCTCCCACAATGGAAACAGATGACCACGAGCCCCTTTGTGGAAAGAATCATTACGGAGGGGTACAGTCTGGAATTTTCAGAGTGTCCCCCAACGAGGTTCTATGTCACAACCCTTCCCCGGGACAAAGAAAAAGCTACTGCAATGACGAACCTGTTACAGGATCTGATGAGTCAGAGAGTGATAATACAGGTCCCAAAACATCAAGAGGGTCAGGGTTTTTATTCCCACATTTTTTTGGTCAAAAAACCCTCAGGCAAATTCCGCCTGATTTTGAACCTAAAGATGTTAAACAAGTCAATAAAGTACAAACGGTTCCGGATGGATACGATTTATTCAATAACAAAGATGTTGACACCCGGTTGCTTCATGGCCTCTCTGGACCTCAGGGATGCCTACTTGCACGTCCCGATTGCCCAAGCATCTCAACAGTTCCTCAGACTGGCAGTAGACCTAGGGAACAGGATATGGCATCTTCAGTTCAGAGCCCTCCCTTTCGGGTTGTCGTCCTCACCCAGGATCTTTACCAAGATCATGGCAGAGGCCCTAGAACCACTGAAGCTCAAAGCGATCTCGGTCATCCCATACTTGGACGACCTACTGTTTTTTGCGGACTCCCAGGATCAACTTGCGACGAATCTGCAGTCGTCGCAGGTTCATCTGGGAAGTCTCGGCTGGTTACTAAACCGCGAGAAATCGAACTTGATACCTTCTCAAGAAACAAGGTTTCTGGGGTACAACATAGATTCGATCCTTCAGAAAGTCTTTTTACCTCAGGAAAAGATAGAGAAGGTCATGGTGGCGGTGTCTCAAGTACAGACAAACCAAGGGGTGTCAGTCAGGACAGCAATGGCCGTCCTGGGGCTGCTTACAGCCTCAATTCCGGCGGTCCCATGGGCGAGGTTACACTCTCGTCCTCTCCAAATGAATATCCTTCAGTCTTGGTCACACCAAGAGTCACTAGAGAAATGTTTCAGGTTAACTTCAAACGTAAAACGAGCACTCTGGTGGTGGAGAAACCCAGTAAATTTGAACAAGGGTCTTCCATGGGTATTTCCAGTAGGAAAGCGTTTAACAACAGACGCGAGTTCCTGGGGTTGGGGGGCCCATCTAGAGGGACAGACTGCCCAGGGCGTCTGGTCCAGAACAGAGTCCAGAAGATCCTCAAACTGGAGGGAGTTGAAAGCGATATTTCTAGGGCTTCAAGCTTTCCATCAGTTGGTGAAGGGTCAACATGTGCAGGTCCTGTCGGACAACACCACGGCAGTGGCATATGTCCTAAAGCAGGGGGGGACCAGAAGCAGAGGCCTTATGCAACTGGCCAACCATCTCCTCTCATGGGCAGAGCAGAACGTAGCATCCCTATCAGCGGTGCACCTAAAAGGGTCTCAAAACCTATTAGCAGACCTGCTAAGCAGGAGAAGCATACTAGAGGCAGAATGGAGCTTAAACCCGGAGGTCTTCAGGGCAATCGCTCAGGAGTGGGGTCAGCCACAGATAGACCTGTTTGCCAACCAGCAGAATGCGAAAGTGCAAAGGTTCTTCTCTCTCCACAGAGAGGACCAGGCAGTAGCCATAGACGCACTAGCTCAACAGTGGCACTACCAGCTGTCTTACGCCTTCCCCCCCTTCACTCTGATACCTCTAGTCCTAAGGAAATTCAGGGAAGAGAAATCCAATCTGATCTTAATCACTCCGTATTGGCCAAAAAGACCGTGGTTTGCATCTCTTCAGAGTTTAGCCACGAAACCACCGTGGAAACTTCCACTCAGGAAGGACCTACTATGTCAGGGTGCCGTGAACCATCCAGAGGTAGAACGCTTGCAGTTGACGGCCTGGTTTCTGAAGAGGACCTCTTAAGAGCTAAGGGGCTCTCTAATAAAGTGATAAGAATTTTGCTAGACAGCAGGAAGCCGGTGACCAGAGCAATTTATCTCAAAGTTTGGCGAAAATTCAACTCCTGGTGTACCTCCAAGAACTTCCAGATTAATAGTGTAATTTCCGTTGTAGAGTTTCTTCATGCAGGAATGGAGAAAGGGTTAGCAATTAGCACCCTAAAAACTCAAGTGGCAGCCCTATCGGTTTATTTAGAAAGGACTTTATCTAAAGAACATTTAATTTCAAGATTTTTCAAGGCACTAGGTCGGAGTAGACCGATAGCCTTTAGAACTTTTCCCAATTGGGATTTATCAGTTGTGTTGCAGGGTCTCACGGGGACCCCGTTTGAACCCTTAAAGGAGATTTCCTTGAAGAATTTAGTTCTAAAAACAATTTTTTTGGTGGCCATAACGACCGCAAGAAGGGTCAGCGAAATCCAGGCTTTGGCAGTTACAGAGCCTTTCTTAAGAATTTTGCCGGACAGAATAGTTCTCCAAACTGATCCAGCTTTTCTCCCTAAGGTCTCGTCAACCTTTCACAGGTCTCAGGAAATAGTCCTTCCTACCTTCTCCTCATCTCCCTCTAATGCAGGGGAAGAGAATTTTCATACTTTGGATGTAAGAAGGTGTGTGCTTCAATACCTCGCGGTCACCAAGGATTTCAGGAAAACCAACGCCTTGTTCGTGATATTCTCAGGATCCCGGAAAGGGGAGAAGGCCTCCAAAAGTACATTGGCCAGATGGCTCAAACAAGCCATTGCCGAGGGTTACCAAGCCAAAGGAGAGGTGCCTCCTTCAGGAGTGACGGCCCATTCAACAAGATCTACGGCAGTTTCCTGGGCCGAAAGGGCCGGTGCCACGCCTGACCAGATCTGCAAGGCAGCTACATGGTCCAGCTATTCGACTTTTCTACGGCACTACAGGCTAGACTTACTGTCCGCTGCAGATCAGGCCTTCGGCAGGAAGGTGCTGCAAGCAGTGGTCCCACCCTAGGGTAAGTTACTCGGTTATCCTCTCCAAGGTTGTCCTGAAAGGCGATTGGAGAAAGGCCTAGTTAGACTTACCGGTGACGGTATTTCTAAGAGCCTTTCAGGACAACCGCTAATTTCCCTCCCTAGGTATTTTGAATAAAAAGATTGTTTGAAATGTCTATCATGGTTTTGTTGTGGTTGTTCTGTGCTTTATTTTCCAGTGGGCGGAGACCACACAATAACTGAGGCCATGGTGGAAGAGGAGGGATCTTAAAGGATCACGTGTGTTTCCTGAGAAATGGGCGGAGCTGCGCTCTCTCCAAGGTTGTCCTGAAAGGCTCTTAGAAATACCGTCACCGGTAAGTCTAACTAGGCCTTTCTAAGGTTTTATGGACTGATGAAATGAGAGTGAGTCTTGATGGGCCAGATGGATGGGCCCGTGGCTGGATTGGTAAAGGGCAGAGAGCTCCAGTCCGACTCAGACGCCAGCAAGGTGGAGTACTGGTTTGGGCTGGTATCATCAAAGATGAGCTTGTGGGGCCTTTTCGGGTTGAGGATGGAGTCAAGCTCAACTCCCAGTCCTACTAACAGTTTCTGGAAGACACCTTCTTCAAGCAGTGGTACAGGAAGAGGTCTGCATCCTTCAAGAAAAACATGATTTTCATGCAGGACAATGCTCCATCACACGCGTCCAAGTAATCCACAGCGTGGCTGGCAAGAAAGGGTATAAAAGAAGAAAAACTAATGGCCTCCTTGTTCACCTGATCTGAACCCAGTGGCGTCTCCAGCTTTCACATTTAGGGGGGGCACATGGGGGGACAGGGACAAAAGTAGGGGGGCCAACTATAAAATGCAAATTATATATATATATATATATATATATATATATATATATATACACACACACATATACAGTGCAGAAAATAAGTATTTGAACACCCTGCTATTTTGCAAGTTCTCCCACTTGGAAATCATGGAGGGGTCTGAAATTGTCATCGTAGGTGCATGTCCACTGTGAGAGACATAATCAAAAAAAAAAAAAAATCCAGAAATCACAATTTATGAATTTTTAACTATTTATTTGTATGATACAGCTGCAAAGAAGTATTTGAACACCTGTCTATCAGCTAGAATTCTGACCCTCAAAGACCTGTTATGGCCCATACACACGATCCGAATATCGGATGAAAACGATCGTCCGATGATGGATCGTACGATTTTCGGATCGTGTGTACACTACTTTCGACAGCCGATCACGACCGTTCATCCGATTAAATTCGATCGGACAAGCGCGAACATTTTTCCCGTCCGATGTCCGATTTTCGTTTAGTCAGTACAGCCGTCGTCCGACAATACAATACAAATACATTACAACACGTGACATCACTTCCGATCGTTTTTTTCTATCGTACGATAATTTTCGTGAGTTTAAAAACCTATTTTATTTTACTCGCGATTATTAAGCGAAAAAAGTCGTACGATCCGTCGGCCGATATTCGGATCGTGTGTATGGGCCATTAGTCTGCCTTTAAAATGTCCACCTCCACTCCATTTATTATCCTAAATTAGATGCACCTGTTTGAGGTCATTAGCTGCATAAAGACACCTGTCCACCCCATACAATCAGTAAGAATCCAACTACTAACATGGCCAAGACCAAAGAGCTGTCCAAAGACACTAGAGACAAAATTGTACACCTCCACAGGGCTGGAAAGGGCTACGGGGAAATTGCCAAGCAGCTTGGTGAAAAAAGGTCCACTGTTGGAGCAATCATTAGAAAATGGAAGAAGCTAAACATGACTGTCAATCTCCCTCGGACTGGGGCTCCATGCAAAATCTCACCTCGTGGGGTCTCAATGATCCTAAGAAAGGTGAGAAATCAGCCCAGGACTACACGGGAGGAGCTGGTCAATGACCTGAAAAGAGCTGGGACCACCGTTTCCAAGGTTACTGTTGGTAATACACTAAGACGTCATGGTTTGAAATCATGCATGGCACGGAAGGTTCCCCTGCTTAAACCAGCACATGTCAAGGCCCGTCTTAAGTTTGCCAATGACCATTTGGATGATCCAGAGGAGTCATGGGAGAAAGTCATGTGGTCAGATGAGACCAAAATAGAACTTTTTGGTCATAATTCCACTAACCGTGTTTGGAGGAAGAAGAATGATGAGTACCATCCCAAGAACACCATCCCTACTGTGAAGCATGGGGGTGGTAGCATCATGCTTTGGGGGTGTTTTTCTGCACATGGGACAGGGTGACTGCACTGTATTAAGGAGAGGATGACCGGGGCCATGTATTGGGAGATTTTGGGCAACAACCTCCTTCCCTCAGTTGGAGCTTTGAAGATGGGTCGAGGCTGGGTCTTCCAACATGACAATGACCCGAAGCACACAGCCAGGATAACCAAGGAGTGGCTCTGTAAGAAGCATATCAAGGTTCTGGCGTGGCCTAGCCAGTCTCCAGACCTAAACCCAATAGAGAATCTTTGGAGGGAGCTCAAACTCTGTGTTTCTCAGCGACAGCCCAGAAACCTGACTGATCTAGAGAAGATCTGTGTGGAGGAGTGGGCCAAAATCCCTCCTCCAGTGTGTGCAAACCTGGTGAAAAACTACAAGAAATGTTTGACCTCTGTAATTGCAAACAAAGGCTACTGTACCAAATATTGACATTGATTTTCTCAGGTGTTCAAATACTTATTTGCAGCTGTAACATACAAATAAATAGTTAAAAAAATCATACATTGTGATTTCTGGATTTTTTTTTTTGATTATGTCTCTCACAGTGGACATGCACATACGATGACAATTTCAGACCCCTCCATGATTTCCAAGTGGGAGAACTTGCAAAATAGCAGGGTGTTCAAATACTTATTTTCTGCACTGTATATATATATATATATATATATATATATATATATATATATATATATATATATATATATATATATCTCCTGGGGCCCTTTACTACGATCCCACAACGGGTCCTTTTACATGTTCTGCAGTGAGCTCCCTTCCTACTATACTTGGCCCCCCAGGGTGGCAGAAAACAAGAGATATATGTCACCAGCACACCAAGAAAATATAAGGGTCCAAAGCAGTGGGAGAACTTTCAGGGTTGCAAATGTTGTCTTGGCACCGAGCGTTGGTGTTCTACCACTGTGGGGTTCCCCAGCTGTCCTGTCCCTGCTATTGACAGCGCTGTTCTGGCATCTGTCTCCTTGGCAGCGGTGGCAGTCCATTAGGACCTAGTGCTGGTGACATTATAGGTGCATGCAGGGGAAGGCTGGCACTATTGGTTATAGAGAGCCGAGCCCCCAGCTGGTCACCTAGCAGCAGTAATGCTGTATAACCTTCTCTGTTGACATGCTGATCGGGATGTGATCCAGGTAATGCTCCCAGGCAGATCTAATAAATACAGTATTTATTAGCATCAAGAGTACAACTATATATATATATATATATATATATATATATATATAATCAAACGTATGTTCCGCAGCCGTGTGGGCTCTATGCCTGTAAAGTGTGGGCTCTATGCCTGTAAAGTGTGGGCTCTATGCCTGTAAAGTGTGGGCTTTGATCAATAAAATCACTGATATTTAACATTAGGATTTGACTGGGAGCATCACCTGGATTGCATCACGATCAGCATATCAGAGAAGGCTCCACTTCTGCTAAGCAACCTGCAGGGAGCTCAACTGTCTACAACCAATAGAGATGGGCTCGGGTGTGTTTGAAATCCCACATGCCCAATCCCGCCAGGAAGCCAACACTCCACAGTGCTAATCACAGGCAGTGAGACATTTCCTGATCTGTGTAGAGCTGCGGACCGGGAAATCTCTCACTGCCTGTGATTAGCGCTGTGCAGTGTGGGCTTCCTGGCAGGCTCTGGCATGTGGATTTTTGAACATGCCCAGCCCATTTCTAACAACAAATTGTGCTGGCCCTCCTGTACATCAGCCCCATAAAGTAACCAGCACTGGGTTCCAATGTGCTGCCACCGCTGCCAAGGAGACAGAGACCAGCGCTGTGAATAGCCGGGACAGGACAGCAACTCTGGTTATTCCAGCACTGGTCCACACTGGGAGGATTCCCCCATCCACCTATAATGTGTAGATGGGGAAATTGGATCATTTCTTTTTTTTCATTCAACCTAATAGTTGAATGAAAAAAAGTGATCAATGTATGGGCTGCCTAAGAGCTAAGACCAGCCATAGACAGTTTAAATCTCAGCTGGTTCAGCAGGAACTGGCTGAGATTTGAACCATTAATGAGCAGATCGGGCGGCTGTGGTTGTGTGAATGCTTGCATTATGCAGTGTCAGCGAGCAGAGGGAGGGGGGAGGAATGCCCCGCAGAGCTGACTGGGGACGCTCTTCCTCTCAGGAGAGACTGTTACTCCAGGGGCGGCACAAGAAAAAAAAAAAAGGAGGGGGGGGGGGCACAGAATAATGTTGGGGGGGTCACCCTCTGCCCCCCCCCCTAGAGACTCCCCTGTCTGAACCCCATTGAGAACCTGTGGTCCATCATCAAATGTGAGATTTACAAGGAGGGAAAACAGTACACCTCTCTGAACAGTGTCTGGGAGGCTGCGGTTGCTGCTGCACGCAATGTTGATGGTGAACAGATCAAAACACTGACAGAATCCATGGATGGCAGGCTGCATGAGTGTCCTTGCAAAGAAAGGTGGCTATATTGGTCACCGATTTTGTTTTTGTTTTGTTTTTGAATGTCAGAAATGTATATTTGTGAATGTTGAGATGTTATATTGGTTTCACTGGTAAAAATAAATAATTGAAATGGGTATATATTTGTTTTTTGTTAAGTTGCCTAATAATTATGCACAGTAATAGTCACCTGCACACACAGATATCCCCCTAAAATAGCTAAAACTAAAAACTACTTCCAAAAATATTCAGCTTTGATATTAATGAGTTTTTTGGGTTCATTGAGAACATGGTTGTTGTTCAATAATAAAATTAATCCTCAAAAATACAACTTGCCTAATAATTCTGCACTCCCTGTATATTAGCAAAAGTATTGGGACTCCTGCCTTTAGGCTGGTTTCACACTTGAGAAAGCAGCAGCTCACAGTAAAAGTCCGGTGTGTCTCCATTCACCGTTTTAGGTTCGAGGTTCGATTTCAGTCCGAGTTTTGGGCTGGATCCAGACCTGAAACAGAACAAAAGACGCACAGGACTCCTGTGTAACTTGCACCGCAGCCACTGCAGAGATGAGTGAACCCGCTCCATAGAGAGCCAGTCACAATCTCCTGCAATGTGAATTGGATGTGGTTTAAACTGCATCCAATTCGCACTGGTGTGAACCCAGCCTAACATGCACATGAACTTTAATGGCATCCCAGTCTTGGGTTCCATATTGCCTGGCCCACCCTTTGCAGCTATAACAGCTTCAACTCTTCTGGGAAGACTGTCCACAAGGTTTAGGAGTGTCTATGGGAACGTTTGACCATTCTTCCAGAAGCGCATTTGTGAGGTCAGGCACTAATGTTGGACGAGAAGGCCTGGCTCGCAGTCTCTGCTCTAATTCATCCCAAAAGCTATTCCCCTGGTCAGTACTCTGTGCAGGCCAGTCAAGTTTCTCCACCCCAAACTCACTCATCCATGTGTTTATGGACCTTGCTCTGTGCACTAGTGTGCAGTCATGTCGGAACAGGAAGGGACCATTCCCAAACTGTTCCCACAAAGTTGGGAGCATGAAATTGTCCAAAATGTCTTATTATGCCGACGCCTTAAAGGGTCACTAAAGGAAAACATTTTTTTTGCTGAAATGACTGTTTACAGGGTATAGAGACATAAAAGTTAACTGATTGCTTTTAAATGATTAAAAATAGATAAAAATCAATCATATAATGTGCCTCTAGTTTCACTTTCGTTTTTAAAATGATTTCATGTTTCTGTGAAGTAGAGAAGACACACAGAACAAAAACAAACAAATCCAGGGCAGTGTTTTGTTTTTAAAATGAATCTGATTGGTTCTGGGGAGTTTTAGACACACAGCTTAGGCTGGGTTCACACTACGATTTTCCCGTCCGTCAGCCGCATACGATTTCAGTTTTGAAAACGTACGGGCCCGTACAGGAAAACGCATACATAGACAATGCATTGCAAATCGTATGCACTCAGATGCATCCGGGTGCGTACGATTTGCTGGCAAAACGTTTTTTAACAGTACGCAAAACCGTGTTCAACCACGGTTTTGAGGCCATTTTTGAAACCGTATGGCAAACGCATACGTTTTTTTTTTAACATTAAAGTCAATGGAAAACGCACATATGTGCGGTTCCATACGTATAAATCCGTTTCAGCCGCATACGTTTTTTCATATAATCGTATGCGGCTGACGGACGGGAAAATCGTAGTGTGAACCCAGCCTTAGACCACAGTGAAAATCTGCCATGAGTTTTTTCATAAGGAGCCAGACAAGCAGGAAGTGTGGAGATCAGAGAAGTATTACAGCTACTTCAAAGCAAAAACGAACAATGAGAACATGAAAACAGCACTGCATTAAGGTAAAGGAAGCGATTTAGCTAAAAAAAAAATATCCTTTAGTGATCCTTTAAGTGTTCCTTTCACTGGAACTGATGCCGTGTACGACCGTTTTTCGGGATGTAAAAAATGTTTTATTTTTTTTAATGTCATTGTGTGTAGTACGCTCCAGAGCATTTTTCATGACGCAAAACCATGCTCTAAATTTTCACGTAGTTTTTAACGCCGTAAAAATAGTCATGTGTGTGCTTTAACGACGTGAAAAAAACGTGCATGCTCAGAAGCAAGTTATGAGGCGGGAGCGCTCGTTCTGGTAAAACTACCGTTTGTAATGGAAATAGCACATTCATTACGCTGTAACAGACTTAACCCCTTCCCTACCAGCCCATAGGGGAATCACGACATGGTGATCCCCTCGCCGATGAGACAGGACGTTGCACAACGTCCTGTCTTCACGGCGTTCTAGGGCGCGCGCCCGCGGCACCACCCGCGATCCCGCGCGCATGCCCGACGGCCGTGATTGCCGCCGGGCACCCGCGATTTCCGGCAATCACGGCAGGAGTGTGGATCTGTGTGTGTAAACACACAGATCCACCTCCTGTCAGCTGTGAGGAGACTGATGTGTGTTCCCAGTACAGAGGAACACACATCGATCTCCTCCCCCTGTGAGTCCCCCTCCCCCTACAGTTAGAACATACTTTAGGACACATTTTAACCCCTTCAGCGCCCCCTAGTGTTAACCCCTTCCCTGCCAGTCACATTTACACAGTAATTAGTGCAGTTTTATAGCACTAATCGCTGTGTAAATGCGAACGGTCCCAAAAACGTGTCAAAAGTGTCCGATATGTCCGCCGCGACGTCACGGTCACAAAAAAAAAAACGCAGATCCCCGCCATTACTAGTAAAAAAATAAAAATAAAAATGCCATAAATCTATCACCTATTTTGTAGACGCTATAACTTTTGCGCAAACCAATCAATATACGATTATTGCGTTTTTTTTTTTACCAAAAATACGTAGAATACGTATCGGTCTAAACTGAGGGGAAAAAAAGTTTTTTTTAAAAAAATATTGTGAGATGTATTAAATAAAAAGGAAAAAATATTGTGTTTTTTTTTAAAATTGTCGCTCTTCTTTTGTTTATAGCGCAAAAAATAAAAACCGCAGAGATGATCAAATACCACCAAACGAAAGCTCTATTTGTGTGGGGAAAAAAACATAATGATTTAATTTGGGTACAGTATTGCCTGACCGCGCAATTGTCATTCAAAGTGCAACAGCGCTGAAAACTAAAAATTGGTCTGGGCAGGAAGGGGGTGAAAATGCCCTGTATGGAAGGGGTTAAAAGTGCGAATCGTCGCTCACCAAACCTTTACTAACACAAAATCAGCAAAAGCAGCCCCAAGGGTGGCGCCATTCGTACATCACCGCGCTTTGCTAGAGCATTTTTTTTTCACGATCATGTGTAGGCAAGGTTGGCTTAACAATAATCGGGTTGGAAAAAACGTTGTTTTTTCCAGACCATTATCAAACCTTCCCATAGACACACTTCTAAACCTTGTGGACAGCCTTCCCAGAAGAGTTGAAGCTGGTATAGCTGTAAAGGGTGGGCCAACCCAATATTTAACCCTACGGGCTAAGACTGCCATTAAAGTTCATGTGTAAAGGCAGGCGTGCGCACCCATGTGAAAGGGCCTCATTCACTTTACCTAGCGGTCCTCACAATGTTACGGCTGATCGCTGTGCGTAGTCATCACAGAATTCTATAACATCTGATAATCCAGACATAAAATACATGATCATGGCAAAGTATTCTGTATTCCATTACTTCCCTGGAAAGCAGAGATACACATTCACAGAGACTACAACATATACAACCCAGGTAAGTAAAGTGTATTGTGATCTATTGGAGGTAATCATCTATCAGCATTCCATTGTACTTTGCCTGGAAGGTCTGTAACTTCTGCTCAGCAGCTGTAGCGTGCAATGCATTGTCTATGGGGCCCTGTGCACGCACCACACAGCCTTCTCCCGCCATATCAACCCGCTCCTCAGTCCCCATAAATAAAATACACCGTCTATATACTGTACCTTATTGTAATCAAGGACTCGTCTGCTCTCAGTGGGCGTTGTCATATGAAAATCCGTCCGCGCTCATTGGTTGACCTTCTGTCCCTTACGCTGGCCACGAGCACAGCCTTCTGTGAATTGTAGTTTTCTCTGGCGGGTTGAGTGGACAACTTGAAAGGGGCGTGGACTACAACTCCCAGAAGCCTCTGGCATCAGCCGTCCCCCGGACAATCAGTATGGGTCTGCCAATCAGCGCACAGCGGAGATATTATCTCACACTTCCTGCAGCGTTGATAGTGATGGGTTTTATTCTTTTACAGTGTGCAGAGGCCTGTGTGAGAAATGACACAGGAACTGGGCCTGGTGTATAAAATGAGATTGCTTACTGCAATTAATCTTGAAGGCATGTTGTTTGCCTGAGATAGGAGGGTTTACTGGCACTTGTAGTTCCAAAGAAGTTGGAAAATAACAGCCTTTTGTGGTGAACGTGTCCCCCCACTTGTGTGAGGAGATGTGTGTGCTCTGTGTCAGAAAGAGAGGGCCTTTTATCATAAAGAATACATGGAAAAGTATCGCTGAGTGGTCATAGTGGTTTAAAGTGGTACTAAACTGTCTCCAACAAAATAAAAAATGGTGCCCCCTGCAGCATTATGTGATAATGTGCTAGTATACGCCTGTAGCGCCCCCTTACTTTCAGTACGAGCACTACGCTAAAGTTAGTGGGTGAATGGGAGAGTTACTGTGCTCCCATTCATAATTTGTCAAATTGCAGGCTGCTGCTGTTTCAGAACTGTCCTGTAGGTCAGTCTGCGACCCAGGGGTGAGATTACACCCCTGGGCGACAGTTGGCGCTAGAGGGGTTCTGACGGAGCCACTTTTCCCCAGCAGCCAATTAGAGGAGTTCTTCCCTCGCTGGGCATGCTGGGGAGGGGTATATCTCTGGCAGCTGGCGCGTGTTCTGGGTCATCGGTGGTCGGTTCCTCTTCTCTTCGCGGGGTCCACGTTCCAGGTGCGGCATCCACCTTCAGGGTGCGCGCATCCACGGACTCCGTTCGCATGGCCCACCTGGCCGGAACCACCGCCTCCATGGAGACCCATCCAGATGTCGATAGGGGCCCCAGTGACCTACTGGGTCCCCAACCTTATTGAGAGGATCCCAGGCTGTGTGCCGTTCGCTGGGGGATCGACTTGAGGAGAACCCGGAGGCAGGTTATCCAAAAGGGCTTGAACGAACCATCGGGGATCTAGTTACCGGAATTGACAGGTACATGTCAGCTGTCAAGCGGTGACCCCTTTCATTGCATTTACTGGGAGGATTCGCTCAATCTGAATTGTTCTCTTGAGTACTAAAGTACTAGGCCTGTGGCAGAGGCCCGAGCCAGGTCTGTCATAGAAGCCTGTTCATGCCAGCAACGTAAAAGTGACATTCCGGCTGCCAGGCTTAAACAGGAGTCTGTCGGGGGCACTTCACCCACCCTGTAACTGGAGTGGCGACGAACTGTATCTACTACTACTGAGAGCAGGACTGCTCTGTTTCATATCCAGGCCTGATACCGCACTGTTCTCTATTGCTTCGTCAACCTTTCCTATCTCCTGTTGATGTTGGCCGTGTTGGGCCTTGGAATAAAGCATTTGAAAATCCATTTGATGGCTGGACATTCGCTCACTGCTACTACTCACTGCTACTACCCCTAGACACACTACAAGGTAACTTAATACGCCGATCCCAAACAACAACCAGCGGCTCCTGAGGGGGTAGTGCTACACACCCTATAGTAGCACATTATGACAGATTTACCTGACACAGAGCCCTCCAGTGCAGCTCTGTCACAGTTTCCTGGCACCCGGTCTGCCTTGCGGGTTTGTGGGCTGCAAGAATGGCTAAAACTTGAAGGAAGGATATGGACAACCGCACACCAATGAACCTAAAAAAGTTGACCTTTAATGGTAAAAAAGGAAAGGCACTACAAAATACAGCAAACAGTGGGGTATATATCTCACGCATTTCGCATTGAGATGCAATGCTTAGTCATAGCATGAGTGTCAAGGATTCTAAATAGACCAGTACTGTGTGCCTACACAGAGGAGACCAACACTGTATGCAGTGAAATAAAAGGTGTTTATTTACAAGGTGAACAAAACAGGTGACGACAACCAGGGCCGCTGCCCAGCTCGACGACCCGGAGCCTCTGCCCGCCGCCCAGCTCGACGACCCGGAGCCTCAGCCGAGGTCATATACCAGGAGATCACAGAAGAAGCTGCAGACAGGGAATGGGCAGGAAGGGAATGTCCAGGAGAGGGATCAGGTCAGGTCGGATCAGATCAGAAGTCCAGAAAGGGGACAGCAGGCTCAGGGTCAGGTTAGTAGACAGATACCAGGGCGAGGAGTGATTACACACGCCGGGTATTATAGAGGCGTGCTGATTGCATTCAGGTCACACCTGAACGCAGGAAGGGCTGTGTGCTCCATACTGCCAAGAACCCCCCGCTGGTGGAGGCCAGTACTGCAGCCCAAATAACAGGCAGAATCACCAACGGGGGGAACTTTTCCTGACAGTACCCCCCCCCCCCTCAAAGGAGCGGCCTCCGGATGCTCCAACTAGCTGCTGCTGGGGAAAGCCCATGGTGTCAAGCCGGGCAGTGGGCAGAGGCTCCCGGTCATCGAGCTGGGCAGCAGACAGAGGCTCCGGGTTATCGAGCAGGGCAGCAGACAGAGTCCCCGGGTCATCGAGCTGGGCAGCAGACAGAGTCCCCGGGTCATCGAGCTGGGCAGCAGACAGAGGCCCTGGGTCATCGAGCTGGGCAGCAGACAGAGGCTCTGGGTCGTCAAGCTGGGCAGCAGGCTTCGGGTCATCGAGCTGGGCAGCAGACAGAGGCTCCGGGTCATCGAGCTGGGCAGTAGGCTCCGGGTCGTCGAGCTGGGCAATAGGCAGAGGCTCCGGGTCGTCGAGCTGGGCAGCGGGCAGAGGCTCCGGGTCGTCGAGCTGGGCAGCAGGCAGAGGCTCCGGGTCGTCGAGCTGGGCAGCGGGCAGAGGCTCCGGGTCGTCGAGCTGGGCAGCGGGCAGAGGCTCCGGGTCGTCGAGCTGGGCAGCGGGCAGAGGCTCCGGGTCGTCGAGCTGGGCAGCGGGCAGAGGCTCCGGGTCGTCGAGCTAGGCAGCAGGCTCCGGGTCATCGAGCTGGGCAGCAGACAGAGGCTCCGGGTCGGCGAGCTGGGCAGCAAACAGAGGCTCTGAGTCATCGAGCTGGGCAGCAGACAGAGGCTCCAGGTCATCGAGCTGGGCAGCAGGCTCCGGGTCATCGAGCTGGGAAGCAGACAGAGGCTCCGGGTCATCGAGCTGGGCAGCAGACAGAGGCTCCGGGTCATCGAGCTGGGCAGCAGACAGAGGCTCCGGGTCATCGAGCTGGGCAGTAGGCTCCGGGTCGTCGAGCTGGGCAGTAGGCACTGGAACAGGCTGGTCGGCTGGCACTGGAACAGGCTGGTCGGCTGGCACTGGAACAGGCTGGGCAGTTGGCACTGGAACAGGCTGGGCAGTTGGCACTGGAACAGGCTGGTCGGCTGGCACTGGAAAAGGCTGGTCGGCTGGCACTGGAACAGGCTGGTCGGCTGGCACAAGCTGGGCAGCTGGCACTGGAACAGGCTGGTCGGATGGCACAAGCTGGGCGACTGGCACTGGAACAGGCTGGTCGGATGGCACTGGAACAGGCTGGTCGGATGGCACAAGCTGGGTGGCTGGCACTGGAACAGGCTGGTCGGCTGGCACTGGAACAGGCTGGTCGGCTGGCACAAGCTGGGCAGCTGGCACTGGAACAGGCTGGTCGGATGGCACAAGCTGGGCCGCTGGTGCTGGAACAGGCTGAGCAGATGGCACTGGGACAGGCAGAGCAGCTGGCACTGGAACAGGCAGAGCAGCTGGCACAGGAACAGGTATAGCAGCTGGCACAGGAACAGGTAGAGCAGCTGGCACAGGAACAGGTAGAGCAGCTGGCACTGGAACAGGCTGAGCAGATGGCACTGGAACAGGCTGAGCAGATGGCACTGGAACAGGCTGAGCAGATGGCACTGGGACAGGCTGAACAGATGGCACTGGGACAGGCTGAACAGATGGCACTGGGACAGGCTGGGTAACTGGCACGATGGTGTGGGTTGGGAAGTACTTCCGTTTCTTTTTAGACTTAGACACTGCAGGTTTGCTAACAGAAGTGATGTATGAAGAGGATGGAATTAAGTAGGAGGAAGGGTTGGAATATGGCAGAGACACAGGGATGGTGACTGGAGGAGGTTTTTGTGGAGTTGTTACTGGTGAAAAGGAAGAAGCAGGTGGATTAAAGGCAGGGTAGGTACAACAAGTAGAGACTGGGTAATAATACTTGGTAGGAAGCGGAATTAACAGGGCTATAGCTGAGGTTGTCATTGGCAATGGACGGCTAGATCCTTGGGAAGGTACGTGGTTAATGGCAGGGCTGGAATGCAGTGGCTTGGCTGGAATCAGGAGATCTGACCATACCTGCAGCACAGGTTGAACAAAAGCAGGTTCACACACACCTTGCCTAATCAGAGACTGCACAGAATCAATACACTCAGATAACTTTTGCTGGGGACAGGAGGAATAATGCTCATCAAAATAAGCCGGATCATCCTCCAATAACCACACCAAGGATTCGACTTGGTCAGAACTGAAGGGGGGAGAGAAGTCATCACTACCATCTGGGATAACTGACAGGGCCGGTTTAACACATAACTTGATTAATGGCTGAATATCATCATAAGACATATAACCCAGATCCACCATGGAATGGGCTGATCGGATGGCTTCCATCAGCTGGTCACTTGTCAATTACTCAAACACCTGGCGACAATACTCCTCATCCTCCTCTGCTAGCAGAGAAAAGTAAGTAATTTCATTAAAATCCATGTTTCAAAAAACACACCACAACAGGATGGTTCCTTATGCAGGCACGTCTGGTCAAGCAGCCCTGGTATACTGTCAAGGATTCTAAATAGACCAGTACTGTGTGCCTACACAGAGGAGACCAACACTGTATGCAGTGAAATAAAAGATGTTTATTTACAAGGTGAACAAAACAGGTGAAGACAACCAGTGCACAAATAACAACAAGCATATATATAAGTCAAGGGGAAATGCCGTAATCATAATTCAAAAGCCAAGCCGAGGTCATATACCAGGAGATCACAGAAGAAGCTGCAGACAGGGAATGGGCAGGAAGGGAATGTCGAGGAGAGGGATCAGGTCAGGTCGGATCAGATCAGAAGTCCAGAAAGGGGACAGCAGGGTCAGATATCAGGCTCAGGGTCAGGTTAGTAGACAGATACCAGGGCGAGGAGTGATTACACACGCCGGGTATTATAGAGGCGTGCTGATTGCATTCAGGTCACACCTGAACGCAGGAAGGGCTGTGTGCTCCATACTGCCAAGAACCCCCCGCTGGTGGAGGCCAGTACTGCAGCCCAAATAACAGGCAGAATCACCAGCGGGGGGACCTTTCCTGACAATGAGCATCTCAATTTGAAACGCGTCAGCTATATACCCCACTGTTTGCTGTATTTTGTAGTGCCTTTTCTTTTTTTACCATTAAAGGCCAACTTTTTTAGGTTCATTGGTGTGCGGCTGTCCATATCCTTCCTTTAAGTTTTTGCTTCGTGCATTGCCGGCACCCACCTGTTTCTGAGAGGACATTGATTGCTCAGGCGCGCTCACCTGGTTGCAAGAATGGCTGTGATAATACCACTCCTGCACATGTGTGTAGGAGCCCCACCACAGAGCTTTGAAGGTACGGCACAGATATGTCCTTTCTTCAGAGTGCATGTGGCGGTGACATCACCAACTGCACCCCGTGTGAATATCTCCTAAACAGTGCAGGTTTAGGAGATACTCACTGTACCTACAGGTAAGTTTTATTATAGGTTTACCTATAGGTACAAATTAAAAAGTGGACTTTACTTCCACTTTCTTTACTTTACATGCTTTACTGTATTTTACTTTACATGTTTACTTTACATTCAGATGACCGAATAGTTTCCTGCAATAAGAAGCGGCTGGACACCGCAACATGGCTATGGCCATATCCAAACTGGCCGTCTAGGCCTCATTCACATGGGCATACTACAGCACTGAGCACACACCTGTGTGAGGACTGTGTTTATCCACACAGGGATTCCATGGGATTCCAGGGTGTTCCATGCAGGCATTCCCATTCATGTCAAATAGTATATAGCAGCTGCATGGCCCTGAATGCACACCGTTTGCATTTAGGGCCATGCACCGCCACCTGCACGCATGTCAAGTTGAGAGCAACATCTGTGTCTTGTGCAGCTGCTGCATCCCAACTGACATCAATGGGAACTCCTATGCATTCCTCCACGGCCCTCACATAGATGTAAGCTGTAGTACACTAATGGGAGCGAGGCCTTTGCTGCGGACAGTATGTGTGCGGCCAAAACTTTGCAGAAATGCTGACCCTGGACGTACACTGACTGCATCCAGGGTCAGATGGAGGCTTTGTTCATACGTACCCAATTACATGCAAACAGTGGCAGCTCTGGCCATTAATACAGTATGTACAGAGTACAGAACTGACAGCTGCTGGAATTCATAAAGACTAGTGTAGGCAGATTTTGTGAAAACGTCCCTCATGCTTTCGAAACATGGTGAAGAATGCGCCAAATTCATATACCTATGTCTAGAACTTGTACTTTAATGTGGCTCATGCTACGCCACTTTTAGAATGCACATGAGTGACTTTTGCAAAATCTGTCTGAGACATTAAATGTGTCTTTTTTACATTGTGTAACATGGAATGCGCCAAATGTAAAATTGCCACATTTGAGAACTACCTGAATTTGGTGGACAAGTTGCTGTCCAAAAGTGTCCCAAATGCTTTATGAATTTGGCGCAATACATCAAAGTGATACTAAAGTCTATTTTTTTTTCTTTTGTTAAAAATTACCAATATGTTATACTTACCTGCTCTTTGCAGTGGATTTGCACAGAGCAGCCCAGATCCTCCTCTTCTCAGGTCACTTGGTATGGGGGCACCTGAGCGAAACTGCTGCTAAGTGTAACCATTCAGGCAAGGAGCTGTGGCCAGGTTCAGCTCCTTTTCTCTCCTTATTGGCTGAATGACTTTGATTCACAGCGGCGGGAGCCAATGGCACCACACTGCTGTTTCAGCCAATGAGTCCCGAGCAGCCGAGACAATCCTACAACATTGCTGGATAGAGATAGGCACACAGGCTTTTTGTTTTAAGGCATATAATAAGATAAAAAAAATCTTCTGATTTTACAACCCCTTTAACAAGAGGAATTAGAGGAGAAGTTCAGCCTGAGCTTTTTAGGCTGGGCTTCTCCTATGGGTCACAGGTGTGCAATTCATTTTGCACTCTTGTGACCTGTTTTCAGCGGAGAGCAGTCTGAAGTTCTCTCTCCGCTGACGTCACCAGGATCAGTCGAGGCAGCGCGTCCTCCCAACTCTGGAAGTCTGGATCTGTCAGCTGCCTAGACTGATGGCAGTCTCAGCCTCTCAGCAAGCCACTGAGACCGCCCTTCACAGCTCAGCGCTCCAATGAGCATGGAGGAGCAGAGCAGAAGAGATGCTGACTGACAGGCAGCAGCTCTCCGCTCGTGGAAGTGTGAGAACCCAGCCATCTGCGATGTTCAGTGGCTCGGTTTTCAGTGAAGAGGCAGCGGGGGACAGATGTGGCATCGGATTAATGATGCATCCACCTAGGTATGTTAAAAAAACATACTTCTCTTTTAATGCTAGTAAAGTGACACAGCAATTTTTCGAATTCCCCCCACTGTATGTTGGCAGCAAACAAAACCGCTTGTAAGAATCTACTTATTTTTGCCGGCAGCCACTCCTATTAAACTGTCTGAATGTAGCCTATATATGAATAAATAGTGCTCGCGTGTCATAACAGTCTCCTGTCATGTAGAGGCAGAGGCGGCTCTAGGCTTTGTGAGGCCTTAGGCAAAACTTAGACATGAGGCCCCACTCACGACCATAATGGGAAAAAATAAGCAATAAAAAATAACGGTGTGCCGACTCCCCTCCTCTGCCCTCCTGCTGACTGCTGGGGGGGTCTTCAGGGTGAAGGCCGGGAAAAGACCCTACCTTTTCTAAAAGAACACAGTGAGTGATACAGATATGAGAGCGATCCAGCTGAGGCTACAGAGATAGGAACTGGGGAATGCGTTTCCTCATTTTCTTTTCTCTGTCTCAAAAGTGAGACTTCATGGGTCTGTTTAGACCCCTGATATCTCACCAAAGAAACCCAAAAACTCACAAAAATGTAAAAAATAAATAAAAAGATTGTAAAAAAAAAAAACACTGTAAAAAAGACAAAAAAAATAAAATAAAATAAAAAGCCATGCACCAATAGGTAGCATAATTTAGCCACACATACACATGTTTCTGTATGGCACGGGTCACCCTCTCCCTAGTAGGGGCCACTACTGTACAATGGCAGTAAACTTGAGTAGGAGAGGAAAGTGGAGTGTATGGGGGGAGGGGGATTTAGTATGTACATAAGAGGGGTGCGGAGTGTATGGTGGGCATTAGTATGTACATGAGAGGGGTATGGAGTGTATGATGGTGGGTAGTATGTACATGAGAGGGATGTGGAGTGTATGGCATGGGTAGTATGTACATGAGAGGGGTGCAGAGTGTATGGCGGGAGGTAGTATGTACATGAGAGGGGTGCAGAGTGTATGGTGGGAGGTAGTATGTACATGAGAGGGGTGCAGAGTGTATGGCGGGGGGTAGTTTTTACATGAGAGGGGTGAGGAGTGTATGGTGGGGGGTAGTATGTACATGAGAGGGGTGAGGAGTGTATAGTGGGGGGTAGTATGTACATGAGAGGAGTGAGGAGTGTATGGTGGGGGGTAGTATGTACATGAGAGGGGTGAGGAGTGTATGGTGGGGGGTAGTATGTACATGAGAGGGGTGAGGAGTGTATGGTGGGGGGTAGTATGTACATGAGAGGGGTGAGGAGTGTATGGTGGGGGGGTAGTATGTACATGAGAGGGGTGAGGAGTGTATGGTGGGGGGTAGTATGTACATGAGAGGGGTGAGGAGTGTATGGTGGGGGGTAGTATGTACATGAGAGGGGTGAGAAGTGTATGGTGGGGGGTAGTATGTACATGAGAGGGGTGAGGAGTGTATGGTGGGGGGTAGTATGTACATGAGAGGGGTGAGGAGTGTATGGTGGGGGGGGGGGGGTAGTATGTACATGAGAGGGGTGAGGAGTGTATGGTGGGGTGGTAGTATGTACATGAGAGGGGTGAGGAGTGTATGTAGGGGGGGTAGTATGTACATGAGAGGGGTGAGGACATGCATACCAGAAAGTGCACTACTGTTTTTTAGGGTACCGACAGGGCACAATTAACATTACTAGATGTTCCCTTTAACATGGCAAATCTTCACATATTGAGTTCTAGTCCGCTTTATTGTTGGAGCATTCTACTGTGTACTAGATCATTGTTGGAACTTCACCATGTGGTTCCTTGAAGTAGTAGTAGTAGTAAGTAATAGTAGTTCTCAGGGCTCACAATGCATTGGAAAATGAAGACAAAGCTTTCATAAATTAAATATTTTGTAACATTAAATAAATGGCACATGTAAAGTTAATTAAGTACACAAACTTTAATTACATTTACTGGTTGTTTTCATGTATTCCACTTAACATTTAGATTTATGAAATTCTATTGCTCTTGTTTGGAGTTCATCTGTAACAAATGTATTATTACCACTTTTATTCCTGCAATCTACAGTTTAGATTAAAGTTCCCCAACACAATGCCTTGTGTTTCGGGAATGTTAATTTACTCCCCCTTCCCTACTGTGTATAGTTGCTACCTGTCAGACTGGGCTGTGACTAACAATTTCATCTTTCATCCCACGAATAATCCAAAACCAATGAGAGTGGTTCCAGATCATGTAATCACTATGTTGACTATGACGTAGTGATCCCATGAAAGTTGAAGGCTTCATTCATTAAATATTCCTTTATTGTGCAAAACTCACTGCATCCTGTAGATGGCAATGTGCCTGTGTTTAATACTGTCATTTCAAGATACAATTACAATATTATAATAATGTTAACACATTTTTTTAATTATACAAAAAAAAACATTTAGAATTATAATAATTTGTGATTTTTTTGGCATATAATAAAAAAAATTCTATTAAAACAGTGTGAAAACTGAAAGCATACATATTTTTTCTATTAAAACAGTGTGAAAACTGAAAGCATCAAAAAAAAAATCTATTAAAACTGTAAGGCGCTGGTAAACTCGAGTTCAGAGGCGTTTGGGCATTTTTTTCAACTGCCCCTGAACACATTTAATGTTATCCTATGTGTCCATGCACACAATCACGTTTTTTGGCGTTTTAAAGCAGTTGGGTTTAGGGCCGTTTTTTCAAACGCAAAATTTTGGGTTCAGACGCTTTTGGCGTTTTCGCGTTTCAGACGGTACCGGCGTTTTGCCGCGATTTCGTTTATAGACGTTTTTAAAGGTGACCTATTTTTTTACATTAGAAATCTCAAAAATTATGGCAAATGATGAAAAACCATTAAAAAAACGTAAACAACTGTAATTGCTTGCATTGCATTGTGGACAATCCACAACTTGTGGCAGGTGACGTGGCCAGGTGACATGGCAGCTGACGTGGCCAGGTGACGTGGCCAGTGGACAATCCACAACTTGTGCCAGGTGACGTGGCCAGGTGACGTGGCCAGGTGACGTGGCCAGGTGACATGTCAAGTGGACAATCCACAACTTGTAGCAGGTGACGTGGTCAGGTGACGTGGCAAGTTGACAATCCACAACTTGTGGCAGGTGAAGTGGCCAGTTGATGTGACCAGTGGACAATCCACAACTTGTGGCCAGGTGACATGGCAAGTGGAAAATCCACAACTTGTGGCAGGTGACGTGGCCAGGTGACGTGGCCAGTGGACAATCCGCAACTTGTGGCAGGTGATGTGGCAAGTGGACAATCCACAACTTGTGGCAGGTGACGTGGCCAGGTGATTTGGCAGCTGATGTGGCCAGGTGATTAGGCAGCTGACGTGGCCAGGTGATGTGGCCAGGTGACGTGGCCAGGTGACATGGCAAGTGGACAATCCACAACTTGTGGCAGGTGACGTGGCCAGGTGACATGGCAGCTGACGTGGCCAGGTGACGTGGCCAGTGGACAATCCACAACTTGTGCCAGGTGACGTGGCCAGGTGACATGTCAAGTGGACAATCCACAACTTGTAGCAGGTGACGTGGTCAGGTGACGTGGCAAGTTGACAATCCACAACTTGTGGCAGGTGAAGTGGCCAGTTGATGTGACCAGTGGACAATCCACAACTTGTGGCCAGGTGACATGGCAAGTGGAAAATCCACAACTTGTGGCAGGTGACGTGGCCAGGTGACGTGGCCAGTGGACAATCCGCAACTTGTGGCAGGTGATGTGGCAAGTGGACAATCCACAACTTGTGGCAGGTGACGTGGCCAGTTGACTTGGCAGGTGACGTGGCCAGTGGACAATCCACAACTTGTGGCAGGTGACGTGGCCAGGTGATGTGGCAGGTGACATGTCCAGGTGACATGGCAAGTGGAAAATCCACAACTTGTGGCAGGTGACGTGGCCAGGTGACGTGGCAGCTGACGTGGCCAGTGGACAATCCACAACTTGTGGCAGGTGACGTGGCCAGGTGATTTGGCAGCTGATGTGGCCAGGTGATTAGGCAGCTGACGTGGCCAGGTGATGTGGCCAGGTGACGTGGCCAGGTGACATGGCAAGTGGACAATCCACAACTTGTGGCAGGTGACGTGGTCAGATGACATGGCAAGTGGACAATCCACAATTTGTGGCAGGTGAAGTGACCAGTTGACGTGACAGGTGACGTGGCCAGTGGACAATCCACAACTTGTGGCAGGTGACGTGGCAAGTGGACAATCCACAACTTGTGGCAGGTGACGTGGCCAGGTGACATGGCAGGTGACGTGGCCAGGTGGTATAGCCAGGTGACGTGGCAGATGATGTGGCAAGTGGACAATCCACAACTTGTGGCAGGTGACGTGGTCAGGTGACGTGGCAGGTGACGTGGCCAGGTGACGTGGCATGTGGACAATCCACAACTTGTGGCAGGTGACGTGGTCAGGTGACGTGGCAAGTGGACAATCCACAACTTGTGGCAGGTGAAGTGGCCAGTTGACGTGACAGGTGACGTGGCCAGTGGACAATCCACAACTTGTGGCAGGTGACGTGGCCAGGTGACGTGGCCAGGTGACGTGGCCAGGTGACGTGGCCAGGTGACATGTCAAGTGGACAATCCACAACTTGTAGCAGGTGACATGTCCAGGTGACATGGCAAGTGGAAAATCCACAACTTGTGGCAGGTGACGTGGCCAGGTGACGTGGCAGCTGACGTGGCCAGTGGACAATCCACAACTTGTGGCAGGTGACGTGGCCAGGTGATTTGGCAGCTGATGTGGCCAGGTGATTAGGCAGCTGACGTGGCCAGGTGATGTGGCCAGGTGACGTGGCCAGGTGACATGGCAAGTGGACAATCCACAACTTGTGGCAGGTGACGTGGTCAGATGACATGGCAAGTGGACAATCCACAATTTGTGGCAGGTGAAGTGACCAGTTGACGTGACAGGTGACGTGGCCAGTGGACAATCCACAACTTGTGGCAGGTGACGTGTCCAGGTGACGTGGCAAGTGGACAATCCACAACTTGTGGCAGGTGACGTGGCCAGGTGACATGGCAGGTGACGTGGCCAGGTGGTATAGCCAGGTGACGTGGCAGATGATGTGGCAAGTGGACAATCCACAACTTGTGGCAGGTGACGTGGTCAGGTGACGTGGCAGGTGACGTGGCATGTGGACAATCCACAACTTGTGGCAGGTGACGTGGTCAGGTGACGTGGCAAGTGGACAATCCACAACTTGTGGCAGGTGAAGTGGCCAGTTGACGTGACAGGTGACGTGGCCAGTGGACAATCCACAACTTGTGGCAGGTGACGTGGCCAGGTGACGTGGCCAGGTGACGTGGCCAGGTGACGTGGCCAGGTGACGTGGCCAGGTGACATGTCAAGTGGACAATCCACAACTTGTAGCAGGTGACGTGGTCAGGTGACATGGCAAGTTAACAAACGAGCAGTGGTTTATTGATGCTTAAAGTGAAAGTATAAAAATGAAAAATTCCGTTCAATATAGGGCCTGGGGGGTCCCCTTAGTTCACCTGTAATGTAGTACATCTGCACTGTGTATAGAAGCTGCTGCTGCAATAATTGCATTTATAAAGCTCAAAAAATTAAATTTTCCCTGCATGCTTTCTTTATTTTGTAAGCAATGACTTGGGGAGCCAATCTGTATGATGAGGCCACAATGTAGAACAAGATTAGATTTTTTTTGGATAAATTCTGGTGTCTCTACCACAGACTTTGGATTCGTACTTCCGAAACGGGTGCATAAAAATTGTTCTCTGGGTGTCGGTGGCGCCTTCACACCGTAACTCTATAGAAGTACTCTTGATGAAAGCAAGAAATGGCCTTGCTGTCAAAAATGTTAATGATATGCACCTGTCAAACAGGTGCAGAAAAATTGTTCTTTGGGTGTCAGTGGCAACTTCACACCATCACCCTATAGAGGTACTCTTGATGAAAGCAAGAATTGGCTTTGCTGTCAAAAATTGTAATGATATGCACATCTGAAAGAGGTGTGGAATAATTGTTCTTTGGGTTTCGGTGGTGCCTTCACGCCGTAAACCTAAACCTTAAAAGGCAGGGGGCCCAACAAAACACCATACCGGACCCTTAACTGAGCACGCAGCCTAACAGGTCCTTCTGAACAATACCAAGCCACATGCCCTCAACATGGGCCGGTGGGTACTTTGGGGCTCTGCCACCCCCCTCAAAGCACCTTGTCCCGATGTTGATGGGAACAAGAGCCTCATCCCCACAACCCAGGGCTGTGGTTGTGGGGGTCTAAGGGCTTATCAGAATCTGGAAGCCCCCTTGAACAAGGAGGCAACCAGATCCTGCCCCCCCCCCCATCTTAATGATTATGTAGTACATAGTACCCCTACCCATTCACAAACAAGTGTCAAAAAGTAAAAAATATATAAAAAATTTAGTGTAGCGCAGCAGTAAGAAACAGTCCACAATGTCTCATAAGTATATTATCACATACACATCCAATAATGTTATGAGTTAATAATGAGAAATAAAAAGAAAACAAACAAGTGAAGTCCTCCATGAATGTGTGCTTATCTACTTCAAAGTACCCTGTGTCTAATCTTCATAAGGTGTGATTATGTCACAGAGCAAAGACATTTTAATTCCCTCCAACCCAGATAAATGGCTCCACTCCTCCTCTCCTCCTCGGTGGGATATGAACTACCATCCTCACAGATTATATATGTATCAAAGCAGGACAGACATATAAACCCCACTTAAAAAGTTGCACTTACAAAAGCAGAAATTAAAATAAATTTTTCATGTATTATCTGGCTCACCATCTCACTCGGCGCAATTCTGGTTAACGTCACAGAGCTCTACTCCTCCCCTAAAAAGGTAATAAAAAGCAGACAATTCTTTTATTAAAAAATAAAAAAAACAGTGTCCTCTGATGTGAATCCATTGTCAATCACGACGCCCGCCACACCCGAATGCCTGGCTTGCCGTTTGACAGTTTTTATATAGGTAAGGGTGGGGCCACCTGGCAACATCACGTGGTGAAACCCCCCCAAGCATGCAGCGGTTGGTTTTAGAGGCTTCCAGATTCCTATAAGCCTCCTGTCTGCATATCCTCACAACCACAGCCCAGGGTTGTGGGGATGAGGCCATTGTCCCCTGCTCCAAAGCATGTTTAAGGGCATGTGATTTGGTATGGTTTAGGAGGGGGAAGCTCGCTTGTCCCTCCCCTTTCCTGGCCTGCCAGGCTGCATGCTCAAGTAAGGGTCCAGTATGTATTCGGGGGAACCCTACACACAATATTTTTTTACTTTATTCCCGGAAATGTTTTTTTTTTTTTATTCAGCTGTCAGCGGGGAAGCCCATTGACAGCTGATGACTTATCGTTATTAAGGATGCAGCACCCGGCTTCCTGGCCCCACTCCTTAATAACCAGCTATGCACTGTGCCCTAAATGGGCAAAGCTTTGCTCAATCATGGCTTAGAATGCACTGTGCCCTGCAAATTCGGGTGTTCGCCAAACGGGCAAACAGGCGATGTTCGGGCCAAACTTTTGCTTGGCCCAAACCATTTGCCCAACTCTATCTATGACAAAGAGCAGCTTACCCGCAGGAAAGCTGCATTGTGAAAGCAACGTTATAGTGCCCTCGAGACACTAAGTGCCTATTTACATTTGCAGTTTGGGGAGCAGTAAAACCCCATAGTTAGGATGTGTATTTACCACCCACCCCCACCCACTGATGTAACGTCAGGGGTCGCAGTAGCGACCCTGTCCCATGCTCCAGGGGGCCTCATATATGCGTTTAAATACAAAAAATATGTTGTTAATCAATGTTGGCTATAAATTCACATCTTTGTAAGATATTACTTAGTCGCCCAAAACCAACGACGCTTGAGTGCAGATTTAACATCCTTATTTTTTAAGCTGTAGATCAGTGGATTCAGCAAGGGGACAGCAGCTGTGTTAAAAAGTGAGAAAACTTTGTTGGACTCCATAGTGTCCATTGAAGCTGGTCTTAAGTATTGACAGACAAGGGTCACATAAAGCAGAATCACCACAGTAAGGTGTGATGAGCATGTGTAAAAAGCTTTATGTTTTCCAATCTGAGAGCGCATGTTCTGTATAGTGTGGATAATGAAGACATAAGGGATGAAGGTAAGAATAAATGGAAAAGTGGCCAGAAAAAGCCCACAGATAAAAATCAAAAAGTCTGAGAGTGAAGTGTCACTGCAAGAAAGTTTTATAAGAGGGACAATATCACAGAAGAAGTGATTTATTTCCATTGATTTGTAACAAGTAAACCTTGATATTAATATAACATGAGGCAAAGATTCTAAGAAACCCAGCACCCAGCTCATACAAGACAAAATACCACAAACTCTACGGCTCATAACCACCGTGTAACGCAAGGGGTTACAGACAGCAACATAACGATCATAACTCATGGCTGTCAGTATTAAGAGCTCGTTACATACTAGAGATGTGAATATGAACATCTGAGTCATACAAGCTTTTACAGAAACTGTGTTATCTCCTGATAGAAAGCTAAAGAGGATCTTGTGTAAGGTGACTGTGCTGGAGGAAATGTCCAAAATGGACAAGTTACATAAAAAGAAGTACATTGGGGTTTGGAGCTGAGGATTTACACAGACGAGAGTCAGAATGGTCGCATTTCCAACAAGAGTGACCAGATAAATCAGAAGAACCAAGAGGAAGATTGGAACTTGAAAGCTCGAAGCCTCAGAAAATCCCTTAATGATAAAATAGGTAAGCATTGTCTGATTTGTTAGATACATTGAGCTAAGAAAATTGCCTACTAAATTCGGAAAGAAGTCATTGTGAACTCAGTAATTCACAAATTCTAAACATGTGTATACAAGAAATGTTCATGTCATTACTTCCATCAAATGATTTGGGGTTAGCAGAACATTTCATGATGTACGAGTGCTTTTGGTTTTCTTTTAGCCTTCCTTACTGTTACTTGACAATGTGGGCTTCCACGCCACAACTTTCATGAACTGATGGGAGCCTAAAAACCAGAAATTTTTTATTGGGTTTTCAAAAATACAACACTACATAAATAGCAGCAGTACATAAATAAGTGTTACAGGTTGGTAAGGCATAGAAACTATTTATGGCACACATAAACAAGCATAGAAAACATGTAGGGATCCACTTAGGAGAGCATAATGTGCAAAGGATGTGGACATGGTCCCATGTTAAGCATAAACTAGACCTATTTACTTTCATTTTGTTAAGCAGGGAGGCAATAAATTGGTAAACTAGTCCACATGTGGTGAGGTGGGGCATGTCTACATGGAGCTTTTGACACCTGTAAGTAATTGCCTTGACCTGAATATGCAGGGTGTTAGGTTAGGCTTGCCCCTGGTATATGCTTAGTGGACAATGGTTGTGTATTCTGTGCTGTATTTGTTCTAATAAAACTCAGATTCTGGATAAACAGTAAATAAAGGGGGCATCAAGTTATAGTTTTTGATTGTCTACTTTGCTCTCCTTAACCACAGCCCCGGACCAATATGCTGCTAAATGCCCAGAGGCGTTTTTACAATTCGGCACCGTGTCGCTTTAACAGACAATTGCGCGGTCGTGCGACGTGGCTCCCAAACAAAATTTGCGTCCTTTTCTTCCCACAAATAGAGCTTTCTTTTGATGGTATTTGATTGCCTCTGCGATTTTTATTTTTTGAGCTATAAACAAAAATAGAGCGAAATTTTTGAAAAAAAAAACAATATTTTGTACTTTTTGTTATAAGAAAAATTGAATAAACTAAATTTTAGTCAAACATTTAGGCCAAAATTTATTCAGCCACATGTCTTTAGTGAAAAAAAAAAAAATCGCAATAAAAAAAAAAAAATTAGCTACCTAGCGGCAACAGTGACACTAATACAGCGATCAGAAAAATGATCGCTTAGTGACACTGGCAATAGGGAGTGAAAGGGTTAACTAGGGCGGTGATCAAGGGGTAAAAACTTTATTAGGGGGGGTACGGGGGCTACCCTGAACCTAACACTAACTGCCTGTCACACTGACACTAAATGCAGTGATCATACATATATGATCACTGCATTCAGTGACAGTGTGACAGGGGGTTGGGGGGGGGGGGGGGTGATCGCAAGGGGTTAAATGTGCCTATGTGTACTGGTGTCAGTGTAGTGTTGGTGCAGACTTACTGTGCCTCTTCTCTCATCTCGGCGGTTTGAAAATACCGCCGAGATGAGCGCTGCATCACTTCCTCTGCCTATGTTTACATTTTACAGGCAGAGGAAGTGACACGGCAGCGGTGCACAGGATTGGCTGGGAGCGATCACGAGGGGGCGGACAGAAACAAACCGCCGCCCCCTCGAGTCGGATAGCTCCCGGAGGTAAGCCGTCCGCCGCACGCCGCGGAGGGGGTCCCGATCGGACCCCCGACCCACTAGTAGGCATGGACGTAAATTTACGTCCATCTGCCTGTCCGAGCCCTTTTGTAGACGTAAATAGGCGTGCGGCGGGCGTTAAGTGGTTAAAGGGGTTCTAAAGGATTTTTTTTTTTCATAATAAACATCCTTTACCTGCAGACATTCCTCTTTTCACTTCCTCATTGTTCGTTTTTGCTCAGAAGTTGCTCTATTTCTTCTCTGTTCTGTTCACTTCCTGCTTGTCCGATTGTTACTCACCATCATGAAGGGAGGCTTTACTGCGGTGGTCAGTGACGCGCTCGCCCCTTCCTGGGAACTACATCTGTGCGACAGGACGCTCTCTATATGTTAGAGACTTCAAGGAGGTGTAAATTACTGAGTGTGCCCCAATCCATACTGGGAAATGTAGTTCTTACATGAACGAGCGCCGCAAAACCAGGAAGTAAATGAGAGAACAGAAACTAGAACGCCGGAGGTGCTATAGATGAAGGAATTTAATAGGTATTTACTCGTTTTTTAACAGAATCATTACACTATTCTATCTGTCTACCTTGCAGACATTAATTTTAGGCAAACATTTTTTTTTCCTTTACAAATCCTTTAATATTAAATTAATATGTGTTGGACAAAATGCTTGCATGTTTTTATTGATAGTATTTTGTTTTCTTCAAGTCTCCTCACTATTACATGTCTAGTTGCATGGTTTTGATTCTTTTCATGTCCTACTGAAAGATCAGGCAGAAAAAAATAGCTTTCACGGATACTTGCAGGGAACAGGAGGTTGATTCATGTCTAAGGCCGCGTACACACGATTGAACATGTCCGCTGAAACTGGACCAGTTTCAGCGGACATGTTCGATCGTGTGTACGGCCTATCGGACCGTTTTCCAGCGGACAAAAGTTTCTAGACATGCTTAGAAACCTGTCCGCTGGAAACCTGTCCCTCGGACATGTTCGCTGGTTAGTTTACGAAAGCATCGGACAAAAATCCTGCGCATGCTCAAAATCCAGTCGACGCATGCTTGGAAGCCTTGAACTTCGTTTTTTCATCACGTCGTTGTGTTCTACGTCACCGCGTTCTGGTCCGAGGGGATTTTTGTCCGATGGTGTGTACGCACATCAGACCAACAGACAACTTCAGCCTGGTCCGCTGGAAACGGTCCGTCAGACATGTTTCCTCGGACATGTCTCATCGTGTGTATGCGGCCTAAGGCTTTAGAACACCAGAAGGGACAACATTTGACCATTTTTTGGCTAGCATTTGTGCAAACAATGTCTTCTTTCTCATTTCATAGTGAGTCAGTGGCCAGGCATGGCCATGGTCCTACAGGTGGATGGTGAGCAGCATTCCCCAGCAGTAGGAAGCATATTTTTTGTATAATGTTTTCTTACTTTATAGTAGTTGGGGAGTCATAGTTGTTTTAAATGCTTTATATTACAAACTGTATCTGTGTTATAAAACAAGGGTATTCAATGTTTATTTGACCATAATGCATACAAGAATAATTTTCATGGCTCAATACGCGATTTTTGGGTACATGACTGTATCCTGTTTAATGAAAGCAATGCTGTATGTCACAGTACTTTAGGTGCAGCCTTTTAGGTCTTCATGGCCTACCTTATGATATTATAATTGTATTGCCCAATTGTAACCACCCTGGACTTCCTAAAAGGTATAAGGACACACAAAAAGCCCAGACTAGCCTTAGACAGCTGGGTTAGTTATAGGCACTTATGTGCTGCTGTACAATTTACAAGGGGTAACCTGCAAGTAAGCTTTGTTTCCAGTAACTTAGAAAATTGAGTACTGTCCCTGATACTTTTTTTATTTGCACTAACATACAATTTTTCAGGACAAGCTTTTGGGGTGTTACCCCTTGTTCAAGGTCCACTTCGGTACTGCTTGGACCTTGAAGAAGGGGTAACACCCCGAAAGCTTGTCCTGAAAAATTGTACGTTGGTGCAAATAAAAAAAGTATCAGGGACAGTACTCAATTTTCTCTGTCACAATTGCACTAATATGGCTACAATCACGTCAAGTATTTCCAGTAACTTCTAAGCATGTTCCAATGTCTCTACTTACACAGATTAGAAAGGTAGGCATTCCTGCACAGAGAGACTGCAGTTGTTAGCTTCCATGTACTGTATGTTTGCAACTGTATGCCACTTAGACCTCTGTCTGTATATTTTAGAAGTGCTGAATTGAAGAGTTGATTCCTGTGAAATACATTAAAACATTAAAGCCTTGGTGCCCAACCTGCAGCCAGAGTGCCCCAGGAATTAGTACTAAAAAAGTGAGCATTGATTGGTAAAGGTTCCGTAGATTGCTAAATGTCTCCTGCATGTCTTCAGTCTCCAACACGCAGGGCCGCCATCAGGAATTTTGGGGCCCCTTACACAGCTTCGGGCATGTGGGCCCCCTGGAGAAGAGAACCGGGGGGGGGGGGTGCTGCCGCATGAAATTGAGAAGCGGGGGGGCTGCTGCCACGAATTGAGAAGCGGGGGGGGGGGCCCTTTACAAAAAGAAGAAATAAAGAAACATATATATAAAAAAGGGGGGTAGCCATCCGGGGCCCTGGGGACCTCTGTGGCCTTTAATAAAAAGAGAATATATATATATATATATATATATATATATATATATTTTTTTTTTTTAAAGGGTGGTTGCCAACTGGGGCCCTGGGGACCTTATTTTTTATTTTTATAAAAGGAAATTACAAAAAAAGGGGGCTTTCCATTCGGGACCTCTGGGCCCTTTAATTAAAAGAAACCTCTGGGCCCTTTAAAAAAAAAAATATATATATATATATAAAAAAGAAATAAACATTTATATATATAAAAAAACAAGGGGGTTGCCTTCCAGGGCCCTGGGGACCTCTGCGCCCTTTAATAAAAAATAAAAATATAAAAAAATATATAAACAAAAATAAAAAATACAATTATAAAAAAAAGGGGGTTTGACACATGGGGCCCTGGGGACCTCTGAGCCCTTTAATAAAAATACATCTATATATTAAAAAAATATATATATAAAAAAGTAAAAAAAATATATAAAAAAAGGAGGATTGTCATCCTAAAATAAAAGAAATAAAAAAATATATAAAAAATGTATTTTTTTTTATAAAAAAAGGGGGATTGTCATCTTGGGCCCTGGGGATCTCCAGGTCCCTGTGGACCTCCGGACCTCAAAAAAATAAATAAAAGAAAAAAAATTGTCCCTTTAATAAAAAATAAAAGAAAAATATATTAAAAAAATATATATTTTTTATAAATAAATAAAAAAGAGGGGGTTGCCATCTAGACACCTAAAAAAAATGGCCCTTTAATAAAAAAAAAAAAAATATATTAAAAAATAAATATATTTTTTTATAGAAAATAAATTAAAAAAAAGGGGGGTTGCCATCCAGTGCCCTGGTGGTCTATGGGCCCCTGTGGACCTCCGGACCTCTAAAAAAATAAAAGAAAAAAAAATGGCCCTTTAATAAAAAATAAAAGAAAAATATATTAAAAAAATATATTTTCTTATAAAAAAAATATTTAAAAAAGAAAAAAAAGGGCTTGCCATCTGGGGCCCTGGTGGCCTCCGGGCCCCTGGGGACCTCCTGACCTCTAAAAAAAATAAAAGAAAAAAAATTGGCCCTTTAATAAATAATAAAATAAAAATATATTAAAAAATATATTTTTTTTTATAAAAAAATATATTTTTTTATTAAAAAAATATATATTTTTTTATAAAAAAAGGGCTTGCCATCTGGGGCCCTTGGTGGCCTCCGGGCCCCTGGGGACCTTTTTTTTTTTTTTTTAGGGTGGTTCCCATCCGGGCCCCTGGGGACCCCCGGGCCCCTTACAGGTGTAATGCCTGTACCCCCCTGATGGCGGCCCTGCCAACACGTGTAGAATGTCCCTAGTTTTTGACTCTCCCATGCGCTATGTTCCCAGCCTCTGACTATCTACTGTAAAATGCCAGAAGTCTCTGACAATTCTCTAAAACAGTAGTCTCCAAGCTGCGGCCCTAATGTGGCCCTTTGCTCGCCTTTATCCCATCATTGATGCATTTGTCATGCTACTGACACCAATGATGGGGCATAATTCCTGCCACTAACAACAAAAATGGGCCACTATTTCTCCCCCTAATACCAAAGATTGGACATTGTTTACTCCAACTGGGCAAAGTCCGGCCCCCCTAGTCTAAAGTACAGTCAATTGGCCCTATCTTAGGAAGTTTGGAGTCCCCTACTCTAAAAATCACATATACTAAATGTTATGTGTGCCCTCCTAGGGATGTCAGCTGACACAAATAAGGCCTGTTATAACTAACACATTGACCAACACTGTTTTAAAGGATTGATCAGCATGCCTAGAAACTGAATACTGGGGAATTGTTGGTCAGGGTGTCAGCATCAATAGACCTCAACCCATCTACTACCTGTTAAAGAAAGTCTACTAGAGAGCTTGAATATTTGTGGCCCCTTGAATCCTGTCGCTGCTAAGCGTATTGACATGCATACGAATGGGATTTATACGTGAAGGACCACATAATGATTTATAATAAAAATTACTATACAAGGTAAAAAGTACTAAATAAAGCTAGCCATAGACTAGTAGAATTGTTTTCAAAACATTTTATTTTTAAAACTCTTGCTCAATTTTCTAATTGTTAGTTAGCCAGTGGTGGCTTTTAAATTATCATTTTCGTGGGGGGCAGCAAACACCCCCCCCCCCAGTCAGCGCCCTAAGCCCACCCTTTTTTGAAGCCTGTTAGCCTTGCTCTAATCATGTGCTTTAAACCCCCCCCCCCCCCCGCGCCGCAATTGGAATCCATCCGTCCAGCGCCCTGCATGGAAATTATGGGGCTGGATGCATGGATGGGGGGTGGGGCCAAACCAACATTAATGTTTGATAGCAGGGATGAGAAAATTTGAAGGAACAGAATGGAATTTTTTTTCTTGAATGAACAAAATTCACAGTGAATGTCATTTTCTTTCTGGAAAGTCAGTTTGGTCCAAAATTAAATGTTAAAAGCAAAGGAAATTTTGAAGCACTTTTGAACAACATCTGTGGAGTCATTAAATGCACTACGAATTTTCATATGAACGCGTGAAAATCTACTAGTGTAAGGCCAGCTTTAGCATAGTGCTAATTATGGTGGAATGACAGGAAGAACTAATTACCGTATTTATCGGCGTATAACACGCACCCAAACTTTAAGAGGGAAGTTTCAGGAAAAAAGCTTTCCCCAGCCCCCTGCGTATAACACGCAGGCACAGTTTACCCTCTATTTTCAGGGTAAAAAAAGTGAGTGTTCTACACCAATAAATACAGTAATTGCACATAAATGAATAAGGACGTGTCATTATAAACACTGTTTTGCTCACCCTGATTACTCGCTTGTCTGCAGTGAATGAGATATTTCGGGAGAGGTTGACTGCTTCACTTTCATTGTGAAATTATCGTCTATTTAAGACTGTGGTGTTTTTTGTTTCAGCGCAGGAACCAGCATTTTTAGACTGAAACTCTTTTCTTTATTGAACATTAGTATAGTCCACAGACATGTCTGCTTCAGTCACATGTATATAACTAGGTCTACAAATATATTAAACAGAATGATAAAAAAATACAATAAAACACTGTTCCTTTTCAGAAATCACAAAATAATTAAAGCTATGAAAAATACTGCACTGTGGTTATAGTTATAATAGCAGAACATTTCTTATTTCTCCAGAGAAGAAACCTCAGCAGACTGAGTCTGGAAATCCCAAGATTAGTTAGGATTTACATTCACAATAAAAACAACAGATTAATTGCTGATACTATTTATTTTTTGTCCCAGTAGTTTTGTTAATTTATTTTAGTCATTAATATACTGTAGTTCTGACACTTTTCCCACAGTGATTTACAGAACATAGTGAATTAACCCTAACTCCATTTTTTTATTTGTGGATAGAGTAGGTACAGTGAGGGAAAAAAGTATTTGACCCCCTACTGGTTTTGTATGTTTGCCCACTGACAAAGAAATGATCAGTCCATAATTTTAATAGTAGGTTTATTTTACCGGGGAGAGAAAGAATAACAAACAAAAAAATCCAGAAAACACATTTCATAAAAGTTGTAAATTGATTTGCATTTTAATGAGTGAAATAAATATTTGACCCCTTCGCCAAACATGACTTAGTACTTGGTGGCAAAACAATTGTTGGTAATCACAGAGGTCAGACATTTCTTATAGCTGGCCACCAGGTTTGCACCTATCTCAGGAGGAATTCTATCCCACTCCACATATTTTCTATGGGATTAAGGTCTGGAGATTGGCTAGGCCACTTCAGAACGTTAATGTGCTTTTTATTGAGCCACTCCTTTGTTGCCTTGGCCGTGTGTTTTGGGTCATTGTCATGCTGGAATACTGATCCACGACCCATTTTCAATGGCCTGGCTGGGGTATAGAGGTTTTCACTCAAGATTTGACGGTACATGGCCCCGTCCATCGTCCTTTTGATGCGGTAAAGTTGTCCTGTCCCATTAGCAAAACACCCCTAAAGCATAATGTTTCCACCTCCATGTTTGATGGTTGGGATAGTGTTCTTGGGGTCATAGGCAGCATTCCTCCTCCTCCAAACACAGTGAGATGAGTTGATGCCAATGAGCTTGATTTTGGTCTCATCTGACCACAACACTTTCACCCAGTTCTCCTCTAACTCATTCAGATGTTCATTAGCAAACTTCCGACAGGCCTGTACATGTGCTTTCTTGAGCAGGGGGACCTTACTGGCGCTGCAGGATTTCAGTACTTCACAGAGTAGTAGATTACCAATTGTTTTCTTATTGACTATGGTCCCAGCTGCCTTGAGATCATTGACAAGATTCTCTCTTGTAGTTCTGGGCTGATTCCTCACTGTGCACATGATCATTGAAACTCCACGAGGTGAGATTTTGCATGGAGCCCCAGACCGAGGGAGATTGACAGTTATTTTGCGTTTCTTCCATTTGCAAAGAATCACAACAAGTGTCACTCTCTCGCCAAGCTGCTTGGCGATGGTCCTGTAGCGCATTCCAACCTTGTGTAGGTTTACAATCTTGTCCCCGACATCCTTGTGCAGCTCTTTGGCCTTGGCCATGGTGGAGAGATTGAAATCGGATTGATTGCTTCTGTGGACAGGTGTCTCTTATACTGGTAACAAGCTGAGATTAGGAGCACTCCCTTTAACCACTTTGTTTCCCTGTCACGTCCAAAGACGTGAACAGCGCAAACCTGAGGCGCCGGGTTGACGTCTTTGGACGTGACAGCCTTTCCCCGCTCCCTGCGCGCATCGGCGAGAAACTGTGTTGGCCGTGTCCCTTGGACACAGCCAATCACAGATCGTGCTGAATGGCCAATCGCAGAGGCCATTCAGCACTCGATCCCGCTGTCCAATGAGAGATGATCTCAATTGTAAACAAATGAGATCATCTCTCATCGCCGGCTTTCTCTCCTCACACATAGCGTGTGAGGAGAGAAAGAGAGTGACAGCGGTTACAGTGAGTTTAAAAAAAAAAAGTTAAAGTTTAAAAACAGCGCCAGTGTCTCTGCCAGTGCCACCTGCCAGTGCAAACAGCCTGTGCCACCTGCCAGTGCAAACAGCCTGTGCCACCTGTCCCTGCCATCAGTGCCACCTGCCCCCAGTGCCATCTGCCCCTGCCATCAGTGCCATCTGCCCCTGCCATCAGTGCCATCTGCCCCTGCCATCAGTGCCACCTGCCCCTGCCATCAGCGCCACCTGCCATCTGCCGTAAGTGCCATCTGCCATCAGTGCAATCTGCCATCAGTGTCACCTGCCAGTGCAATCTACCATCAGTGCCACCTGCCAGTGCAATCTACCATCAGTGCCACCTGCCTGTGCCACCTGCCTGTGCCATCTGCCATCAGTGCCACCTGCCCGTGCCACCTGCCCGTGCCATCTGCCATCAGTGCCATCTGTCATCAGTGCTATCTGCCCGTGCCATCTGCCCGTGCCATCTGCCCGTGTCATCGGTGCCATCTGCCATCCGTGCCATCCGCCCGTGCCAGCTGCCATTAGTGCTACCTGCAATTAGTGTAATTTGCCATCAGTGTCACCTGCCAGTGCAATCTCCCATCAGTGCCACCTGCCAGTGCAATCTACCATCAGTGCCACCTGCCTGTGCCATCTGCCTGTGCCACCTGCCATCAGTGCTATCTGCCCGTGCCACCTGCCCGTGCCATCTGCCATCAGTGCCATCTGTCATCAGTGCCATCTGTCATCAGTGCTATCTGTCATCAGTGCTATCTGCCATTAGTGCTACCTGCCATCAGTGCTACCTGCCATCAGTGCCATCTGCCATCAGTCCGTGCCATTTGCCGTCAGTGCCACCTGTCAGTGTCATCAGTGCCAACAATGGCTAAAAGATCCTTTTCACTCGAGGAGGCATATGAAATTATGGCGGCTGACGAGAGCAACGGGGAGCTCTGCGATTCGGATTCCCCTGAAAATTCCGACAACGAATCTGACGTCACCTATGAGCCGATAGTCAGCAGTGAAGAAGAGACATCCGAGGAGGAGGAGGACGAGGAGGAAGAAGAAGAGGAGGACGAGGAAGAAGAAGAGGAGGAGGAGGGTCCACCCGCCAGAAGAAGGCGTATTGCTAAGGAAGCAGTGCCATCCACCAGCACCGCTGTGCCATCCACCAGTACCGCAATACCTCAGCAAGCAAGGTCACGTACCAGTGGGGTGTCACCTCAGTCCCAAAGGGTTAGGTCCCATGCCAGCCTTCCCTATTCCCTTCAGAACCCCCTGTGGCTTCCTTCTAATTCAGGAGAAGCCAACATTCCCCCCTTCACTGCCCAGCCAGGAGTCCAGGTGGACACAGAAAATTTTGCCCCGATTAACTTTTTTAATTTAATTTTCACCGACAACATGCTTGCCTCAATTGTTACCCAGTGCAATCTTTATGCAGAACAATTTATTTCCAGTAACCCCACATCCCATTATGCCCGTCCCTTCGAGTGGAGAGCCCTAACAGTGGAAGAGTTTAAAAAATTTTTGGGCCTCATATTCTGTATGGGACTAAACCACAAAAACCAGCTACGTGCCTATTGGTCAAACCGCCCCATCTACCACATGCCCATATTTTCCTCAAAAATGCCCAGGTCCAGATATCAATTGATAATGAGATTCCTACACTACAACGACAATACCCAGTGCCCTCCCCGAAATGACCCAAGTTTTAATAAACTTTATAAAATTCGGCCACTACTTAATTATTTTTCCGAAATTTTCCCCCAGTTGTTTACCCCGGACCAACAAATATGTGTAGACGAATCCTTAGTAAAATTTTCTGGCAGGCTGGGCATAAAACAATTCATTCCCAGTAAAAGGGCCCGCTATGGGGTGAAGCTCTATAAATTATGTGACCGAGCCACAGGTTATACGTATGCCTTCAACGTATACGAAGGAAAGGACAGCCAGCTACACCCCCCTAATTGTCCAGACTACGTAGGAACCAGCGGGAAAATTGTTTGGCTACTCCTGAACCCACTCCTGGAGAAAGGATACCACTTATATGTGGACAATTTCTACACAAGTTTGCCCCTGTTCCAAAACCTTTTCCAAAAAAAACCCCAGCATGCGGCAAAGTCTTGTCGTCAAAAAATTAGAAAAAGGGGAGACGGCGAGTTTACGTACAGAGGAAGTTCTGGCTGTGAAATGGAGGGACAAAAGGGATGTGTACGTGCTTTCTACCATCCACAACAACACATTCGTTGAGACCAGAACAAGGAATGGGCTAATCCAGAAACCGAAATGCATTTATGACTACAATAAGTTCATGGGGGGTGTCGATTTGAACGACCAGATGCTGGAACCCTACCTTTCTACAAGAAGATCATACCAGTGGTATAAAAAAGTTTCAATTTATTTGTTCAATTTGGCCGCGTACAACACATATGTGATACATCGGAAATCCACTCCAAGACCCAAACCCTATCTTTTCTACCTGGAGGAAATCACCACTGCCCTTTTATACCCCAGCAACCCACCAGCATACATTCGATCCGATGTGGTTAGCCGACTCAACGAGCGCCACTTTCCAGATAAACTCCCTCCCAGACCAACAGGTCATAAATGCCAAAAAAGATGCAAGGTGTGCTCCAAAGCAGGAGTGAGAAGAGACACCATTTATTATTGTCCTAAATGCCCTTCCCAACCAGCCCTCTGCGTAGTTGGTTGTTTCGCCCGTTACCATACCTCACTAAATTATTAGTCACTTTCTGCCATTTACCTTCACACCCCTTATACCTCTGCTTATGACCCCGGCTTGTTATTTGACCACGATTCTGCCTACCGATTCTGTTTATACCTCTGCCTGATCTGGAACTGACCCTGGACTGTTATTTGACCACGCTTATGCCTACCGATTCTGTTTATACCTCTGCCTGATCTGGAACTGACCCTGGACTGTTATTTGACCACGATTATGCCTACCGATTCTGTTTATACCTCTGCCTGATCTGGAACTGACCCTGGACTGTTTGACCATTCTTTTTGCCTGCCTCTTGGACTGATCTTTTACCCTGCCAGTGGACTAGTGGGATTCATAGCACAGGGGTCTCACATATGTGAGGGGCTCCAGAATTTGTTTTTCTGGATGAAGAAAACAATTGTTTTTGTTTTCTCATTCTAGATTAGGGTCTGGTTGCCCGGAGGCTTCAAAGAGATTTGGGTGGGAGAAGCCTCCACCCCTGTCCCCATTCTGTCCTGAATGAGGCCCTACTTCTGCCTGTAGGACCTATGCCATCATGCCTCTGCCTGGTGCATGAACTGACCACCTGCACTAACCCTGACGGGACAGTATCCTTGCCTGGACAATTGTGTATGCCGTTGCTGACCAAGTCCCTGCCTGCTGCCTGGACCAGTGCTATCCTGCTGTGTAGAACTGCGCTACTATTACCACAGGTAATCTTTTGTTTACGCTTTGCTCAGCATAATGTATTTTGGGGTGTAACTCTTGGTATGTGCATGCTATGTGTCTCTGGAACACCGGACCGTGTTCCTTGCATGTTTGATCTCTGTATGTGGTCAGGCTGTGTAGAAGTCTCACACATGGGGTATCGTTTTACTCAGGAGGAGTAGCAGAATGTATTTTGGGGTGTCATTTTTGCTATCTAAATGCTATGTGTTGGAAATATCTTAGAAACGCACAACTTTGTGTAAAAAAAATGCGTTTTCATTTTTTTTCCACGTGTTCCAAAAACTTCTGGAAAACAATGAACCGTTCAAAAGACTCATTATGCCTCATAGATTATACGTTGGGGTGTTAGCTTTCCAAAATGGGGTCATTTTGTGGGTAATTTCATTATCCTGGTGTTCCAGGGCCTTCAAAAGTGTAATAGGTAGTCAACTAGTTAGATGTGCAATTTATGCTCCTAAAACCCTGGATGGCGCTTCCTGCATGTTGGGCCTCCGTATGTGGCCAGGCAGTGAAAAAGTCTCACACATGGGGTATCGTTTTACTCAGGAGGAGTAGCAGAATGTATTTTGGGGTGTCATTTTTGCTATCTAAATGCTATGTGTTGGAAATATCTTAGAAACGGACAACTTTGTGTAAAAAAAATGCGTTTTCATTTTTTTTCCACGTGTTCCAAAAACTTCTGGAAAACAATGAACCGTTCAAAAGACTCATTATGCCTCATAGATTATACGTTGGGGTGTTAGCTTTCCAAAATTGGGTCATTTTGTGGGTAATTTCATTATCCTGGTGTTCCAGGGCCTTCAAAAGTGTAATAGGAAGTCAACTAGTTAGATGTGCAATTTATGCTCCTAAAACCCCGGATGGCGCTTCCTGCATGTTGGGCCTCCGTATGTGGCCAGGCAGTGAAAAAGTCTCACACATGGGGTATCGTTTTACTCAGGAGGAGTAGCAGAATGTATTTTGGGGTGTAATTTGTGGTATGCACATGCCATGTGAGAGAAATAAGCTATTACAATTTTGAGAACATTTTTAAATAAAAAATAAAAATCTTAATTTTGCAAAGTATTGTGGGAAAAAATTACAACTTCAAATACCTCACCATGCCTCTTAATAAATACCTTGGAATGTTTACTTTCCAAAATGGGGTTATTTGGGGGGAATTTGTACTTTCCTGGCTTGTTGGGGTCTCAAGAAATGAGATAGGCCTTCAGTACATCAGGTGTAATCAGATGTGATAATTTTTTATGATTTGCACTATAGCTTGTAGACTCTAAAATTTTCACACAGACCAAATAATTTCGAAAAATGTTGGGTTATTTTTATCAAAGACATGTAGCAGTATAAATTGTGGCCAAAATTTATGAAGAAAAATTAATAATTTGCAAAATTTTATCACAGAAACTAAGAAAAAATCTTTTTTTTTCAAAATTTTCGGTCTTTTTTTATTAATAGCGCAAAAAATAAAAAACCCAGAGATGATCAAATACCACCAAAAGAAAGCTCTATTTGTGGGAAGAAAAGGACAAAAAAATCATTTAGGTATAGTGTTGCATGACTGAGTAATTATCATTCAAAGTGTGAGAGTGCTGAAAGCTGAAAATTGCTCTGGGCAGGAAGGGTGTTTAAGTGCCCAGTAAGCAAGTGGTTAAGAGTTTAAGAATACTTACTTCACTCATTTAAATGCAAATCAATTTATAACTTTTTTGTAATGCGTTTTTGGATATTCTTGTTGTTATTCTGTCTCCCGCTGTTAAAATAAACCTACCATTAAAATTATAGACTGATTATTTCTTTGTCAGTGGGCAAATGTACAAAATCAGCAGGGGATCAAATACTTGTTCCCCTCACTGTAAGAGGTAGACCAGTTTTAAATGCAGTATGCATCTCAAAAGAACTTTATATTCTTACAAGGGTCATCTGGACAGGAAGTGCAGAAAAATCTACCCCTGATTTTTTTTAAGTTGTTGTCTGTCACCATTGGTGGGCTTACTTTTACATCATATTCTGTCTGACACATTAAAAAGACAGGTAACAAAGGAATTTTCCTAATTTTTCTATTCTCTTACATCAATTAAATAGACAAGGCACAAGAAGAAATCCTTCAAATGAGACAAAGGGGGTTATTTACTACAAATTGCACTGAAAGTGCAGTCACTGTAGATCCGAGGATGACATGCAAGGAAAATTAAAAACAGCATTTTAGCTTGCACATGATTGGATAATAAAATCAGCAGAGCTTCCCCTCATTTCAGATCTACTCCTTAGATTTACAGCGATTGCACTTCCAAGTGCACTTTCAGTGCAATTTAAAGTGCACTTTGCACTTGTAGTTTGCACTTGTAGTGCAAAGTGGATTTTCCTTTCGTAAATAACCCCCAAAGACAGCAATAAAAGATTGAAAAAACATAAAAGCAGTGGAAGTGCAACACCAATGTTTGTTGAGTCCAGAAAGTATTGTAATTAAATCTTATTAGAATGGAAAAAAAACAACCAACGCGTTTCAAAGGTTAAAGTGTAACCTCCATAGGACTGGACTCAAACAAGTATGTGAAGTGTAGTGTTAGTTTAGTCTACTAAAACATATAAAAAGTAGCGCTAAAAATGATGATGGTACCCTGGTCCAAATACAATCAAGTGACTGATATATAAACAAAGGGGAAAAAATAGTCTATATGTGATGTGGTGGAAACTTGATTGAGGTCAAGACTAGAAATTGATGTCCCAAATTAACAATAATTCACTGTGAAACGTGGTACACAAAGTGATGAACCAGCCACCAATCAGATAGAGGCTTACAGGATATATTGAACCCAAATGAGCCTACGCCCAGAGGGTCAATAAGGTTGAGTAAATGTGTAGACTGTTGGCACCGCAAGACCAGATCTTCTAATGGCAAACCACCAAACGAAAGAGGAATGGCAACAACTTGAAGATGGTAACTCACAGATGATCAAACCCATACAGCCAATGCGTGGAGGAAAAAACAGAAGGCGCACATAGTGTAATACCATAGGCACGGCTGGGCGGACAATACAAGTCGATCGATTGGTCGGTGGGACACCGTGCTGCTCCTTTGCTGACTCTCCGTCAATAAACGGCTGATCTGTGACAGTCACAGATCAGCCGCTCATTGACGCAGAATGAAGCTGACTGATGGTCCATCGCGCCTACAAACCATCGGTTAAAAAAAACAATTGTGTCAGAAAGCGGTGACGCAAAACACGACGTGCATAAAAAAAAGTTCAATGCTTCCAAGCATGCGTCGACTTGATTCTGAGCATGCGTGGATTTTTAACCGATAGTCGTGCCGACTAACGATCAGTTTTGACCTATCGGTTAGGAATCCATCGGTTAAATTTAAAGCAAGTTGGCTTTTTTTTACCCAATGGTACCCACACACGATCGGTTTTGACCAATGAAAATGGTCCATCAGACCATTCTCATCGGTTTAACCAATAGTGTGTATGCGGCCTTAGCGCACCGACGGGTATCACGCTCCCCACCCAGGCTAAACAGGCACAAAACTGGTTCCAGAATGGAAACTCCCTTTGGCCTTAATGAGCCAACTTAATTCAGCTGGGCTCATTACCTCTACCCCTGCAGGACTCTCAGCACTTCCCCCTAGTGGTACAAATCGGCATAGAGCCTGAATCTGGGACACACAGATTTGCCATCCTGGATGTAATCAGGAGATTTTACCTGCATGCTGTCACAGTTGTTATTCATGGCATGCCTTATATGCAACTATTTTGGGAAACGGTTAAATCAATAATTTTAGTTCAAGTAAAAAAAAAAAAAGAAAGGGAACGGAAGGGAAGGGAGTAATATTTATAGGAAAGATTTTACATAAGCAACAGCAAAATAAAAAGAATTTAAAGTGTTACTAAACCAACAAAAGTAAAATCAGTCTGTATATGCAGTAATGCATGCTTGCTATACTCACGGGGGAACCTAAGCTGGTCATCCTCTGTATTGTGTAAAAAGGCTGTTTGAAACTGTCTTCCCTGTTCTTCCCTTCTTCCACTGTTCCCAATCCATCTCCTGATAGAACAAAGGCTAGGGGACCAGCTGCACATGCTCAATTTGGTGTGCATTGCTAGAGATGTTTTTGTTTCTTGGGAGTGTGCATGAGCTCAGCTTAAGGCCAATCAGCACGGTCCAGACAGAGGGTCAGGGGTCCTGCAGCCTTATAGGACAGTCAGAGAAGAATGAAAACTCATCCTACAAAAGTTTTAACCAGACACTAATTGAAGTCACAAGACTGCTCTAACTTCTGATGAAAAAAATTTAGCAGTTTATATTTACCAAAACTATTGCATTTCCATGTTCTGTGTATTGTGGGAGACCAGATATGGTGAATGCAGAGTCCTGGGTTTAGTATCACTTTAACCACTTCAATACCGGGCAATTTCACCCCCTTCCTGCCCAGACCAATTTTTAGTTTTCAGCGCTGTCGCATTTTGAATGACAATTGCGCGGTCGTGCGACGTGGGTCCCAAACAAAATTTACACCCTTTTTTTTCTCACAAATAGAGCTTTCTTTTGGTGGTATTTGATCACCTCTGCGGTTTTTATTTTTTGCGCTATAAACAAAAGAAAGCGTCAATTTTGAAAAAAAAACACATTTTTTACTTTTTGATTTAATAAATATCATAATTTTTTTTTTTTTTACTTTTTTTTTTCAGTTTAGACCAGGAGTCTCCAAACTACGGCCCTCCAGGTGTTCAGGAACTACAATTCCCATCATGCCTAGTCATGTCTACGAATGTCAGAGTTTTACAATGCCTCATGGGAAGTGTAGTTCCACAGCAGCTGGAGGGCCGTAGTTTGGAGATCCCTGGTTTAGACCGATACATATTCTTCTACATATTTTTGGTAAAAAAATCGCAATAAGCGTATTTGATTGGTTTGCGCAAAAGTTCTAGCGTCTACAAAGTAGGAAATAGAATTATGGCATTTTATTTTATTTTTTTACTAGTAATGGCGGTGATCTACGATTTTTTTTTATTGTGACCGTGACATTGCGGCGCACACATCGGACACTTTTGACACACTTTTGGGGCCATTCACATTTACACAGCGATTTGTGCTATAAAACTGCACTGATTACTGTGTAAATGTGACTGGCAGGGAAGGGGGCGCTAAAGGGGTTAAATATGTTACCTAATGTGTGTTCTAACTGTTAGGGGAGGGGGACTCACAAGGGGAGGAGATTGATGTGTGTTCCTCTGTACTGGGAACACACATCCGTCTCCTCACTGCTGACAGGCATGGATCTGTGTGTTTACACACACAGATCCATGCTTCTGGCGTGATTGTGGGAGATCGCGGGTGCCCGGCGGTCATCCCGACCGCCGGGCATGCGCGCGCGCCACCCAGTGGCCGGAAAATGTAAGGACGTCATATGACGCCCAGTCTGAAAGACGAAAGGTCCCCACCGACGTCATTTTACAATGGCTCGTGGGGAAGTGGTTAAAGCTGTGTTAAATCCGAAAGCAACCATATATTATATTGTGGCTTACCAGATGTGATGGCTGCATTTTATTTTTTAGTCTTTATTTCTTCTATTTTTATCCGTTGAGCTGGCCATTAAAGTGTTACTAAACCCACAAAAGTCTGTATATGCAGTATAGCATGCTTGTTATACTCAGGCCTCGTACACACGAACGGACATATCCGATGCAAATGGTCCTCGGTCCTCACACTGTGCAGGGACCGCCCCGTCTCTCCTCCGCTCTCCCCTATGGGGAGTCGGATGGAAACGGACCGTCTGTCCATTTGCATCCGTTCCGTTTGGCCGGACGGAAGAAAAATAGGACATTCTTCCGTCCGCAAAAACGGATGCGGATCTAGCGGACGTTAGCGGATGCATCATCCGCTAACGGATCCGCTCCCATAGGGGCTCATTACAAGTCCGTAAATGGACTTGTAATGAGCGGACCGTTCGTCCGCTAGTGTGAAAGGGCCCTTAAGTTTGATGTTTTTCAAAAGAACAAACTCTCTTCCAGATGTATCAATTTACATAGGATGCATTAAGGTGAAAAAACACAAAGGTTTACAACCACTTTAAACATTGATGAGAATGTATTTTGACACATAATAATGTGTCCTATTTGGGAGCTGAATTGTTTGAATGGAAAAGTAAATTCTTGAAAATATTACAAAGGATAACTACAATTAAAAGTGTAGAAACACAACAAATTCTGACATTCTTTACTTAAAATGTATTTAGAAAAATTCCCACCTGGTTCTGCACAGAGATCTGATTATTCTTAAGATTTATCTTATATTGCTAGATTGCTTTAGTTATAGGAAATAATCGAACACAGCTCGCAAGATTAGCTGTATTCTACATGGCAGTTTTCATTTTCAAAGCTCCATGTGTATGATACGAAATACAAAATTAGAAGAAAAAACAAAGTCCTTATGAAAAAATTCTGATTCGTTAGACTTAGATTTCGGTTTATTAAAGTGTTACTAAATCCACAACAGTAAAACATTCTTGATATACTCACTGTGGAACCTAAGGGGTTGACCCTCTGCATTGTGTAAAAAGGCTGTTTCATCCTGTCTTCTCTGATCTTCCCCTTCTTTTTCTGTCCCCAATCCATCTGCAGATAGCACAGAGCCTTGGGGGCACTCTGCACATGCTCAGTTTGGTGTGTATTGCAAGAGAATTTTTGGGAGGGTGCATGTGATTAGTACAAGGCCAGACAGAGGGTCTGGGTTAGGCAGACTCATGGGACAGTCAGAGGAGAATGAAAACTCCTCTTACAAGCTTTAAAAAGTTGGATGGAACAAGAGCATAGAAAAGGGTACATACGAAGAAGATGCAGAGCATTTTCCGTTGCCAACATTGGGGATTAGTCCTCTGGACCAATTGACCATAATGTGAGCATGGAGTGCCTCATAGAGGTCACGTGCTTCTTCTCTAACCCCAACCATCATTGAATGTTATATCTTACCGATATTTCCTATTTCTTGTACATACATCAACTCCTGAGAAAGCGAGCAGAGCTCACAAAACGCATAGAGTACAAAAGATGTATACAGTGGGGATCGAAAATTTGGGCACCCCAGGTAAAAATTTGTATTAATGTGCATAACGAAGTCAAAGGAAAGATGGAAAAATCTCCAAAAGGCATCAAATTACAGATTAGACATTCTTATATGTCAAAAAAAAGTTAGATTTTATTTCCATCATTTACACTTTCAAAATTACAGAAAAAAAATAAAATGGTGTCTGCAAAAGATTGGGCACCCTGCAGAATTTATAGCATGCACTGCCCCCTTTGCAAAGCTGAGACCTGCCAGTGTCATGAATTGTTCTCAATCATCGTCTGGGAAGACCAGTTAATGTCAATCTCAAAGGTTTTAAATGCCTAGACTCTGACCTTGCCCCAACAATCAGCACCATGGTTTTTTGTAAGCAGTTATCTAGAAAACTGAAACTGAAAATAGTTGACACTCACAAAGCTGGAGAAGGCTATAAGAAGATAGCAAAGCGTTTTCAGATGTCAATATCCTCTGTTCGGAATGTAATTAAGAAATGGCAGTCATCAGGAACAGTGGAAGTTAAAGCAAGATCTGGAAGACCAAGAAAAATATCAGACAGAACAGCTCGCAGGATTGAGAGAAAAGCAATTCAAAACCCACGTTTGACTGCACAATCTCTCCAGAAAGATCTGGCAGACACTGGAGTTGTGGTACACTATTCCACTATAAAGAGATACTTGTACAAATATGGTCTTCATGGAAGAGTCATCAGAAGAAAACCTCTTATACGTCCTCACCACAAAAATCTGTTTTTTAACTTTGCAAATGAACATATAGACACGTCTGATGCATTTTGGAAACAAGTTCTGTGGACCAATGGGGTTAAAATATAACTTTTTGGCCGGAATGAGCAAAGGTACGTTTGGAGAAGAAAGGGCACAGAATTTAATGAAAAGAACCTCTGTCCAACTCTTAAGCATGGGGGTGGATCAATAATGCTTTGGGGTTGTATTGCAGCCAGTGGCACAGGGAACATTTCACGAGTAGAAGGAAAAATGGATTCAATACAATTTCAGCAAATTTTGGATGGTAACTTGATGCCATCTGTGAAAATGCTGAAGTTAAAGAGAGGATGGCTTCTACAAATGGATAATGATTCTAAACACACCTCAAAATCCACGAGGGATTACATCAAGAGGTGTAAACTGAAGGTTTTGCCATGGCCTTCACAATCTCCTGACCTCAACATAATTGAAAATCTATGGATAGACCTTAAAAGAGCAGTGCGTGACAGACAGCCCAGAAATCTCAAAGAACTGGAAGACTTTTGTAAGGAAGAATGGGCAAAGATACCTCAAACAAGAATTGAAAGACTCTTGGCTGGCTACAAAAAGCGTTTACAAGCTGTGATACTTGCCAAAGGGGGCAGTACAAGATATTAACTCTGCAGGGTGCCCAAACTTTTGCAGACACCATTTTTTTGTTTTCTGTAATTTTGAAAGTGTAAATGATGGAAATAAAATCTAACTTTTTTTTAACATATTATAAGAATGTCTAATCTGTAATTTGATGCCTTTTGGAGATTTTTTCAATAAATTCAAATTTATTCCTCCAACTTGTTATGACTAGGGTTGTCCCGATACCACTTTTAAGACCGAGTACAAGTACCGATACTTTTTTTCAAGTACTCGCCGATAATGATTACCGATACTTTTTTTTCTAATGTCAGGTGACAGTGGCACATATGTCAGTATTTTATTTTGTTATGTTTTTTTTACGATGCTTTCTTCTTTTTTTTAGGGGGGGAGTGGATGGTGTCAGTGTGTTTTTTATTTTTATTATTTTTTACAATACATTTATTTTATATTTATTGCAGGTTATTTTTATTTTTGTTAGCACTGTGGGGGGCTTGGGTGAGATGTCAGGGGTCTTAACAGATGAGGACAGCAGGATCACGGAGGTGGACACTGAGCGCGGACAGCAGCATCACGGAAGGGGACACAGAGGGGGAGAGCAGCATACACCCGCCCTCTCCGCTCGCAAACTCTGCCTGCCCTCTCTGCTCAAAACCTCCGCCCGCTGACCAAGTATCGGGTCAGGCATTGGGAGCATTTGTGCGAGTACAAGTACTCGCACAAATGCTCTTTATCGGTCCCGATACCGATACTAGTATCGGGACAACCCTAGTTATGACCTTTATGATCAACTCATTTAAAGTCCCATGGGCTAATCTCTTTTTTGCATTATATGTATTTCGGGATGGAGTTGTGTCATATTAAAGTGTTTGTAAACCCTTTTTTCTAACTTTATGCTACAGGTAAGCCTATATTAAGACTTACCTGTAGCTACTCTGGATATCTCCTAAACCTGCACGGTTTAGGAGATATCCCCCTGTGTTTGCATGTGCCAAAGTGATCGGCACATGTGCACTGAAGCAATGACATATCGTGCCGCTGCTTCAGTTAACTGTGCCGTTACCTGTGGCTCCCGCCCGATGTCATCGCGGCTCCGGCCAACCACAGCACTGGAGCCGCAATACCCGGAAGTAAGCTCCAGGAGGGGATGTTTGTGGCCGGAGGAGGGGGGATCGAAGATGGCTGCGGGGGTTTCGATCTAAGGTAAGTAATACATAATGAGCCAGTATGCTATGCATTTGTCTTGCAGTTTTTTTTTTTTTTTCAAGGGTTTACAACCACTTTAAAAAGGCAGTATCCAGACCGCTCTCTTTTTCTATAATGATTCAATGCAAACATTATTCACCATATACATAAAACAGAGTTCCATAAACATTTGCCAAACATTTACCTAGCAAAAAATACATTTACTGACATTTATCAATATCTGTTCTTTTAAAATAACAAAACATGTCATACTAACCTGCTCTGGAAAACGGTTTTGCACAGAGCAACCCCAATCCTCATATTTTGGGGTCCCCAACTGGTGCTCTTGGCTCCACCTCTTTGGCAAGTGCCCCCATAGGAGATCACTTCTTATAGGGGCACTCATGCGAATTTGAACCCAAGCCAAGCTGCCTGCGTCTATAGACACAGACAGCGTGGCTCGCCCCCTTACAGAATTTGATTGACTGCAGTGAGAGCCATTGGCTACTGATGCTATCAATCTGCCCTATGAGGAGAAAGAGAGGATTGAGATCAGTCTTAGGTAAGTATAAGGGGAGTGGGGGTGATTCTGCGCCACAGAAAGTTTTTCACCTGAATGCAGAGAATGCATTAAAGCAAAAAAAAAAAACTTAAGCCTTTAGAACTGCTTTAAGGAGTATGATAATGTTAACCCTTTAAGCATAATGGAAAATAGGAGCAAGGGTGCGCTAGTGTAAACTAAAACAAAATTACAAAATAAGTGATCTACTATGGATAATTTTGTTAAGATGATCCAGTAAGATGTTGAAAACCTCTCACTAAATCACCGTAATTAGCATAGTCTGTGCTAACATGTGCAAAACATCAAAACAATACAGCACAGAAAGCATGTGCGGGAAAAGTGCGGAAATTGTTCTAGAAGTCCATAGATAAGTATATTTGCATATATTAATCTTAATTGCATTAGCTCATGCTGGTGCTCTTGTAAATCCCGGTTGAGGTCCACAAACTAAATTGCAAAATAAGTGATAACTAATAAGGATAATTAGTGTTAAGATGATCCAGAAAGATGTTGGTGAAAAACCTCTCACAAAATCAACGTAATTAGTATAGCCTGTGCTAACATGTGCAAACCAACAAAACAAGACAGCACAGAAAGCATGTGCGGGAATTGTTCTAAAAGTCCATAGATAAGTATATTTGCATATATTAATCTTGATTGTATTAGCTCATGCTGGTGCTCTCATAAAATCGCAGTTAGGGGCCACCTTCACCAGTAAGAACAGTCTTCACCCAAAGTGCACAAGTGAAATGGTTCCTTACCAGATAACAATGACCCTTAATTTGATACCAAAGTAAGGAGTCACATACAGCTGTACAGGAAAACCTGTTGGATGAGATGCGTCCTGCTGCTTTGTATACTTGCAGGACGCATCTCATCCAACAGGTTTTCCTGTACAGCTGTATGCGACTCCTTACTTTGGTATCAAATTAAGGGTCATTGTTATCTGGTAAGGAACCATTTCACTTGTGCACTTTGGGTGAAGACTGTTCTTACTGGTGAAGGTGGCCCCTAACTGCGATTTTATAAGAGCACCAGCATGAGCTAATACAATCAAGATTAATATATGCAAATATACTTATCTATGGACTTTTAGAACAATTCCCGCACATGCTTTCTGTGCTGTCTTGTTTTGTTGGTTTGCACATGTTAGCACAGGCTATACTAATTACGTTGATTTTGTGAGAGGTTTTTCACCAACATCCTTATGGATCATCTTAACACTAATTATCCTTATTAGTTATCACTTATTTTGCAATTTAGTTTGTGGACCTCAACCGGGATTTACAAGAGCACCAGCATGAGCTAATGCAAGTATACAAAGCAGCAGGACGCATCTCATCCAACAGGTTTTCCTGTACAGCTGTATGTGACTCCTTACTTTGGTATCAAATTAAGGGTCATTGTTATCTGGTAAGGAACCATTTCACTTGTGCACTTTGGGTGAAGACTGTTCTTACTGGTGAAGGTGGCCCCTAACTGCGATTTTATAAGAGCACCAGCATGAGCTAATACAATCAAGATTAATATATGCAAATATACTTATCTATGGACTTTTAGAACAATTCCCGCACATGCTTTCTGTGCTGTCTTGTTTTGTTGGTTTGCACATGTTAGCACAGGCTATGCTAATTACGTTGATTTTGTGAGAGGTTTTTCACCAACATCTTAGGCCTCGTTCACACATGGATCCGTTCAGGTCCGTCTGTCAGTTTTTCAGGCGGACCTGAACGGGCGCTCCATGCACCCCTATGGAGCGTCGGATGTCAGCGGAGACATGTCCGCTGACATCCGACCTGATCCGATCCGCTAAAAACAAACGTATGGGGCTCACGTCCCCATCCGTCCATGCGGATCGGATCGGGAAAGATCTAATGAAAACGGACATGCTGTCCGTTTTCATCAGATCGCTCCATAGAGGACAGCGGGACTCGACAAGCTCCTCCCCGCTCAGTGAGCAGAGAGGAGCTTGTCATCCGTCGGCTCAGCGGAGATCTGCGGACTGATCTCCCGCTGAGCTGGCAGACACAGGCGGACTCCGTCGGAACGGACTGCGACGGAGTCGGCTATGTGTGAATGAAGCCTTACTGGATCATCTTAACACTAATTATCCTTATTAGTTATCACTTATTTTGCAATTTTGTTTGTGGACCTTAACTGGGATTTACAAGAGCACCAGCATGAGCTAATGCAATCAAGATTAAAATATGCAAATATACTTATCTATGGACTTCTAGAACAATTTCCACACTTTTCCCGCACATGCTTTCTGTGTTATATTGTTTTGATGTTTTGCACATGTTAGCACAGGCTATGCTAATTACGGTGATTTAGTGAGAGGTTTTCATCAACATCTTACTGGATCATCTTAACAAAATTATCCATAGTAGATCACTTATTTTGTAATTTTGTTTTAGTTTACACTAGCGCACCCTTGCTCCTATTTTCCAATGTCTGTAATCTATTGATTATTTTTGGATAGCAGCTTTTTTATCACTAAATATTGGCGCGATAGATATTCTGCACACATCCTTAAAGCATAATACATCCAAATTAATAGAATAAAAATAAATAATAGACAAGAGATCATCTTTCTTAAAGAACCTGTTTAATCTGGGAAACCAATACACTAGATTACAGAGTTAGACCAAAATAATTCATGAAAACAAACATTAAAAATTGTTTCTAAACGTGGAGAAATCTTAAATGGCATCTGCCCATTCTAGAATTTGCACCTAAAATTCCCAGGCACATTGTGATCCTCTTTCTAAATAGTTTAAAATCCATCTAATCATGTTGCTTGATTGAGAATATTTCTTGCATGACTTGGCCCATGGATAACATGGATTGATGAAATTCCTACACAGATTACTTACATACAATAAGTCTACAATAAGTTGTGATGCATTTAGAAGTCAAGAACTGCACAGAGCAGATGGCAAACTACAGCCACTGGGGAAGATTTGGTGAATAAATAAATCAAATCACTTAAAGCAGAACTCCAGCCAGCCCAAAACCACAAAATAAAATTAATAGTCCGTGTAAAGATAAAATAACAAAACAAGCTTTTGCTGCAATGTTCACCTTCAATCCAGAGATTCCTACTACAGTATAAAATTCTGTCTCTAGATGTCCTCAGTCTGATGGCCAGAATCATTTAGCCCACTTCCTCTGAGCCCATGTCATTCTGGACCTGCCCCAGCCTGTGACTGGACAGTGAAAGGAGAAAAAGCAGTGATTTTTATCAACATGCTTCTTGTCAGCACAAGAACTTATTTGCTCCTAGTATTGCTTTTTACTCTAACACTCTTGCTGTACAGGACTGCTAGAAGCCAATACCAGGTAAAATTCAGGTACTTTCAATGCATTTCGATATAAACAAATACTTTGGGACACAATCTCCTTGTTTGGCCATTTCTCAGGTCTTACTATTAATTGGAACAAGTATACTTTATTACTGCTGAAAGACAGATCGGGCCAGTCCGTGCCTGCGGCTTGTCCCATACCTACCACTCCTCCTCCATGTTACTTCCACTATCATTGAATAAGGTTGCCTTAAAGGGTCACTAAAGGAAAACATTTTTTTTGCTGAAATGACTGTTTACAGGGTATAGAGACATAATAACTAATTCCTTTTAAAAATGATTAAAAATAGATAAAAATCAATCATATAATGTGCCTGCAGTTTCAGTTTAGTTTTTAGACTAGTTTCAGTTTGTTTTGTGTGTACAGAGACACACAGAACAAAAACAAACAAACACAGGGCAGTGTTAGTTTTTAAAATGAATCCGAGGTTCTGAGGAGTTTTAGACACATAGTAATCACATCTTCTTGATCATGGACCACAATGAAAAGCTACCATGAGTTTTTTCATAAGGAGCCAGACAAGCAGGAAGTGTGGAGTTCAGCAAGGGATTACAGCAACTTCAAAGCAAAAACGGACATGGAGGACATGAAAGCAGGACTGCTATAAGGTAAAGCAAGCTATTTAGCATGACATTTTTTTTTCTTTACTGATCCTTTAATATATAACCTTTGTTATCCAAACAAATACTTTAGGGCCGATTTATGAAAAGGCAAATAGACTGTACTCTGCAAGGCTATTTGCTCCAGAGTTAAATAAATGAGGGGAAGCTCTAGAGACTTCCATCATCCAATCATGTGCAAGCAAAAATGCTGGTTTCTTAATTTTCCTTGCATGCGATTGGGTAATCTTTGGAAAGTGTGCAAATGCACTCGCAAAGTGCACATTCTGTTTGCCTTTAGTAAATCTACCCCTTTGTGTATCTACCTAGGGTTCAGCTTCAGTCATTCCCAGTATAGCACAAGAGAATTTTCCTCAGCAAATGATAGTCTTCATAGAGGTCTGGGTATTCTGCCCTAAACTACCATTAGGGGTAAAAATCCAAAACATTTCAGGCTAAAAGTACACTATGGGGGTTATTTATGCAAGGCAAATCCACTTTGCACTACAACTGCAAACCACAAGTGCACTTGAAATTGTACTGAAAGTGCAGTCACTGTAAATCTGAGGGGAACATCTGAAACGAGGGGAAGCTCTGCTGATTTTATCATCCAATCATGTGCAAGCTAAAATGCTGTTTTTTTTATTTTCCTTGCATGTCCCCCTTGGATCTACAGCGACTGCACTTCCAAGTGCACTTTGCACTTGTAGTGCAAAGTGAATTTGCCTTTTGTAAATAACCCCCAATGTTATTGAAACACCAGAGCAGAACAGAATTGCTCCGCACCAAACTATTCAGGACATATGGGCTGGTGCAAAAAATACTATTGCTTTATATATATAGACATTGCAAATAATTCTTGCAGATACTATTGGTAAAATGTTACCAGTATAACAAAATGAGGGAAATCTAGATGTTGTTTAAAACTATATGAACACAACACTCAATGTGATAATAAATGTATGCATTCGTGAAGTCTCGGTATATTATCACAACTGCACTTTTTCCTAGAATTATCAGCTTAGTGAATTGAATTTTATGTTACTTAAAACAGAATTGTGGGCAACAACGAAGTGCACAGTGAGGTTTTGCCAGCACAGCCAGTTAGATGTCATGGAGGAGGAGCCACGCACAGCATCTCCTGCGGCCATCTTCTTGGTTTCACATCTACTTTTATTAATTGTGCGCTCTTTACTTGCATTGGTACAAGTGCCGGACTTATAAATGCTTTAACATCATTTTAATAAACAATTATGTAGCAGAGAGCACTATATTCTCTTCATTTGTCTTTACATACTAGAATTGGCACTATCACAGAGGAACTGCTCTGCCTAGATCCATATTGGCTATAAGGATATTTTCAGACCCCGATAGGGGAATGCTTGTTTGACCATCCTGTTGGTTTAGGGATAATATATGTAAGGTGAGCAGCCATGTATATCTATGGTGGAGGTGCTGCATGGAATATGACACCTGTAGGTTTGTACCATCTGGGGGGTGCTCGCTTCCTATAACTTTTATATATATTTATTTCCACATATGTATTATGCAATTATATAAAAAGTACAAACGTTTTTAAAAAGCTTGCCGGCAATAACATTTACAAAACGAACGCCCGTGCTACCGGGGTCGCATGGAGCGTGAGGACATCACTGCGGTGGAGCTACGCATTGACGTCATCGCGCTCCACGTTACCCCAGAAGCACGGGCGTTAGTTTTGTAAATTTTATTGCCAGCAAGCCATTTAAAAACTTTTGTACTTTTTACTTTGGAAACTTTCATGAATAAACGATACTGTGTTTAACGATAACACACTATTGGAGCTTTTCATTCCTCTACATGCCCTGTTCCGGTCTAAGAGAGGGCTATCTTTCTTTTAGAAAGAAAGTTCCTTTATATACTGGACGGAAAGTGGCTTATGGAGTGAGGAGGGCGTCAGGAGCCCAGAGGTATCGGCATCTCGGATTGATCCAAGACCCCACAGAGGGTTACATCTGCAGGCGATAATGACCTTGCTACCGAAACAAGGTCCACCTTATCTGGTAAGGGTCTCCCTTATTTTTAGTGTGTAAACCCAAGGAGAATCCTATCCTTCATTCCCTCTGTGGAATAAACTTTCATCTTTATTGCTTTCTCCTTTCTTCACTTTGGAATTGGACTCACTGCACATTATATTTGGACTTTGTGCACATTGTTTTTATTCATTTTTTGCACTATGTGAATTTATTTATGTGGACTTTTATCGATTTTGTTTTTGTTGACTCAAATTGATTGGTATGGCTTTTTTAATTTCTTTGCTCATCATTTGTGCATCAATTTTTGAGTATATACAGTGCGGAAAATAAGTATTTGAACACCCTGCTATTTTGCAAGTTCTCCCACTTGGAAATCATGGAGGGGTCTGAAATTGTCATCGTAGGTGCATGTCCACTGTGAGAGACATAATCAAAAAAAAAATAATTCCAGAAATCACAATTTATACATTTTTAACTATTTATTTGTATGATACAGCTGCAAAGAAGTATTTGAACACCTGTCTATCAGATAGAATTCTGACCCTCAAAGACCTGTTAGTCTGCCTTTTAAAATGTCCACCTCCACTCCATTTATTATCCTAAATTAGATGCACCTGTTTGAGGTCATTAGCTGCATAAAGACACCTGTCCACCCCATACAATCAGTAAGAATCCAACTACTAACATGGCCAAGACCAAAGAGCTGTCCAAAGACACTAGAGACAAAATTGTACACCTCCACAAGGCTGGAAAGGGCTACGGGGAAATTGCCAAGCAGCTTGGTGAAAAAAGGTCCACTGTTGGAGCAATCATTAGAAAATGGAAGAAGCTAAACATGACTGTCAATCTCCCTCGGACTGGGGCTCCATGCAAAATCTCACCTCGTGGGGTCTCAATGATCCTAAGAAAGGTGAGAAATCAGCCCAGGACTACACGGGAGGAGCTGGTCAATGACCTGAAAAGAGCTGGGACCACCGTTTCCAAGGTTACTGTTGGTAATACACTAAGACGTCATGGTTTGAAATCATGCATGGCACGGAAGGTTCCCCTGCTTAAACCAGCACATGTCAAGGCCCATCTTAAGTTTGCCAATGACCATTTGGATGATCCAGAGGAGTCATGGGAGAAAGTCATGTGGTCAGATGAGACCAAAATATAACTTTTTGGTCATAATTCCACTAACCGTGTTGGGAGGAAGAAGAATGATGAGTACCATCCCAAGAACACCATCCCTACTGTGAAGCATGGGGGTGGTAGCATCATGCTTTGGGGGTGTTTTTCTGCACATGGGACAGGGCGACTGCACTGTATTAAGGAGAGGATGACCGGGGCCATGTATTGCGAGATTTTGGGCAACAACCTCCTTCCCTCAGTTAGAGCTTTGAAGATGGGTCGAGGCTGGGTCTTCCAACATGACAATGACCCGAAGCACACAGCCAGGATAACCAAGGAGTGGCTCTGTAAGAAGCATATCAAGGTTCTGGCGTGGCCTAGCCAGTCTCCAGACCTAAACCCAATAGAGAATCTTTGGAGGGAGCTCAAACTCCATGTTTCTCAGCGACAGCCCAGAAACCTGACTGATCTAGAGAAGATCTGTGTGGAGGAGTGGGCCAAAATCCCTCCTCCAGTGTGTGCAAACCTGGTGAAAAACTACAAGAAACGTTTGACCTCTGTAATTGCAAACAAAGGCTACTGTACCAAATATTAACATTGATTTTCTCAGGTGTTCAAATACTTATTTGCAGCTGTATCATACAAATAAATAGTTAAAAAAATCATACATTGTGATTTCTGGAATTTTTTTTTTTGATTATGTCTCTCACAGTGGACATGCACCTACGATGACAATTTCAGACCCCTCCATGATTTCCAAGTGGGAGAACTTGCAAAATAGCAGGGTGTTCAAATACTTATTTTCCGCACTGTATATTAATTTAAGTTATTTAGGAATTAATTTTCTTCAAGACTATTTTCTTTTATACATTTTACCTTGCATGGATATCGCATGTTTTTGTGTCACAGCTTTTTTCATAGGAGTATTATTTTTTCACTTTTCACTATTAGCGCGTTATATACCCCCCTAACATTATTTTGGTGATAGCTGCACTATCCTACTGTAGATGTCACCGCTTACATACAGAGGTTACCTTCCTGTTTCGAGGTGACTCATACTTTTCTTTTTTTTGTAGTTGCATATGTTTTGTTTATGACCCTCCAAAGTCTGGAGGTCTTGAATGGTGAGAAGCAGCCTTTTGATCCAGCATGTATCGTGGCCTCCTAAATGTGTTACATTATGTTGTATTTCTATTTTTACAAAATTTCCAAAAAAAAGATAATGGGCAAAAAAAAAAGAAACGTTAGCGCTGTTTAAGCGTCACTTTTCAGCCGCTAGCAGGGCGCTTGGAAAGCGCTGCCCATTTATTTCAACGAACAGGGCTTCCAAAAAAGATACTTGGAGGACTTTTCCTAACGTCCCGCAAGCGCACCGCGCCAGAGTGAAACGTCACACTAAAATGGATGGGGAGGCAGTTTTCAGGCATTATTTAGAGTGTTAAAACTCCTGAAAATTGCCACAGTGTGACAGGGGTCTAAAATAGCAGAACTAAGTTGCTGAGATCATCACTCTGATCTTTTCTTCTTTAAAGTGGATGTAAACAATGTAGAGAATAAGATTTCCTATCATCTGTGCCCAGTCTTACCACACAGAGTTAATCCAGCTCTGAGCAATCCTCTTTTTATTGTTCAGTGAAAATAAAAGACTTGCAGAGAAAAAATGAAGTCCTTTCCGCCCCCTTGCTTTGAGTGACAGGTTATTTACATATCTTGTGCATGGCTGTTTACTGCAGCATACATTTCCTCATCACACTGAACTCTGGATCACACTCCATATTATGATAAACATCCAGGCAAAACACAGGAAAGGGAGGGGGTTGAGAATTCTGAACTTTTTACACAGGTTGTGCCTGTCTGCAAGCTAATGCACAAGATATGTAAATAACCTGTCACTCGAAGCAAGGGGGCAGAAAGGACTTCAGTTTTCTCTGCAAGTCTTTTTATTTTCACTGAACAATAAAAAGAGGATTGCTCAGAGCTGGATTAACTCTGTGTGGCAAGACTGGGCACAGATGATAGGAAAACCTATTCTCTACATTGTGACATCAAAAAAAAAAATTGGGTTTACATTTACTTTAACCACTTAAGACCCGGACCAATATGCAGGTAAAGGACCAGGCCCCTTTTTTGCGATTCGGCACTGCGTCGCTTTAACTGACAATTTCGCGGTCGTGTGACGTGGCTCCCAAACAAAATTGGCGTCCTTTTTTCCCACAAATAAAGCTTTCATTTGGTGGTATTTGATCACCTCTGCGGTTTTTATTTTTTGCGCTAAAAACAAAAATAGAGCGACAATTTTGAAAAAAATAAAAATTTTTTTTTGCTATAATAAATATCCTCCAAAAATATATATAAAAAAAGTTTTTTTTTCCTCAGTTTAGGCCAATACGTATTCTTCTACATATTTTTGGTAAAAAAAAAAAATCGCAATAAGCGTTTATCGAATGGTTTGCACAAAATTTATAGCGTTTACGAAATAGGGGATCGTTTTATTGCATTTTTATGAATATTTTTTTCTTTTACTACTAATGGCGGCGATCATCGATTTTTTTCATGACTGCGACATTATGGTGGACACGTCGGACAATTTTGACACATTTTTGTGACCATTTTAATTTTCACAGCAAAAAATGCTATAAAAATGCATTATTTACTGTGAAAATGGAAATTGCAGTTTGGGAGTTAACCACTAGGGGGCGCTGAAGGGGTTAAGTGTGACCTCATGTGTTTCTAACTGTAGGGGGGCGGGGCTGGACGTGTGACGTCATTGATCGCCTTTCCCTATATCAGGGAACAGACGATCAATGACAGCACCACCGTGAAGAACGGGAAAGGTGTGTTTACACACAATTCTCCCCGTTCTTCAGCTCCTGTGACCGATCGCGGGACTCCGGCCGCGATCGGGTCCACGGGTCCCGCGGTCACGGAGCTTCGGACCGGGGCGCCCGCGACCCATGGCTGGGCATTTAACTATCACATACAGCCGTGCCATTCTGCCAACGTATATCGGCGTTAGGCGGTCCTTAAGTGGTTAAGCATGCTACATGCTCAACATATTTGCATGCAACACACACAGTTCGCTGACAATCTAATTGCTGCTGCTTGGGGGACGTAAAAGGCTAATAAGTCAAATTCACATACACAAGTTGCAGTAAATTTTTTTATGTATAAATGTATTAAATACCAAGTTGCATTACTTATGGGGTTGATTTACTAAGACTGGAGAGTACAAAGTGTGGTGCAGCACTGCATAGAAAACAATCAGCTTCCATTTTTATTTATTTTTTGTCAAAGCTTAATAGAACAAGGGGGAGATCGAAGCTGATTGCCTACCATGCACCACTGCACCAGAATTTGTACTCTCCAGTTTTAGTAAATCCACCTCTATGTACCTTTTATATGTGCCTGGAGTTTAGCTTTACCAGCCCCACTTCAGACACTGCATTTAGGACAGTGTATGCTATAAATCAGGACTTATGGCCCTTTTTTGTGTCTCTAACAATGACCCATAATTCAATCTGGTTAATTTCTAGGCAGAAACCAGATAAACTGCCAGTATGTTTCCTAAAGTGAACAGTGCAGTAAAATGCAGTTACACTAACTGCTAGGTGTAAACGAGACCTGTAAATTTATATTATACTTACCTTACCCCATCCTCTGCATTGCTGAGCTTAATGTAGCCCTCCTTCCAGGAAGATACTTAAGGAACGCAAAGCAGGCGCAATCCAGTGAGAAGACACTCACGTCCATTGCAAGAGTAGCAAGATTTTGGCTGCTCTACAGAGTAATGCCACGTACACACGAACGGATTGTCTTTCCGACAGAATTCCGCTCAAGCTTGGCTTGCATACACACGGTCACACCAAATTCTGACCGTCAAGAACGTGGTGACGTACAACACTACGACGAGCCGAGAAAATGTAAGTTCAATGCTTACAAACAATGGTCAAATTGCATGCATGTTTTTTTCCCCGCCGGAATTCCATACAGATGAACACATTTTCCAATAGGAATTTTTTCCATCTGAAAAATTGAGATCCTGTTCTCTATCGAAGTTCGTCGGAATATCCGATGAAAAGCTCCCATCGGAAATTCCGACCGTGTGTACACGGCATAAGAGATTGTCTTTGCCTAGGTGCCAGACAAAAGACAGGAGTGAGGTAAGTATAAACCATAGCTTTTTTGCTTACAGGTACATTTTACACCCACTAATAGTAGGAGGATTTGTAATTAGGGAATGGGCCCAAACAGCAGAAGCAGAATTGCATTTTACTGCAAGGTGCATTTTATATGTAGAATAGGAAGAACATGCAAACTACATGGGATGTCCATGGGGGGAGCTCAATACAGGACTTGGGGATTCAAAGTTATGATGCTAATGACTACGATGCCATGTTAACACATTCTAAAAAAGGGACTGTGCTGCTCATTAAAAAAGGAAATAACCTAAACTAATTGCTTCAGTCTGGTTTGGATACACATACTTGATTTTCACTGGTCAAAAATGTCTCATCACTAAGGATAGAAACCATGATGGAAGCCTTCATTGTAGGTTAGAAACTGCCTTTTTGACTTACCACCAATATTACATTTTAGAAGAGACATCTATGATTTTGACAAACAGGTGTATTTAATTTTTTTAAATTCTCTTCAATTGTCTACCTTCCACAGACTAGTGATGCTTATTTGCTGTAAATCTCCAAAAATAACTTTGTTCTTGATTACTTCAGTGATTTCCGCATTGCTCCCTGGATATTAAGAAATGACAGCAGTCTACAGGTGGAGCTCAGAACCACCTATGATCTCATGCAGCTCTCTTGTGCTTTTGGATTGCAGACATGACTCTCAGATCATCGTTAGTATAGTAGGACATCTTCTCAAGACCACAATCTTTTCTTCTCCATCAATCAAAAGTTCCTCTGTCAACACTTCCCACGCTGAAAAATGCTTAAGCTGCACCAGAAACTATTGTCTTCTGTGGTATGCATGACAGCAGCATATACTGCATTTCAGTATATGCTCCATCTATTTGTCGTTATGCAATCAGTGACTTGGAGACCAGTCTCCTCAATAACACTCCAGAGTGGAATAAGAAACACTCTACGTTCATGTATGTGTTCTCTGATGTCTAAGCAGGTGAGATCTGTAATCAAACTGTTTGCCACACTGAATACACTTGTGAGGCTTTACTCCTGTGTGTTTCCGCTGATGTACAAGAAGACGGGACCTATAGTTAAAGTCCTTCCCACACTCCTCGCATTTATGGGGCTTTTCTCCATTGTGAGTTCTTAGGTGTACTACAAGACGGGATCTGTACTCAAACTCTCTGCCACACTGGTGGCATCTATGAGGCCTCTCAACCGAATGCTTTTTCATGTGCTCTGCAAGGAATGGCTCAGAGATGAAACATTTGCCACATTCTCCACATATAAAAGGTGTGGCTGGTTCTTCAGGTAAGGTAAGACACTGTTTATATGTCAAGTCATTGTCAAATTCATCAAGCTGGTCTTCATTGGGTATTGCTTCAAATTCAAAATGTTCTGCTTTGGAATGCAGGTCTTGCTTCCTACTTTTTCGCCTTATGAGATGCATATTGTCCCATGTTGTATTATTATCATGGAGAAAACTTTCAACCAGAGGGAATGGTTTAGGTTCATGCTGATTAGGCATAGGATCAGGCATAACATTAACAACATCGTAAGAATCATTAGGGAAGTTATTGATAAAGTTTTCCTCTTGGAAATCCTCAGTAATGTAAGTTCGTTCAACTAGAGCTTCATCGTGAACAAGCACAGAATGAGATTCCTCTACTCTTCTCACCAATACTGAATCGTCTGTTCAAAGAAGAAATGGATTATTAGACAACAACAGCTGCCATCGAAAAAGGTAATTCACTCATTGATTACATTTAAGCATATGAGGCTGGGTTCACACTTGTTCCGACAACGCTCCTACATTGGGAGCTCATGTAGCATGACGTGTGAAAATCAATGTTTCCCTATGAGAGCTGTCTTAACTGGTCCTACACAAGTCGATCCGACTTTGAAACTACCCCCTGTACTACTTTGGTCCTACATTTATCCTACTTCAGCCCATTTAATATCATTGAAGTAGGACCAAAGTAGGAGCCTTGTCCTAACCATCTGACTTTTGCCATCTGACATGTGATTACAGCAGCAGTAAAAGGAATTTATCTCACTCTGGGATTGTTTTGATTGGTCAAAGAACAAGTCAGTCTATCACAAAATAGGACCAAAGTAGTATCCTGTTCATGAAAGTAGGATGGATGTAGAACCAATGTAGGATCAATGTAGGACAAATGTCGCAGAGCAAAGTAGGATGAAAGTCGTGTAATGTAGTGTGAACCCAGCCTTAGGCTGGGTTCACACTATACTACACGACAGAAGTACGACTTTCATCCTACTTTGCTCTGCGACATCAATCCTACATTGGTCCGACATCCATCTGACATTCATGAACTGGATACTACTTTGATCCGACTTTGTGATAGTCTGACTTGTTCTTTGACCAATCAAAACAATCCCAGTGTGAGATAAAGTCCTTTTACTGCTGCTGTAATCACATGTCGGATGTCAAAAGTCGGATGGTAAGGACAAGGATTCTACTTTGGTCCGACTTTGATGATATTCGATGAGCTGAAGTAGGATCAATGTCGGACCAAAGTCTTACAGGAAGCATTTTCAAAGTCGGAGCGACTTGTGTCAGACCAGTTAAGACAGCTCTCATAGGGAAACATTGATTTTCACACGTCATGCGACATGAGCTCCCAATGTCGGAGCGTTTGTCGGACAAGTGTGAATCCAGCCTTAAAGAACACTACCCACCTGTGACATCAATGACCGTCTCCGATTTATCCACCAAATGTCCACCATCAGGCATCTCATCCACCTGTTCAATTCTAGCTGCAGAATCATTAATGTCACCTGCACAAAATAATCATCATTACTTCCACATTTTCCAAATATGTTCACAACTAGCCAGATCTAAGTAGGGTTTTTTATAGATTAAAATAAGCTTATGTTGCATTAGCTGTTAAAATGTGTACAGTCGAGAGTTTGTATACCTAGGACTTTCCAGGTGTCCGCATTTTCACAGACTGATAAAACGGGATACAAATATTCCCCTCTGGGTGATCAATGTACACATTCCTACATTTTGTTATTCTCAAGCAATAGCCGTTTGTTTCTTTGTGTCCATGTGTGTGAATGGAAGTGGCTTTATAATTATCAATCAGCAGCTTCCTAATGAGGAAAGTGGCAGGGTCTGTATCTAGAGGTGATCTCCGTTTAGAGGTGTTTTTGATTTTCTGACATGTTGGTTTTATAAATAGTAAATACAGCTGGATAAAACAAAAACCGTGTCCTTCTTCATTTCAGGCTGCAAAGCAACACAATGGAATCATTTGAAAGGGGGTGATTCTTTTCTATACCAACTGTACTCTTTAACCCCTTCCCTACCAGCCCATAGGGGAATCACGTCATGGTGATCCCCTCGCCGATGAGACAGGACGTTGCACAACGTCCTGTCTTCACGGCGTTCTAGGGCGCGCGCGCGCGCCCGCGCCCGACGGCCGTGATTGCCGCCGGGCACCCGCGATTTCCGGCAATCACGGCAGGAGTGTGGATCTGTGTGTGTAAACAGATGTGTCAGCGGTGAGGAGACTGATGTGTGTTCCCAGTACAGAGGAACACACATCGATCTCCTCCCCCTGTGAGTCTCCCTCCCCCTACAGTTAGAACATACTTTAGGACACATTTTAACCCCTTCAGCGCCCCCTAGTGTTAACCCCTTCCCTGCCAGTCACATTTACACAGTAATTAGTGCAGTTTTATAGCACTAATCGCTGTGTAAATGTGAACGGTCCCAAAAACGTGTCAAAAGTGTCCGATATGTCCGCCGCAACGTCACGGTCACAAAAAAAAAAAACGCAGATCCCCGCCATTACTAGTAAAAAAAATAAAATAAAAATGCCATAAATCTATCACCTATTTTGTAGACGCTATAACTTTTGCGCAAACCAATCAATATACGATTATTGCGTTTTTGTTTTTACCAAAAATACGTAGAATACGTATCGGTCTAAACTGAGGGGGAAAAAAGTTTTTTTAAAAAAAATATTGTGAGATGTATTAAATAAAAAGGAAAAAATATTGTGTTTTTTTTTTAAATTGTCGCTCTTCTTTTGTTTATAGCGCAAAAAATAAAAACCGCAGAGATGATCAAATACCACCAAACGAAAGCTCTATTTGTGTGGGGAAAAAAACATAATGATTTAATTTGGGTACAGTATTGCCTGACCGCGCAATTGTCATTCAAAGTGCAACAGCGCTGAAAACTAAAAATTGGTCTGGGCAGGAAGGGGGTGAAAATGCCCTGTATGGAAGGGGTTAAAACAAGCATATGCACTACAAAATGCACCCAGCCTGGAAACAGCATAAGAATATGCTGCCAATCCACTTTAGCACAAGACAGACATTACCTAAAGCCCTGATGCCCAATACTTCAAATCAGGATGCAGCACAGCATGCTAAACACTATGCCTTCAGCTGGTTTAACACAAACATCTAAGGCTCCATGCACACTGGACGCTAAAATAATGTTATAAAAATGGCAGTAGCTTTGCAGGGAGTCTTTCAAAGTTTTTTTAACATTTTTGCAATAGCGTTTATTAGCGTTTTTTTACTTTTTTTCAATAGATCAAAAACGCTAAGAAACGCAGACGAGCAACTTTTTTTAGCGTTTTTGAGCTTTCAGAAAAAAGCCCATAAACTCCACTGTTCATTAAAGATGAAAAACATCCATGTGTGCATTGACACATGGGCTAACATAGAGTGGAGTTTATGGGCTTTAAAAAAAACGCCAAACTACAATAAACTGCAGTTTATCAGCTCCAGTGTGCATGGGGCCTAAAATGAAGCCAAGGAGCTGAAACCATCAGCTCTTGGGCTTCCACTCTGGGACAATCTTTAAATTGATTGTAAAGCCTAATTTCCTTCCCTATAAAAATAACAAACATTTTATACTTACCTGCTCTCACAGAACAGCCCAGATTCTCCTCTTCTCATGTCCCTCTTCTGTGCTCCTGGCCTTTCTCCTGTTTAGTGCCCCCACAGCAAGCAGCTTGCTATGGGGGCACCCGAGTGGAGTCACAGCCCTATGTGTCCACTCAGACAAGGATGGCCCCGCCCCCTCCCTCCCCTGATTAGCTAGCTGATTTTGATTGACAGCGGTGGGAGCCAATGGCGCCACTGCTGTGTCTCAGCCAATCAGGAAGGGGAATCTTAAAAGGCTGAGACACTCATGGACATCGCTGGACAGACAGGGACCTCAGGTAAGAGTTAGGGGGGCTGCTGCACACAGAAGGCTTTTTATCTTAATGCATAGAATACTTTAAGATCAAAAACCTTCTGACTTTACAACTCCCTTTAATAAGGGTTACCACCAGCTCCCAATACTGTGGTAACATGGTCACCCTCCTGTGTGAACTACAGATAGCTATACTTTCATCCAATTTACTGCAGCCAGTATCATAGCTCCCAACTGTCCCTGATTTTGAGGGACTGTCCCTGATTTGGAAGTCCCTTTGTCCCTCTTTTCTCCTCATTTTGGTCTGATCTATATAGTTGTATATAAAATGCACTTTTTATCTTTCAAAAGGAGTTTGCCAGGGCCAAACCTTTCATCCAATTTCTAAATTGCTACATTTGTAAATTTCAACAGTCAGTATAAAGGAATAGCAGTGGTAAAAAAAAAAAGCACTTGTGGGTTTGACTAACATTTTTTTTATGTAGAATCCTTCTTTAAGGGGGGCATGGCAAGGAGCTGTGTCCTATGACTACATACTTTTGCTAATAGGTGTTCCGCATTCCCATCTCAAAAATTTTGGAGGTATGCAGTATACCCTGCTACTTGAATTACTATTCTGGTAATTTAGCCAACGAGACTTGGACATCCTGTAACTGTAAGGGCTCTTTCACACGAAGCGTCCGTTCAGATCCGCTTGCCAGTTTTTTTGCGGACCTGAACGGACGCTCCGTGCTCCTCTATGGAGCCGCGGATGTCAGCGGAGACATGTCCGCTGACATCCGATCCGCCAAAGTATGAGGGAGGAAAAACCTACTTTTCCTTCCGTCTGGCGGATCGGATCGGATGAACACGGACAGACGGTTCGTGTTCATTCGATCCCCCCATAGGGGAGAGCGGAGAAAAGACAGGGCGGTCCCGGCACAGTGTGCGGGGACCGCCCAGTCATCCGGCAGCTCAGCGGAGATCAATGGAGCGATCCCCGCTGAGCAAACGGAGGTGCACGGGGCGGATCATTACTGATCTGCCCCGTGTGAAAGAGCCCTAACTCTTGCTGCACAGCTTGACCTGTTACAGGAAGCTGCTGGCGGGATCAACAGGTGACAACATTATGTCAAATAGGGACTCAGAAACACAAATATTGTTGTACTAATTCTGGTGACAGACTGCATCATAGCAATTTTTTATTCCGCCTGTAGTTTAACTTCAGGTATATTGATCCATTTGCTACATACAATTAAAATATAGAAAAAGTAAAAAGAAAACAATAAACTCACCAATAATAACTTCTGGTTCTATATCTAAAGGTTTACTGTCTTCTTCCTTTGTTTCTGTATCCTCCATTCCATCAGGTATTGACACACATTCTATTTCATCCTCCTGAACATCTGCATATTACAGTTGAAATCAGATAAAAGCCTGATATCACTTGCATCATCTTTAGCGTTTCACCATGAGCAAATAAATGAAATAGGTTGTTCAGATATTAGGATTACAAATAAAAATCTGAAGCCTGAATTAGCTCTGTAACAATTAGTGAATTATTATTATATATATTTTTTAATGCAACTAGGTATGAGTACCTGAATTTGACTTGATATCAGTCTATTGCAATTTGCTGTACAGCAATGCTCAGAGTATGAGAGCAAGGTGCAGCAATAAAAGGCATCTAGGCTGCATGCAAGTGTACCGACAAGAAATGCTGAAAGAAAAAGCAGATTGAGCAAATAAAAATAATCTTATTGGTCTCATTTACTGTTCAGTAAGCAGACTGCTGGTGGGGAGATTACGCCACTCTATTCACTCCTTTACTGTAGCAGGAAAACTGATGTCATCCACCTGGCTGTGATGCCTGGTAGAGTTGTGTAAGGCCCCTTTCACATGTGCGGACCGTATGTCCGCTTTTTCATCCATCCGTTTGCGGATAAAAAAGCGACATACATTGGTCCCTATGTGATTGCGGTGTCAGCGGATGAACATCCGCTGACACCCGTAATCGTCCACCTCCGCAAAGATCCGATTTTGCAGACGGAAGAAAACCCTATTTTTTCTTCCGTCCGCGGATCGGATGAACACGGACATATACGGTCCGTGTTCATCCGATCTCCCCATAGAGGGACAGACCGTCCTGTCATCCGCCGGCTCAGCGGGGATCAACGGAGCGATCCCCGCTGAGCTTACGGAGGCGGATCATTACTGATCCGCCCCGTATGAAAGGGGCCTTAGACATAGGACTGAATGGACAGACGAATTTGTCATATAAAAATGGCTAAACAGCTTCCGTTTGCCTGGAGTTCGGATTTCACCTCAGCGTGAAATGTAACACGTAGTGTGAAGAAAAACAATAATTTTTCTTATGTAAACTATTAATCATACCATCCCCTATGGAATGGAGATGTGGCTAAAGCAAAATGTGGTTTAAGTTCCACGGGTGGGACAACCATGGCTAACTGTATAAATATAGTAAAGTGAGTGAACGTAGCCACCCAGGGACAGGAAGCATGTTATTCACAACATTACTAGATTAAAAAAAAAAAACATTTTTTGCACTTACTGTAAAATACATTTCTTTGAGTTCATTGATGGACACAGTGCTCCATAATTAGAACCACAGGGTTATTTGCCCCCTATAGGAATACACCACCCTCTATGCTATAGGCCTACCGTTTCTTTTCTGCCTTTTTTTTAGAAGTAAGGACCTAGCTCCCTGCCAGGATCTTTGGTTCTGGCACTTTTTTTCCTTTTTAAATGGTATTTTTTTTCTCCCGTTTTTTTTTTTTCCTGTGAGATCTACAATCAACTGCCGGGCTGGGCAGCTAGACCCAGTGGTCCCCCCAGTCTGGCCAGCGAGCATGCGCAGACCAGGGTTCTGCGCTGGGTTGACCGCAACATAGCCCCACTGGATGGGGGCTGGCCTGTGAATTAAACGCCTCGCGAGGTCGCATGCGATCGGGCCCTGGCCTGAGTCACAGCGTTTCTTTCTTCCATTTCGGTTGTGAGAGGTTCTGTCCACCTGGTTCTGTGGTTTCTTTGAGTTCATTGATGGATACGGCACTCCATAACCAGAACCATAGGGTTATTTTGCCCCCTATAGGAGTAGGACACTAGGCAAAAAAAAAAACAACACTTGACTATGCCTATGGGCAGTCCTAGCTGGTATATATCCCCTTCTCTGCTATAGGTCTTCAGTTTAGTAACAAACAGTATCAAAACACCATAGAGGTGTGGGTGCTGTGTCAGTCAATGAACACAGAGAAATTTATTTTCTGGCAAGTACAAAAATCCTATTTTCTCTTTCGTTCATTGACGGACACAGCGCTGCATAATTAGAACCATAGGGACATCCCCAAGCAGTGCCAAAAACATGAGGGTGGGACAGAGACCCAAGGCTAAACAAGAAGTCAACCAGGTAACAGGAGCTCAACAAAAAAACAGGAGCCGAACCCGAACAATACACCCCTAAGACCCCATTCACACCTGAGCATTTTGTAGCTTGAAGCTACAAAACGCTGGAGGGGAAAAAATCTATTATTCTCTATGGAGTTGGTTCATATCTCCACTCCAAAACGCCTGAAGCCAGAAGTGCCAAAAGGCCTGAAGCTCAAACAAGTTCTGGGACTTTTTTTTAGGCATATTTTTTTTTGCTTTTAACATTGGTGACCCTAGGACCTGTCCAAAATTGCGGCAAAACGCAGTAACAACGTGGTAAAAAACACCTCAAAAATTTCGGCAAACCGCAGAAAACGCTACGCTCAGGTGTGAATGCAGCCTAAAGAGGGAGCAGACCCTCTAGCCCGCAGCCTTCAAAACCTTGTGGCAAAAAGAAGAATCTGCACATGCCAAAACATCTACTTTGTAAAATGTTGTTAAAGTGTGCACCGACGACTAAGTGGCTGCCTGCACCAATGACGCCTGATGATGAAAGTCCCAAGAAGCACTAAGTGCCCAAGTAGAGTGCGTCGTTACAGGGAATGGAGGAACCCAACCCTTAATAGAATAAGCCTGAGTCAACATCTGTCTGATCCACCTGGAATTGGTCACAGGAGAAGTGGATAGTCCTTTTTTTGGCCTGTCCGTGATCAAACAGTGAGTCTGACTCCTGAAAAGACTCTGTGGTTGCCAGATGCACCCGAATCACATCCAAGGCATGCAACGCAAATTCCTTGGGATGAGCGGGCCTGGGACACACGGAAGGCAACACAATGTCTTCATTTAAATGGAAGTTGGAGACAACCTTAGGTAGGAACTATAGGCGTGGACGAAGAACCATCTTTGTGGACCACCAGTAGGGGGTAAGACAAGGTGACGCTGCCAGATCCTATACCCTGCAAGCAGAAGTAATCGATAATAAAAACGCCATCTTCTGTGACAACGTAAACAGGGGAATCTCCCGAATATTTTCAAATGGAGGTTTCTGGAGAACTGAAAGCACCAAGTTCAAATCCTACAGCGATGGAGGAGACCACACTGGCAGGTGTCCAACCCCTTGAATGAAAGTACGCACCAGGGAAAGTGTGGCCAAGGGTCGCTAAAAGAACACTGCCAAGGCAGACACCTAGTCCTTGATAGTACTCAAGGCCAACTTCTGCTCAACACCTCGTTGAAGGAAGGTTAAAATCCGAGCCACCGAAAAGGAACGAGGGTGAACACTAATGGACTCACACCACGAGATGTACGCTTTCCATGTATGATGGTAAATCTTACTAGAGATAGACTTCTTAGCCTTCAGCATAGTCGGAATCACCGACCCAGGCAAACCTCTATCCTTCAGCACCTTGCTTTCAAAAGCCAGGCCGTCAAAGCCAGCGATTGTAAAGCAGGATGGAAGATTGGCTCTTGGGACAGCAGGTCCTCCCTGAGAGACAGCCTCCAAGGGACGTCAGCGAACAAGACCGGCGAGGCCAGTCAGGGTCCACCAGAATCCATTTGGCCTCAATCCTGCTCAGAAGTTGTGGAAGAAGCTTGAGAGGAGGGAAAGCATAAATCAGACAATACTGGCCCCACGGGGCCACCAGAGCGTCTGTGGTGTCCGCCAGAGGATCCCGAGACCTTGCCACAAACCTCGGTACCTGCCTGTTATATCCTCCGAGTTGTAAGAGACACAAGACTCTGGTCTGGAACAACTGATGTTTATATCAGTACTCACTGTACACTCCAACATACATCTCAGGACAGGTATATCTTATTATGTTTCCTTACATGTGCTCTAAGATGGCTCTTGACCCTTGCATTCACTCCTGGATGGGGCCAGCCTTAAAGTGACAGTACATGTGTAACCCTTCAGGTATAACACTGCCTGTTGAACGGAGACATCAACAGGTCCACCTGGTGGGTGCCCCACTGCAGACATATCCGATGAAATACATCTGGATGAAGGGACCACTTCACTTGGTTCAATGCCTGCTGACAGATAGTCCGCTTGCCAATTTTCCAAACCTGGAATGTGAATAGTGGCGAGTGCTGGAATGAAGCGTTCTGCCCACCGGAGAATGACGGCTACCTCCCAAGCCACCGACACACTTTTTGTTCCACCCTGGTGATTGACATAAGCCACTACCATGGCTTATTCAAATGGCACACATAATAAGAAACGTATGACAGAAAATAATGACCCACACAATGCAAATACCCCAATAGAAGGGGATATTTCTGACCAAGCACCACCAACACCAAGACCGACCTCTATGTTTCCTATTCACTCACTGGGTGCCTCAACTGAGCTTTCTACCAATTCTTCTTCTATCCCTCTTAAGACAGCTCCTAACATTCGACAGAGCATTTTGGAATCAGCCCAGACGCTAGCCAGAACACACAGTGGCAATGAGTCTGGTGCCATCCCCAAAGACACTAGAAAATGACAAATTGATCACTTCTTTGGACCTATAGTAATGTACGACTCCAGTGACAAAGAAGGTATCAATACCTGTAGCAAAGGGACAACACCTCATTTAACCCTATCAAGACCTCCAGTAGTGACCAATGACAATCTCAAATTGGAAATCATCAATTTGTCATCCTACGCTTTAAGCCAATCCGAGGAAGAACTCCTCGGTTTAGGCCTAAACTTCTGCCCCAACCAAGTCACTAATAAATTCAATCTTATCAAGGATTTATATCTCTTTGCTAGAAAATTAACCCTAAAATTCATGTACGACAAGGAAAGGAGGGAGAAACAGGACGAGATCATCAACCAGGAAATCTGGAAAGACTTCACAGTAGCAGACTTTAGGGCCTTAAAAACCCTTATCTCACTACTAGACGAAAATGACGGATCCCCACCTCAGGAAGCAATTCCTGAGACTCCCGAATTAAAGGGAGAAAGGGTACAGCTATCAATATATAGAAGAGATATTGAAATACTAGAAAGAGCTGTAAAAAATAAGTCACTCAACTTCCCCTCACTACATACCAACTCCAATGTGTGGGCGTTCCTCGTTCAGACCATCAAGGAAGTGGAAAATATCCCACTCGTTAGACTTAATAATTATAAATTTAATTCTATACATTATAGGGCCCTTAACACACTTAGCAAAAAAGCAGAAGTCATTATAAAACCATCAGATAAAGGGGGGAATGTGGTTATCATGGATGATCTCAAATATAGAAACATGTGTTGGGACATACTTAAAAACCGAACCTGGTATAGACCAATCAATGAAGATGTAATTGACAGGTTTAACCAACAATTCAATGATATACTACAGGCAGCTCTAACTGATGGTTCTATTACCAAATCCATCTTTGATGGAATTCAAGTTCCTTACCCTAAAACACCCACATTTTATGCACTACCAAAGACGCATAAAAACTTAACACACCCCCCGGGACGCCCTATAGTGTCCGGTATGGGCTCAAAAACCGAACGGGCTAGCAGATTTATCGATCAATATTTGAGACCCCATGTCACCTCATTGCCCTCCTATATACAAGATACACCTGACCTACTAAGAACCCTAGATGGCCTTACTGTACCTCCCGGGTGCCTCCTCGTCTCTATAGACGTGGAGGCCCTCTATTCATCGATCCCTCACAGCAAAGGATTACAGGTAGTTTTCACTTTCTTGACAGAAAGAGGTCCAAAAATGGACAAACTTAATAGCTTTGTGCTAAAAACATTGGGCCATATCCTTACCAAGAATCTTTTTTCCTTTGATGGGTCCCACCTCCTCCAGGTACAGGGAGTCGCTATGGGCACCTCCTGTGCACCATCTTATGCGAACCTGTACCTGGGGGGGTGGGAGCGTGAACTTTTTTCTTTGGAACATCACTTGCTTTTACCAATATTGGGTTGGTTCCGTTATATAGATGATGTGTTTATGTTATGGGCAGGATCGACAGAAGATCTGACTAAATTTATGCAACTCCTAGATACTAATAGTTATAATCTCAAGTTCACTATGAACTTCAACGAGTCTGCCATTGCCTTCCTCGACATTTTAATTTATGTCGATGAGGCCAATGGCATTCAAACATCTCTGTATCGTAAGCCAACGGCTGGAAACACCTTGTTGCATGCGGCCAGTGCCCACCCGGCCCCACTTATCCGAAGCATACCGTATAGCCAATATCTTCGGCTACGCCGAAACTGTTCTAACAATGAAAAATTTAAAGTAGAGTCGGACATGCTGTATGCGAGATTACTTAACCGAGGATACAGCAGGTCCTGTCTAAAAAAGGCCTATAACAGAGTCGCAGGTAAAGAAAGAGCCATTACCCTACTCAAAAGTGACACCAAGCAACCCGACAAGGATGTGACGCGGTTTATTACCACGTACTCGGACCAGCATGACGAAGTTCGATCTATAATGAAAAAACATTGGCACCTTATCACTGCTGATCCTACTCTATCGAAATACGTAGGCCTCAACCCAAGTATCACCTTTAGACGATCCATTTCCATCAGGGATCGTCTAATTAAAAGTAACTACCAAAAACCAACATTAGACACGAGAGAGACACCAGGCCTATTTAAATGTGGCCATTGTAATTATTGCCACCTACTCAATGAAGGACCTAATGTCTATCTCCCTAATGGTGAAATACATAAATTGCGTACACATATAACATGTCAGACCAAAGGGGTGATCTATATTATTTTCTGCCCATGTGGCAGCTTTTATGTGGGTAAAACCATTCGCCCACTATGGAAACGTATTAAGGACCACATGTACTATATTACCAACGGTCTGCTGAACAAAACTATGGGCCACCATGTAGCTTTCATACATAAATACAACATCCCTCTTATTAGATTTGCAGTCCTAGACTGCATTCATGAGGACAAGAGAGGCGGTAATTTTGATCAGATGGTTCTACAACGTGAGACCCAATGGATTTATCGCCTGACAGCCAACCAAGCCCCTGGCCTCAATGAGTCCTTAAGCTTTAAGTCCTTTCTAAATGTCTAAATATATCTTACCAATCTCTAATACCTTCTTGTCATTATGTTGGTCTGACTTTACCATCCCCATATTATGTCTGGAGGTTGACCTAATCTGTCATTCCCACACGAGAATGGAGGCGACTCAATTACAAAGGTTGGGTAAGTGCAGCCTATACCCAAGAATCTGGTATGACACAGATATTTCCAATCAAAGGTGTAAAAAACTGAAAGAGAATGTTTAATGTGCTTCTTCTTCTACAATATACATAGACTATGCACAACCAAATTGATATATATATGTACATACAAAATAATTCCCTTTTTTTTAATTTCCATTATAGTTTTTTATGTATATTCATAAGATGCTGTCTGTGTCTCTAGTAAAAAATATGTATCTGTTTAGGAAGTAATTGATTTTATGTAAATGTCGTAATATTGTGTATATATGCAATATGAGAGAGAGAGAGATTGTTCTGTTTGCATGCTTTTCATCCTGATGACTTTCCATGAGAAAGTTCAGGCACACTACCAAACGAATATGTAATATGTATTTTTTAATATGGATTATTCCCGGCTTTCTGGCTTTTCACCTTTTTTTTCACTTTATTCACTTGTCAACAGACATTACTGATTAATTCCTGGGCTAAATACAAATGTCACTGCTTGCCTCATTTATGTATACCGTGTTGGGATGCATATGTGATGGGAGGGCGGAGCTGCGTCTCCTCCTCCCGCCCCCTGCAATCGTTGGAGGCGTATAGCGATTGCCTATGCGACACCTCTACACGATGACGTGATGCGCTCCTATGCGGATATCCGGGGCGATGTATGGGCATCCCTTTCTACTTCCGCCCTGACGCATCCCCTTGTTTATGCGCCTCTATCTACTCGGCGCATTTTGATGACGCACTCACGTTTTACTCACCTACCTACTGACGCGGTGGACACATGTTAGGTGAAAACATATGGCGTTTGCCCTGATGGGCGTCGTAACACGATGACGTGATGTGCGTCTGACACCAAAGCACTAGATGTTGTATGGGCGTCCCTGTTCACTTCCGCCCGGCTGTCCTCCCTCTTATTTGTGCGCCGCTTTACGCGGATGGCGCACAACTATGATGCAACCACGCCACACGCGTTTAGAGCGTCTACAGGGTATTTAAAGCCCTTATCCACACTTGGTGCTGTGTGTCACACAGATGTACACCCTGGGACACGGACGCCTGTATTAGTGATCCCACTGGTAAGATACCTTATGCAGGATTCACCATTGCTTTCCTTTCCTATTCTTTATCTGAGACATTCGTGTTGTCAGAGCTAATTTTTGTTCATGATATTTCTTTACTGTTATCATGTAGACCGGCGGGCTCATACTTAGAAGTTTAAACTATATGCACTGACTGGTGGTCCGATACCCCTCGTGTACCCGAAGCTTAACATAACAACTGTTGGCTCTGTGTCCCAGTTGGCCATATGGTCTCCTATTAAGGGTAAATCTTTGTCCTTCTTATATACTCTATATTTTGGATACATTTAGGTACCTGCTGCATCTGCCAATAACTTTATTTAATAATCTTCTTTGTTTCACTTTTCACATAGAATGAAGGCTGCTAACAGCACCATATTTTTCTTTTATGTTGAAAATACCCCCATTTTGACTCTACTGTCAATTAACAGGTAATTTCCCTGAATACTACTTACACTCTGCTTCACTATTCAGTTATCACTTTCATCCTTTCCCTTCCCCCTCTCCTTCTCACCTCACACTTGTTCTTGCCAGAACACTAAGCTATAAAATACAAAAAATATATATATGAAAAATAGATATAAAAAATATATATACATCTATATCCTTCCATTTAATAGATCTATATGAAGCTCTGAAGATCTTTCTGAACTCAGTATATTGTATACTATCGAATACTCTACTGTGGTATGTGTCCTGTCCTGTATTGATTGCAGAGTCATCGGCCATGTAAATATATTTACAATATCTCTCTCCTTCATTGTTGTTTGTTTTGTTTTATATTCTAAAAAAATTTTTTTTATCATGATGGTGGCAACATAAATAACGTGTAACCCTGTATCATTACAGACAACTATTGTTACACATCTCCTTACAAAAATCCTCAAACATCTGCCCTGAAGAAGCCTCACGGCGAAACGCGCGTCGGCGACTTTGGGTTTTTGTGTATAGAGCGGTTCACCTGTATATATGTATCATTTCTATTTTTATGTATATGCTCAATTTGTTTTATTTTTATGACTATATTAAAACTATATTTTTATACTACTTCCTTGGCACTCAGAGCCGATCCGTCCAGTGTTCCAGGCACAGCCTGATCGCCAGAATTTCCAAGACATTGATCGGTAGACTGGATTCTTCCAGCATCCAACAACCCTGAGCGGAGCTCAGCCATAGGATGCCTCCCCACCCAGACAGATTGGCATCCGTCATGACCACTGTCCAATACAAGGGGAGAAAAGACGTGCCCTGCCGAAGAGTCGTCGAGCAAGCCACCAGACTAGGGAACCCTTGGTTTCCCATCTCAGCCGAATCTGATTGTCCAGAGACTTTGGACACGTGTCCCATTTCTGTGCAAACGGAACCACCTTGAAGGTAGACTTCATCAGGCCCAGCACTCACATGCAAGGACCTCCTGCGGGACAGCAACAGATGAATCGCCGCATGCAACTTCTGGAGTTTGTCCAGAGCAAGGAACACTTTGGCCAGAGCTGAATCTAGAGTCAGACCCAGATAATCCAATTTCCTGGACAGGATCAAGGTAGACTTCTGGTAGTTTAGAAGCCAACCAAAGCCAACCAAACTCCTTCAAGGTTTGGATAGTTCTCTCCACATTGTCCATCAATGCAGATGAGAAATTCGCTCGCAACAGGAGGTCGTCCAAGTAGCCCAACACAGCAATCCTCTGCTAATGTAGAACCGGGGCTAACACCTTCGTGAAGACTCGAGGAGCGGAGGCGAGACCAAAGGGTAATGCCATGAACTGATAGCGCTCCTCTCTCAAAGCAAAGTGGAGAAAACGCTGTTTTCGGGCACATATTGGAACATGCAAGTAAGCATCTTTGATGTCGATAGAGGCTAGAAAATCCCCCTGATGTAGTGATCAAAGGGGGCCCACAGGGAACACACAAAACAAAGGGGGGCCAGGAGGAGAACACGCAGGACCGACCATCCCGGGGGGTGCCCACATCCACCCCCCACCGCATCCAGGGGGAGAGGGGGGACATCATACTCACCATACCACAGAACCAGGCGGACAGAACCCCTCACCACCGAAATGGAAGAAAGAAACGCTGTGACTCAGGCCAGGGCCCGATCGCATGTGACCTCACGAGGCGTTTAATTCACAGGCCAGCCCCCATCCAGTGGGGCTATGTCGCGGTCGACCCAGCGCAGAACCCTGGTCTGTGCATGCTTGTTGGCCAGACTGGGGGGACCACTGGGTCTAGCTGCCCAGCCCGGCAGTTGATTGTAGATCTCACAGGAAAAAACAAAAACAAAGATCCTGGCAGGGAGCTAGGTCCTTACTCCTGAAAAGGCAGAAAAAAACTGTAGGCCTATAGCAGAGAGGGTGGTCTATAACAGGTAGGACTGTCTATCGGCGTAGCCAAGTGTTTTTTCTGCCTAGTGTCCTACTCCTGTAGGGGGGCGATACAACCCTATGGTTCAGATTATGGAGCGATGTGTCCGTCAATAAATGAAAGTGAAATAGAAAAATAAAGTTTTCAGGTTAGATACACATTGAGGCTCAATTTTCAACTCTGCCTTGAGCATACCTTGGTTATTTAGCTAGCAACATTGCTAAAGCTAATTTTCTGCATTGAGTTTTACACAAACGAAAAATCTATAATATAATTTATTAATCTATTTTGTGTCAAAAGTTCAAATTAGTAAAGTGAAAATTAAATTTTAGATTATAAAAATTGACAGAAAATGCACAACAATGAAAAGGCTGCAATAAGTTTTAGTGAACTTAACCCTCAATAAATTATTATTTTTTTCAGTAAAGAGGGGCGGTATGCTTCAGTGTCAGCGGTAAGCTGTCTGATTTGTCCATACACGTAAAGAATATGTGTCACATTAGCTGTATCCAGAAAGTAAAATAATCACCTAAACTCATTTTGGTTTCCATTCTTATTTCATTGAAGGATTGGCCATTATTAACTGAAACATCCTTATAAATGTTCTTGTTTTTCTCTATGTAATCCCATTCCTCCATGGAGAAATATATAGATATGTCACCGCATTTTATTGGTACCTTAAATACAAAAGAAAGTCAGTGCAATCAAACACAAGCTGGCCAGTATAAAAGAGCTATGTATATAATTTATAGATGTATAAAAGATTCAAGAGCTTATTGAGTTTGAAGCTAGTCATGCAACTTTAATTAAACCGTAGGACATTGTTAAAGCACAGGAGTTGTTAATACAAAAGTACATTCTAAATTACTTTTTTGTTTAAAGGTGTCACATATTCTAGAGCAGGGATATGCAATTAGTGAACCTCCAGCTGTTGCAGAACTACAAGTCCCATGAGGCATAGCAAGACTGACAGCCACATGCATGACACCCAAAGGTAGAGGCATGATGGGACTTGTGTTTTGCAACAGCTGGAGGTCTGCTAATTGCATATCCATGTTCTAGACTAGAGAAACGAAGAGCAATCCAAGTGATACCTTTGTATTAAGTATTGCATTCTACTAAACATAATATATATAATTCAATAAAGCAGTACAAATAAGTAACTATAAAGTGCATTAAGACTGGGTTCACATTAGTGCACAGTGCACCATTGCATGTGTTTCGCACCACACTGCTGTGCAAATCACATGCGATGTCCGAGATGCAAATGCAGCCATACAGATTGTATGGCTGAATTTGCATCGCATTCGGACCAAAGTCACGCAGGACCTTTTTTTTAAGTCCGCACCAGAATCGGATTGCATGGGTGTTCACACCCATGTGATCTGATTCATGTCTGAATTGACAGTTCACACTGCGAAATGCGAACTGCTCTGGGGGCGTCATTAACTTTGTTTGCATATGGCAGTGTGAATCTGGTGTGATGCGCAGGGTTCCCGCATCGCACCAATGTTAACAGAGTCTAAAACGTATTTTAATATTTCTTTTGTATCCAAATTGAGATAACACATACAGTACTTTTAATGTAAGACATAAAGTAGGTGTTTATTTTATTTATGCTGTATATGCCATCTGAAGGTTCTTTGGTTATGTATACTATACGAAGGTCTCAGTGTGTAAAGTCTATGCAATAGTATATTATGCAGGACAGACTCTGTTGGTGGTAATCTGGCACTATTGTAACTGTTATGGTGTTTTTTTTCTTGTTACAAGGAAAATAATAATAAAAAAGCGTCGTAAAAAAAAAAAAACGTAGTCGTCAATTTACATAAAATATTTAGAATCTGCTGCTTACATTTTTACTTGCTTTTTTCAGTCCCGAGAAATCCTACTTAGCTTCCACCTCTATGTATAATGTCAGGAGAGGGCTAGGGAAGTTAGGTTTAACATAATTATGTCTGTACTGTGCTGGCTGATCTTCACAATCAGTTGTAAACTAATGTGCACACTCTCTCTGTCCTCACAAAGGGTTTAAAATATGGCAAGACTTGGATGGTACATTGTAATGCACTTTAAAACAAATCAGTTCCTTAGGCTGAGTTCACACCGCTCCAACATGAAAGTCCCACTACTTCTGATCTGACTTTGCCTTGTAACATCGACCAGCCTTTAATGGACAGGCTCTGACTTGTGTCCTCAATGGATTTCGGTTTTGCAGTGCAGTGGCGTAACCAGAGGTATTGGCGCCCGGGGCAAAACTTTTTTTTCGCCCCCCCCCCCCCCCCGGCGCTAGCGCATGACCAATCACAGGGCGCCATGCCAATCAATTGCCACCACTGTACCATGCCATCAATTGTCACCACTGTGCCATCAATTGTCACCACTGTCCCACCAATCGTCACCACTGTCTCACCAATCGTCACCACTGTGCCACCAATCGTCACCACTGTGCCACCAACCGTCACCACTGTGCCACCAATCGTCACCACTGTGCCACCAATCGTCACCACTGTGCCACCAATTGTCACCACTGAGCCACCAATTGTCACCACTGAGCCACCAATTGTCACCACTGAGCCACCAATTGTCACCACTGAGCCACCAATTGTCACTGTCCAGACATCTATCCACCTCGGAGCTTTATATTATAACCTGCTGGGACTTGTAGTTCTCCATCGTCTCCTGGGGCTCAGGTGCATGCAATCCACCATCTTTGTTCAGTTTTTCTTACTGCTGGGACTTGTAGTCCCATAGATGGTGGATCGCATGCACCTGAGCCCCAGGAGATGATTGAGAACTACAAGTCCCAGCAGGTTATAATACAAGGCTCCGAGATGGATGGGTGTCCGGACATCCATCCACCTCAGAGCCTTATTGTATGATAATGTATAACCTGCTGGGACTTGTAGTTCTCCAATCTCCATGAGCCCCAGGAGAACTACAAGTCCCAGCAGTCTTACTAAAATAACAGGCTCTGAGGTGGATAGGTGGGGATCAGGCAGAGCACCCCTTAAGATTTACACCGACACCCCCCCCCCCCCCCTTCTTACCTTGCTGGAGAAACTTGCCGCCGCCGCGCCGCGCTGTAAACACATGTTCTAGGCCAATCAGCGCGCCCTTCTGTCTGGTTGGCTGGTGTTTCCCGCCACTCCCACATCAAGGGAGACAGACAGTTCCACCAGCCAACCAGGCGCGCCGCCGCCGGGTGTGCCAAGATGGCCGACAGCTCCAGTGCTAGGCCCAAGCCGCGGCCTTTCCTGAGGCGGCGGCGGCGGCGGCGGCGGCGGCGGCGGCGCATTCCGCGGACGCAAGGATTTCGCCCCCCGCAATTTTTCGCCCGGTGCAGGAGCCCCCCCTGCCCCCCCCCTCGCTACGCCAGTGTTGCAGTGCTAACCTTGCCTCCGAGCACTCTGAAGTCGCATGTCACATGTTGGATTAGTTAAGATGCTCATCCAACTTGGATACAACTTCAATGATATTTAATGGGCTGAAATCAAACCAAAGTAGTGCAAGAACCTTTTCCAAAGATGGAACGACAAGACGGACCAGTTATGGCGGCTCTTATAGGAAAATGTTGATGTATATACATCATGTGACATGTGTTCTCAAAGTTGGTGCGTATGTTGCTCCAGAGTGAACCCGGGCCTAAATCTGTTCCTTATTTGCACACTGCAATCTATTCTGAACAATACCAATATAAATAGAGCCTTTAAATGTATAAGAAAGCTGACGTCCATTCACAATCCTTAAAGCGGATGGTTCACCTCAAAAAGATATTAAAAGCCAGCAGCAACAAATACTGCAGCTGCTGACTTTTAATATTAGGACACTTACCTGTCCTGGAGTCCAGCGGCGTCCGTAGCAGAGGACGAGCGATCGCTCGTCACCCTGCTGCTCCCCCCTCCATCCACGGTGAGGGAACCAGGAAGTGAAGCGCTGCGGCTTCACTGCCCGGTTCCCTACGGCGCATGCGCGAGTCGCGCTGCGCCCGGCGATTGGCTCCCGCTGTGTGCTGGGAGCCGAGAGTTCCCAGCACACAACGGGAAAAGCCCGTCTTTTGCCCGAGACTGCGGGCCGGAAGTGGGTGCGGATACCTGTCTTTAGACAGGTATCTGCACCCCCCTCCCCCCTGAAAGGTGTCAAATGTGACGCCGGAGGGGGGGGAGGGTTCCGATCAGCGGATCTTCACTTTAGGGTGGAGATCCGCTTTAAATTACTAATATACTGTATAGAACCCAACGTTCAATCCTGCTACAAAGAAACAGCTTGAAAGAAAATAAAGATGTTACGTATGCAGTGTGAATGGGAGCACAATTGTACAGTAAGTGTTTCACAAGTTTGTCTGCAAAGGGGGAAACACACTTTATACTCGTGCAATCAGGTTTTAGGGCTCATTTACAGTTGCTTTGACTTTAACACCCATTAAAGCAGCTACTGCTTCAACATCCTTTTTTGATGCTCCAGTGATGCTTTTTTGAAGATTTATTGAAGCTTGGCAAATGCCCTGTGTGTGTTGATTTTCTATTTGTTTTAAAGGGGCTCAGTAGAACCCCAACAACTCAGCAGATCCCCTGCTAAGTAGTACTCCCAGATTTGCTGATCCCCCGCTCAGTAGTAACCCCCAGCTCTGCTGATCCCTCGCTCAGTAGTAATTTCCAGCTCTGTTGATCCCCCTCTCAGTAGTAACCCCCAGCTCTGCTGATCCCCCGCTCAGTAGTAACCCCCAGCTCTGCTGATCCCCCGCTCAGTAGTAACCCCCAGCTCTGCTAATCCCCCGCTCAGTAGTAACCCCCAGCTCTGCTGATCGCCCGCTCAGTAGTAACCCCCAGCTCTGCTGATCCCCCGCTCAGTAGTAACCCCCAGCTCTGCTCATCCTTCACTCAGTTGTAACCCCCAGCTCTGCTCATCCCTCACTCAGTTGTAACCCCCAGCTCTGCTCATCCCTCACTCAGTTGTAACCCCCAGCTCTGCTCATCCTTCACTCAGTTGTAACCCCCCAGCTCTGCTGATCCCCTGCTCAGTATTAACTCCAGCTCTGCTGATTCTCTTTTCTTTCTGGTCCCCGCTCTCCTCATGCTATATTGCTCCCATGCAGTTTACCATGTGTGACATCTGCTAGTTTTTACTGCTCTAGTCCTCCAGTTCTGCTGATCCTCTGCAGCTCAGTCCTCTCTCTCCCAGTCCCACTCACCTTCTTCTATAGCATTCCCATGTTGCATACCATGTGTGCCATCTGCTAGTTGCTCCACTCCAGTCTGAACCCCACTCACCTTCCTGTTGCCCAAAAAGTGACATACCCAGAGATCATGTGATCGTTGCCCAGGTGGTAATCTAAGAGCAAATTTTTTAAGCTAATCAATGTGCAATAAAAGCATGAAAGAAACTCCACATATACTGTGGTCAGGTGCTGATTTGTCACATCGTGCTGCAAAACTTACATCTCCAGTCAGTAAATGTGTGCTGCTGTGTGGTGAATTCTTCTTTACAACCACATATTCCTGTAGGACAAAAATAAATAAATTAATGCAGAGAAAGTCCTCTGTATATGAATGTGAATTGTGGTTTTACAGCCATAACCCATTCACACGATTGCACTGCATTAACAGACATTATGCCACATGTTTACATGCATTGCCTTAGACCCCTTTCACACTGAAGCATTTTTACAGCGTTTTAGCGTTAAAAACAGCGCTATTAAAACGCTCATAAAACACTCTCCATGCATCTCAATGGACCCTTTCACACTGAGTCCTGCAAGCAGCATCTTTGGAGCAGCTTTTGGGCGCCGAAAAAAACGCCCCTCTCCATTGAAATGAATTGAAAGCGATGTAAAAACGCCTTACCCTTTCACACTGAGGCGTTGCACTAGCGGGGCGTTGAGAAAAGTCCTGCAACCAGCATCTTTGGAGCAGCTTTTGGGCGCTGAAACAAACGCTCCAAAAACGCCCCTCTCCATTGAAATGAATTGAAAATCGCTGTAAAAACGCCTTACTCTTTCACACTGAAGCACTGCAAGAACGCCCTAAAACGTTAGGGTCTTAGCGGAGCTTTACCAGTGTTTTTTTCATTATTGTGCTCATTAGACCTAAAAAAAAAAAAAAATATGGAAATGTCTGTTGCTATGCGGTCCCGCAAAATCTGCCTTCGGAATCACCTAGGATTCTGACATCATCTCCCTCAGCTCCTCAGCACGCTAATACTCCTGGAAAATGTGTGTCATCATTTCCCAGGATGCAGTGCGCTTCCCCATTATAACTCCCCATCTAAGACTTCCAGGAAGTAAGTGCTTGTAGGCTTCACAATGCCCACAAGCAAAATGACAACTGTGTGGACCTAGTTTTATAAACTATATTTTTTGAATAACTATGCGGAGCGGCGGCGGCGGATTGTAAAATAGTAAGTGACCGGATTTATATTATAAAAACGCATGATGAAAGGACATACATTTTAAGAATGCTAATTGTGGTTGGAACCCCGCTTTAAGGCAGTCCGTCTATTTGAAAAAGGTGCACGCAGTAATTTGGGAGCGCACTGAAATACACGCACGTTGTATAATCCTCAATATTATCTAGCAAAGAAAGAAAAGTTGTATAGGAAGCTATACTATGGTCTCTTTCACAATCTTGACAAAATACTGAGCGTTTTCAGGGATACAGGCGTTATTTTTACTGTTCTTACTGCAGCCAATTGTTTTCATTGTTCCTGTATACACAGGTGCGTAAAAAATGCACAGCACATAGTTGAGTAAAATAAAAATGCAGAATCTGGAGTTTTGGGTACATTTTTTATGCAAATACTCGCATACATGCGTAAAATGTTAATTTGAAAAGGTTAGAATTTATTTTACTCAAATACGCACAAAATAAATGCATCATCAAAAAAAAAAACAATTTAAATAAAAAAAATACTGGTTTCACTGCTGATTTCCTGAAGGCTCTTTGCAGCTACTTCCCATCTACATGAGAGCAGCAGAAGGGTAGGAGATGGGCACTGACACGAGCAGACAGGCAGTGAGGGGGAGAGGAGGACAGAGAAGGACAGAGCAATTTACGGGGGGGGGGGGGGGGGGGGGGTGGACAGTACCAGGCAAGATCAGCCAGGTATTTAAGATGATAGAAGGGGCCAAATTACACAGCACATGCACTGTGCTGTAAGGGAACAGGATCAGTTATAAGTTAAAGTAGTTCTAAAGGCAGAATGTTTTTTTAACTTATTGCATTCCTCTTCATTTTCTTTCTACATGCAGCTCGGGAGCGAGCACACACAAGTGCCCCCAGGGAAAACGGCTTACTATGGGGGCACTTGGTGGACAAGAGGAGCCAAAGGCGCTGGCAGGGGACCCGAGAAAAGAAGGATCGGAGCAAAACCATTGCATAGCGCAAGTATGACATGTTTGTGATTTTTAAAGAGCAAAAAAATAGAGCCTTTAAAACCACTTTAAAGCTTATATGAGATTTGTTTATTTATTGGGTTTACATAACTTAACAACAAAAGAAAATAATGATGCAGCAATCATGCATCAACAATCATGTAACCACTTTCACAGTGGTCATAGATGATGGGAAGCTGGTCCCATCAGATACCAATCTTTACCACGGACCAAGAGCTGTCTTTGAAAGCACGGTCTTTGTACTGAGAGACATCGGCCACCTCTGCTCACAGCACATATGTGCATCATATGGGGGAGTTAAAGTCCAGCCTTTGGCCACCACACATATTTGTTGGGAAGGTGTAGGGGAGTTGAATGCATAAATGAGAGAAAGTCAGCACTATTTGCAGCCCCTCCATTTTTTATGTCCTTTTTTTTTTTTTTTAAGCTACTTACACTTACCTCTCCAGTCAGGAGGTAGATGATCCCCAGGGCATGATTCAAGATCTTCTCAGTAAATTGCTTGTTCATTTCAGCAATCATGTCTGAGACAAAAAACACAGCAGTACGGTAAGAAAGTAAAATAATGGAAACGAGGCATTTGCAACAATGTTGTGGGTGGTAATACATCATATAACTAATAGAAATAAATGACTTCATGTGACAAGACAACACTGGCCTCATATTTCTTTGGTAAAAATAACCCAAACCAGTGTATATTATTTAGTCAGTAGAAAAGTTATATTTTTGGCAAAAAAATCCCAATAAGCGTACATTGATTGGTTTGCGCAAACGTTATAGTGTGTACAAAATAGGGGATAGATTTAGGGACTTTTAATTTTTTTTCATTGTTTTTACTGGTATTTAAAGCGGAGTTCCACTTCCTGTCCCACTTCCTCTTTCCGCCGAGGTGCTGGTTAGGCGATTAAGCTTAATCACCTACAGCAGCCCCTCCCTGTAGGTGATCACCTAGGACACTGACAGGTCCTAGAAGATCGCCTGTCCAATCAGCGGCGGGCCGCGCCGCATGCGCAGTGCGGCTCGCGCATGCGCAGTGGGTGCCCGGCCGTGAAGCCGAAGGCTGTCACGGATGGGTGCCCATAGTCGGAATGAAGATGCCGGCCTGGGAGGGGAGAGGAGCGGAGCCCCGGTCGGCGCGTTGCTGGAACATGGAGAAGGTAAGTGAATGTTTATTAAAAGCCAGCAGCTACACTTTTTGTAGCTGCTGACTTTTAATAAAAATTACATTTGGCTGGAACACCCCTTTAAGGATGAGCTCTGGCGTGTTTGCATAGTACACGTGCGGAGCCCTCCAGGAAGTCTTCACGGCGCTGCGCTAATCACAGCCAGGGAGACATTGTCCTGATGCTCGGCGGAAGAGATTGGGAAATGTCTCCCTGGCTGCGATTAGTGCAGCGCCGTGCCGGCTTCTTGGTGGGCTCTGCACGCTTACTATGCGAGCACGCCAGAGCTCATCCTTACTGGTAATGGCAGCGATCTGCGATTTTTAGCAGGATTGCAGTGGACAAATCTGACCCTAAGTGACACTTTTTGGGGACCAGTGACGCTAATACAGTGATCAGTGCTAAAAAATGCACTGATCACTGTATAAATGACAGAAGCAGGCAAGGGGTTAACCCTAGAGGTGATCAAGGGGTTAACTGTGTTCCCTCTGTGTGGGGGATGGGCTCACTGGAACAACACAGAGATCTTGGTGATCAGGAACAGCCGATCTCAGTGTTGTCCCCTGTCAGAATGGGGATCCGCCTTGTTTACATAGGCAGATTCTGTTATACCTCTCTGCGGAGCGATCGCGGCTTGCTGGCAATCATCGAGTCCGCGCTCCCACAGTATCTTATGCACAAAGCGCCATACAGGTACATTGTTCAGCCCAGCCACTGTATATGTGCGGTCCAGAAGTGGTTAACCACTTTATGTCTGCGCTTATAGCTGAAAGACATCTACAGCGTGGCTCTCTCATTCTGGGAGGGCGCCCCTGGATGTCAAACCGTGCCCACCTGGGGTACACAACTGGCGCACTCTGTGACCACTGTGTCCTTCCAATCACAGCGGCCCTTTGTTTGCTTTTGTTTTGTATAGTATGATGGAAATTTTGTAGATGCATCCATGTATTTATTTATGCATTATTAAAATAATTTATCTATATGTGCCTACAAAGTCTATCTTTTTTTAAAGAAACGATACAATGTTTTGTTTTTTTCTTTAACCCACACAGCGGCCCTTTACCATGTGATCGGCTGTGTCCACTCACAGCTTATGTAAACAAACTTGCCAGTTATCAGCATTCCTCACGTGCTGTCACAGCTTGAGGAGAGCCAGTAACCAGCAAGTGTGACAGGGAACATTTATACAGATAATCGGGGCATTGATCGGCCACCATCCTTCCATTACACTATCTGTGTACCGAATGCTGCCAGATAGCCATGTGGCACTGCATATTACAGAAAATTACAGTCCTGCAGATTGAAAAGGAAAGGCCACTTTTAATAACGTTCAATTACAATATGACATGTAGCAATCATATACACTATATTATTTTTTTGATGTCCCCCCCACAAAAGTGTAGTTACCCTTTAAGGACAAAGCGCCATTAGTCATAGGGCTGGGTATATGGAGTGACACCCAGACGCTTGCTATGGTACTTTGCTCATCAGGAGTTCGGTGTACACATTTGAATTAATTCTTTTTGCACTTTGTTTTTTTTAAATATTTGTACACACTGAATAAAGTTTTAGAACTCAGCACATCACACCACCTGGCAATACTGCCACCTGCCTGCCCTCTATAATAGAACATTGCAGGGAGTGGGCAGAGGGAACTGGGTCTATTCCCCAGAACCTGGCAAACATCTGTACACAGCAGGCTCCAGCCATGACATGGGAAGGAGGTTTCACCTGCTGACAGGTAACATGGCACCCCAGCACTGCCCCTTCCTGAGCTCCCACAGCTCTTCTACCACACCAGCCTGTTACTCAGAGGACATGCTGGGACTTGTGGTTCCTCACAAGCTGCAGAGCATTGCCCTCCCCTCCCCCCTGCTCATAGGTCGAGACCCAGCTGGTGACACACACGGAAGACACTATGCCCTCGCCTACCTTGCCACACACACGTTATGTTTGGAGGAAGTGAAGACTTAGGGAAGTGCTGGCACAAGCACCAGGCTGAGTTTTCCCCCCCGAGGGATGCTGGGAGTTGTAGTTTGCAGAGACTCGCACTACAGTCGTTCTTAGGTGGGTGTGACTACAACTCCCACAATCCTTTGGGAGGAATTCACCTGACCGGCAAGAACCAATGAGAACAAGAAGTGGATAGACTTTCAGTGAAGTGTCATAGCTGCGATGTGTGTGATCTGCAGGAATGCTGACGGAGGGAAATCCATTTAAAAGGCCATTTGTTGCTGGACTGGTGTAGATAGATCTAGATATGTAGAGTGCTCCTGGAGCTCCTCACATTGTTCTATGCTTTGGCATTGCTTTCTTATAGAACATTAGCATTAAATTAGAAGTTATGACAAAACTGTTTTTTCAATTTAGATGGAGTTTACACCGCGGTCTCTGCGTTCACCGTACGTTTGCAAGCATTTCCTGTGAAATTGTAAACTTTTTTGGAATCATTTTTTTCAATTTATATTCTTTAGCAAGTTGCGTTTACAAGCGCTTGCGTGCATTCGTTGTGTTCACGACTGTTTACTGCGCTGGACTTTTTAAACTACTTCCTGCCGCCAATGGAGAAAAAGTACCGCTCCAAGCCCTGCGACCTATGCTGTGCTCCCGCCATGTAGCACTGACAGGTGTAGACTTTGCGCTGATCCGTGAAAAAAAAAAATGTTCCTGGACTGCCGCACTCTGATAGGCGATTTATTGAAACAAAATGAACAAAGGATAAAATCCAAAAATACACGCAACACTGCAATCAAACTTCCTGCCGCCGCCACCTGGTCCTTTAAGAGCTTCTTATTGCCGGGAGGTGGGCATTCGGGGGCATGTGACCGCTGTGATTGGCTGTCATATGATCAGAAATTTGACCAGCCCTTTTTTTTGCGATACAGCATTACGTCGCTTTAACTGACAATTGCGCGGTCGTGCGACGTTGTCCCCAAACAAAATTGGCATCCTTTTTTCCCACAAATAGAGATTTCTTTTGGTGGTATTTGATCACCTCTACGTTTCTAATTTTTTGCGCTATAAACAAAAACATTAGCGATTTTTTTTTTTTTTTTTTTTTTTTTTTTTTTTTTAAAAAAAGCTATTTTTTTTTACTTTTTCTTATAATAAATACCCCCCCCCCCCCCCCCAAAAAAAAAAATAAATGTCTTCATCAGTTTAGGCCAATATGTATTCTTCAACATATTTTGGGTAAAAAATCTCAATAAGTGTATATTGGTTTGCGAAAAAGCTATAGTGTCTACAAAATAGGGAATAGATTTATGGCATTTTTATTATTATTATTTTTTTTAATAGTTATGGCAGTGATCTGCAATTTTTTTTCTTCTTTCTTTCTTTTTTTTTTTTTTTTTTAGCAGGTCTGCGACATTGCAGCAGACAGATCGGACACCTAACTGACATTTTTTACACATTTTTGGGAACCAGTGACATTATTACAGTAATCAGTGCTAAAAATATGCACTGTTATTGTACTAATGACACTGGCAGGGAAGGAGTTAACATCAGGGGCGATCAAGGGGTTAAATGTGTTCACTGCAGGTGTATTCTAACTGTATGGGGGAAGGGCTGCCTGGGGAAACACACAGACCCGTCTTCCTGCATAGCCAAAAGACAGGATCTGTATGATCTCCCCTGTCAGAATGGAGATTTGCCTTGTTTACACAGGCAGATCCCCGTTCTGTCACTGCGGAGAATGATCGCGGGTGGCCGGCGGGCACACATACCCAAGAACTAGCGTTCCCGAGCCGATGTACAATGACAGCGGCTGGTCGGCAAGTATTTAAAGCAGAGTTTCATGGTCCTTCAGAAAAAAATACTGTAGCTGCTGACTTTTAACCACTTCAGCCCCTGACGGTTTTACCCCCTTCCTGACCAGGCCATTTTTTGCGATATAGCCTTGCGTTGTTTAAACTGACAATTGCGCGGTTGTGTGACACTGTACCCAAATCAAATTGATGTTCTTTTTTTTTTAGATTTATGCCCATTTTTTATTATTGTTTAGCGTTTTTTTTTTTTTTTTTTTGCGTGACTGCGACATTGCGGTGGACAAATCTGACACTAAGGGCCCTGAGGCTCTGGGGTGTTGGCGGTAAATCATTTACCGTCATTTTAGCGGTGCTTTTTGGCCACTAGAGTGGTGCTTTTAACCCCCCGCTAGCGGCCGAAAAAAGGGTTAAAAACCCCACGCTGCCCATTGTTTTTAGCGCCTCAAAGATGCTGCTTGCAAGACTTTTTTTTTAGCATCCTGCCAGTGCACTGCTCCAGTGTGAAAGCCCTCTGGCTTTTACACTGGAGTGAGAGGAGAGGCGATTTGCAGGCGCTACTTTTAGCGCTAAAGTGACACTAATACAGTGATCAGTGCTAAAAAAAATGCATTGCCACTGTATAACAGGCACTGGCAGGGAATGGGTTAACAGCAGGGGTGATCAAAGGGTTAAGTGTGCTTTTAGGGAGTGCTTTCTAACTGTGTGTGGGATGGACTGACTGAAGCAAGAGAGAGATCTGTGTTTCTGACTATCAGGAACACAAGATCTCTCTCTTCCTCTCTAAAATAATGACGGTCTGCCCTGTTTACAACCACCGGCCTGCTTCTCCAGCGAACAATTGCAGGTGGTCAGTCATCACAGACATCCCAACCTGAAAAAATTCAGTTCAGGGAGTTGGCCCCCCAAACCCCCCCCCCCCTTCTGCGGGAAAAAAATGATATCACTTTTTCAATATTTCCTCACAGTTCTTCTGGGGAAGGGGGTGGGGGGGGGGGGGGTGTGGCAGAGGACGGTGTCAGTAGTTTTTAACTTTTACGTATTGATTTGTCTACAATTTAATTTGTTTTTCATTTTTTTCTACCAATGCTTTTTGGGGGGAGGGGATTGGGGCAGTGGACAGTGTTGGTAGGGCCTGAGTGGTGTCAGTAGTTTTTTATTTTTTTGCACTTTAATTTTTTAGACTTTTTTTTTTCTTTACAATAATGTTTTTTTTAGATTTTTTTGGGGGGCTTGGTGGGATTTCAGGGGTCTAAACAGACCCCTGACATCTCCCCTTTGAGACAGAGAAAGGGACTGAGGACACAGATTCCCCAATCCCTTTCTCAGCACTGAAGATGAATGATCAGGAGACATTGGCAGTGAAACATTGCAACTTTACAGCTGGTTCCCTGCTGCGCATGCGCAAAACTTTGTGAATGGCTCGGGAGCGGGGGAAGGAGGAGGGAGGGGGGGGCCTAACTTCTGGATGGCCGTGGCAAAATCAGGTACCGACTCCCTCCCAAAAGGTGTCAAATGTGTCAGCCGAGGGGGAGGAGGCAAATAAGTGAAGCCTCCCCTTTTGGGTGGAGCTCCGCTTTAACGCCGATAGGCCACATATATGCACCACGTTGGCAGGAAGAGGTTAAAAACACATGTGAACGCACTGTCATGGTGTGAACTAGGCTCATTGGAATACATTTATTGTTCTTGCGTATGTGTTCGTACTGCTTTTATGCTGCACTAAATAATCCACCTACCCGGCTTAATCTGGTGTAAAAGAGCCCATAGGGAGAGTTGTAACCTCCCTGTCTTTTTTTGTCATCTGTGTCCCATTGGGGAGATTTCTTTTCACTTCCTGTCCCATGGCTGAAACAGGAAGTAAGAACAAATCTCTGCAAAGTGTAGGAATGTCCACATTGTACACATTTTCTCTCTATTCCTATTCTAGTGACAACCCACAATTTTATATTTTCTTTCACTTTAAATGATAAAGCTAAAAGAACAAATAGAGAGGGGATATAGACAGCAATAAGAGCATGTCAAGTGTTCTAATCTCTCTCTCTAGCTAAAAGCCTTTAGTTATACTTTAACAATGTATATATTATATTTTTTCAGTCCTATTTTGCATGTATGAAGTATGACCATGTGGACCCTCTTATCTAATAGGTAAGTATAAACAAATTATAAATACATAGTTATCAGAGACAATTTTTTTCCTAAATATATAGGGCCAGATCCACAGAGCTAGTACGCCGGTGTATCTCCTGATACGCCGGCGTACTTTCAAATTACCTGCGTGGTATCATTAGTTTGAATCCCCAAACCAGCTTCGGGCTTCAATCCGACAGGCTTACGTCTACGTACGCCTTCGAAACTACGCTGCAATATTTTTGCACCCGCTGGGTGGAGTTTGCATCGTTTTCCGCGTCGGGTATGCAAATTTTTACGGCGATCCACAAAGTTACGATTGGCCGTCGCATTCTCTTACGCCGTCGCTAGTTGGCTTTTTCCGGCGTATAGTTAAAGCTGCTATTATCCGGTCTATAGTTAGACAGCCCATGTTAAGTATGGCCGTCGTTCCCGTGTCGAATTTTAAACTGTTTTTTTTATTTTTTTTTGCGTAAGACGTAATTTACACTAAAAAAAAAACGTTTTGACGTAATTTTGCGCAATGCACGGCGGGAAATTTCTGAACGGAGCATGCGCAGTTTCGATCACCACGGGGACGCGCCTGATTTAAATGATTCACGCCCCCTAATCGCGTAATTCGATTCCGCCGCGAGAAATACACTTCCCCCGCCGTACCTTACGAAATCTTCCTGGATTCGACTTAGAGCCAGGTAAAATACGGCGGGGTAGTGTATCTCTGATGCACTGCGCCAGGGCAATTCTCTGTGGATCTGGCCCATAATATTTAGCATCAAATCTTGAATATTGCATAATTTTATGGTAGTACCTGAGAAAACATAGAAACCCATAAACAAGTTCCTCCTGGGTCTCCTTGTGAGATACTCAAGGAGAAAACACGATAAGGGGGGACATCGGGACACCTCATCAGACCCAAGTCATATCCACGGCAGTGGCATACAAATCAAATGGGCTTGTCATGTTGCCATGTGGTTTTAACCATATTAAAGGATAATAATATGCTTACATGCCAATCTGACGAAAATCATTAAAGCGGTTGTATACCCGTTGACATTTTTTTTTATTATATACTTGTAAGGCAAAATGCATAATGAGCTAGTAGGCACCGCTTACTAGCTTGTTATGAAATACTTACCTTAGAACGAGGCGTCGGTATCTCAGCCAGTCCACACCGAGGGAGATTACATTTAGCCTTGGTGTGTCTTCCGGGTATCACAGCTCCAGCGCTGTGAGTGGCTGGAGCCGCGATGTCACTCCCGTGCATGCACTCAGGAGACTCCTTTTCGGCAAGGTCCGGTGTCTGCCGGGCTTTCAGCCGAGAATCCCTGATGCGCATGCGCTGCTGAAGTCAGCGGTGCATTGCAAGGGGAATGTCTCCTAAACCGTACAGGTTTAGGAGATATTCTTTTTACTTACAGGCTTACCTGTAGGTAAAAGTTCAAAAATTGACTATACAACCGCTTTAATCTGGGAGCCTCAAATGTTCTGGATAGCATTCATTGTAGACGGCAAACAGAAATAAAGGCACTTTAAAGTGGTAGTAAACCCTCTCTAACAACTTGCACCTACAGGTAAGCCTAGATTAAGGCTTACCTGTAGGTGCAAGAAATATCTCCTTAACCTACTTGATTAAGGAGATATTTACAGAGACAAATGTATGCCGTAAACATCGGCGCAGGCACACTGAGAATGCCGGTTTTAGAACCATAATGCAGGCTTTGACGGTTCCCACACGCATGCGCGGAGTGATGTCATCGCCGCTCTGGCCAATCACAGCGCCAGAGCGGCATTACCTGGAAGTAACCTCCGGGAGAGATGTCTGCGGCCGGAGGGGGACATGAGGAAGGCTTTGATCTAAGGTAAGTAATTCATTATGTCTTTGTCTTACAGGTTTTTCTTTTTTCTATTTTTTTTGGGGGGGGGGGGGGTTTACAACCACTTTAAGATATGCAAGTCAAAACAAAAGTAATGATTAGTGAAAAACTCCAAAGTAAACAGGTATATCAGACAATAGTGAAAGAAAAGTTCCGTAATTATGCTTGATTACCTGTTTAAGGGCCCTTTCACACTAGCGGACCGTTCGTCCGCTCATTACAAGTCCGTTTACGGACTTGTAATGGGCCCCTATGGGAGCGGATCCGTTAGCGGATGATGCATCCACTAACGTCCGCTAGATCCGCGTCCGTTTTTGCGGACGGAAGAATGTCCTATTTTTCTTCCATCAGGCCAAACGGATAGGATGCAAACGGACAGACGGTCCATTTCCATCCGACTCCCCATAGGGGAGAGCGGAGGAGAGACGGGGCGGTCCCTGCACAGTGTGCGGGGACCGCCCCGTCCGCCGACAGCTGAGCGGAGACCCCCCCGCTGAGCTGACGGGCACACGGAGCGGACCGAAAAACGGTCCGTTCCGTGTAAAAGGACCCTAAGATATTGCTACTATTTAATTACAATCTTTGCACCAGTTGACAGTGGGTGCATTGCCATACTAAAAACAATATATATATTTTTTAAAAAGCACTAAATCTATCCCCTATTTTGTAGACTCTATAACGTTTGCGCAAACCAATCAATATACGCTTACTGGGATTTTTTTTTTTTTTACCAAAAACATGTAGTAGAATACATATTGGCAAAATCTAAATTGATAAAGAAATTAATTTATTTAATTTTTTATGTTTTATAGGAAAAAGTTAAAAATAATATTTTTTTTTTCCAAAATTGTAATGCCGTGTACACACGACCGTTTTTAATGTCATGGAAAAAAAACAATGTTTTTCTCGACGTGATTCTTGTCTAACCTGCCTTGCCTACACACGATCTTGAAAAAAAAAATGCTTGAGCAAAGCGCGGTGACGTACAACACGTACGACGGCACTATAAAGGGGAAGTTCCATTCGGATGGCGCCACCCTTGGGGCTGCTTTTGCTGATTTCGTGTTAGTAAAAGTTTGGTGAGAGACGATTCGCGCTTTTCAGGCTTTGTGCTTTTCAGTCTGTTACAGCGTGATGAATGTGCAATCTCCATTACAAACAGTAGTTTTACCAGAACGAGTGCTCCCGTCTCATAACTTGCTTTTGAGCATGCTAATTTTTTCCCGTTGTTAAAGCCTACAAACGACCGTTTTTCACCACGTGAAAAACCACAACGTGAAAAACGATGAGAAAAATTAGAGCATGTTCTAAATTTTTAATGGCCATTTTTCACGTTGAGAAAAATGCTCTGGAGCCCACACACAATCATTTTTAACCACTTTCAGCCCCAGACCAGGCCACTTTTTGGGATTCGGCACTGCGTTGCTTTAACTGACAATTGCACAGTCCTGCGACGTGGCTCCCAAACAAAACTGGCGTCCTTTTTTTTCCCAATAGAGCTTTCTTTTGGTGGTATTTGATCACCTCTGCGTTTTTTATTTTTTGGGCTATAAAGTGACAATTTTGAAAAAAATATTTTTTACTTTTTGCTATAATAAATATCACCAAAAATATATAAAAACGTTTTTCCCTCCGTTTAGGCTGATACGTATTCTTCTACATATTTTTCGTAAAAAAAAAATCACAATTGTGCGCAAAAGTTATAGCATCTACAAAATAGGGAATAGTTTTATGGCATTTTTCTTAATATATTTTTTTTACTAGTAATGGCGGCGATCAGCGTTTTTCTTTATCGGTACTGTGACCTAATGGCGGACACATCGGACACTTTTGACACATTTTTGGGACCATTGGCATTTTTATAGCGATCAGTGCTATAAAAATGCATTGATTACTATAAAAATGGCACTGGCAGGGAAGGGTTTAACACTAGGGGTTTAAGTATGTTCCCTGGGTGTGTTCTAACTGAAAGGGGAGTGGGACTGACTGGGGGAAATGACAGATCGCTGTTCATACATTGTATGAACAGGCATTTCTCCCCTGACACACACACAGCTCCCGGTTCTCGCTCTGTAACGAGCGATCGCAGGTGCCCAGCGGTGATCGCGCCTGCCAGGCACACGCGTTGGGACCGGGAGCTATTGGCCGATTCGCGAGATGACTTAATATTACGTGATCTCGCTCAGCCAAGCCGACCTGCCGCCTTAAAACTGCGGCGGCTAGTCGGCAAGCGGTAATGACCAATTAAAAAAATTGCATCAGTCTTTTGTTTATAGAGCAAAAAATAAAAACCGCAGAGGAGATCAAATACCACCAAAAAAAAAAGCTCTACTTGTGGGGGGAAAAAAGGACAAAGATTTTATTTGGGTACAGCGTCGCACGACCGCGCAATTGTCAGTTAAAGTGGCGCAGTGCCGTATCACAAAAAATAGCCAGGGGGTAAAACTTTCCGGGGCTGAAGTGGTTAAGCTGCAGCAACCCAGTTTCAGTGTTTTGGAGTGGATTGGTGTAATAGACATTTGAACATCTTTATTATGACATTGCAAGGGGGAAGGTTTTTTTTGCGCCTATTATTGCTTTATCAGAAGGAACATTATGCCAATTAGATGGTTGTTCATTTTTTTTTTTATCGAATCACGCAATGATAGGATAATAACATTGAGACATGTTTTAATTTCCTTACCTGCCAAAGATTCTGCTTACATGCTATATGACACAGAAAATGAAATGCATGTTTATTCTTCATGGCAAAATAATATAAAAATATATAAAGAAACTATCCAGTACAATAAATGGCTACAGAGTCATCAGCATGTGAAGTTACAAAGGATGCCTGATTCTGCTCCATCCATGATTGGTCCCCCCCTTGCTCAGAGATACACTTTTCAGGGGACACTGGGAATTGCAGTCCGGTTGGTGCATCCTTGTCCTAGCTCCATGAGCCTAGACTACTACACATCCCAGAATCCCAGGGAACATTGCACACAACATCACTTCCTTTTAAAACCCTATTTGACTGCAAGGTATGGGCTGAACTGCTTTGTTAGAAGAGCCTTATGTACTGTATAGTTTATGTATTTGTATGTGCGCTCCTACAAAGTGATGCATCATAGATTGTGCTTAGACATCTAATGTTACAAATAATTCTCACTAGTACTTTTCAGGGACAATCTAGCAGCTTTCATTTCTGCATGCACTGCATCATGCTACCTAGAAGTTGTTTTATTCCATTCTTTCATATTCTTGCCATAACCTTTATTAGAACCTTGATTTATATGTTTTGAGAGTTTTAGAAATGAATTTAACGTAATGAATGCATATTTTTTATTAAATTGACAAAATAAAAGAAGAAATTAGTGTTTCTGTAAATATTTAGCGAGCAAACAGGATATTTAAATTGTATTTTGTGTTCTTTTTAACATGTTCAGTTATCCAGTAGTGTGTTTTATGTTGTGCATTTGTAGTATTGCAAAAACGTTTTTTGTTTTTGTTTTTGCGATACATAGATATTTTTATATTACAAGACAATACAATAATAAAACACAGAAAAAAAAAAGATTGCTTTTAACCACATGTGCATTTGTAATTGTCCCTCGCTGTTAAAATTGCAGCTGGAATCAAATTATTTTTATTTATTTTTTTACACCAAATATATATATTTTCTACATGTTACAGGTAATATAAATATGTCTAAAAATTTTTTTTTATAATAATTGTAATATATGTAATTATTATATAATCATGACCTGAATGTACCAGGACACCCAGGTCAGTGTTGTTTTATCATTCCAGACACACACATTTGAAACTTTATTTTTATATTTTCTCATAATTCTTGTTTTCAAAACGTACTTAAAGCGGGAGTTCACCCTAAATATAATCTTTCCCATGTAATCCAGCATACTGGCATCAGCGGCAGTATGCCGTTTTTTTTTTTTTTTAAATGCTCCACTTACTGTCTAATCTTGAATTTTGATTTATCTCCCCCACGGTGGATTGCGTCACGGCTTATGAAAATACCCGATTTAGGACTCGGGTATTTCCGGCGCAATACGGCGTCTGCGCACAGACCTAGGAGCTGACTGCGCAGGCGCCGTATTTCTCCGAGTCCTATTTCGGCTTTTTTCGGAGGGCGACTCGGAGATATACGGTGCCTGCGCAGTCAGCTCCTAGGTCTGTGCGCAGGCGCCGTATTGCGCCGGAAATACCCGAGTCCTAAATCGGGTATTTTCGTAAGCCGTGACAGAATATACAGGCGCCATCCACCAAGGGGGAGATAAATCAAAATTCAAGATTAGACAGTAAGCTGACGCCAGTATGCTGGATCATATGGAAAATTGTATATTTAGGGTGAACCTCCTGTTTAATATTTTTTATTACAAAGAAAAGATGATTTTTTCAATGGGAAGGAGGAGGGAGTTGAAATGGGGCAAAACATAAAAGTATGTATTTTTTGTTTATAGTTATGTACCGTATTTTATCGGCATATAACACGCACCCTAACTTTAAGGCCTCGTACACACGATCAAATCTGTCTGCTGGAAACGGTCTGCTAGACCGTCTCAGCAGACAGATTCGATCGTGTGTACGGGCAAACAGACGGATTTGGCCACCTGACAGATTTCAAAGCATGCTTTGAAATCTGTCGGCTGGGAACCCGTCCGCCCGACATGTCTGCTGGTTAGTACGCTAACCAGCAGACATGTCTTCTCGCACACGCGCCGAATGGTTTCGACGCATGCGCGGAAGTGTTTTACTTCCTGGTGCGGTGACGTGGGCGGCGTCAACGTCACCGCCACGTCAGCGCGCTGTCTGCTGGTGGGGATTTTGGTTTGGTCGTGTGTACACGCGAGCAAACCAAAATCCCAGCAGACAGATCTGTTCAAATCTGTCGGACAGACAGATTTGAACAAATCTGTCTGCTCGTGTGTACGAGGCCTAAGAGGGAAGTTTCAGGAAAAAAAATTCTACGGCTCCTGGCGTATAACACGCAGGCAGAGTTTACCCTCTATTTTCAGGGTAAAAAAGTGAGTGTTATACGCCAATAAATACAGTAAGTCATCAACCTCAATTCAGACAGAATATACATTTTTATGTATGTGTGTGTGTATATATATATATATATACATAGTGGGTATGGAAAGTATTCAGACCCCCTTACATTTTTCACTCTTTGTTATATTGCAGCCATTTGCTAAAATCATTTACATTAATTTTTTTCCTCATTAATGTATACACAGCACCCCATATTGACAGAAAAACACAGAATTGTTAACATTTTTGCAGATTTATCAAAAAATAAAAACTGAAATATCACACGGTCCTAAGTATTCAGACCCTTTTGCTGTGACACTCATATATTTAACTCAGGTGCTGTCCGTTTCTTCTGATCATCCTTGAGATGGTTCTACACCTTCAGCTGTGTTTGGTTATACTGATTGGACTTGATTAGGAAAGCCACACACCTGTCTATTTAAAACCTTACAGCTCACAGTGCAAGTCAGAGCAAATGAGAATCATGAGGTCAAAAGAACTGCCTGAAGAGCTCAGAGACAGAATTGTGGCAAGGCACAGATCTGGCCATGGTTACAAATAATTCTGCTGCACTTAAAGGGGTTGTAAAGGTTTGTTTTTTATTTTTATTTTTTAAATAGGTTCCTTTAACCACTTCCATACCAGGCACTTACGCACCTTCCCGCCCAAGCCAATTTTCAGCTTTCAGCACTGTCGCAATTTGAATGACAATTGCGCGGTCATGCTACACTGCACCCAAACAAAATTGGCGTCCTTTTTTCCCCACAAATAGAGCTTTCTTTTGGTGGTATTTGATCACCTCTGCGTTTTTTTTTTTTGTGCAACAACTAAAAATAGAGCGAAGATTTTGAAAAAAAAATAAAGTTTATTTTTTTCTGTTAATTTTTTTGTAAATGAGTATGTTTTCTCTTTCAATTATGGGCACTGATATGGTGGCACTGATGGGCACCGATGAGGTGGCACTGATGGGCACCGATGAGGTAGCTCTGATGGGCACCGATTAGGCGGCGCTGGTATTGGGCACTGATGGGCACTCATGGGCGGCACTGATGGGCACTCATGGGCGGCACTGATGGGCACTCATAGGCAGCACTGGGCACTCATAGGCGGCACAGGTGGGCACTGATAGGCGGCACAGGTGGGCACTGATAGGCGGCACAGGTGGGCACTGATAGGCGGCACAGGTGGGCACTGATAGGTGGCACAGGTGGGCACTGGTAGGTGGGCACTGGGCATGGATTGGCACTGTGGGGTGGCACTGACAGACACTGGGGTGGCACTGATGATCACTGAGGGGTGGCACTGATGGATCAATGTTGCCAATCAGTGCCCATGTGTGGGCACTGATTGGCATCATTTTTTTTTACTGCCCCCCTTTTTTTTTTTGTCATTTTATTTTTTTGTCATTATTTTTTTTTTGTCATTTATTTTATTTTTTTTTTTTTTTTTCCCTGGTGGTCTAGTGTGGCGATCCGAGGGGGGGCTGCGCTGATAAACAATCAGCGCGAACCCCCCCTGTCAGGAGAGCCGCTGATCGGCTCTCCTCTACATGCGTCTGTCAGACGCGAGTGAGGAAGAGCCGTCGGCGGCTCTTCCTGTTTACATCGTGATCAGCCGTGATTGGACACGGCTGATCACGTGGTAACGAGGCTCCGCCGGAGACTCGTTACCGAGATCGGAGGTGCAGGGTGTCTGACTGACACCCCGCATCACCGATCGCCGCGCTGCGCGCCCGCACGGGCGCGTGCGGCATGAAATCGTGCAGGCCGTTTGAGAACGGCCTGTCACGATTTCATAACCTCTTCCCGGCCGTAAATCGGCTATTGGCCGGGCGGGAAGTGGTTAAGCTAGTGCATTGTTGGTTCACTTACCCTTTCCTTCAATTTTCCTTCTAAATGGTTTTTTTTCTTTGTTTTCTTTTTCTGAATTTCTCACTTCCTGTTTCTCCTCAGTAAGGTGTTCAGTAAGCTGTTCTAAATGACTTTCCACCGCTCGGATGATGTTGGAAAGCTTACTGAGGAGAAACAGGAAGTGAGAAATTCAAACAAAGAAAAAAAAACATTTAGAAGGGAAATGAAAGGAAAAGGTAAGTGAACCAACAATGCACTAGCTTAAAGGAACCTATTTAGAAAATAAAAGATGAACTTTTACAACCCCTTTAAGGTTCCTAAGAGCACAGTGGTCTCCATAATCTTTTAAATGGAAGACGTTTGGGACGTTCAGAACCCTTCCTAGAGCTGGCCGTCCGGCCAAACTGACCTTTCGGGGGAGAAGAGCCTTGGTGAGAGAGGTAAAAAAAGAACCCAAAGATTACTGTGGCTGAGCTCCAGAGAGAAAGTTGTAGAAAGTCAACCATCTCTGCAGCCCTCCACCAGTCGGGGCTTTATGGCAGAGTGACGATGGTAGCCTCTCCTCAGTGCAAGACACATGAAAGCCTGCATGGAGTTTGCTAAAAAAAAAACACCTGAAGGACTCCAAGATGGTGAGAAATAAGATTCTCTGGTCTGATGAGACCAAGAGAGAACTTTTTGGCCTTAAAGGGGTTGTAAAGGTTCGTCTTTTATTTTCTAAATAGGTTCCTTTAGGCTTGTGCATTGTTGGTTCACTTACCTTTTCCTTTGATTTCCCTTCGAAATGTTGTTTTTCTTTGTTTGAATTTCTCACTACCTGTTGCTTCTCAGTAAGCTTTCCACCATCATCCGAGCGGTGGAAAGTCATTTAGAACAGCTTACTGAACACCTTACTGAGGAGAAACAGGAAGTGAGAAATTCAGACAAAGAAAAAAAACATTTAGGGAAATCGAAGGAAAAGGTAAGTGAACCAACAATGCATTAGCTTAAAGGAACCTATTTAGAAAATAAAAAACAAACCTTTACATACCCTTTAATTCTAAGTGGTATGTTTAGAGAAAATCAGGCACTGCTCATCACCTGTCCAATACAGTCCCAACAGTGAAGCATGGTGGTGGCAGCATCATGCTGTGGGGGTGTTTTTCAGCTGCAGGGACAAGAAGACAATCCTGGATGAAGAGAGAGCAGTGTACTTTAACGGCTTGCCGACCAGCCGCCGCAGTTTTACGGCGGCATGTTGGCGTTGCTGGACGAGGTCATGTAGATCTGCGTCATCTCGCCGAGCAGCCCCCCCGCTGTGGCTTCACAACCAGGAGTGCACTGCGCATGTGGGAGTTGTGCTGCACACTGTGAATGGTCGGGCAATCTTCTGGAACCTTCCTCCCAGAGCCACGTAAGGAAGTGGGAGCTGGGTGCCCATAAAAACTGGGTATCCGCTCCCCCCCAAAAAAATGCCAATTGTGGCATGTCAGGGGGTCAACATCACTTAAAGCCGAAGTTCCATTTTTGGATGGAACTCAGCTTTAACAAAAGAGGAGTTACTCGCTGGCTTCCTGAATCTAATTAACTGACAGTAAAATGATTTGTGTGTGTGCCCTGTATCTGAGTGAATGTCTGGCTTCACCTAACGCTCTCACATTTTTCATTTTGAATTCTGTGCTTGCAGCATTTACTTACACCAAAATGAAAAAGGAAAAGAGGCGCCTGACTGAGAGAATCTTGAACCATGCCCTGGGAATTATCTACTTGCTTACAGGAGAGGTAAATACATACAACCCTCATCAAGGCCACCACATTTTTCCATGAATCAGGGACGTGCGGCGAGGTCAGTGGCTGGCGAGGCAACGACCACCATTTTATTCCTTAGGGTATCTGCTAAAACAATATATATAATGTTTGGAGGTTCTGAGTAATTTTCTAGCAAACAAATCATGAGTATTACATGTAAGAGAGAAGTGGCAAGTGGTTAATTACCATTAATAAGTAATATACAAATAATTATTATATATTGTTTAAAGCGGAGTTCCACCCAGGAAAACCACATTTGCCCATCTAGCTTAAAAAAATTAAATAAAAAAAAACGTGAAAAAAAAAAAAATACTCACCCGAAATACCTGTTGCTATGCGGAAGTCCGTAATCTGCCTCTTCCACACCGCGGTGTCTTTTCTTCTGCTTCTTCTGCTTGTGAATGGGGCGCGCTGCTTTCTGGGAACTGTGTGTGTTCTCAGAGAGCAGCCGCCCATTCACAAGCCAGCGTGAGACTCACGCAGGCGCAGTAGGAAATGGGCAGTGAAGCCGTACGGCTTCACTGCCTGTTTCCCATAGTGTGAATGGCGGCGCGGGACCCGGAGCGATCGTGGGACCGGCATCAGGGGGGCCATCAGCGCGGGCAAGTAGGACAAGGTAAGTGTCTTTATTTAAAGTCAGCAGCTACACTGTTAGTAGCTGCTGACTTAAAAAAAAAAAAATTGCAGCTGGAACACCCCTTTAAGGTAATTTATTATATTTTCAAAAACTGTACTCTAGCAGGTGGCTTAACAGACAAATTACTGAAGTTTGAAGTTCTAACCTCCAATCAGTAGTTTTACAGTAAATAAATTATTATCTTATAACATATAGCATGATAATATATGATTTAGCCTGTACTTTTTCAACAGCAGCAAATTCTCATTTACCCTCTTAACTACTTGTTAAGAGCCACTGCAGTTATACAGCTATACGTGTAGCTATACGTCATCTCGCAGTTCAGCCAATAGGGGCTCGGGTAAACACACAGCTCCCGGTCCTGTCAGGGAGAGAAATGCTGATCTTCTGTTCATACAATGTATGAACAGCGATCAATCATTTCCCCTAGTCAGTCCCACCCCCCTTCAGTTAGAACACACCCAGGGAACACGATTAACCCCTTCCTCGCCCCCTAGTGTTAACCCCTTCCCTGCCAGTGACATTTTTATAGTAATCAATGCATTTTTATAGCACTGATCGCTATAAAAATGCCAATGGTCCCAAAAATGTGTCAAAAGTGTCCGAAGTGTCCGCCATAATGTCGCAGTACTGATAAAAATCGCTGATCGCCGCCATTACTAGTAAAAATAAAAATGCCATAAAACTATCCCCTATTTTGTAAACGCTATAACTTTTGCGCAAACCAATCAATAAACGTTTATTGCGTTTTCTTTTTTTTTTTTACAAATAATATGTAGAAGAATACGTGTCGGCCTAAACTGAGGATTTTTTTTTTTATATATATTTTTGGGGATATTTAATATAGCACAAAGTAAAAAAATATTCTTTTTTTTTTCAAAATTGTCACTCTATTTTTGTTTATAGCGCAAAAAAAAAAAACGCAGAGGTGATCAAATACCACCAAAAGAAAGCTCTATTTGTGGGAAAAAAAGGACGCCAATTATGTTTGGGAGCCACGCCACACGACCGCGCAATTGTCGGTTAAAGCGACGCAGTGACGAATCACAAAAAGTGGCCTGGTCATTGACCAGCAATATGGTCCGGGGCTTAGGTGGTTAACTATGTAAGAAAAACATGGGATTGTGGGTAAATCTTTTACCCATAAACACATGTTATTTCCTTCTAGTTAGGAGGGCTGGAAGGGAGCATGTATCTTTTAGACACATGCCCCTTCTATGAGAGGCGTGACTCTACTGCAGCATTTTTATTGGACAGCTGGTGCTAATGGTACTTTTCCATTGGTCCAATACTTCAAGCTGTCCATTGAGCTCAGTGCCTCTGAAAAGAAGTAAGGAGAGGCACTGTGAGCTCATCCTCTCAGTCTACTACAAACAGAGTGTCCCAGCTTGTATTTAAACTGGGCGCTCTGTATGTAGCTTCTGACAGGCTGCTCAAGGAGCCCTGTATCTCCAGAACCATAGGTTGTAGGATCCCCAAAATGTTACCAGTGGTGGGGTAGGAATTGGGCTATCCCCCTCTATGACCCTGTTATGTTCATGGCAGCTTAGGCCATGCCTCCCCTGACTGCACGTCCCTGCCATGAATCATTTAAAGAAATCAAAAGTACTAATAGGAAAGAGAGATAATGGAAACATTACATTTTGATAGCATAACAGAAGATCAAATGCCCCTATAAATGAACTGTGAATAAAGTGTCGCATACTAATATCAAACTCATACTAATATCAAATGCAACTAGATCCACCTGAAATCAAACCTCATTTTCATGTGCACACAAACCCAAAGCCCATTGACACAGGCAAGACCCTGTGCTGCTCCACAGCAACTGTCCATTCAACATTTCTTTCTAAAGCTCTTCTTTTCTAGTACAGGTTTGGATCTTGCTAACTGTCAGCTGACAGGTACGAGTGTGCTGAATGCGATTTCCTAAATCCCTTGTACAAACAAGAGTGTTTTGCCACAGAAGGCACACCTATGTGTGTATCTGCTGGGACATGCTGAGGTCCTGATCTGCCTAGCAGAGCTGCTTTTAGCACTGATCATCAATAAAAGGTGTTTCTGCTTAAAGCATTTGTAAAGTCACATTTTACCTGATCTTACCAATGCTATTGCACAGAGCAGTCTTGATCTTCCTCTTCTGGTGTCCCCCGCTGACGCTGCTGGTTCCTCCTCTTCTTGGTGTGCCACCATAGGAAGATGTATCCTATGATGGCATACCTGCGTGCTTGCTCCCGAGCCACACTGCCTGCATCTATAGTCACAGACAGTTAAGCCGCGTACACACGACCGTTATTCCTGTCATGGAAAAAAACAAAGTTTTTCTCGATGTGAAGAATGTGCTATCTCGTTTAGATCAAAGCATATTCATGTGTTAGGATGGCCCAGTCAAAGTCCAGACCTAAATCCAATTGAGAATCTGTGGCAAGACGTGAAAATTGCTGTTCACAGACACTCTCCATCCAATCTGACAGATCTTGAGCTATTTTGCAAAGAAGAATGGGCAAAAGTGTCACTCTCTAGACGTGCAAAGCTGGTAGAGACACCCCCAAAAAGACTTGTAGCTGTAATTTCAGTGAAAGGGGGTTCTACAAAGTATTGACTCAGGGGGCTGAATACAAATGCACGCCACACTTTTTTACCTTAATGCATTCGCTGCAAGTCTGCATTAAAATATATATATATATATATATATATATATATATATATATATATATTAGGGTTGACCCGATACCACTTTTTTAGGACTGAGTACAACTACGGATACTTTTTTTTCATGTACTCGCCGATACCGAATATCGATACTTTTTTTAAAAATGTGTCCCCACATATGCAGCCATGTCCCCCCATAAATGCAGCCATGTCCCCAAACATATTGCAGCCATGTCCCCAAACATATTGCAGCCATGTCCCCAAACATATTGCAGCCATGTCCCCCCACATATTGCAGCCATGTCCCCCCACATATTGCAGCCATGTCCCCCCACATATTGCAGCCATGTCCCCAAACATATTGCAGCCATGTCCCCCCACATATATGCAGCCATGTCCCCCCACATATATGCAGCCATGTCCCCCCACATATATGCAGCCATGTCCCCCCACATATATGCAGCCATGTCCCCAAACATATGCAGCCATGTCCCCCCACATATATGCAGCCATGTCCCCAAACATATGCAGCCATATGCCCCACATATATCCAGCCATGTCCCCAAACATATTGCAGCCATGTCTCCCGTACCTAAATGATGCCGCCGCCGCCGCCGCGTTAATCACTGTGTGGGGAACATTACAGTCAACTTTCGTTTGAAAAGCTGTTTACCCCGCCGCGCAGTGTATAGACACTCCACCTTGCTCGGGATTAGACAGATCCGTCCAATCCCGAGCAAGGGGGAGTGACACGGCGTGGCGGGGAAAACAGTTATTCAAACGAAAGCTGACTGTAATGTTCCCGCAAGGTCCTTAACGCGGCGGCTTTGCGATATGCGGCCGCGGGGGGGGGGACAAGTATTCTATTCAGGCATCGGGGTACTCCCGCAAATACTCGGTATCGGTCCTGATACCGATATCGGTATCGGGACAACCCTAATATATATATATATGTATGTATGTATGTGTGTGTGTGTGTGTGTAAATTAATATTTAAATACAGCAGCATTAAAGCATTGTTTAGCATATCGAGTCCTTTCAACAGAAAGGAAATGTAAACTAAACATGCTTGGGACAAAAAAAGGTGTAATAAAAAACAAACAAAAAAAGAGACTCCATGGATTATTAGATCTTTTTCTGCAGTCACAGTTCTATTTCTATGTTAGAGCTCCCTCTAGTGGTAATCTTTATTTCCCTATTTTTAGAGAGATTTCATATTTTATATTATGAAAAACTTATAAACATCACACTGACTGACAGCCTTGTCCCCCCCAATTAGGATGGTGCCATTGCCGGCAAATGCCGCCGATTTGAGATGCGATTTGACATGTAAAATTGCATCTCAAATCGTACCCAGTGTGAACCAGGGCTGAATTAGGAAACTTTCTCTGTTTTATAAAGTGCAACTAAGTGAAATTACTGATAACATCTGACACATTATTGTTTGCTGTTCTTTAGGAATATGTCATAGTGAAGAAAAATACTCCTCACAGTGCCACACACCTGCTGTCTGGAGAGGTGAGTACTGCCAGAATATAAGATTTTATATGGTGTAGACATCACATTGTCACTGTTCACTAAGGGGCAAGATTAATGGCTTTGTCAATGGTAATGATTGTGAAGGTGTGTTAAGGTCCATACACACGGTCAGACTTTTTGACAACAACGGTCCGACAGACGTGTTTTATCGGACAATCCGACCGACTGTATGCTCCATCGGACAATTGTTTTCGGTTTTTTAAATGGACAAATATTCACTGTGCATGCTCTTTTCGAAAACAAATGTCCGATGGAGGATAATCTGATTGTGTGTCCAAAGTACAAACACGCATGCTCAGAACCAATGCTAAACATCAGACAACAATAGCAGAAGTTGCCCAAAGGGTGGCAGTAAAGAGCCAAAAAAACACGTGATTTGGTGAATGTTGGCTGAAAATGTTCTGACGTGTGTATGCAGAACAAGTTCATGGCCAACTCCTTACCACAACTCTTTAGGGTTGAACCATTTTTTTTTTATAGCTGAAGTTAGAAAGGGGTCCTTTATTTCTTTAATTTGAGGGTTCCTTATCTTTTCTCTTTAAGACCAGTAGAGGATAGGGCAGCCCTCAAAATTTCCACTCGTCTACTAGCATTTGGCGAGTGGATTTAAGCTGGGGGCGAGTGATGACAGGGCTGCATGACCAATCTCCCTCCAATCTGTGGCTACACTTAGAGTCCCGATGAGATTGGCGGCCGAAGAGGAAAGGTGCATGCTCGGAAAAAATAGTCTGGTGAGCCGCACACAGGCAAAGCAGTACACAGGTGCTCACCTTACAATTCTCAGTAAGCCATGGGACCTCCTCTCCTCACTGCCAGCCTGAATAAAAGGAGGAAGTGGGGACATGCAAGCGTGGATCCACACACTCAGGCTCCTGATGATGAGATGAATAGGAGAGAGAGAGAGAGAGAGAGAGAGAGAGAGAGAGAGAGAGAGAGAGAGAGAGAGAGAGAGAGAGAGAGAGAGAGAGAGAGAGAGAGAGAGAGAGAGAGAGAGAGACCCAGTTCTAGTGCCCTGTCCCTCTGGTCTGCCCCCAGTGCCCTGTCCCTTTAGTCTGCCCCCAGTGCCCTGTCCTATTTTGTTAAAGTTGTTGTTGGTAATATTTAATTTTGTAACTTGATTCTGCATAAAATATTGTCATTCCATGAGATAATCTACGAGGACGTGTTTACAGGTGCAATTAGGCGCAGGGCTGTGTATGAATTAGGTGGGGCAACTGGTGGCGAGTCACTCTTGAGACCTGGCTAGTAGCTCAGGACTTGAAATTTTGAGCCCTGGGATAGGGTATTGGGGGTTCTTAAGCCGCATACACACAACCATTTTTCATTTTTGGAAAAAAACTAAGGCCCAGATTCACAGAGCGATTACGCCTGCGCAACAGGAGATGCGCGTGCGTAAGTCTAAATGTGCGCGTGCGTTTCGTTGCGCGGCATCCCCAGAACGAGATACGCAAAAAATCGACATTTTTTTTTGTCCCGCGTAATTTCGTTAGACTGGCGCATCCTTCCGCGCAAAAGTGCGATAGACACACCATTGATTTGCTAGTCAAATATGCTAATGAGGGACTTACGGGGATCCACAAAACAACGTTGGGGCAGCGCAGGCGACGCAGTGTGCGCAACAGCAAAATGTCCTGTCTAAAATTAGAGCTGATAAAAGCTGGTCTAAAAAAAGAAAAAAAGTCTACTTGTCAGATAAAGCAACACTGTTAGTGAGGAGTTCAGCAGTCACACGTGTTGCACAACAATCTGTATGCCAACATGCCAGGGACATCCTTGCTCATAGCTATACTACTGACATTAGATGAACAAAGAAGGAGGAGGGCACGGAGGAGGGCACTAAGGAGGGCACGGGAGAAGGTTTTTTTTATTTTTTTATTTGCTTATATAAAATTTACAATTTAATCTAATCTAATACAATATTCTTATCTGATACAAGCCCCTCACTCTTCACTTGATATATCACACACGCATAGACATCTTTGGCATGAGTGATTCTGAGGTGTCTCGCATCTTCAGATTCACCCCTCATGCCATCATGGAATTACCACAACCTTGGAGGAGGACATCAGCAGCCCAACACATGGCACCACCCATGACACCCATGACAGCTACATATACAATCAGAGCCCCATCCCCACAGATTTCGAACAGAACATGTATGGGGACAGCTGGCTGGTTGGTGAGTGACATGGGAGTCAGGCATGACTATCCCCTCCCGTGATGCACACCTCACAAGTGGCACATGCATGACTAACATCCTCCTGTCTTTTCCCTTCAAGGTGACTCTGCATATGCACTGGTACCCCATCTCATGACCCCATCTCATGCCAGCTCACATTATGCATCTTTGCACGTTAAACACACACATTAATCATGGCACAATGAGAATGCATGCATGCACACCACTGTGGTCCCTAGCACACACACCCCACATCCTCATCACATTGGATTGGCACCAGTCCACCATGCAGGACTTGTGAGCTGCAACGCCATGCCACGGCTCCAATTATGTCACTGTACATTCATACACCATTCACACGGACCTGGGGATCACTTCTCCACCACAAATGAGGGTGACACCCCTTTTCCCGCAGGAATATCACCCCCACATTCCAAAATCATACACAAACAGAACCAAAAAAATTAAATAAATGACGAGCAAAAATAAAAAATGCCCAGCAAAAATATAATTTAAACAAAATAACAACAAAGAAAACACATAAAAGACAAAAATCACTCTGCAAAACAGTCCTCAAATATCTCAAAGACACGTCACAAACAAACAAAAGCACCTTGCTGTATAGGGAGGGATACAAAGGGATGTACTTTTGCAAAGGAAGTGCATTTGTGTCTGTCTATTTATGCTGTCTGCGTAGTTCACAAAGTTGCCCTAGTCCATTTCCAATTTCACTGATTGCGCCGCTCCCGAGTTGTGAGCATGCGCACAGCGGAGCTGACCATGGTCTCCTTCAAGCGCGCATGCGCGAGCCGGCCGGCCGGCCCTTCATTTGCATGGGGTCATGGCTCATTTCAATGTAACACGCCCACGTCCTTCCCAATTTGTATTACTCCTCCTTACGCCTCTGAAAAAACTTTACGCATGCGCAATTTCCTGCGCAAAAGCTACGAGAATAGGGTGATTACGCGGCAAAATTGCGCAAGTCTAACGTAAAGGTGGTGCGCTACGCCGGTCCAATAATGCGCAGATGTACGTGAATCTGGGCCTAAGTTTTTCTCGATGTGATTCTTGTCAAGCCTGCCTTGCATACACAATACACGATCGTGAAAAAAAAATGCTCGAGCAAAGCATGGTGACGTACAACACGTAAGACGGCACTATAAAGTGGAAGTTCCATTCGGATGGCGCCACCCTTTGGGCTGCCTTTACTGATTTTGTGTTAGTAAAAGTTTGGTGAGAGACGATTCGCGCTTTTCAGTCTGTTACAGTGTGATGAATGTGCTATCTCCATTACGAACGCTTGTTTTACCAGAACGAGTGCTCCCATCTCATAACTTCTGAGCATGCACGTTTTTTTTCCGTCGTTACAGCCAACACATGACCGTTTTTCACAACGTGAAAAACAACGAGAAAAATTAGAGCATTTTCTACATTTTTAATGGCCATTTTTCACGTCGAGAAAAATGCTCTGGAGCCCACACACGATCGTTTTTAATGACCAATTAAAAAATTCACGTCATGAAAAACGGTTGTGTGTACTCGGCATTATTCTAGATCTCTACTGTGAACATGTGGCAATCACCACCAAATTTGGTTTGATCCCTATAACTTTGTTGATTTGCTTTTGGGGGAAAAATAGATCTACAAACATTCAATTTACTAGTGTTGGTGTCAGTTTGTATCTATGACATTACATTTTAGACATTTAGTGACAGTGGTTACCAGGACAAATTTGGGTAATAAATCTTCCCATCAGGGAGACAGTGCCATAAAATCCTGACAAATGCTCTAGTCCTCCTCTGCTCAGAGACAGTTTTGGGTAGAGATGCGATGGTCAAAGATCTTTTTTTTTTTTTTGAGAGACTTTAATTTTTTGTATTTCAGGTGCCTGTAAAATGTGGGGATGTCTCAATCTATTTCTCTATGGATGAGTGGGACTTTATAGAGGAGCATAAACAACTTTATCATGGGGTCACACTGCAGAACCCGAAGACAGTTCATCCTTCTGAAATCGTAGAAACTATCATCCAAGGTGGGTTAGGCCCCTTTCACACATGCAAACCATTTGTTTTGTCAGTTCAGAGATAGACTCATTACATGCAAAGCAAAATAGTTCAAGCCGTGATTTGTCATAATTGTGGTGATTAAACCTTAATGATGATGAAACCTTAAATCCACAATCTCAGAAAATTTGAATATTGTGAAATATTCTAGGCTCAAAGTGTCCCATTCTAATCGGCTAATTAAGCCATAACACCTGCAAAGGGTTATTGAGCCTTTAAATAGTCTCTCAGTCTGGTTCAGTAGGAATCATAGTCATGGGAAAGATTGCTGACCACAGTTGTGCAGAAAACAATCTCTGACATCCTCCATAAGGAGGGAAAGCCTCAAAAGGTAATTGCAAAAGAAGTTGTATGTTCCCAAAGGGTCTAAGGTTGATATCCTAGTTCCAGTCAATGCCGGTCCAGTGTGCAGGCACTCATCTTAAGCTGTTTTTGACTACCTTTTTCATTAAAGGAGTCAAATCATTGTGGTAAGCGCATCATTTGTCTTGAGCACTTTGGGTGAAGATGTCTCTCTGGTGAAGGATATCACTATCACACTGAATTTAGGCCTCGTACACACGAGTCAATATCTGTTCAAATCAGTCGGACCGACCGATTTGAACAGATCTGTCTGCTGGCATTTTGGTTTGCTCGCGTGTACACACGAGCAAACCAAAATCCCCGCCAGCAGACAGCGCGCTGACGTGGCGGTGACGTTGACGCCGCCACGTCACCGCACCAGGAAGTAAAACACTTCCGCCCATGCGTCGAAATCATTCGGCGCGTGTGCGAGAAGACATGTCTGCTGGTTAGCGTACTAACCAGCAGACATGTCGGGGGAAGGGGTTCCCAGCCGACAGATTTCAAAGCATGCTTTGAAATCTGTCGGGTGGCCAAATCCGTCTGTTTGCCTGTACATACGATCGAATCTGTCTGCTGAAACGGTCTAGCAGACCGCTTCCAGCAGACAGATTTGATCGTGTGTACGAGGCCTTACACTAAGGCCTCGTACACACGAGGGGATATGTCCGCTGAAAACGGTCCGATGGACCGTTTCAGCAGACATCTCCGCTCGTGTGTATGGGCTAGCGGACAGATTTCTCCACCCGACAGATTTCAAAGCATGCTTTGAAATCTATCCGGTGGAATCTGTCCGCCCGACATGTCTGCTGGTTAGTACACTTACCAGCAGACATGTCGTCCCCCACCGCCGCCGCGCCGCCGCCGAATGGATTCGGCGCATGCGCGAAAGTGTTTAACTTCCTGGTGCGGTGACGTGGCGGCGTCAACGTCACCGCCACGTCACCGCGCCGTCCGGCGGCGAGGAATTTGATCCGATGGTGTGTACACGCCATCGGATCAAACTCCCGATCGGACATATCCGATGGAAATGGTCCGCGGACCGTTTTCATCGGATATGTCCGATCGTGTGTACGAGGCCTCAGTGAAGAGTTTTGGAATCCAATTCTGTTGGATTTGATCACATATCACGTTTACTATTGGGACTTTTGTTATACGCCTCATCAATATACACAGTATTTTTGTTTTGGCATTGTATATGAATATTGTTATATACGGTATTATTTTTATAATTCAATCAATATTGCACTTTATGTGTCACATCACCTGTGGTCACTTATTAGCACAAGATTTTCCCCCTTTTTTGAGGAACATCGCCGCGCCCTCTATACCCAATTCTACCACTTATCACAGTTTCACTGTTTCAGAGGAGCAGCTTTATTTAGTTTAGTTTTTATCAACCCTAATATTTTTTGTTGGCGCGGAATACCCCCCCCCCCTTTTCTTTGCAAGCTCTATGGAGATGCTGACTTCATTTTCCAGCAGGACTTGGCACATGCCCACACTGCCAAAAGCACCAAAACCTGGTTCAATGACCGTGGGATTACTGTGTTTGATTGGCCAACAAACTCGCCTGACCTGAACTCCATAGAAAATCAGTGGGGAATTGCCAAGAGAAAGATGAGAGACATGAGACCGAACAATGCAGAAGAGCTGAAGGCCACTATTGGAGCATCCTGGTCTTCCATAACACCTCAGCAGTGCCACAGGCTGATAGCTTCCATGCCACGCCACTGAGAAACCCCCTCCTTTCCTCCAGAAGACTCCTGAGATGTATGACATAATTTGCCTAGGCCTGGAAACCAGGAAGTAAATGAAGAAATGTAAACCAAAAATTTTTGTAAAACGGGTAAATACAATATACTTTCCTATCTGTTTACTAATGCTAGCATCAAAAACAGTGTAGATTGCGAGAGTGAAGTTCTGGTTTAACTTGCTTGCCGACCGCTTCGCTAACGTGTACGCAGGCAGCCTGGCCTCTCTGCACTGGATCATGTATACGATACGTGATTCAGCACGTCCGGGTAGCCCAAGCTGACCACAGCACAGTATGACTGCTGTATGACCACACAATTTCCAGTTAAAGTAACACTGTGTCGAATAGCAAAAAAATGCTCTGGTCACGAAGGAGGTAAAATATTCCAGAAGTCAAGTGGTTAAACATCCCTGCAGACCCAGATTCTCAATACAGACCCTTAAACATCTAGTCTTGTAAAGAGTAAACTCCCCCCCAGTGGCTGGATTTTTGATGTGTACACAGGATGGCATTATTTACATTTTAGTAAATCCTGTAAAGCCTTGTACACACGGTACGATTGTGGGCCAACCGAGTGTCCTGATTTTTGTCAAAAGGGCGTGTGCCAAGATCTTGTCTAGCATATTAAATTTCAGCTCTTGAGCTCCACCCTTTGAGCCCATTTTGCCAATTTCGTGTTTGGTGAGCACTAATTCCGAGCATGTGTGTTTGTACTTTCTGTGTGTTCCTGAGCCGGCCGGCTTTTATTTTATATACGCTCTGTACTTCAAGATTCATGTAAGTGCAAGTCCACTTTTTATTCATTAAATTAAGGTTTTACACTATAAGGCCTCGTACACACGATGGAATTTTTCCGCTGGAAATGGTCCGACGGACCATTTCAGCCGAAAAATCCCCTCGTCTTGAGGGGGCAAACGGACGGATTCGGACTGTTTTCTCCAGTGGAAAATTTACAAAGCATGCTTTGAAACTTTTCCGCCAGACACATGTCTGTCGGATATGTCCGCTGGTCAGTACACTCACCAGTGGACATATCCACCCGCGCAAGCGACGCATGCGTGGAAGTTGTTTACTTCCTGGTGCGGTGACGTGGCGGTGTCAACGTCACCGCCACGTCACCGCGCTGTCTGCCGGCGTGGATTTTGATCCGATGGTGTGTACACGCCATCGGACCAAAATAGCCCGGCGGACATATCCGATGAAAGCGGTCCGAGGACCGTTTGCATCGGATATGTCCGTCCGTGTGTACGGGGCCTAAGAGTCCTTTTCATTTTATACATACCCTCGGATGGCATATTGGGAGTTACTCATCTACACTCAGGATCTAGGCCAGGCATCCTCAAACTACGGCCCTCCAGCTGTTGCGGAACTACAAATCCCATGAGGCATTGTGAAACTCTGACATTCACAGACATGACTGAGCATGATGGGAAATGTAGTTCCTGAACAACTGGAGGGCCATAGTTTGAGGACCCCTGATCTAGGCTATCAGAACTTGGGCTATTGTATCGGATATCATCGATCCAGGTCTCTTGCCAGGCTTTTTGTGATCTCCTATAATATAGAGATCGTCTCCATTCGGTAAGAGGCTCTATGTGATTGTGGTGGAGGTTCCTTCCTTTCAAGCACCTTTCCTGTGTGGATTCGTTTGTACACTTGGGAGACTGGCTATATGGATTTTGCTTTTCTGGTGGACTGATCATTCTTTATGATTATTCCATATTAGAACATTAATGTGCATCGCACCTGATCAATTTTTTTGTGTTTTGTTATACTTATTAGCGCAATCTCATTATTTTTGCATGCGTGTTTGTACTTTCGACTTTGGTGTGACAGACTTGTGTACTGACCATACAAAAATCGGAGGTGGAGTCGTTGTCCGCTGAAAATTTACTAGTCTGACATCCAACATTTGTTTCTCAGAAAATTGGAAAGCAATTGTCTAAAGGAGCGTACTACAGACAGTCAACAGACAATCCCCTTCCAACAATTGCGCTGTGTGTACGAGGCTTTAGGCTCAGGTTCACCTAACTTCAATACACCTCTCCATAGTTCTGGTACTTTGAATGATATTTAAATGACAGCGGCAGGGCACAGGATCATGGAAACTTGGTCAGGTTTACTCTGATGTCTGAAATAATTAGAGAACTTATTTAGAGATTTTTTTTTTTTTTTTTTTTATAATTCTTTATTTTATAACATTTTCCACTCTTATTTCCTCTTTATACAAACAAAAAAGTAAATGACTACATTTTGACACTTTTCTTTAAACATTTTCTTATTGGTCATTATGCTTCTTAACATGGCTCACAGATTTTGCCATCATATCTACTGTATATAGCAATGGCATCATACACTTCCTATTCCCCATATCTACCCTTCCTTCTAAGTCGCTATCCCCCCCCCCCGTTTCCCCCCCAAAAAAAAAAAAAAAAAAAAAAAACCTCCTCTAATCCTCCTCCTTCTTCAAAGGTCTCGCTCTCTGAATCTTATATAGGGGGTCCACACTTGGCTGTACTTCCCCTCTTGTTCTCTTATTCCCATCGTCAGGTTCTCCATCTGCTGAATTTCTGTTACTCTGCCCAGCCATTGCTGTCTGGTCGGCGCAAGCGTACTTTTCCACAAAATTGGAATGCATGCCCTTGCCGCTGTCAGCAAATGTCTAAGCAGAGAATTTTTAAATTTTTCCATGGAGATTGGGAGGTCCAAAAGTAGATAGGTAGCTGGATTATCTCCCAGATCTGTCTCTGTGATTTTTTTTACCGTTTCGGTGACCATTTTCCAGAAATCTCTCAGCTTTGGACACTCCCAAAATACATGCAACATGGTACCCTCTCCTTCTCCACACCGCCAGCACCGGTCTGATAACTCGGGAAATATCCTTTTTAATGCAACAGGGGTTTTATACCATCTAGTCAGGATCTTAAAAGCACCCTCTTGATATCTAGTAGCAAGAGAAGCTTTGTGTGTAAAATTAACGATTTTTTTTCTCTGCGTCTCTGAGAATTTAGTCCCCATTTCTTTTTCCCAGGCTAGAATGAATGGTAATTCTTTTGGGGCTATTGATTCTTCTAAGAGAGTATACATTGAAGACAGACCATGTCTCAGTGAGTCACCCTTCAGACATAGTTCCTCGTATTTTGAAAGGTCTCTAGTTGCTTTGCCAAGTGGATTCATTGCTCTAATAGCAGCTTTTAATTGGTTTGATCTCATTAAGTCTATTTTCTCTTCCCTTTCTCCCCCACTGCTCCTTTGATTCCCATCTTCAAAGTGTATTAGCCTGCTCATTCCCGAGCGTCTAAGATTATTAAAGTGTAGGTCTGTGAGGCCTAATTGGAATCTAGGGTTTCCCAGCATCGGGATTAATGGACTTGGATGTTCTGAGATTTTCGTTTTCTTAAATATTTTTTTTATAATTTGTAGTGTGGTTCCTATAGTGGGGTGTTTTTTCACTTCTTGTGGTATATCTGCCTCTAGAATCCATGCCATTCCCTCTAAAGGAATGTTCGTGATTTTTTGCTCCATGTGTATCCATGGTTTTACCTTCTGTTGGGTACACCACTCTACCACCCTTGCCATATGGGACGCATCATGATATCCCATTGGGTCTGGAAGTCCCACCCCTCCTCTTTCCTTTGGCAGCGTCAGAATCTCTCGCCGTATTCTAGGTGCTTTCCCTGCCCAGATAAACTTAGCGAATCTAGTTCTTAACTCTCTCAGGGATCCTAAGGGGATCTTTACAGGTAGGGTCTGAAATATGTATAGTAATCTTGGCATCACATTCATTTTTATGATGTTAATTCTTCCGAACCATGTAAAGATTTCCTTATCCCATCGTTGGAAGTCTGCTTTGATCTGCCTTACCAGGGGTACGAAGTTTAGCTCATAGATCCTTTTTAGATTTTTCGGTATCTTTGTTCCCAGGTAAAGTATATGGGAATCTGTCCATCTCAAGGGGAAATTTGCCGCTAATTGCTGCTGCTTCTGTCTATTCACTTCTATTCCCATTGCTTCCGATTTACTATAGTTCACCTTAAAATTAGAAAGTTCTCCATATTCCTTTATCTCCTTCAATAGGGATGGTAGGGATAGTTCTGGAGTCGTTAACGAGAATAGCAGGTCATCTGCAAATGCTGCGACTTTATACTCTGCTCCTTTAACCAAAAGTCCTCTTATATCTCTATTTGCCCGAATAGTTCTCAAAAAAGGTTCTAAGATGAGGACAAAGATAATAGGGGAGAGTGGGCATCCTTGTCTTGTTCCATTTCTTATTATGAAGGGATCAGACATTACATCGTTCACCTTTACCCTTGCTGTCGGACATGAGTAGAGGCCTGCAATCCAATTTTGCATTCCTCTACCCAGCCCAATATATTGTAATGTAGCTTTTAAGAAACCCCAATCTACCCTATCAAAAGCTTTTTCAGCATCAGTTGATATTAATACTAAAGGGTTGTGGTAGAATTGGGACATGTAGATGGTGCTTAACACTCGTTGTGTGTTTTCTCTTCTCTTCCGGGGGTAAAGCCGACTTGGTCCGGGTGTATAAGGGGGGGTAGATGAATTACCAATCTATTGGCAATTATTTTTGAGAAGATCTTTAAGTCTATGTTCAATAAGGATATTGGACGATAACTGGGGCATAGTGTCGGGTCCTTCCCCTCCTTAGGGATTACAGCTATGTGTGCTCCAAGTGTTTCTTCCCGCATCGGCCGCCCTTCTTTAAGTGAATTAAAGGCCCCCAAGAATTTAGGTGCCAGTTTCTCATAAAAAGTTTTGTAGTATGTTAATGTATATCCATCTGGGCCAGGGGCTTTACCTGATTTCATTTCTTTGATTGCTGCTAGAAGTTCATCTGGAGTTATCGCCCCCTCCATACTAGCTATAGTTTCTTCTGGAATTCTGGGCATGCCTGATTCGTTTAAATACTCCTTTACTCTATTCTCTCTGAGCTGATTCTTCACTGCTGAAGATTTGTTCTCCAGTTGGTACAGTTTGCCGTAATATTCTCTAAAGGCTTTTGCGATTAATTGCGATGAGTTAACCAATTTATCTCCTTGTATTTTTATTTTTTCGATATGGTTTTTAGATCTTGTTTCTCTCAATGCCTTCGCCAGCATCCTGCTTGGTTTATTCCCAAATTCATAATATGCCCTTCGGCATCTACTTAATTTAGCCTTAGCCTTATCCATAAGTATCAGATTTAGTTTATCTAGAAGGATCGTTAGTCTCTCTTCGGTGTTTATTTTTTGCGATCTCTTATGTTCATTTTCTAATATTCGGATCTCCCCAAGCAGGCGATCCAACTCAGCATTGAGAGCTCTCTTTCTATGAGCTCCTAGTGAGATGAGGATTCCTCTCAGATAACATTTATGGGCCTCCCAGTTACATAATGGTGATGTATCTTCGTCTTTATTTAATGTAAAAAAACATTTCTATTTCTTGCTTTATCTTATCCTCATACTCTGGCTCTTTAATTAATGTTTCATTGATCCTCCAGTTCCATTCCCTCGGGCCTGCTGTCCCCCATTCAATAACACCACTAACTGGGGCATGGTCTGATAATGAGAATGAGCCCATTGAGGTTTCTCTTAAATTCAGCAATATACTTTGGTCCACAAATATGTAGTCGATCCTCGTGTATGTTTTATATTTTGGTGAGTAAAAACTGTAGTCTCTCTCATGTGTATGTAACGTCCTCCATATGTCTATTAGCTGTAAGTTTTGTAGTATTTCCCTTGCTTTTCTTAGTTTTATGTTGGATATATTATAGGATCCCTTGGAAGAATCAAGACTAGGATCTAGTACCATATTCATATCTCCCCCCAAAATCAAGACCCCCTCTCTACTCCGGGTCACCGTCTCCGCAAATTTTTCCAGAGCCGAGACCGGGTCTTCATTCGGGAGGTAGAGGTTTACTAAGGTAACCTTTTGCTCGTTTAATGTCCCCTTTACCATAAGAAATCTTCCTTCCTCGTCGGTTTCTACTTTTGATTCCTTCCATGTTACATTTTTGGCTAGCAGGATTGCCACTCCATTAGCCTTTGAGGTCTGAGATGCCCCCATATATACTACTGGGAATTTTTGGCTCTTCATCTTTGGGATCTTGTCTTTCCTAAAATGTGTTTCTTGCAAAAACACTATTTGTGATTTTAATCTCCCTAATTCCATTATTATTTTTGATCTTTTTTCTGGGATATTTAACCCTTTTACATTATAAGTGGTAATGTTTAATCTATCCATCCTGCCTCTTCCTCTTCACTCCCCTCTTGTTCTCTCCTATAGCTTCCGGTATACGTGCTGGTCTCAGGAGAACCGGAGGCGGGAATGAGGCGGATTTAAAGAGTGCCCTACAAAATAAAGGCAAAAAGATGCACGAGGAGGAAAGAGAGGGAAAAAAAAAGCCCACCCCCCCTGTAGCTCGGATTCAGGTCCTCCGTTCAAGTATCCGAGTATTCTTGGCTCCCACCTCCGTGGTGGCCCAGCTCCTAGGGCCCTTCCAACGGTTGGTGTGAGAAAAAAAAAAAAAGAAAAAAAGAACCCCCACCAGCTGAGCGTCTCCGACTTTCCTCCACCAGGAGGAGAGGCGCTCTATGGGGGAAACGTATAAAAGCATTGCGGAGAGTCACGTCTTGGCTCGGGAGTGCCCTTCGATTATTTGATTATCCTATCCCCCTCCTCAGGGTCACCCTCCCCCTACTTCCCTCCCCCATCTTAAGAACAAAACTAATCCCCAGAGAACAATATGTATTACAAAGTTGTAATATGGCACTGATCATGTGTGTAGTCGTAAAATCATATAGTCACATCTTTCATGTACATTAAACAACACAAATAAACCAATTGATGAACCCTTCACCACAGTTGTCCCATAGACCCCCCACAGCTAGGGCTGTTATACCCCCCTGTCTCCCCCTCCCTATGTCCCCTACCCTTATACTCTATCTAGTCCCCTCCCTTCCTTCCCCCTTCATGTTCCTTACAATCCTGCATCTGGAACTTCTAGCGTTATCGGTCCAGGCTTCCTTTCCCTATAACCCCTTCCCCCCTCTATCCTTATCAAATCGGGGAAAGGGAAGGCAAGGGAAATTGTGGGGTGAAGAAAACCGAAAAAAAAAAAAAAAAAAAAGTGTATTATATTGCTATTCTATGTGAAAAAAAAAAGGGTCTTTATATGCACTCTTACCGGACCCTATTTACCATGTGTATAGAGGTAACTCTAGTGCTGGGTGTGTGTATCTATGTGGCCCTATCAAAAAATAGGTGCCATGTGGTGTGTATGAGATGCTATAGGTGCTATAAGCACCTCTAGTTCAACGTGTTTAACTATATAAATTAAAAGTGTAATTCATGTTTCATGTTCCTTCCTAATGTGGAAAAAAAAAAGAAAAGTGAAAAAATTGGGAAAAATAGAAGATTTCCCTTCCCTTCCCCTTCCTCTACCCCCTTACCCAGCCCACAGTTCCCACAGTTCCCCCATCCACCTAAAAAAAAAAAAAAAAACCCTAATTTAACTTTTCCCAATTCAACCCCCCCAAAAAAAAAAATAATAAAAAAGTGAAAAATATATATATAAAAAAAAAAATCTGCATAAAAATAAAATAAAATAAAATAGAAATGTGCAAAAAGATATTACCTCCCCCCCCCACCACCACCCCTTCTTCACTCTACCCCTTCCCCCCCCTCCCTCTGTCCAAAAAAAAAAAAAAAAGTGAAAAAATTGAGAAAAATAGAAGATTTCCCTTCCCTTCCCCTTCCTCTTCCCCCTTACCCCCTTACCCCCTTACCCAGCCCACAGTTCCCCCATCCACCTAAAAAAAAAGAGAGAGAAAAAAAAAAAAATCCCTAGTTTAACTTTTCCCAATTCAGGCCCCCCCCAAAAAAAAAAGAAAAAAAAGAAATCAGCATAAAAATAAAATAAAGTAAAATAGAAATGTGCAAAAAAATATTACCTTCCCCCCCACTACCCCTTCTTCACTCTACCCCTTCCCCCCCCCCTCCCTCTGTCCATCTTCCTATCCCTCCCCCCCCTCCCCTCCTAAGTCTAGATAGTTCTGTTTCATTCCAGGGTGTTATTGCGGACTGAATTAAGTTATGTTAAGTCCATCTGAGCTAAAGGTAGAGAAACCAAAAAAAAATAGATAGATTTAAATAAATAAAAAAATGAATCGTCCATGTCTTAATGGACCTTGCTTAGTGCGAGAAGTCCCGCTACTGACAAAAAGCATGTTAATGTGATGTAATGTGAATAAGTATCTTGTTGCTATTACCAGAATGTCATGAGAATGATGAACCTCTATGTATGAAGGACATAATGGGTGGAGGATTAAGAAATGTTCAACAAGTAAAGATTCTTTCGGGCAACTGTACAGGTCAGTAATGTTCATTTGATTAGTAAATACGATACATACTACGCAACTAGTATTAAAGCCAAAGTCCACGTTTCCCTTCATTTTAAAGAGGAGTTCCGACCCCTCACGAAAAAATTTAAAGTCAGCAGCTACAAATACTGTAGCTTCTGACAAACTTCTGGCTGAGTTTACAGCGCTGAAATCAGGCAGAAGTGGGAGCGGGTACCTGTCAAAACTAAGTACCCACTCCCGCCTCCCCAAGGTGCCAGATATGGCAATGGAGAGGGGTGGGAGGCAGATAAGCAGAGCTTCCCCTTTTGGGTGGAACTCCGCTTTAATATTTCTGATGCTATTGAAGAGATGTACTATTGCTGCCTTTTCTCTGAGCCGAACCCCACTTCCCAGAAACTTTTGCATGGTCATGTCTGTGGCAGTATGTAGATTCTATACAGGCTGGTGTGAGAGGTGGGATGCAGTATAAAGGTGAGCAGAGGGGCTCCTGAGAATGAAGCTTCCTGGAAGGGGGATTTAATTGTTTTATGCATGTCTTTTCCTGGTTTTAATATGGTATAAAAAAGAAAACTGCCCTGGAAACAAACCTAATAATTATAGCAGCAAACCAAAGTGAAATGCACACAAATAACAATAGATAAAAAGTGATATGTGCTCTTAAGGTGACATGTTAACCAAATATGCAAACAAAACAAAATAAATTAATAGAAAAATTCCTGAAAAAAATCATTTAGAAAATGCAGTATCGCTTGCAAAGAGTATACAAATTGAATAACAAATTAGGCCGGCCGTCAACAATACAAACACCCATCTGTGCAAACGGAACGTAACAGCGTGGTGATGTCAGCACATCGCTCCTTCTGACGTGTTTCGTCACTTATCTGACGTCATTCTGGGGCACAGGTATTAGCCAAAAGTGTCTGAACTTGTGCAGCTGGTAAGCGTGCACTCTGTGTGGTGGTGGATTCACTCTGTTCGTTTTATAAAGTCACAAGATTTTTACAGAACTTTTGGCTGCTGGTCCGTTCTCCATCAGAGGAATCCCTAGGGTTTTCAATATTTATTGGAGGACTTTACATAAGTCACATGTTTTATTGTTTGGGAATTTTTCATTTTCTAAATAGATATTTTCATTAATTTTTTAATTAATTAATTTCATTTATGTTTGCATATTTAGTTAATATGTCACTATGATATGTTTGGTCTTTGATATTTGTGAATTAGAAATTATACACAATGTCTGCAGTATTAGCACTGGACTCTTCTGTTACTGCATAGTTGTGTGGTTATTAAAGGGGTTGTAAAGGGTTGTCTTTTATTTTCTAAATGGGTTCCTTTAAGCTAGTGCATTGTTGGTTCACTTACCTTTTCTTTCGATTTCCTTTTTAAATGTTTTTTTTTTCCTTGTTTGAATTTCTCACTTCCTGTTTCTCCTCTGTAAGCTTTCCACCATCATCCAAGTGGTGGAAAGTAATTTAGAAGAAAAAAACATTTAGAAGGGAAATCGAAGGAAAAGGTAAGTGGACCAACTAGCTTAAAGTAACCTATTTAGAAAATAAAAAACAAACCTTTACAAGCCCTTTAAGTAAATTGTGGGTCTGTGTTGTATGAAAAAATGTTGTATTAGGATTTGTATGACAGATAAAGTTGAATTTATTTACCTTACCAGAAAATTTTATAGACGAGCAGGACAGTGCCTTAAACAATGAAAGAGACGACTGCGAAACAAATGAAAACGACATTCTTCAGGTGGAAATTGACTCACAAACATATTCTGGTAAGACCTGAACTGACCAATCACAGGAAAGTGTTCCAAGATTAAAACCTAATTTACCTAAGATTTAACGTCAGTCAAAATGTTTTTTTTTAGCTTTGGATAAAGTGGATTTTGTTTAGTGCTGTCTGATGCCTCGTCTCCCCCACTTCTTCTCCGGGTGATAACATTGTCATTTGAAGAGGAAGTGAAGATAAAACCCCAACAGCAACAAAATATTTTTGGATTCAGATGATGTATTTTGCCTCACAGTGGCTCTGTAAATCCAGCAGGACGTCATATGACGTCCTCAAGTCCTCCGGCCACTGGGGGGCACGCGCGCGTCCGGCGCGTCCCCGAGATGATGATGCGCGTGCTTGGCGGCCGCGATGCCTGCAGGGTACCCACGATCGGCAATGTCAGAGCAGGGATGTGGAGCTCTGTGTGTAAACACAGAGCTCCACGTCCTGTCAGGGAGAGGAGACAGATGCTGTATCCCAGCATCGGTCACTTCCCCCAGTCAGTCCCCCTCCACACACAGTTAAAACACACCCAGGATACACATTTAACCCCTTTCATGCCCCCTAGTGTTAACCCGTTCCCTGCCAGTCACATTTATACAGTTATCAATGCATTTTTATAGCACTGTCGCTGTATTTATGTGAATGGTCCCAAAAATGTGTCAAAAGTGTCTGATGTGCTCAAACCAATCACTATACGCTTATTGCGATTTTTTTTTTTTTTACCAAAAATATGTAGAATATGTAGAATACATATCGGCCTAAACTGAGAAAAACATTTTTTTTTTTTTAAATGGGATATTTATTATAGCAAAAAATTGTTTTTTTTTCATAATTGTGGCTCTTTTTTTGTTTATAGTGCAAAAAATAAAAACCGCGGAGGTAATCAAATACCACCAAAAGAAAGCTCTATTTGTGGGGAAAAAAAGGATGTAAATTTTGTTTGGGAGGCACGTCACATGACCGCGCAATTTTGATTTAAATTGTCGCAGTACTGAAAGCTGAAATTTTGCCTGGACAGGAAGGGGATATATGTGCCCAGTAAGCAAGTGGTTAATCTACAGCAAGTAGTAAAACTGCACAGAAGTTAAGATTCTTCCCCACACCTTCCAAAACAAATCTAAAACATTTTGGCTGGTGGTACATTTGAATTAATAAAAATACTTTAAAGATCTTCGACTTCTTTAACACAGGTGGCAGCAAAAACAGGCAGTTGATCCATGTTTTTACTGCAGCTCGATTGCCCACCTACAAGTGGAGGTGGTGGCGCTCTGGTGCTTTGCAGCAACTTTAACGCTACATTCAGAGTTTGACAGGTGGCAACGCCTGGTAAACATTCCGATGTAAGTGGATGGGGCCATGCCAAAACTTCAAGCATGCAAACACTTGGCTCACAGTTGCTTGCACATTCCCATAATGCAAAATTTCTGTTCAGCAATTAAATATAAAAAAAAGCAATAAACCACTTAGGCTGCATTCACATCTAGGCGGCAAGTAACGCCGTGTACGTGGCATTACTTTCCCGCGATTCGATTCATTTTTTTTTTTTACAAATTATCTCCATTGATGTCTATGGCCGAACGCCAATGTCGCCTGAAAAAAAGGGTCCGGGACTTTTTTTTCAGGCGACAGGCGTTCGGCGTTTCAGAGATGTGAACCATCTCTATAGACATCAATGGGAATTTTCCCCTCCAGCGGCACGAGCGTCAGGTGACAGGCGTTTTGTCGCCTAGATGTGAATGCAGGGTTAAGCCCTGGAACATTTGGCTGGCCAAAGACCAGGCCACTTTTTGCAATTTGGCACTGCGTCGCTTTAACTGGCAATTGCGCGTTTGTGTGATGTGACTCCCAAACAAAATTGACGTCCTTTTTTCCCCACAAATAGAGCTTTCTTTTGATGGTATTTGATCACCTCTGCGGTTTTTATTTTTTGCGCTATAAAAAAATAGAGCGCCAATTTAAAAAAAAATGCATTATATGTTACTTTTTTCTATAATAAATACTCCCAAAAAATATATAAAAATAAATTTGTTTCCTCAGTTTAGGCCGATATGTTATCTTCTACATATTTTTGGCAAAAAAAATCACAATGAGCGTTTATTGATTGGTTTGCGCAAAAGTTATAGCGACTACAAAATAGGGGGTAGTTTTATAGCACTTTTATAACACCTTTTATTATCACCTTATGAATGCCTGGAGACCACCTTTCATCACCCTCTGAAAAGCAATCCTCAAGAAATACAAAACAAATAACCAGTTTTAATTAAATGCCAGAGGCTAAGTTGGAGATTCCTTCACTTCCTGTCTGCTAAAAAGGCTGCTTCTAGGACAGGAAGTGAAGAGAACTCTTTGTAACAGAGACAGAAGTAAACATGCTTTAAATTAAAGCGGATGTCCGCCAACCCCTGCAAAAATGAAAAGCCAGCAGCTACACATACAGTACTGCAGCTAATAGGACACTTACCTGTCCTGAAGTCCAGCGATGTCGGCACCGCAGCTGATGTTTTCATCAGCTGTTGGGTGCTGCCGCCGTCATTGCGGTTAAGGGAACCTGGCAGTGTAGCATTACGGCTTCACCCGGGGTCTCTACTGCTCATTTGCAAGACACCGCTGCGCTCTCATATTGGCCCGGCAGTGTGGGAAGGAGGTGGAGGAGCCGAGGTGATGTTATTCAGTGCGGCCCGGACTCCGAAAAATGGGGACAGGATACCTGCCCCCCCCTCCCCCGAAGGCGTAAGCATAAGTTTCACTTTTGGGTGGGAATCTGCTTCAAATAGGGGTATGCTAAAACCTCTGTTAGTTTTGAAACAAGCTAGACTGTTACAGAAAGGAAAAAAGCATGTGTACAAGAAGGCGCCTTTTCCTATTTTATCAAAAAACTAAAATAAAAGTTGTGGGTATCTATTAATTTTAAATGACACAGCAGCTATTATAAGGTTCATGGCCGATCCTACCCGGGGTGCACAGGGTGCAGTGCACCCAGGCGCTACAGAGGTGAGGGCGCTGAAGTGCCAGAGTGCTTCCCTCAAATCCCTCTCCTTGTTTGTGTAGCGCGGCGGCGGCGGCTCTCCCCGCCGCCGCCGCCGCGTGTGTCCTATACGCCTGTCAGTGTCCCCCCTTCCTCCTCCTGTTAGGGAGGGGAGTGAAGAATCCGGAGATCGGAGCGGCTGTCACTGTGTTGAGAGACGCTCAGTGACATCGCTGAGGGGGCGGTCCATCATGCCTGACATTCTGCTCCTCTCTGTGTCATAAGAGGACTCCTGTCTGCGGCGATCTGTGATCCACTCAGGCGGCGCGGCTGCACACTGTCCCCTCCTCTGCAGCTGCCGCCCGGGTGGATCACAGACAGACAGGAGTCCTCCTATGACACAGAGAGGAGCAGAATGTCAGGCATGATGGACCATGTGTTTTTATGTAATGGAGGGGGGGGGGGGGTTTGTCCTGGGGGGGTCTATAATAATGTAGGGGGCGTTTTTTTGACTGGGGGGAGTCTGTACCAATGGGGGGGGGGGTTTGTCCTCCTTCCACTCCCTCTCCTCCTTCTCTTTGCGCGTAATGCTGTACTAGTGAGGGGCACTTGCCAGCACAGCCACCCTTTATGTTTTTTCCCCTGCCATTATATTGGCCAGGGAAGAAAAAGGATTAAAAAAAAGGAGAAGAGGATTGTAGGACTTGTAGTTCGAGGACTGGCAGCCCCACTGTAACAGAGAAGCTGCAGCCCAAACGGCATGTTCAGCTAAAAGGGAGAGAGAGCCAGGACCCCAGGAAAGCTTTCAGGGAAGTGCACCCAGGACTCCAGAGGGAGAGGACAGTGCTGAGAGAACACCATCAGAGAGAGAACCCCGCTGTCGTGTGCCACTAGAGGCAAAGCCACACAGCCTAGTGCCATCCCTGGCGGAGAAAGGAATAGAGTCATTGCCAGAATACAGATCTGGGCTCTACCCAGCGGAGTATCCTGTATTACGTCTCCAGTCTCTGACCGTCTCCTGTAATATGTCTCCAGTCTCTGACCATCTCCTGTATTATATCTCCAGTCACTGACTGTCTCCTGTAATATGTCTACACTCTCTGACCATCTCCTGTACTATAATTGCAGTCTCTGACCATCTCTTGTATCATGTCTACAGTCTCTGACCATCTCCTGTACTATGTTTTGGGACACTTTCTAACAGTATCAGAAAGGTTCCCCTCCAGGTCTCATTAGTGTACGCTCTTCCAGTATTTTCTTTATTGTTAAAAGATCACGGGAGGATCCCAGGGCAACAAATACTTGTTAGAGGAGCATCTCTGTGTTTGAGTCATTGCCATAGAAACATTTGTAAAGGGGAGGAGTTGTAAGATGACCACGCCCCCTTTGTGGGGGCGTCAGAAATATTTCTGCACCCAGGCGCCTGTGACCCTAGGATCGGCCCTGATAAGGTTTAAAAATTCTTGTGTATGCAGTATATGTAAATTACAATGTAGTCTAGCTATGTTCATTGGTACTTTGTCATTAAACGTTATACTTGTTGATGTACTGTGTATGACCCATGCCCAGGAGAACATGTTAGGCTGGTCAGCATGTGTCAGATAATTTAACCATAACTCTATGACTAATTTGTATCACCAAAAGTTTTAATATTTTTACTGACATACTGTGTCAGGCTTTTATTTTGGCACACTGTTTAATAAAAACCTGCTCAGGGATGTACAAAAAAATTAAAGTAACACTTTTAAAACATCAGATCTCAATGGGTAAAAATATCATGCTGTTATATTGGATACTGATATGGACTGGGCAATGTGTTGGAAACAAAAGGATGCCACATTGTTTGATGGAAATTAAAATTATCAACCTACAGAGGGCTGACTTTAAAGACACCTCGAAAATTAAAGTGAAAAAATTATGCAGCAGGCTAGTCCATTTTGCTGAAATTTCATTGCAACAACTCAAAATGGTACTCAGTAGTTTGTATGGCCCCACGTGCTTGTATGCATGCCTGACAACACAGACTGAGGTGCAACCTGGCGGCATCGGATGGCCTGACACAGAGGTGTTCTATTGGATTTAGGTCAGGCTAGCGTGGGGGCCATTCAATGGTATCAAGTCCTTCATCCTCCAGGAACTCTCTGCATGCTCTCACCACATAGAGCCAGACATTGTCGTGCACCAGGAGGAACCCAGGACTCACTGTACCAGGGTAGGGTCTGACAATGGGCCAAAGGATTTCATCCCAATACCTAATGGCCTGGAGGTCTGTGTGTCCCTCCATGGATATGCCTCCCAGACCATCACTGACCCACCACCAAACTGATGTTACAGGCAGCATAACATTCTCCACAGCTTCTCCAGACCCTTTCATGTCTGTCACATGTGCTCAGGATGAACCTGCTCTCAAATGTGAAAAGCAGAGGGCACCAGTGGCGGACCTGCCAATTTTGGTGTCCAATGGCAAATGCCAATTGAGCTCCACAGTGTCGGGCAGTGAGCCAAGGGCCCAATAGAGGATGTCGGGCCCTCAGGCCACCCTCATGAAGTCTGTTTCTGATTGTATGGTCAGAGACATTGACACCAGAAGCCTGCTGGAGGTCATTTTATAGAGCTCTGGCAGTGCTTATCCTGTTTCTCCCTGCACAAAGAAGCAGATGCCGGTTCTGCTGATAGGTTAAGAACCTTCTATGGCCCTGTCCAGCTCTCCTAGAGTCTGTCTCCTGGAATCTCCTCCATGCTCCCGAGACTAAGCTGGAAGACACGGCAAACCTTCTGGCAATGTCACGTATTGATGTGCCACCCTGAAGGACTTGGACTGCCTGTGCAACCTCTATAGGGTCCAGGTATCGTCTCGTGCTACCAGTAGGGACAATGACCCTAGCCAAATGCAAAACTAGTGTAAAACAGTCAGAAAAGATGAGTAGGAAAAAAATGTCTGTGGCCTCCACCTGTAAAACCATTCCTATTTTGGAGGTTGTCTCATTGTTGCCCATCTAGTGCACCTGTTGTTAGTTTCATTAAAGAGGATGTAAAGGTTCAAATGTTTTAAAAAACAAACAAACATGTCATACTTGCCTCCACTGTGCAGCTCGTTTTGCACAGAGTGGCCCCGATCCTGGTCTTCTGGGGTCCCTCGGCGGCTGCCTCGGCTCTTCCCTGCATCAGCTGGTGAGAAGCTCTCTCCCAAGGGGGTTAGCTTGCAGGCACGCTCCCGTGATACAGCAGGCAGTTATAGTCCTCGACTGTATCACTTGGCCACGCCCCCGTCGCGTCATTGGTTTAATTGACATCAGCGGGAGCCAATGGCTGCGCTGCTATCAATCATCCAATGAATGAGCCAAAAATCCCGGTCAAGAAGCCTGCTCGTTCACGACGCAGGACTTTCGAAGGGTCAGGTAATTAACCCGGGTGGGCTGGGGGGCCGGAAAACATCAGATGTTTTTTCACCTTAATGCATTAAAGTGGAAGTAAACCCTTCACTTTGATAGTTACAAAAACAGTTAACATTCCCGGCATGCCGTAAATGCTAGCTGTCACATTTGTCTGTGCTCTCAACCAAACTGCCAAACCATCCAATGGCTGGTTTCACAACAGGTCACATGTACAGCATCATGGCAGTTGCAGATTAAACAGAAATCAAGATGGCCGCTTCCTTGGCTGAAAACGATAGGAGTGTTTACTTCCACTTTAAGGTGAAAAAACATGAACCTCTACAACCCCTTTAACACCAAGCAGCTGAAACTGATTAACAACCCCCTCTGTTACTTAACTGAGCATATCAATATCCCAGGAGTTTAATTGACTTGATGCTATACTCTGATCAAAAAAGTGTTCCTTTAAATTATTTGAGCAGTGTATGGGCCACTATGACTTTTCCTCAAGTCTTTGATCAAAGGTGTATGGACGTCTCAAAAGCACACTTATTCTAACTAAGGTGACAAGTTTGTCTGTACCTGTACCTGTTAAAGTATTTGTATTTTGGAAAAGGGTATCTTCAGCCTAGGTTCACACTGACAGCGAGAATTAAATCGTGCGAGTTCAGCTAACTTCGGGGGGCGAATTCAGAGACATCTGTCTGGGTTTCTGCTCAGATGTCTATTGAAATCACACCCCAAAGTCGCCAAAACTATTACAGAAACTACTTTTTGGGAATCGGTGCAGCACCGCATTCAACGCCAATTCGGACGGTGCCATTGCCGGCAATAGCCACCAATTTGGTATGTGATTTGACATGTCAAATCGCATTCCAGATTGCTGCAACATGAACCAGGGCTTGCCGACAGTTTTTTTCCAACAGAAAACAGCTGACTTAACAATAGAGAAACCAGTCTCTGCTGCTTTAGCACCAAAGAGAGTGTTTAACAGTCCATGTTATGAACTGCCATTTATAAATGGCACTGGTTGGCTAACACGGTACAATAATCTTCTACAGCGTTTTTTTTATTACTATAATTGTATTAGACAATTGCATATTAAACAGATGACCAATATCTTTAGACTGCTGTGGCATTTGTAGTTCCATATGCAGACCGAAGTCTTTGTTTGCCAAAGAAGCCTTCAGCCTGGATGTGATTACTATGCCGTAGCTGACAAAGTGATCACATGATTGGGAACCTCTGCTTCTCAGTGATTGTTAGTGGGGACTGGAACTGCCAGTGAAAGCCAAGATTGAGGGGTGGATGTTAATGCTGGTTTGACAAAACAGAAGTGTGAGCTTTAAGACTACGTGACACTTTTGTGTCTTTTACATTTTATATGACAGAAGAATATTACCCTAACCATATATCTGACAACGAGCAAACTGAGGATCTGTATGCCAGGAGCTGTGAGCAGGAAACACATGGTGATGCTTGGACAGGTAAGAAAGTGTTACTGGACCGAATTCCTTTGCAATATCACACAGAATAATTCATAATGTTGATAGAAGGTTGAAATACACTATATAGCCAAAAGTATTGGGAAACCTGCCTTTGCACCCAAGTCTTAGTCCGCAGGGTTCGCGATTGATTGGCCCATCATTTACAGCTATAACAGATTTAACTTTTCTGTGAAGACTGTCCAGAAGGTTTAGAAGTGTGTCTATGGAAATGTTTTACCATTCTTCCAGAAGTGTATTTGTGAGGTCAGGCAATGATGTTGGACGAGAAGGAGAGAGAGCAAGGCAAATCGAGAGAAGGGGACATGGGGGCAGTCAGAGAAGCTGCACAGAGACAGAGCATAGGAGATAGGGACAGAACAGAAGACACAGGCTGGGGGGGGGGGGTGTGCAACTCTGCTTTGCTCAATGTGGGATCTATGAGCTGATCCCCGCTGAGCAGGGTGGAATGGAGACCGCTCTGCTGTATGGATGGTTAAATGTCAGACTTTGCATTCCGTTTACACCCAACTGAGATCTGATCCAATCCACGGAGGGGAACAGATCCCCTTGCATTTGTTTTTCGTAGACCGGATTTAATTGGAGATTATACACATAAGAGAATAAAGGGTCCAATTGGGTCCATGTAAAAAACAAACAGGTGGATCCAATTGAATTGCTCATGTAAAAGTGCCTAAAGTGCAATGTGATAGATAGGGAGAATAGTAAATATATGTACATCCAGTCTACATCAAGTGCTAGTGCAGTAAATACATTTCAAGTCCAATTAAATTTTGTCATGATAAACTTGTGCAGATCCACTGCAAGCTGTTTGCACCAATTTCAGTGTAACATCTCCAAGACAGAGGACACATCATCTGCCTAACAAAAAATGTGTTCTCCTAAAATAATGAGGTCATGTGTGCTTGTCATCTGCCAGATATTTGCAGCCACTTAGCCTTCGTACCTGCATTGTTGCTTTTTGAGTTTTCTCCCAAAAGTACCTTTCACCACTCCATCCATTCCATTACCTACCACATGAAACCCTGTATGTGCAAAGAATAAAGCACACTATAGTGCATTACCAAGCCTATTAAACAATCTGTCTCTTTATCCTAGTAACGTTTGCTGTAAGTTCATTACTTTAATAAAGCAGCACAGTATATCCTGGTAATGCACTATAGCATGCTTTACATTATTCATTGCCTATACCGGGTTTCCTGTGGTCAGTACTGGACTGGACGGAGTGGTGAAAGTCCACTTTTGGGAGAAAACCATCATACCTGCATTGTTGCTTTTTGAGTGAAGTGGCTGAAAATATTCGACAGATGACAATCACACATGACCTCATAATTTTATAAAGTCCCATTTTTTTGTTAAGCAGATGGTATGTGCTGTCTTGGTAATGTTACACTGAAGTCGTGGAAACAGCTTGCAGTGGATCTTGAATTTATTTCGAAGGACATTTTTGATTTAATTTGATGGGACTTTTTATGGTTTATTCAATTTTTGTTTTCGCTTTGTTTTATATTGCCTATATGTAATAATTTATCATTTATTATTAAGCACATGTTAGCACCTTGCTTTTGATTATTTTATATATCTGCTTTTTTATATGTATCCCTTAAATGTTTGTCTTATCCATTTGGTTCTTCCTCGGTATTCATGCAATCTCTTTTCTTTTCAGTGCACCCTACATTCACTGATAGTTTCATAGACAGGACTATTCCTGAGGAGTCCTACAGTGTGAACTGCTCTCCAGAAGGTTTGGCAGAGGATGACCTTAGCTTTTTCCATGGGCTTCAAGAAGACAATTCACCCGAAAAGTCACCTTCTTATGAGATAGGCAATCTCACGTTTACTTCTGTGTCTGAAGAATGTGAACAAGGATCACTGCTTCTGAATGAGAGCTTTACCAATATAAATCATGAAGAACCAAAGAGAGATAAGCAATCAGAAACTAGGAAGATTGGAAAGAATTCTGAAAGAGTTAGCAGATCATATTCTCAAACCAGTAATCAAACCCAACATGTTGAGGAAAAACCCCATCACTGTGATGAGTGTGGAAAATATTTTGATTATAAATCTAATCTCATCCGACACCAGAGAACTCATACAGGGGAAAAACCATATGGCTGTGATGAGTGTGATAAGCGCTATGCCACCAAATCACATCTGACTATCCACAAGAGAACTCATCTGAGCGGAAAACCACATCGGTGTGACCAGTGCGGAAAACACTTTACATACAAGTCTCAGATTACCATGCATCAAAGGACTCATACAGGGGAAAAACCGCATACCTGCAGCCTATGTGGGAAGAACTTTGCCTACAAATCGTATCTGATTATTCATCAGAGGATCCACTCAGGTGAGCGACCCCACATGTGCCCGCAATGTGGGAAATGCTTCACAGACAAGTCAAACCTACGCAAGCACCAGAACACTCACACAGAGAACAAGCCTTATGTATGCAGAGAGTGTGGCAAGCACTTCAACTCTAAGTACAGTTATACTACACATCAGAGGACACACCAGAGAGGAAAGTGCAAATAACACTGCTAATATAGTGTGACCGGTTACTTACAAAGAGGAGGCTGACTTAGTTTGTAGATGGCCTTTCACATTACAAAAAAAAAAAAAGAACGTCATCTAAAAAGACTTAGGCCTCATTTCTGACAACTAGACCTTGAACCTTAGATGTGTTAACATCAGATAGAAAATTAGGACTTTCAAGGTCAGAAATGCCCATTATCACATCACAGATTTACTGACAACTCAGCACTAACTTCTTTTACATTTTGTCCCACCAGTCACTGCGGGAGAAATACATGGTGGTTTTCAGCTGTGCAAAATTTGATCTTTTCCTGCCTGTTATTTTTGGTGGGAAAGCTGCTTGTCGTTAACTGACCTAGGGTCTATCACTTTTGGACAAATAAATGTAAAAATTTTAATGCTGGTCAAACTAGAAAATAGCAGACATTTTCTAGGAGCCTGGGCATGCGTATTACCACTGACGAAAGCAAATGCTCAACAAATACAGGCAGCAGCTGTTTTTTGGGCACATTAGTTAATCAAGTTTCTTAGATATAGGTTGAATGGCCAAACAGAAGTTAAAACAGCTTCCAAAACTATACCGTGGAATACATTTTTTTCCATATTCTCGATTTGCTTTGAAGTTTATCACAAGAGGCAGCTGAGATGGTCTGAATGCCTTCTGAAGATAAGGACTCCCCTGAGAACTCCCACTGGAGCAGTAACAGATACATCCAGTTGTGACAGAAGAACCAACACAGACCAAGAGCATGTTGGATGTACTGTACTTCCAGCTAAAACCGTGATTACTCAAAAGGAAGTTTGGCATGAAGACCCATTCAGCATTTCAGAATACTAAAGATGACAATGTCTTTAAAACAAACTATTGACAGCACTAAAAGAACCAGTATGTGGGAGTTCACCATCTTTTTGTTGAGAGTAATCTGACGTTTGAAATATAATTTTTGCTAAACTGTTCTGTACCCTGTAAATTGATAATATACAAGCTTTCCAAAGCCTGGGGGTCACAACAATAACTTATCAGTGGACAATATTGGAAAGTTATGCCGCTTACACACGATCAGGCTTTTGCCTGGCCAAATCACATCGAAGTTCCATCGAAAAAATATAGAACATGTTCTATATCTAAAGTCTGATGGAATTCATCGGAATTTCCGATAAAAAAACTCAGATGGGGCTACACACGATCGGGAAATCCGATGGAAAAAGTCCATCTGAAATTCCAATCGTGTAAGGGGGGAATTAGACTTTTACAATTTACACATTCAATATCTTTTGATTTGGTGCCATTCTTTTACAAATGTTCCAAGTTTTTACACTCTCCAGCTGTTCTATAAATGCCCCATCATTATTTTTATGACATCTATAATTCACCTGGTGTATCAGTACCTTTTGAAATGTCACAGAGGCTTTTGTGAATTGATAGCTTATATCAGCCTTTGCTTCAGCCTTCAAAATTATGGTCATCATTATGATCGGTGAAAGTAGTCACAGACAAATTCACCAAGTTTGGTGTCAACTTGTCTCTAAATGTTTTTTTTTAGGAAACCCAAGTCAAAATGTCTCTGTGTCACATGCTGGAAAGTATAGATTAGAATATCAGAAAGAGACATAAGCTGCTTCAACTGTACATACAGTCTGTAGGTTATAGTGATTGTTGACATCTTCTGATGCATAAGCAGGATAGAAGAAAAATTATAATAAAATACACCGTACCGGGAAACTTGCATAAATAGTACCTCTTTCAGCTCATTTTATGTATTGTTGCCTTTATTGTCTATGGCCTGTCTACTTTCTAAAAAAAAAAAATGTGGATTGTGGATTTATGTGGCTGCTATATTCTATATAAAATCTACTTAATGAAAATCTTTATGTATATTTCTGTATGCTTTTGTGACCATTAACCACTTCCATACCAGGCACTTACGCACCTTCCCGCCCAAGCCAATTTTCAGCTTTCAGCACTGTCGCAATTTGAATGACAATTGCGCGGTCATGCTACACTGCACCCAAACAAAATTGGCGTCCTTTTTTCCCCACAAATAGAGCTTTCTTTTGGTGGTATTTGATCACCTCTGCGTTTTTTTTTTTTTGTGCAACAACTAAAAATAGAGCGAAGATTTTGAAAAAAAAATAAAGTTTTTATTTTTTTCTGTTAATTTTTTTGTAAATGAGTATGTTTTCTCTTTCAATTATGGGCACTGATATGGTGGCACTGATGGGCACCGATGAGGTGGCACTGATGGGCACTGATTAGGTAGCACTGATGGGCACTGATAGGCGGCGCTGGTATTGGGCACTGATGGGCACTCATGGGCGGCACTGATGGGCACTCATGGGCGGCACTGATGGGCACTCATAGGCAGCACTGGGCACTCATAGGCAGCACAGATGGGCACTCATAGGCGGCACAGGTGGGCACTGATAGGCGGCACAGGTGGGCACTCATAGGCGGCACAGGTGGGCACTGATAGGCGGCACAGGTGGGCACTGATAGGCGGCACAGGTGGGCACTGATAGGTGGCACAGGTGGGCACTGGTAGGTGGGCACTGGGCATGGATTGGCACTGTGGGGTGGCACTGACAGACACTGGGGTGGCACTGATGATCACTGAGGGGTGGCACTGATGGATCAATGTTGCCAATCAGTGCCCATGTGTGGGCACTGATTGGCATCATTTTTTTTTACTGCCCCCCCTTTTTTTTTTTGTCTTTTTTTTTTGTATTTTCTTTTGTATTTTTTTTATTTCCCTGGTGGTCCGTGTGGCGATCCGAGGGGGGGCTGCGCTGATAAATAATCAGCGCGAACCCCCCCTGTCAGGAGAGCCGCTGATCGGCTCTCCTGTACTCGCGTCTGTCAGACGCGAGTGAGGAAGAGCCGTCGGCGGCTTTTCCTGTTTACATCGTGATCAGCCGTGATTGGACACGGCTGATCACGTGGTAACGAGGCTCCGCCGGAGACTCATTACCGAGATCGGAGGTGCAGGGTGTCAGACTGACACCCCGCATCACCGATCGCCGCGCTGCACGCCCCCACGGGCGCGCGCGGCATTGAAATCGTGCTAGACGTTTGAGAACGTCTAGTCACGATTTCATAACCACTTCCCTGCCGTAAATCGGCTATTGGCCGGGCGGGAAGTGGTTAAGGTTTAACTCCAGCCAATGCATTTTTGTTTTTGAGTGAAGAAGGGTTGGAACATCTATCAAGTTCTTACTGTTGTCTATGTCTCCATTGAGGATATTTCATTTCCTGTCTTGGTGGCAAGTGGTCATCTGGACAGAAATATAGGGGAAATCTCACTTATAAGAACAAGGACAGTATAAAAAAAAACACTATGGGGCAGATTCACATAGAAATAGATTATCGTAGCGTATCAGAAATACACTACGCCGCCGTTTTTTACCTGGCTCTACGTGGAATTCAGGTAGATTTTGTCCAGTAAACGACGGCGGCGTAGTGTATTTCTCTCGTCGCAATCCATCTGCGTGAGTAGGGGGCGTGAATCATTTAAAATAGGCGCGTTCCCGCGGCGATCGATCTGCGCATGCTCCGTTCGCAAATTTCCCGCCGTGCATTGCGCGAAATCACGTCGTGACGTCATTCGTTGTTTAGGTAGCATCGTTTACGGGCGATCCTAGTCCCGAACGAGTTACGTAACCAAAAATAAAAAATAAATAAATTCGAAGCGGGAACGACGGCCATACTTAAAGCGGATCTCCACCCTAAAGTGAAGATCCGCTGATCGGAACCCTCCCCCCCTCCGGTGTCACATTTGACACCTTGCAGGGGGGAGGGGGGTGCAGATACCTGTCTAAAGACAGGTATCCGCACCCACTTCCGGCCCGCAGTCTCGGGCAAAAGACGGGCTTTTCCCGTTGCGTGCTGGGAACTCTCAGCTCCCAGCACACAGCGGGAGCCAATCGCGGGCGCAGCGCGACTCGCGCATGCGCCGTAGGGAACCGGGCAGTGAAGCCGGAGCGCTTCACTTCCTGGTTCCCTCGCCGTGGATGGAGGGGGGAGCAGCAGGGTGACGAGCGATCGCTCATCCTCTGCTGCGGACGCCGCTGGACTCCAGGACAGGTAAGTGTCCTAATATTAAAAGTCAGCAGCTGCAGTATTTGTTGCTGCTGGCTTTTAATATTTGCTTTTTGGTGAACCATCCGCTTTAACATGGGCTACGTAACGTTAGAGCAGCAAAAAGATGCTCTAACATTACGTACAAAAAAATAGACGAAAGCGATTGCGACGACCACTCGTATCTTCGGGAATCGCCGTAAAAAAACATTTGCATATCCCGACGCATCAAAACGACGCAAACTCCTCCCAGCGGCCGCAAATAGATGGCAGCGTAGATCCGAAGGCTTACGAAGACGTAAGCCTCTCGGATCGAAGCCCGAAGCCGCCGTATCATGGTTTGAGGATTCAAACTAGTGATACGGCGCGCGAAATTTGAAATTACTCCTGTCTAACACCAGTTAGACAGGCGTAATTGCGCTATGAATCTGGGCCTTTATTGTGTGTATTAAATGGAAAATCGTTGAGAAGATTTCCTCTCCGTTCATTTCCCAATGACCACTTGAGGGGAAAATCTCAGCATTAATACAGGCAGATAGAAAACATTGAAAAACATATTCTAAAACCCTAAAAGTAGTGTGATAAAATATAAGCAGTGCTGTAAACAATGTAAGATGAAATATCCGTTTTCACAGGTATTCAAAAATAATGCTAATGTCCATAAACATCACAATGTGACGAAAGTGAATATGTGCAAAAAAAATATATATATATATAAATGTGTTAAAATATTAATTAAATATAAGTCCATATATCACATCAAGTAGGTTTGTAAAAAACAAATGATAATAGCTTCCAATCTTCCACCACAACTGGTGTCGGTGAATCCTCTCCCATCAGATGCAAAACTCACCAACTCAAATTGCCTTACACTCTCGTGTTCGGCGTGTTGTAAACATGTACAAAAATACTTTACTGGTAGGTATAGCAGATAATCCCAGTTCAACCAATTCACTGCCAGAAAGCTCTGCATGTAAATAAAAGAAGTGCTAAAAATAGCGTGATACCGTAAAATCAGTTTAATAGCACACTTAAATCTTCAAATATAGCACTCACATGAATCTCAAGAATAGAGCAATACACTGCACAGCAAACACTCGTTCAGAGATGAACCGAAAACCGAGTATATTGTTCATGGCAGACCCAAGGTGTCCACTGATCGCTTACCACCTCCCCACTGTTCCTTCCTGGATCTCCGCTTCCTTGATCGGCCTAGATATGTCACACGTTCATTTCAGATGGTTGGCGCACAGCCACTCCCAACATGTTTCGTCATAAAAGACTTAGTCATGGGATTTATCTTTTTTTTTTTTAAAGCAGCTGCTTCACTCTTTTGCAAATTTGATTATCACTATTTGTTTATAAGCGCAGTGGTGGGAACACAGAAAGGACGGATTCATCTTTGTTACCATTATTTACAGATAGAAAACATTACAGAGGTTTTATCCCTTTTCCACAGAAGATGCTAAAAAAACTTTTTGGCTGAAGTTCCACTTTAAAGTACGCCTGTCTGGAGGGATATTTGAAGGCTGCCATGCTGACTTCTCCTGATGCTAGTTGCTTGGCTGTCATGTTGATGCTCGGGCCTCAAAACATTCTGAAATGCTTGTCCAGAACAAGTAATTTTGACATTTCTCTGACTTTAGTTTAATTTATCTGAAACCACGATGCTATAGTTGGCCCTCCCTTATAAGCACCACCCAGCGCTAAGGATGACTGGAAATAGGTATAAAGTGGTGTAGGAACAATTAATAATTATAAAAGATGTACATTAGCAGCCGCTAAAAATGGGAATGGTATGTATAAACAAGCGAAAATTAAAGGAATCACAAAAAGAGTCCAAATAAATGTCGCAGCAGCGCTTAAATTCTCGCAATAAAGTGAGAATTACATGGAATGTAATCCAAATAAATGCCAGACTGAAGAGAGTTCATAGAGGATAGGGATGTGCACTACAGATGAGTAGGATGCCAGAAGTCTTCTTATCACACCACCACTAAATCACCGCGTGACATCAAACAACCCCTTATGGGGATATGCTTACCACAGGGATAAGATCAAAAAGACCTTTCACACCACTTTAAGGTACTTTCTCCTTCTCTGAATCTCTTTATGCAAATGCTGGGTCTGGGTACGTCTCAAAATCATGTGGATAATAAACAACAGAGAGTGCTTCCATAGCATAATACTGTATATTTATTAAAAAATTATCCCACATATCCCCCTTAATCAAATGCACGTACACAATTAAAACAATAAAAAAACCTTCAAGCATGGTACAGGTCTATTAGTGTGTTCTGGATAAATGCCAGTTGTCAATCCGTCAGGATACACTCACGGTTGTTTCACACAATAGTGTTCACACTGCTTCAGGGTTAAGTGCTGGGTTACAATCCTGACGTTTCGTCCAATAGGACTTTTTCAAAGGATAATTTATACTTTTTTTGTGTCTATGGTCTAAGGCGCCAGACTCGAGAGTTATTTCTTCACATTGCCTGGGTGTTCTGGTCTCCAAATGGAGGCGTGGGTTCAAATCCCACTTCTGACATTCAGTTTTTATATTTAGGTCTAACAGAATGACCACATTCATTGAAGATTCCTGATACCATGTCACCGATCACAAAAAAATCCATAGACTTTGCAGGTTCTACATAAAGATCAAATTGTTGTAAAAACTCTGCTAGGCCATGCTGTTAAATCTGTCGTTTAAGTTAAACGGAGTAAGACTTTGCAATTAAAGCTCACAGAAAGGATGTCCTTTTTGTGTGTGCGCTCTGTCATCTTCTGTTCTTCTCAGAATTGCGTTTGGGCACGCATGCGTGCACCAGTGCAAATCCTTGCGTGCTCCTGCGCATTCCAGCGGCCATGCAAGGTAGAAGCAGGAATGCCAGGGCACTGTTCACAAAAGGCCTAACAATATGCTATTCATCCACAGCATGCAGAGGAGATGGTGGACTGGCTTACTAAACCACCCTCAACCTCTATCACCTAAGCTGAGACTAGTGCACAGTACACCGTTGCTGCTAAAGCAGTTTATTTTGCCTCCTTGTCCACAGCTACTCCTGCCTTAGCCCCAGCATCATGCATGGAAGAGTCAACTGAATTATTTGAACACAGCGTCAGCCACTTGCTTCTTAACAATGCACAGGCATTGCTTGATTCTATTGCTGGTTGTGAGGTTAAAGGGGTTGTAAAGGATTTTTTTTTTCATAATAAGCATCCTTTATCTGCAGACATTCCTCTTTTCACTTCCTCATTGTTCGTTTTTGCTCAGAAGTTGCTCTATTTCTTCTCTGTTCTGTTCACTTACTGCTTGTCTGATTGTTACTCACCACCGCGAAGGGAGGCTTTACTGCGGTGGTCAGTGACGTGCTCGCCCCCTCCTGGGAACTACATCTGTTCAGCAGGACGCTTTCTACGTGTTAGAGACTTCAAGGAGGTGTGAATTACTGGGCATCCCGCAATGCATACTAGGAAATGTAGTTCTTACATGAACGAGCGCCACAAACCAGCAAGTGAATGAGAGAACAGAAAATAGAACGCCGGAGGTGATATAGATGAAAAATATTTACAATTTTTTTTAACAGAATCATTACACTATTCTGTCTGTCTACCTTGCAGACATTAATTTTAGGCCAGAAACATGTTTCCTTTACAACTCCTTTAAGGAATGGAGTAACATGAGCCTACAGAGAGGGGAGAACACTGATAACCACTTCCCGCCCGGCCAATAGCAGATTTACGGCCGGGAAGTGGTTATGAAATCGTGACTAGCCGTTCTCAAACGTCTAGCACGATTTCAATGCCGCACGCGCCCGTGGGGGGCGCGCAGCGCGGCGATCGGTGATGCGGGGTGTCAGTCTGACACCCTGCACCTCCGATCCCGGTAACGAGTCTCCGGCGGAGCCTCGTTACCACGTGATCAGCCGTGTCCAATCACGGCTGATCACGATGTAAACAGGAAGAGCCGCCGACGGCTCTTCCTCACTCGCGTCTGACAGACGCGTGTACAGGAGAGCCGATCAGCGGCTCTCCTGACAGTGGGGGTTCGCGCTGATTGTTTATCAGCGCGGCCCCCCCTCGGATCGCCACACGGACCACCAGGGAGTGCCCACACTAGACCACCAGGGAACTTAAAAAAAAGGGGAAAAAAAAGGACAAAAAAAAAAGTCGGCAAGAAAAAAGGGCAGTAAAAAAAAATGATGCCAATCAGTGCCCACACATGGGCACTGATTGACAACATTGATCCATCAGTGCCACCCCTCAGTGATCATCAGTGCCACCCCAGTGTCTGTCAGTGCCATCCCACAGTGCCAATCCATGCCCAGTGCCCACCTATCAGTGCCCACCTGTGCCACCTATCAGTGCCCACCTGTGCCACCTATGAGTGCCCACCTGTGCCGCCTATGAGTGCCCATCTGTGCCGCCTATGAGTGCTCAGTGCTGCCTATGAGTGCCCATCAGTGCCGCCCATGAGTGCCCATCAATGCCGCCCATTAATGCCCATCAGTGCCCCATACCAGCGCCGCCTATCAGTGCCCATCAGTGCTACCTAATCGGTGCCCATCAGAACTACCTCATCGGTGCCCATCAGTGCCACCTCATCGGTGCCCATCAGTGCCACCATATCAGTGCCCGTAATTGAAAGAGAAAACATACTCATTTACAAAAAAATTAACAGAAAAAAATAAAAACTTTATTTTTTTTTCAAAATCTTCGCTCTATTTTTAGTTGTTGCGCAACAAAAAAAAAAATCGCAGAGGTGATCAAATACCACCAAAAGAAAGCTATATTTGTGGGGAAAAAAGGACGCCAATTTTGTTTGGGTGCAGTGTAGCATGACCGCACAATTGTCATTCAAATTGCGACAGTGCTGAAAGCTGAAAATTGGCTTGAGCGGGAAGGTGCGTAAGTGCCTGGTATGGAAGTGGATAAACAACAACTTGGCAGTCATATTCCCCCAGTCGTAGCATATTGCCATGTTGGCTACAGTGATGATGAGGATGGAGGGGATAATGATGATGAGGTCTCTGACGTGACCAGGGGAGCCCTGGTCCGCACAGAGGCCCCCCTTACATGAGAGTCCTCGTGTCTGTGCAGAGAGAGAAGGGGATGTCAGCACAGGTGGTGCGCTGAGGCTGAGCTATGTGTGAGACGAGACATAGCTCAGCTCTGCAGCCATCTATATTGGAGCTGACACAGGCGCGGCTGCACAGTGGGAGGTGAGCAGCAGCCGTGACCTGTGTTAACAGAGATCCAGCAGGCATATTCCTGCTCTGCAAAAACAGCATTTGGTAGTGGTGGCCGGTGGCTGTGCATAGTGTCATCAGCCCGGGGGGAGATTTCCACCCTGCCCCCCCTGCCAGCCCTCCCCTGGACATGACTTGGTGTTGGATAGAGCAAAGCAGAGAAGTGAGGGGGAGGCACAACCCTGAAGAGGCAGGATGTCATCCAGAGGCAGCCATCATGGAACAGTAGAGAGCTGTCATACTATGCCATGAAATTGTGGAGCTGTTATCTCTCGGCCCACTTCCCACCACTCAGCCCGTTAGCAAGGGCACCTGAAAGCCACACAAAAGGGACACAATTTTTCTCTTCACTCCTCACCTTTCATGTCTACCCCCACTATATCTCATGACCTCTTAGCAGCCTCCACTAATAGGGATGAAGGTATAGCAAAGGGTGTGACAGGTCCTTGCAACACGTCTGCCAGCAGCACACCACCAGCTGTAGAGTATAGCAGGCAAATTTCTGCAGCCAGCTGCTGCATCAAAATAAATTAAAAATACACTCCCTGCCACCCAGATGCTTAGCGTCTAAATTCCAGCCTGTCCAAAATGCTGGCTTAACGACACCTGCCTTTTCATCTGGTGGATTCTCTCAATTTGTAGAATGTACTCTACCACAATGGTACATAGGGCTCAGTGCTGGAGCTTGTTTTCCTGCCATGTATGTCTCCATAAAGCTGGTAGTAATGATGCCCTCCTTTGCTGAATTGTCCTGTGAAGCACCAGTACCCCCTGAGTGTTGAAGAGGCTAATCAACAAGTCATTCTAACAGATGTCACGTAGTACTTCAGCTTGTCTGTCTAGGGGACAGGAGCCACACCAGAACAGAAATTCTTTCACCTCTGCAGGGGCAGGCCCAGTGGTGGTTGACGTCATAAAAGCTTGAGCCAGGAATAGAGGTGTGCGATAATGGCACTAACCCTCTGTCCAACCTGCAACAGGGAATGCTGGCACATGTCCTCAATTTGGTGGTTTAGCATTTCTTAAACAGGTACCCAGGTTTGCAAGATCTGCTAAGACAGGCCAGAAGAGTCTAGCTATTTCAGGCGGTCATACACAGTAAGTGTTCGGCTAGCCGAAGTTCAGCAGGAATTTCACCTGCCCATAAACCGCCTGATTTGTGACATGCACACTAGGTGGAACTCAACTTTTGAAATGCTGAAGCAGCTGCACATGCAGCAGAGGGCTCATGGGAGCTCTGCTTTTTTACCCCATGCCAATGGCTGCTGAAAAAGTATGCATGCACTGTATTGTCACCATTTGAGGATTCCTGCTACCATGTCACTGATCACAATTTTTTTTCAAATTTAGGTCTAACAGAATGACCACATTCATTGAGGATTCCTGCTACATGTCACTGATCACAAAAAAGTTTTCACATTTAGGTCTAACGGAAAGACTTTACAGACTCTACATAAAAATCTAATTGTTGTGAAAACTCTGCTAGGCCATGCTGTTAAATCTGTCATTTAAGATAAACGGAGTAAGAATTTGCAATTAAAGCTCACAGAAAGGATGTCCTTTTTGTGTGTGCGCTCTGTCATCTTCTGTTCTTCTCATAATTGCGTTCGGACACGCATGCTTGCGCCAGTGCAAATCTGTGCGTGCTCCTGCGCATTCCAGTGGCCATGCATGATACCGGCAGGAATGCCAGGCCTTTTGTGAACAGTGCCCTAACAGTATGCTATCCAGCCACAGCATGCAGAGGAGATGGTGGACTGGCTTACTAAACCACCCTAATCCTCTATCACCTAAGCTGAGATTAGTGCACAGTACACCGCGGCTGCCAAAGCAGTTTATTTTGCCTCCTTGTCCACAGCTACTCCTGCCATAGCCCCAGCATCATGCATGGAAGAGTCAACTGAATTATTTGAACACAGCGTCAGCCACTTGCTTCTTAACAATGCACAGGCATTACTTGACTCTAATGTTGGTTGTGAGGTTAAGGAAGGGAGTAACATGAGCCTACAGAGAGGGGAGAACACTAATAAACAACAAATTGGCAGTCATATTCCCACAGCCGCAGCATATTGCCAAGTTGGCTCCAGTGATGATGAGGATGGAGGGGATAATGATGATGAGGTCTCTGACTTGACTTGGTGTCGGATAGAGCAAAGCGGAGAAGTGAGGGGGAGGCAGGATGTCATCCAGAGGCAGCCATCATGGAACAGTAGAGAGCAGTCATCCTATACCATGAAATTGTGGAGCTGTTATCTCTCAGCCCACTTCCCACCACTCAGCCCATTAGCAAGAGCACCTGAAAGCCACACAAAAGGGACACAATTCTTCTCCTCCTCACTCCTCACCTTTCATGTCTACCCCCGCTATATCTCATGACCTCTCAGCAGCCTCCACTAATAGGGATGAAGGTATAGCAAAGCGTGTGACAGGTCCTTGCAACACGTCTGCCAGCAGTACACCACCAGCTGTAGAGTATATCAGGCAAATTTCTGCAGCCAGCTGCTGCATCAAAATAAAATAAAAATACACTCCCTGCCACCCATATGCTTAGCGTCCAAATTCCAGCTTGTACAAAATGCTGGCTTAACGACACCTGCCTTTTCTGGTAGATTCTCTCAATTTGCAGAATGTACTGTACCACAATGGCACATTCTCAGTCTGTATTTGCACATAAGGCCATTTGCACATATTCCCTTCTGTCCACTCTGCAACAGTAAATGCTGGCACATGTCCTCAATTTGGTGGTTTAGCATTTCTTGAATGGGTACCCAGGTTTGCAAGATCTGCTAAGACAGGCCAGAAGAGTCTAGCTATTTCAGGCGGTCATACACAGCCAGTGTTCGGCTGGCCGAAATTCAGCAGGAATTCCACCTGCCCATAAACCGCCTGATTTGTGACATGCCCACCAGGTGGTACTAAAATTTTGAAATGCTGCAGCAGCTGCACATGCATTAGAGGGCACATGGGAGCTCTGCTTTTTTCCCTTAATGGCTGCTGATAAAGTATGCATGCACTGTATTGTCACCATTTGAGGAGGATACAAGGATGGTGAGTCATGACAATGCATGCATCAATGACACTATCCCTCTTGTGTTCCTGCTGGAGCATACTCTGCATGGCATTATTGGCAGGAAACTCAAGGCAGAGCAGCGAGAGGAAGACGAGGACTTTTGAATGAGCATTCAGTGCTGCTGGAGGTTTTGTGACAGATAAAAGAGCCTGTCTGTCCACAGACCCTGTTGACCAGCTGACAATTGTCAAAATGAATCAGTCCTGGATTAGCATCAGCTATCCTGATGCCGATGTCACTGCTTAAATGTTTTTGGGATCTGGAATCTCTGTGAGGCCCCGTACACACGACCGAGTTCCTCGGCAGAATCGCGTACACACGACCGAGAAACTCCTCGGGCTAAACTCATCGTTCCGCCCGTCGAGGTTCCCGTTCAGCTGTTGAAAAGCTTATCGAGCCAACTTTCCCCATAGAACAACGAGGAAATAGAGAGCATGCTCTCTTTTTGGCTCGACGAGCTTCCTGACGGGATGCTCGGCGAAAAGTGTACACGCGACCGGTTTTTCAGGCAGAATACGTCTTCCATTGAGGTTCTCGCTAGATTCTGCCGAGTAACTCGGTCGTGTGTACGGGGCCTAAGACTTCTTAGCTTTTTGGGTGTTGATTTTATCTTGAAGTAGTTTTTTTGGGCACAAATAACACCCAATGACCAATTTTTCCACACATTTTTTTTTTACAGAAAGGCCAATTTTTGCTTTCATCAAATTTACCTCCTATAGGGTTACGGTGTGAAGGCACCACCAATGCCCAAAGCCCAATTTTTCCACATCTGTTTGATAGGTGCATATACCTTCACTTTTTACAGAAAAGCTAATACTTACTTTTGGGAATCAGTGCGGAGAGATCTCCCGCTGAGCTATGGGACCGCTAGAGGCAGATCTGTCCTCGTGTGAAAGGGGCCTTAACCTGTCCATATCTCTTAACCCGCTGATTTCTTTTTAAGAGTGGTTTTAATAGGGCTCAATTACCCACACTTTGAAAAGTTCATCCTAAATAAATGATTTGAATTTACTTTTATACTTCTTGCACATTTTTTTACATGTACTGCATATTCTGTTCATTTTGTCAATGACCCTGGGACTTAGCCATTTGTGCTTAGTAATAACTGCATCTCCAAAATTATAGTCATTATTCATAAGGCAGCAATTTCATCTTCACGCTATGCAATCACTATTCCCTCTGGGCAGTTCACATATATAAATGTTATTATATAAATTCTAGAACACCAAAACATCTTTATACAATGTTAGCAGAACTTAGTCTTAAAACGTGTGAAATTTTATACTGAATATTTATGTAGTATATTTTTGCAAATACATTTTGAATTTCCACATTTTTTTATTTTTTTATTGACATACTAAATATTACGTCAAAAGGACATGCAGCCATGATGTATATGGAAAAGAATGCAATGATATTGTTGTTTCTCTGTGGTGGTACATGTCAGTCTATACAATATGGCTGCAGACCAGGTACACCTTATCCTCAAAGACCCTTCTACACGAGTGGAGACATTCTAATAGGAGGACTATTCGACATACATATGTACTACAAAACTGAGGCTTTTAACTATTCAAGCCCTCCACATCTCCAACCACGGAAGATAAGGTCAGTGTTATTCATAGTGCTCACATTATTGTTATTTTTATTATAATTTAAAAGAAAGTTATATTAGCAAGATTGTTTTTTTTTTCTATAATGTATTATGACTCAATAAAACATGATAATAAAAAAGTGAAAATGTTAATTATTTTCAGTATGCTTCTTGAAGACTTCTACAACTTTTTAAGTTTAGTATTTGCCGTGGATGAGATCAACCGCAACCCTAACATATTACCAAATGTAACTTTGGGCTATAATATATATGATTCCTATGTTGACCTCTTCAGAACCGTCCAAGGTGCTGTTCGTATTTATTCAGGAGACACTTTACAATATCCTAACTATAATTGTGATCATTATGGAGTTCTTGCTGCTGTCGTTGAAGGGATGTCATCTAGCTTTTCTATACAATATGCTAATATATTTGGAATGTATAAGTATCCCCAGGTAAAATACCTACTTTAAATAAAAAAACTAATATTTTGTAATGCATGCATAATAATGATAGATAGATAGATAGATAGATAGATAGATAGATAAATAGACTTGTTTTTGTCTGAATGGTGATACTACAATTTATAAAGTCAGTCTGTCCTCCCATTGTTTTGATGGGTTTCTTCTGGGTGCCCCACTGTTCACCCAAACACTTATGCCGCGTACACACGATCGGAATTTCTAACAAGAAAATTTCGATGTGAGCTTTTGGTCGGAAATTCCGACCGTGTGTAGGACAGACAATTTTCCAATTGTCTGTATAAAATTACAACACGCAAAAAAACATGCATGCTCGGAATCAATTTGACGAATGCTCAGAATCATTGAACTTATTTTTTCTCGGCTCGTTGTAGTGTTGTACATTACCGCGTTCTTGACGATCGGAAATTTGGGGGACCGTGTGTATGAAACACAAGTTTGAGCCAAAATTCCTTCTGAAAAAAATCCACGATTTTCTTGTCGGAATTTCCAATCGTGTGTACGCAGCATTACTAGTAGGTTAATCATCCCCAAACTACAATGACCCTAGAGTTTGGAAGTTAGCATTGGACACTCATGATGTGACTGATGTGGATGCTTCTATATATAAGTGTATAAGTGTAAAACATTCTATGAAATATCATCACTAAATAAATAATAAATAATTCCTCCAATTTTCACCTGTTCTGATTATTTCAAACATTATTTGTAATGAAAGAAAGAAAAATTGCCAGAACAGAAGGGAGAGATCAGGTCAATGGTAAAGTGTACTTAACCACTTACCTACTGTGCACCTACACCCCCTTCCTGCCCAGACAAAATATAAGCTTCCCGCACTGCGTCGCTTTAACTGACAATTGCGCGGTCGTGCGACGTGGCTCCCAAACAAAATTGGCGTCCTTTTTTTCCCACAAATAGAGCTTTCTTTTGGTGGTATTTGATCACCTCTGCGGTTTTTATTTTTTGCGCTATAAACAAAAATAGAGCGTCAATTTTTAACAAAATGCAATATTTTTTCCTTTTTGCTATAATAAAAATATTTTTTCCCTCAGTTTAGGCCGATACGTATTCTTCTACATATTTTTGGTAAAAAAAAAAATGCAATAAGCGTTTATCGGTTGGTTTGCGCAAAATTTATAGCGTTTACAAAATAGGGGATAGTTTATGGCATTTTTTTTTTTTTTTTTTTACTATTAATGGCGGCGATCTGCGATTTTTTTATTGGGACTGCGACGTTATGGCGGACATTTCGGACACTTTTCTGACATTTTTGGGACCATTTACATTTATACAGTGAAAAATGCTATAAATATGCATTGATTACTGTATAAATGTGACTGGCAGTGAAGGGGTTAACCACTAGGGGGCGGGGAAGGAGTTAAATGTGTGTCCTATGAGTGTTCTAACTGTAGGGGGAGGGGGGGTGACTGGGGGAGGTGACCGATTGTGTCCCTATGTACAAGGAACACAATCTGTCACCTCTCTCCCTGACAGGGACGTGCAGCTCTGTGTTTACATACAGTGCTGCACGTCCCAGCTCACTTACAGAGCAATCGCGTGTGCCCGGCGGCGATCGTTGCCGCCGGGCACTCGCACGGGATCCCCGCGGAGCGGCGGGTGCGCGCGCGCGCGCCGCCGGCGACGCGCGCGCGCGCCCGCCCGCGGCTTTAAAGGGACATCACGTCATATGACGTGATGTCAGAACAATGGAGTCGTCTGCCCGCCGTCATTTGACGGCGGGCAGATGACAAGTGGTTAAAGGGTAACTCCAATTTCGTGGGGAAAAAAAAAATTAAAAGTAAAGAAAAAATTGTCCAAACATGGTGTGTATTATGGCATCCGAATAGTTAAATTTTGGTCTCATCTGACCAGTCTAAATTCTCCCAGTATTTCATAGGCTTGTCTAAATTCCCCTATATACAGTAGATCTTTAGTGAGACCTTATTTAGAATACTGTGTCCAGTTCTGGAGAGACCTCACTTACAGAAAGATATTCATAAGATAGAATGAGTCCAAAAACAGGTAACAAAAATTGTAAAATGTCTGGGGATAAAACATATTGAGAGCGACTTCAGGAACCTAATATGTATAGTCTGGAGGTAAGAAAGGAAAACCCAGGACTGGGGATTTCATCCCACCCGGATCTCTAAGACATCCCCGGGCTCCAGGTCCCAAAGTGGACTTTTCTAAGAAAGGAGGAAACTGAAAAGCCAGTTTCCTCTTCATGTTGCAAGCTCCCTGGAGCCCCTCAACCTTCTGGGTCACAACCTCCTTCTAGACCCTGGCAGAGCAACATTCTGCCACACCATCATAAGATGTTTCTTGTGTGACACTTTGGTAATGAGACACCTTTTTATAGGCCATCAGTTGATGTGATATGATTTGTGATATGATTTGCACTGACAAGGGACAGGATGGCTTTCTAATTACTGATAGATTTCAGCTGGTGTCTTGGCTTTCCATAACTTTTTGCACCTCCCTTTCTTCATGTGTTCAATAATTTTTCCCTGTGTCATTTCATTTTATTAACCACTTGTGACCGGCCCCACGTCCAAAGACGTCACGTTTTTGAAGATGGATATCTCGGTAACGGCAGCAGCTGCTGCCACAACCGAGATATCCATCTCTTCGTGGGGCGGTCCTGTTAACGATAACGGCGGTCATCGCGGCGGATTCGCCGCGAGATCGCCGTTACCGGCGGCGGGAGAGGGTGCCCCCCCCCTCCCGCCGCTCTCCCGCGCCCTCCGCCGCTTACCGTAGCCGTCGGTAGCGGCGGAGGCGATCGGGTCCGCTCGTTGTCTGTCCGGGGATGTGACTGAGGGAAAAAATGTCCCTCAGCCGTCCCCCTCTCTCTGCTGGGCGGAAGTGACGTCAAAACATCATTTCCGCCCAGCGTCTTAAAGAGACATTTAATATGTTTACATTTTGACTTTTTTTTTTTTTTTTTTTTTTTTGCATTTAAGCCTGAATATGAGATCTGAGGTCTTTTTGACCCCAGATCTCATATATAAGGGGACCTGTCATGCTTTTTTCTATTACAAGGATGTTTACATTCCTTGTAATAGGAATAAAAGTGATAATTTTTTTTTTTTTTTTTTTTCAGTGTTAAAAATTATAAAATAAATAAAAATAAAAACCAAAACCAAAAAAAAAATTTTTTAAAGTGCCCCGTCCCGACGAGCTCGCGCGCAGAAGCAAACGCATACGCGAGTAGCGCCCGCATATGAAAACGGTGTTCAAACCACACAAGTGAGGTATCGCCGCGATCGTTAGAGCGAGAGCAATAATTCTAGCCCTAGACCTCCTCGTCATCTCAAAAAATGCAACCTGTAGAATTTTTTAAACGTCGCATATCGAGATTTTTAAGGGTAAAAGTTTGACGCCATGCCACGAGCGGGCGCAATTTTTATGCGTGACATGTTGGGTATCATTTTACTCGGCGTAACATCATCTTTCACAATATATAAAAAAATTGGGCCAAATTTATTGTTGTCTTATTTTTTAATTCAAGAAAGTGAATTTTTTCCAAAAAAAGTGCGCTTGTAAGACCGCTGCGCAAATACGGTGTGAGAAAAAGTATTGCAATGACCGCCATTTTATTCTCTAGGGTGTTAGAAAAAAAAATATATATAATGTTTGGGGGTTTTAAATAATTTTCTAGCAAAAAAAACTGTTTTAGTCTCGTAAGCACCGAATCTGAAAAACAGGCTCGGTAATGAAGTGGTTAAACATAACTTAATTTCTGGACTTATTTGTTTCGGTTTCTTTGTATGTATGGATTGCATGGGTTGTTACGGACATGGTGACATGTTCAATAATTATTTTACCCACTGTATATACACTAAATTGTCAATTTTTTTGGGACACTTGCCTTTATGCATACATGAACTTTAATGGAACCCCAGTCTTAGTCCGTAAGGTTTAATATTGCGTTAGCTGCTCTTTTCATCTATAAAGGCTTCAACTCTAATGAGAAGGCTGTCTACAAGGTTTAGGAGTGTGTCTATGGGAATGTTTGACCATTCTTCCAGAAGCGCGTTCGTGAGGTCAGGCACTGATGTTGGATGAGAAGGCCTGGCTCACAGTCTCTGCTCTAATTCACCCCAAAGGTGTTCTATCGGGTTGAGGTGCAGGCCAGTCAAGTTCCTCCAACTCGCTCATCCATGTCTTTATGGAGCATCCTTTATGCATTTGTAAGCAGTCATGTTAGAACAGGAAGGAGCCATCTCCAAACTGTTCCCACAAAGTTGTGAGCATGAAATTATCCAAAATGTCTTGGTATGTTGACACCTTAAGAGTTTCCTTCACTGGAACTAAGGGGCCAAGCGCAACCTCTGGAAAACAACCCCACACCATAATCCCCTCTCCACCAAATGATTTGGGTCAGTGCACAAAGGCAGGTCCATAAAGACATGGATGAGTTTGGAGTGGAGAAACTTGACTGGCCTGCACTGATGTTGGACAAGAAGGCCCGGCTTGCAATTTCTGCTCTAAATCATCCCAAAGATGTTTTATCGGGTTGAGGTCAGAACTCTGTGCAGGACAGTCAAGTAATGGGAGAAGTAGGGTATCACCAACAAAGAGCATGATTTTCTCATGTATCTCTCCATAATTAAAACCCACAATATTTTAAATATATTTGACTAGGTAGCAAGTGGCTTTATGGCCAAAGCAAACAAGGCCATCCTTGTCAGGTATTTCTATTTAGGGCAAAGGGTGAGGCAAGTTTACCCCTTCATGTATTTTATACAAACATTCTGTAATGGCAAAGGCCTTAAGGGGAACAAACGACAGCAAGGCTCTAGTGCCTGAGTTGGGGTATCTGCATTTTAATTAATGATCTACAGCGGTTAAAACAGATGTATTTTTTTTTTAGAATCATATTTATCTAGGTGTATACAGCATCGGTTCGATGCTGCATCTGTCCCCCGGCGCCTCTAACACTGAGAACCAAGCCATCTAACACCAAACTTTGGCTGTACTTCTCCTTTAACAACTTGCTTACTGGGCACATATACCCCCCCTCCTGCCCAGGTAATATTTCAGCTTCCGGCACTGCGTCGCTTTAATTGACAATTGCGTGGTCGTGCGACGTGGTTTCCAAACAAAATTGACGTCCTTTATTCCCCACAAGTAGAGCTTTCTTTTGGTGGTATTTGATCGCCTGTGCGGTTTTTATTTTTTGCGCTATAAACAAAAAAGTGCGACAATTTTAAAAAAAATACAATATTTTTTACTTGTTGCTATAATAAATATCCCTATTTAAAAAAAAAAAAACGTTTTCCTCAGTTTAGGGCGATGCGTATTCTTCTACATATTTTTTGGTAGTAAAAAAAAAAAAAATCGCAATAAGCGACTGGTTTGCAGAAAAGTTATAGCGCCTACAAAATAGGGGACAGAATTATTATTTTTTATTACTTATTTTTTTACTAGAAATGGCGGCGATCTGCGATTTTTATTGGGACTGCGACGTTATGGCGGATACATCGGACACATTTCACACATTTTTGGCGCCATTCACATTTATACTGCGATCAGTGCTATAAATATGCACTAATTACTGTATAAATGTGACTGGCATTGAAGGGGTTAACACTAGGGGGTGAGGAAGGGGTTAAATGTATTCCCTGCATTGTGTTCTAACTGTGTGTGGAGGGGGAGGTGACCGATCTGTGTCCCTATGTACAAGGGACACAGATCGGTCTCCTCTCCAGAGACAGGACGCTGTCTCTGTGTAAAACGGCAATGAAAGATGATCTCATATGGTTACATATGAGATCATCTCTCATTGGCCGCACAGATCGCATCGCAAACGGCCACTCTGATTGGCCGTTCGCGGCGATCTGTGATTGGCTGTGTCCAAGGGAACATGCTAGTGACAGGCCGTCAATTGACGGCCTGTTGGATATTTAGATCCGCGCTGAAGCCGTCATTCGGCTATAGCGCGGATCTCAAGAGGTTAACTGATGTAGATTTGTGGGGCAAAAGTATAAAATAGCCTGATCTGGGTGGATGAGTCTCACAAAAGATATCTCACAAAATGTATCCACCATAACCTTAGCTAAAATCTTGATATCACAAAGGGTAATGGGCATTTAATAGCATATTTAACCAATTCCACTGGATCAACTGTGGGTATAGAATGGGGTATATGGGATCGTACAATATTTTTTTTATTTTTATGGTTGAACTGGATGGACTTGTGTCTTTTTTCAATCTGACTAACTATGTACTATGCACTACTGAGAAAAAAAAATGTGACACTGCTATCTTTATCCTCTGCTGACTTTTTAAATTATCTTGCCCCTTAACTTCATTACAATGTAGGTCGGGTATTGCTTCATTTTAAATTTTACTATGATGCAGGCCAAATTATTCTTGACCAGCTGCATAATTCTTCATACATTTTTAATGTCTCAAACATTTTATTCTGTTACCAGATAAGTTTTGTCTCTCAGGATCCTTTACAGGGAGACAAACAGAAGTTCCCCTACTTCTACCGAACTGTTCCAAGTGAAAACACTTTATATGCTGGAGTAGTAGCCTTATTAAAACACTTTGGCTGGAAATGGATAGGCATTATATATCCAGATTCAGACAGCAGCATCAATGCTATAAAAGTAATAAAAAAAATGCTAACAGAAATTGGGGTATGTATTGACTTTACTTTAATCGTGCCTGCCATTAATGATTACAGTCCAGATAGGATACAGCAGATAAAGTTTACTATTGCTAGGTCAACCGCAAATGTCATACTAATATATGGATCTAAAAACGATGTATATTACCTGGAACTAAATGTTCACATTACTCAAATACCAAAAAAGATCTGGATCCATACGGCTGACTCCAGTTTCCGAATGTTTACACAAGAAAATGATACGATGGTCAACGGTTCTCTGAGATTTATTATAAACAAAAAAGAAAATCCAAATTTCATTAAATTCATCAAGGAAGTTAATCCGAGTAGGTTCCCACCAGGAAGGACCTTTACAACGTGGTGGGATGAACTTTGTGCAAACCGATGCCCATTCAATACAAGAAGGCGGAACTGCACAGGGGTGGAGAATGGCAGACCAATTGTATATTCACATTGTAACCTAAGATTCACAGGCATGAGTGATGTTGTCTACAATTCTGTCTATATCTTGGCCTATGCATTACACAAATTGTATCAAGAGATACCTATAATTGAAAGGCTAAATAACAAATATAAACTGAATTTTCAAGATTTACATTCTTGGAAGGTAAGAGACAAGTAACTGAAACCCTCTTTTGAAGTTTACTTCTACTGTACTTTAAAGTTATCAATAGTCCCTTTCAAGTACATTTTAATGGGTTCAGTTCTGGTGCCGAGTGGTTCTGTATTAGAAAAAAACAATCACATTAACTGGCCAATTTAGTCAAAAACAATATTTTGCCTTGGATGAATATCAACAGGCCACTAGCTCTGAATATCTTTTTTTTTTTTTAAAGTGTATTATGTGCGTGTACTCGATAGAGGAGCCGGACTGCAGGAGTTGGGAGTAGGCAGACCTCCCCCAGAGGCAATCTGCCATCTTTCTCCATGCCTCCGGGTGGCAATGGCGGGTGTGAGGGGGTCCTCCCACACAGCCCACCCTACCTGCTCCACTTTGAAGCCCAACGGGGCAGAGGGACTCCCCTATGAGGGAGTGAGAGGATCTAGCCCGCTCAGCCTGCCCCATTAGTCCTTCGCCTCTCTTTTTTTTTTAGAGACCGTGTGGCCAAAGTGCGTGCATGTTAACCCAATTTCGAGTGCGTGTAAGTGTGGTGGTTTTGTGGGAGGGGGGTGGGCGTACTAAGCGCAGGCTTACCTCACATAGCACACCCACCGGGAGCCGGGCTGAGACCACCAAACTCAATTCACATGCAGTCGAGACCGGGATCCGAACCCTTAGCTACAGAGGTGAACGGCTTGTCAGCGCAGTGCCAATCGCGTTGAGCCACCGCAGCTCCTTGCTCTGAATATCTTTTGATGACTTTTGTTTGGAGAAAGAGAGAATAGCAAATCTGTTACTCAGCCCCACCAACCTGCTAAGGAATACACTTGGCTTACCCTCCCTGATCTTTTCTTTCAGTAAAGATACATAAGGCACGCCATTTTCAGCTATATGACTGTTATTTTCAGGTTTCAATTGACTCAAATAATAATAATAAAAATATATATATTGTGACAGGAAGTCAGGTAAATCTGTGTATGTTGTCACAGATGGGAGATATATTTCTGCCTTGTTTAGACAATACACCAATTACTATTAGGCGTCGGCTGCAGAGATAGCCAGAGAGGTTTGGGGCATTTGAAGCCTTCAGCTGTTCAAAATGAAGCAATTAAAGCCCCTATAAAGACAGCCTAGGGATGAAAACTGATTGCTGCATCCTGAGGCTGTGTGAGTGAAGGAGCAGTCACAAACCCTACTGAAGAGGTGAGGCGCTGATGGATATTTCTGTGTGAGAAATCTCAAAGAGACTGTTTGTTTTCTGCTGTAGGACCAGCAGTGTCTGCCCAGCAGTAGGCTGTGCCAGACTCCATATGTAGGTTCCTGTGTTGGGAAGGTAGACGCCCCAAGTGGCAAGGGTTTATTTTATGTTTTGTTTTGGTTATGCTGTTTTGATGCTTGCACTTGTATCCAGCAATATGGAAAAATAAACCATATCATTTGTTTTCAACCATCCTCTACTGACTTTTTGTACAGTTCAGCGTGTAGTGAACCCATCCAGGGGGTCACACACACCCGCTACCGAGCTAAATCCCTCACAATATATATATATATATATATATATATATATATATATACAGTGCAGAAAATAAGTATTTGAACACCCTGCTATTTTGCAAGTTCTCCCACTTGGAAATCATGGAGGGGTCTGAAATTGTCGTCGTAGGTGCATGTCCACTGTGAGAGACATAATCAAAAAAAAAATTCCAGAAATCACAATTTATGAATTTTTAACTATTTATTTGTATGATACAGCTGCAAAGAAGTATTTGAACACCTGTCTATCAGCTAGAATTCTGACCCTCAAAGACCTGTTAGTCTGCCTTTAAAATGTCCACCTCCACTCCATTTATTATCCTAAATTAGATGCACCTGGTTGAGGTCATTAACTGCATAAAGACACCTGTCCACCCCATACAATCAGTAAGAATCCAACTACTAACATGGCCAAGACCAAAGAGCTGTCCAAAGACACTAGAGACAAAATTGTACACCTCCACAAGGCTGGAAAGGGCTACGGGGAAATTGCCAAGCAGCTTGGTGAAAAAAGGTCCACTGTTGGAGCAATCATTAGAAAATGGAAGAAGCTAAACATGACTGTCAATCTCCCTCGGACTGGGGCTCCATGCAAAATCTCACCTTGTGGGGTCTCAATGATCCTAAGAAAGGTGAGAAATCAGCCCAGGACTACACGGGAGGAGCTGGTCAATGACCTGAAAAGAGCTGGGACCACCGTTTCCAAGGTTACTGTTGGTAATACACAAAGACGTCATGGTTTGAAATCATGCATGGCACAGAAGGTTCCCCTGCTTAAACCAGCACATGTCAAGGCCCATCTTAAGTTTGTCAATGACCATTTGGATGATCTAGAGGAGTCATGGGAGAAAGTCATGTGGTCAGAGGAGACCAAAATAGAACTTTTTGGTCCTAATTCCACTAACCGTGTTTGGAGGAAGAAGAATGATGAGTACCATCCCAAGAACACCATCCCTACTGTGAAGCATGGGGGTGGTAGCATCATGCTTTGGGGGTGTTTTTCTGCACATGGGACAGGGCGACTGCACTGTATTAAGGAGAGGATGACCGGGGCCATGTATTGCGAGATTTTGTGCAACAACCTCCTTCCCTCAGTTAGAGCTTTGAAGATGGGTCGAGGCTGGGTCTTCCAACATGACAATGACCCGAAGCACACAGCCAGGATAACCAAGGAGTGGCTCTGTAAGAAGCATATCAAGGTTCTGGCGTGGCCTAGCCAGTCTCCAGACCTAAACCCAATAGAGAATCTTTGGAGGGAGCTCAAACTCCGTGTTTCTCAGCAACAGCCCAGAAACCTGACTGATCTAGAGAAGATCTGTGTGGAGGAGTGGGCCAAAATCCCTCCTCCAGTGTGTGCAAACCTGGTGAAAAACTACAAGAAACGTTTGACCTCTGTAATTGCAAACAAAGGCTAATGTACCAAATATTAACATTGATTTTCTCAGGTGTTCAAATACTTATTTGCAGCTGTATCATACAAATAAATAGTTAAAAAAATCATGCATTGTGATTTCTGTAATTTTTTTTTTTGATTATGTCTCTCACAGTGGACATGCACCTACGATGACAATTTTAGACCCCTCCATGATTTCCAAGTGGGAGAACTTGCAAAATAGCAGGGTGTTCAAATACTTATTTTCCGCATTGTATATATATATATATATATATATAAGAATGCCTATCCTGGTAAGTTAGCTTTGTGAACTGAGCATATTACATAGAGATGCAGCAGGGTTAAGTTGCCATTTTACAAGAAAAGAAATTAAACTCCATGGCTGTAAGGTAAAAGCTAAAAATTCAGCTGCGGGATATCACCACTGGAGTTCATAAAAACATAAGAAGCTATTTAATCAGATTAGCATCTTTGTCTGAAATATCATGATTAGGCATACTGACTTTTTAAGGTGGAACTATAGATATTAATAAATTCTTAATCAAACACCATTTTTTTTTGGTGCCTTTGGTGATAACTGTCACAGTTGCTAGTGTGCTTATGTCAACTCTCAACTGGCTGATATCATTGCATGTTTGCAGTACTATGGCAACTGCAGATCTAAATAGAGGCTAAGATGGCAAACTTTTTGACAGCTAGGAGAATTTAGGAAAAAAAAAAGTAAAAAAAAAAAAAGTAATATTTCTGCATAGTTGCCAACATTCTGAAAAAAATAATAGGGACACTTTTTTGTATGTAGGTGAAGTCTTATTTTATTTAGGGGTGGAGCATTCATTTGTAGGTGTGGTTAAGTAGACAGAAAAAATTTGGTGTGGTTTAAACTTAATGTTGGGTGTGGCTTAAAGAGGGTGTGGTTAGACTCTGAGATGAAAGACAAATGGAGGGAGAAGGAAGAGAGGGACAGAGGGAGAAAGAATGAAAGAAAAACATAAAGAAAGATAGGGAGGAGAGGGGAAAGAAGGAAGGAAAGAAAGAGGGGTGGAGGGACAGCAGGCCCATATCCTACACCACAGTACCAATACGTGTATTCCAGAAAGTTTAACAATCAGCAGATAAAGATACTCCAAACACCATCCCCCCAGACAGATCCCATCAAACAGATACAAGAGATAAAGTGAGGGGTTAGTGATCGAAGGTCCTCATGAAGATACAGCTCCTCATCCCTGAGTTGACTGAATAAAGGGATTAGGGAGATTTGGGGATTATTGCGGTGCCAGAATAGAAACCAGACATATATATTTTATATCAAAAGTAGAAAATATTTTATTAAGGTTTTACAAGATAAAATCTGATTCAAGATACAAATGAACAAAATAGATTGTGGGAGCAGATAATAGAGATATATTTTTATCGAGTCAGATATCATCAACAAAGTATAACTACGAATATGTACTTTTGTGATTGTACTAGGATGCATTTATCTGAAACTTGGATGCATTTATCTGAAACTGAAGTGTTACCATGGTATATGTATATAGGAATATGGCTACACATGTGCAACTGTAATGTACCTACCATTTCAACTGTAGTCCCAATGTAGCGCTGTACACCTGTAAAGACCTAAGATTCCAACAATTTTTTAAGCAAGTACGGTGCCCAGGAGACACGCTTAACCAATTCAATTTTGTAGCTGAGCAATAGTATGACTCAATGGAAGACACAATCATCCATTTTAGAAACCCCAAGGACTATGTCCTATGCTCGACCTTCAATAAAGCAGCTATGCGCACCCCACCCCTCACTTAATCCATGCAAGAGACTTCAAGAGACCCTGGATGCACCTCTTGCACTACAAGGGCCAACCTGCACTCATAGATAGGCTGTTCCCATCTTCTATCACAGCTAACCATGCATATCTTCTTGGGTGACACCCTACCAGAGCAGAACTTCTCTCCCACATGTATTAAGCTCTATTTTTGCACCAAATGAAGGTCTCTTGAGCCCCTCAGGGGTAGAGAGCCTTGACTGATTGGGGCATGGCCAGGTACAGGTCAAGGTGGCGGTCATTCAAGGATTGGTTAATTTGGGGGATGGGATGGGATGGGATGGGCCTGAGTTTGGATAAAAGGATCGCCCCAGGGAATTCTGTGTCTTTTCGGTAAACGTGCTTGGAAGAGCTGCCCACCCTCTTGCCCCTTTTTTCTATGGTATGTCACAGCTTGCTGTGGTTTTCTAGACCTTGCCAGCATAAAATGGTGGAAATCGGAAGTAGGCGGCCTGTCCAGCACTTATGGTAAGGTGTGTTTGGTTTTAATAAAGCTGTAGCCTTTAATAGGGTGAGGGGGCAAGGGGGAAAGTTTATATACATCTATGTTACAGTTAATGGTACCTGGGCTCATTGCGCCTCAACAGTCATGATCACACAGTGCAACTCCAAACATGTCATATTGCATACTTGGTTTTCAAGTGAAGATTAAAAGTTGAAAGTAATAATAATAAAGTCAAGCTGCAGCTATAATTCATGTAAATAAAATGGAGGTTTTAATTTATTTGCTATATTTTTTAAACAGTGCTGGCCTTAATTGTTGTAGGCCTCGGGCCAGATTCTCAGAAGAGATATGACGATGTATCTTCAGATACACCGTCGTATCTCTGTTTCTGGCCCTGGGTATCTATGCGACTGATTCTTAGAATCAGTTACGCATAGATTGTGCTTAGATCCAAATTGCGCAAGTCACTTACACCGTCGGATCTAAGTTGTAATGTTATGCTGGCCGCTAGGTGGCGTTCCCGTCGATTTCTGCGTTGAATATGCAAACGAGTGTGATACGCCGATTCCCGAACGTATTTGTGCGCGGTCATCATAGTTTACGTAAGCGTAAGGTTACCCCTGCTATATGAGGGGTAACCTTGTGTAGGTCCGGCATACGCCATGTTAAGTATGGACGTCGGGACAGCGTCGTGTTTTTCCGTCGTTTACATAACTCGTCGCGAATAGGGCTGTGCGCTAATTACGTTGCCGTCAAAATCAATGTATTTGTGGCGTACTATGAAGCATGTGGGCTACGTTTACGGCCGGCGCATGCACAGTTCGTTCGGCGTGGGGGCGCGCTTAATTGAAATACAGCACGCCCCCCTCCTTCCTACTTTGAATTATGCGGCCTTACATCGGCCCATTTACGCTACGCCGCCGCAGAATACAGCACTTTTCCGTAAAAAGTGCGGAGGCGTAGCGTAAATGGGTTACGCTATGCCGGAAAAGCGCAAAAGTACAAGAATCTGGCCCCTCATGTTTGGTTAACTTAAAATTATTAATATTGTTATTACAATTATATATATTAATATTAGCACAATACCAATTACACATAATAGTAAGAATACAATACTTTACTATATTTAGTACTGTAATAGTAGCATTAAAATCACATTGTTGCCTGTACCTTGCAGTTACATAGATTTCTAAAAACTGTAAATTTCACGAACACAATGGGAAAACAAATCTGCTTTGCTGGTGATGAGATATCGAATTGGTACGATATTTATAATGCAGTTTATTTACCGAATCACACAATTTTATCAATAAATGTTGGAAATTTTAACTATAACGAAGCACCTGAGAAACAGCTCACCATTGATACGGAGGCAATCATTTGGGAAAGCAATTTTACCAAGGTTAGTAATTAAAGTACAATTTCTGTATCTTTTTTAATGTATTCAGCATATCTGCATCTAGAGCCATTCTATGGAGGATTTAGAGGAGTACAAAGAATGCAAATGTGCCAGGAGCCAGGAAGTCATAATACCTGAGTATAGCTGCAGGCACTCACTCTGAAAATAAATAAATGATATACTGTATATATACTGTAAATATATATCTATATCTATCTATACATACATACACACACACATATATATATATATATATATATATATATATATATATCTATATATATCTATATTAAAAATGTAAATCGATCGTATTCTTTTCTTTCTGTTATATATTGTTTATGCAGGCCTATATATGTACAGTAGGGGCCAGATTCTCAGCGGCGCTACGACGGAGTATCTCAGATACCCCATCGTATCGCCGTTTTTTTTGCCTCGTATCTATGCGAGTGATTCCTAGAATCACTTTGGCATAGATACGGCTGAAGATCCGACAAGTGTAATACCATTACACTTGCGGATCGTAGTTGTAATGACAACTCCGGCCACTAGGTGGCCTTTACGTTGTTTTCTCATTTGCCTATGCAATTCCTGATCGATTTTACGCCGCCCCGTCGTCGCGTACGTCGTTTTCGTCCGCGTAAGGTTACCCCTGCTAATATGAGGGTTAACCTTACGCAGTACCGTCGAATGCCATGTTAAGTATGGCGTCGGGTCAGCTTCGGCTTTTTCTGTCGCTTACTCGTTTTACTAACTCGTTCGCGAATAGGGCATTGCGTAGTGTCGATCACGTCGTTTTGACGTCGGTTTTCACTACGCTTTCCGACGTGAGCTGGAGCATGCGCACTGGGCTTTTTCCCCAGCCGGCGCATGCGCAGTTCGTTCGACGCGGGGGCGCGCTTAATTTAAATACAAGCCACCCCTTTTGAATTACGCGGGCTTATGCTGGGCGATTTACTCTACGCCTCCGCAAACTACGGAGCAAGTGCATGGAGAATACGGCACTTGCTCTGTTACGTTGCGGCAGAGTAGTGTAAATAGCTTACGCTACGCCGGCGAATTTGTATGAGAATCTGGCCCTATATATTTATAACAAAAAAGAAAAAAACATTTCCACCATTTTATCACAATTTGGCATTAAAGAAGACCTTACATGAAATAAAAAATGGTTGAGTAAGGCCGCGTACACACAACCAAATACATCTGTTCAAATCGGTCTGGCAGACCGATTTGAACAGATTTGTCTGCTGGGATGTATTGGTTTGATCGTGTACACACGATCAAACCAAAATCCCCGCCGGCAGACAGCGCGGTGACGTGGCGGTGATGTTGACGCCGCACCGCACCAGGAAGTAAAACACCGCACCGCACCAGGAAGTAAAACACTTCCGCAAATGCGTCAAATCCATTCGACGCATGTGCGAGCAGATATGTCTGCTGGTTAGCATACTAACCAGCAGACATATCGGACGGATGGATTCCCAGCAGACAGATTTTAAAGCATGCTTTAAAATCTGTCGGCTGGCCAAATCTGTCTGTCCGCCCGTACACACGATCGAATCTGTCTGGCAGACCGTTTCCAGCAGACAGATTTGATCGTGTGTACGCAGCCTAAAGGTTTAAAAAAACAGCCAAACAGTCAAAACTAGCAAATGTTTAGAAGTTGCCAATGCCTATGGTAAGTAAACATCTACTATCTGTAGTCATCCTGGGTTTAACACTATATACTGCACAACTTGGACCAAATGTTTCTAATCATCTAAAAACCGCCATAGGTTTTCACACCCAGGCCTGCCCTTCTACCCATCTACCCTTCGCTCTCTTCCACCCTCCCCACCATTTTAATTTGCTTCCTTCTATTTCACCTAACTATCTTTCAGGCTTTTCCTCTCTTCACTAAGAAAACACTGTTTTCGTTATATATGCCCATATTTCCTCTTAAAAGCAAAGCCGCGCCACACAATTATAGCAATAACAATGGTTTAGGCAAGATAATATGTGAGTCGAGTCCATAGAAACATATTGATGGTCAGCATGAATCTCCCTTAGGTCAGTTCATAGACAAAAATCCTGGGATTACACACCACCAGAGTGACAAGTTATACTTTATAGTGATCCCTTCACCAGTAATGTGAGGCCGGTTACCAGAGGGCAAACAGTGCGCAATCGGCTATAGCCCAGCCGTGGCCTTTAAAATTCCCAGGATCGATGGGGGAAGACGAGTCCCAACAAACCATGACAGGAGCAGACTCACATTCACCCGATGATGTAAATGAAAGAGGTTGCACCATAGCATAATTCCGTTTAACAGGAAAGGCGGTTTATTTAAAACATATTATACTTACAAACAACAGAATAAAAACAGCATAAACAAAAATGCCGGCCGGCAGATACTAGGAGCCCTTCCTCCTTGCATGGTGACGTCACTGCATGTCCTCCCAGATGCGTTTCGTCATCAAAAAGACGTTCTCAATGGGGTAGGGAAACTAATGTGGCTTAGTTGCATCTAAACCGGTGAATCACTGCTAAGCCCTACCCCATTAAGAACGTCTTTTTGATGATGAAACGCGTCTAGGAGGATGCGCAGTGACGTCACTTGTATAGCTTGCTTGTTGAATTTGGCATGGGGGCACATTGGATGTTATTGTGCTCTTGCCGGGCTTCTAATGTATCCTTGTCCCTTTAAGGGAGAATGGGCTCCCTCCAGACATACAGTACCTGCCCTCAATTTATCCACTGCTATATATGCTCCAAATTGAAGACGCACTTTACAGGAACGCACTTTACAGAAGATCCTTGGCAAGGCGCTTTCATCTTCACCCAGTCTTCCTTCCAGTGATATGAATGTACGAGCTGGCGATTATGTCACGCCCACGCATGCGCATGGGAGTCACTGCTTACGTCACGGTCCTGAAGGAATGCACAGGTTTGCTCTTCCTTCATTCGCCAGTGCACATTTAGGAGATATCGATAGGTAAAAATAATACAAGGCAGTTTACCTCCACTTTAAATAGGGTTTCGCAGAGATCTTGAGTTTTTGATTCCCCGGTTTGTGAACAGCTGGGCACCACCACCAGATGTATAGAAATGTAACTGGTTCACTATAGCCTCTGAAGTAGGAGGAGGGGGGAGACAAGATGAAGTTAAATTTTGCTCATCATGAAGACACCAAACATGCCTAGAATTTTTTGGTATGTTTTTTGGTATGTTTTTCCAGAGCATACACATTGCTGGAACAAGATTTAGTGGTTTACCAAATTTGACTCCACTTTGATCAATGTTCCCAGTTAATTTGGGAAATACAGTCCTGGTCAAAAGTTTTGAGAATGACACAAATCCTAATTTTCACTAAGTCTGTTGCCTCAATTTTAATGATGGCAATTTTCATATACGCCAGAATATTATGAAGAGTAATCAGATGAATTGCAATTGTAGCACTACCCCCACAGGAGCCACTGGTTATATTTGGGATCGGCGTGTCACCTTTGTAGCATGTCTAGTGTTATGATGAAAAGTAGATGATGTGAGCAATGATAGAATGTCCAAACAGCAAGGTGTCGTTTTCTGTGCTTTTATTCTTGTGCCCAACATGGCAACAGGTAACTTCAGTTGAATCGAGGAAAGGTGATGAAAGAAGAAGTTGCAGATTCAGGCCTTAATTATGTAGAAGCAGTCCTGCTTCAACGATACCTTTTTTACTCATCGCCACAAACTATTATTGACTCGGCTAGCGGAAGTAGCCAGAGTTGCGGAATGTGATTTACCCTGGTCCTCCTCCTTTTTGGAAAACCACTCATAAATAGTGAAATTGGGACCTTTCACTTCTGAACAGCGCACGGTGTCATGCGGAGTCCCTCAAGGATCCCCTCTGTTGCCAGTGCTCTTCGATATCTATCTTCGCCCTCTATTTGAAATCATTAGTAACCAGAAGTTACTCTACCATTACTATGCAGATGACACACAACTGTACTTTCGCATCTGCAACAAAAAAGATCATCATCTCGGTCTAGAGAAATGCCTCTCTTCGATTGAAAACTGGATGACAAAGAGTTATCTTAAACTCAACAGTTCGAAAACAGAACTTCTCCTGTTCCACGCCAATCTAAAAAATCAACCTGTAACAACTTGGACACCCCCACCCATTCTGGGCAAAATCATCACCCCTAGCACCAAAGTCAAAAGTCTCAGGGTCATCTTTGACACCTACATGACAATGGATGCACAAATAGGGTCAGTAGTCAGCGGATCTCACCATTTGCTGCGCCTACTACGCAGACTTATTCCATTCATTCCTAAAGAAGACATAGCAGTCATGGTGGGAACAATTGTTAACTCCAGACTTGACTATGCAAATGCCCTCTATCTCGGACTCCCAAAGTACCAAATCACTTGCCTACAAGTCGTACACGGCTGCCAGACTTGTGACTGGGAAAAAAACATAAGAATCAATCTCACCTTCACTGAGAAGCCTTCACTGGTTGCCAGTAAAAGACAGAATTACTTTCAAAGCACTCTGTCTGACGCATAAGTGTGTTCTGGGAAATGCCCCACAATATTTATGCAAAAAACTAAAAGCCCACAACCCCAATCACATTCTGTGATCCACCAACCAAAATGTACTCCAAATACCCAAAGCCAGATACAAGTCCAAAGGAGAAAGAAGATTTGCGGTCCAAGGCCCCAGACTATGTAACGCTTTACCAACCAGCATTCGGTTGGAGGAGAATCACTTGGCCTTTAGGAGAAAGATCAAAACCCATCTCTTTTGAGTTCAAAGGAGACATGGACAATCGAGCGCCCAGAGGCGATTCAGTTTGCATGTGCAGCGCTATATAAGTTTTTCACTAACTCACTCCAGCCGGAGTGGGTGTAGTGTACCCGGACAGTCTCTGTCACAGAACTGGCAGCCAGGGTATCACTCGGAACTTTAAGGAAAGCAAGCCTCTGCCACAGACTTGGCTCAATGGAAATAGGAGTGGTGCCTCTGCCACAGGCCCCTTGCTCCGGAACGCAACTTGATAGAGCGATTCCTTCTCAATAAAGCAATAGTCTGAATTGTCTTCAGATAGTTCTTGATTTCAGGTTACCGACTGACAGGTTGCCATAAAACAAACTCCCAGTGTCCGGTCACCTTGATCCCCGATTGGCTTATCTAGGCCCTATTGGGTCGCCTGCCTCCGGTCTCTCCTCAGCTGACTCCCCAGCGAACAGCACAACTCGCTTGGGATCTTCTCATAGAAGTGGGGACCCAGTAAGTCACTGGGTCCCCTCTGCAGCTTTAGTTGCTCCGAGCCATGAGGGCCCAGAGTCAGGAACTCCGCGTAGCACGTGCGCCCCGGCCTGGTAGGCCATTTCGCAACAGAAACTAAACTAACATAAATCACATAGATGAGAGCTACGTAATTCTCTCATCCCCCTCTAAATTTAAACAGCGTCCGTACTTGGAAGTACAGGGGCACTACACAATTAATTGCAAAGTCGCTGTTTGCCATGAAAATGAACCTAATCCCCCAAAAAACATTTTCACTGCATTTCAGGGTCAAGGAAGAAGAGGGGAAGAAGAAAAGAGAGAAAAAAGAGGGGTGAGGCGGGGAGTCCCGGGAAGAGGGGTCATGGTTAGCCATGTTGAGGTTCCAAACCAACTTACAGCAGTAGGACATCATGGGAGTAAGGGGGAAATTGGAGGGGAGGTAATGTGCAACCCAAGGGCTTCAAAGCCATTCCTATTTATTAACTCTGTCTAAGTAAACCATCTCTATTTTAGCCTGGATCATAGCCCAAGTGACCCTGTTTTTAGCTTCCAGTGTGCTAAGGATTTGCGGACTTCCAAGACTTAGCAATCGTCTGTTTAGCTGCGGTTGTAACTTGCAGTAGAGGCTTCAAATGTCAGAAGGTGAGGTCAAGGTTTTTTTTATTGAGTAAGGCTATTGTTGGGTCAACTGTGTATCAAAGAGCGTGGAAAATATATGAAAAATTTAAATCCAAAAAGTACAGATTACCGGGCAGTCCCTCCAGATATGATAGTTGCCACCTGGCACCATGCATCCACAAAAACAGGAGAGAGAGTACCTGGGGAGATACTTCGCGATTCTGGCAGGTACCAGTTGCCACCTCAGGAGGACCTTATAATTAGTTTCCATGCCAACCACATTTTGGGACGAGGATTTAGTGCCTGACTAGATTGCGGCCAGGTCATCAGGCTCCAGATGAAGTCCGAAATCTCTCTTCCATTTAACAATATATGAGGGGGAAACAGGTAATGGGCTTAGCAACTGAGGGTAGCCCCAGACATGATGGTCATGCTTACATGTGTGTTCTAAGCTGGTCATGGGAGAGACAAATCAGATTGTAGGAGAGAGGTAAAGAAATGTTTAATCTGGATAAATTCAGTACTTGGGCTGCCGAAAGTTTATTGCAAAGCTGGGAAAGAATTAAGGGAGGTGGGGTCATAAATTTATGGGCACGGATAAGATTAGCGGAGAACCAGGCATGAAAAGAAGCTGGGGTGTAGACCTTACATTTTCATCCAAGATCTGCTATAAAAAATACTCAAAAAGCTGTTGTAGTTAGGGCTGAATGAAGAAAAAAAATAATCTACTGCAAAATTTGATTCACCATCAGACTCTATAAAAAAAAGTGTCCTATAGCTGTTTGATTCAAGGCTGAAAAGAAACCACAAATTTAGCAGGAGCTCGGAATTGGACTTAAAAAAAAACAAGCAAGATTTTACTCCCGTTTTCAATTCTTACTAACCTTGCAGGTAAAATATTCAAGTGGTAGTTAAGTTCACTTTGTGATTTTTACCTACAGGTAAGCTTATAATAAAGTTTACCTGTAGGTAAAATGAATATCTCCTAATCATGCACTGGTGAAGTCAATGGTGCATGCGTTCCTTCAGAAAGCTGTGCCATGACTGTGACCCCCGCTTGGCAGTGACATCATTGCAGCTCGGCTGTTCAAGCTTCTGGAGGCCGCAAACCCGGAAGGATGGCCAGGTGAAGATGGAAACCCTGTCAGCGCGGTGACAAACACACTGCTGGAGAGCTTTTGTTCGAAGGTAAGTATTTCATAATGTCCTAGTAAGCGATGCATACTAGGACAGCCCTCAAAATTTCCACTCGCCTACTAGCATTTGGCGAGTGGATTTAGGCTGGGGGCGAGTGATGACAGGGCTCCATGACCAATCTCCCTGCAATCTGTGCCTACACTTAGAGTCCCGATGAGATTGGCAGCCGAAGAGGAAAGGTGCATGCTCGGGAAAAGTAGTCTGGTGAGCAGCGCACAGGCAGAGCAGTACACAGGTGCTCTCCTTACAATTCTCATCAAGCCATGGGACCTAACAGTATGACCTCTCTGAGCCTGCCCCCCTCCCCCCAGGGCCCGACCAATGTAACTGGAGAGCAGAAAATAATAAGTGAGGTGGAGAATTACTACTCTGGTGCAGCGCTCACTGAACGTTGCCCTGACATGTGAGCTGCAGCTTTCCAGTTTGTGCAGTTTTCTTCTCCTTGTGCTCTATGTAAGTGTCCAACAGTTCAGCCTGAGCACTGTGAACAGACTGGTCTCAATGTGTGCTGTGCGGTGTCAGTGTGCGCTGTGCTATGGTGTCAATGGCTGTGCAGTTGTGTGGATCTCAGCGCTGGATTGTACTCCCTCCCACTGTGCTGCAGCTCCTCTCCTCACTGCCAGCCTGAATAAAAGGGGGAAGTGGGGAAATTTTTTTTTTTTTTTAAGGTCTGCAGTTTATTACCGCTTTAAAGTTAACATTACTTTAAAAGCTGATGATATGAGTTAATTTACCATAAATACAGAGATCTAAATACTGTATATGTCCATGTAAAATATAGGTTCCTCGATCAGTGTGCAGTGAGAGCTGTCAACCTGGAGGCAGAAAATCTACCTTGGAAGGACAGCCGGTTTGCTGCTATTACTGTATTCCTTGTTCAGAAGGACAATTTTCCAATCAGACAGGTTAGTCTTGTATTGAAATGGGCTTTGGTCACGTTTCATATAATAATGTTATTATTAATGGTAATGTTTTTTCCATTCATGTTTATGTATAGTAAAAATTCACAGCAAATTTTCTTTTTACCACTTCTGTGATGTGTGACTGAGGCAGGGGATGAGGTCAGTGTATTTTCCTTTATGAAACTCTTCAGACCCCCAGCAGATCTATTATACAGATAGTAGAACATGACTTTTTTGTATTTTGTCACCTTCCTGAGCACTGGTCAGATAAGTAATGTGTGGCTGCACAGAGTGGAGGAGATCAGGAGACTGGGAGGATTTAGTCCGTACAGCTCAAAACAAACAAGAGCAACACTCCCAGGCGTGGATGCTATGGACAATGTTCATCTACTCCGATAAAGGAGTGGCATTGCTAGCCACTTGAGTCACGAAATGCGACGAATCATAAGGCCATTACAAATCCCTCATTTGGTCCAGAGTCTTCCAGACCCCCCCCCACCCTTCCCCCCACCTTCATTTCTAATTTCCTCTTTCTTTCTTTGCTTCGCTACTCTCTCCGCTCATCTTCCTCCATACGTAAATGTGTGTGTTATGAAGTTTTATAGATTGTTATTGGATGTACTGATGTTCAGAGTCTGGACAATGCGACCAGGTCTGAAACCACGCAAACATGGTGACACTCCATGTCCATCTACTGTTGTTTTTATACGCTTTAGAGTGTCAGTGACTGTATTTTGTGATGCGGCCCTTTGCTTCCTTTTATCTGGCCCTTGAGTCACTAATCCTTCCATTGATACAGGACACTAGTCTGCCAGCGAACACCGACAATGGAGCACCATTTCTCCCACTGACACTAATAATAGGGCACTATTCCTCTTTATGATGCCAACGGTTGGGCACTATTCCTCTAACCCAGTGTTTCTCAACTCCAGTCCTCAAGGCCCCCCCAACAGGTCAGGTTTTCAGGATTTTCCATTATTTTGCACAGGTGATTTGATCAGTTTCACTGCCTTAGTAATTCCCACAGCCTTTTCATCTGAGGGAAATTCTGAAAACATGACCTGTTGGGGGGTCTTGAGGACTGGAGTTGAGAAACACTGCTCTAACCTAATAACAAATGTGGTGAGATTTACTCCTACTGATGCTCGAAAAATTTACACTCCCGCTGGCCACAATCTGGCCCTCCTGAAGTCTGAAGGACAGTAAAACAGCCCTTTGTTTAGAAAGTTTAAAGATCCCTGCTCGGGAGGCCCATCGGTACATATTTTTTGGAAGTTACCAATGTCTCATCCAATTTATTGGGACAGCCAACAAATTTAACAGTCTCGGTTAGCCTTCTTTTTGCACCAGTCTGAATTTCCATATTACTAATAATTTCATGACTCACTTTTCCGATAAATGGGATGCTTTGTCTTGAAGTCACTACCTATTTCTCAGTTGAATGTTGTAGTCTTTTAAAAAAGCTATGCTAGTTCTTCAGTTTATATATATATATATATATATATATATATATATATATATATATATATATACACACAGTACAGACCAAAAGTTTGGACACACCTTCTCATTCCAAGATTTTTCTTTATTTTCATGACTATGAAAATTGTAAATTCACACTGAAGGCATCAAAACTATGAATTAACACATGTAGAATTATATACATAACAACAAATTGTGAAACAACTGGAATAATGTCATATTCTAGGTTCTTCAAAGTAGCCACCTTTTGCTTTGATTACTGCTTTGTACACTCTTGGCATTCTCTCGATGAGCTTCAAGAGGTAGGTCACCTGAAATGGTCTTCCAACAGTCTTGAAGGAGTTCCCAGAGATGCTTAGCACTTGTTGGCCCTTTTGCCTTCACTCTGCAGTCCAGCTCACCCCAAACCATCTCGATTGGGTTCAGGTCCGGTGACTGTGGAGGCCAGGTCATCTGGCGCAGCACCCCATCACTCTCCTTCTTGGTCAAATAGCCCTCACACAGCCTGGAGGTGTGTTTGGGGTCTTTGTCCTGTTAAAAAATAAATGATGGTCCGACTAAACGCAAACCAGATGGAATAGCAATACACTGCAAGATGCTGTGGCAGCCATGCTGGTTCAGTATACCTTCAATTTTGAATAAATCCCCAACAGTGTCACCAGCAAATCACCCCCACACCATCACACCTCCTCCTCTATGCTTCACAGTGGGAACAGGCATGTAAAGTCCATCCGTTCACCTTTTCTGCATCGCACAAAGACACGGTGGTTGGAACCAAAGATCTCAAATTTGGACTCATCAGACCAAAGCACTTATTTCCACTGGTCTAATGTCCATTCCTTGTGTTCTTTAGGCCGCGTACACACGAGGAGACATGTCCGCTGAAACTGGTCCGCAGACCAGTTTCAGCGGACATGTTTGATCGTGTGTACGGCCTAGCGGACAGGTTTCCAGCGGACAAAAGTTTCTAAACATGCTTAGAAACTTGTCCGTTGGACATGTCCGATGGTTAGTATGCCCAACCATCGGACCGAAATCCCGCGCATGCGTCAAATTGATTCAACGCATGCGTGGAAGCATTGAACTTCCTTTTGCCAGCACGTCGGTGTCTTCTACGTCACCGCCTTCTGGTCCGCGGGGATTTTGGTCTGATGATGTGTACACACATCAGACCAAAATATCCCTTCAGACATGTCCGATGAATACGGTCCGTCGGACCTGTCTCATCGGACATGTCTCCTCGTGTGTACAGGGCCTTGGTCTCTCTTCTGCTTGTTGCCTTTCTTTAGCAGTGGTTTCCTAGCAGATATTCTACCATAAAGGCCTCATTCACACAGTCTCCTCTTAACAGTTGTTCTAGAGATGTGTCTGCTGCAAAAGGTGGCTACTTTGAAGAACCTAGAATATGACATATTTTCAGTTGTTTCACACTTTTTTGTTATGTATATAATTCCACATGTGTTAATTCATAGTTTTGATGCCTTCAGTGTGACTCTACAATTTCCATAGTCATGAAAATAAAGAAAAATCTTGGAATGAGAAGGTGTGTCCAAACTTTTGGTCTGTACTGTATATATGTCCCTTAAATGATAATGTTATTGTTTATATTATGTTTTACATTTTTCCAGATGCAGTTGTATGTATGGATTGTCCAGAAGATGAATGGCCCAACAAAGAGAAGACTGCTTGTGTTCAGAAACTTATCACATTCCTGTCTCACGAAGATCCTATTGGCATCGTCCTGACCTTTATCGCTATCTTGTCCTCTGTTACAGCTGCAGTTGTTCTTGGAATATTTATTAGGTATCAGGACACTCCAGTTGTCAAAGCCAACAATCGAGATCTCAGCTACCTAATTTTAACATCACTTATACTCACTTCCATCTGCAGTCTCCTTTATATTAAGAGGCCAGAGCGGATATCTTGTTTTTTGCGGCAAGCAATTTTCGGAATCACATTTTCGGTATCAGTGTCCTCCCTTTTGGCAAAAACAGTGATTGTGGTGATAGCCTTCAATGCCACCAAACCTGGGAAAAGCTTAAGAAAGTGGGTGGGGCCCAAAGTTCCTAAATACATTGTTTTCATTAGTTCATTTATTCAAGTATTTATTTGTTTATTGTGGCTGTTTATAGCTCCTCCTTCTGCTTATAATAACACACAAGCTGAAATGGCAAAGATTGTTGTGGAATGTGATAAGACAACAGCCATTGCGTTCTATGTCATATTGGGATATTTGGGTGTTTTGGCATCTATTTGTTTTATTGTTGCATCTTTTTCAAGAAAACTACCTGATGCTTTTAATGACGCTAAACTGATTACCTTTAGTATGCTGGTCTTCATCACTGTTTGGATATTCTTTATCCCTACTTATCTCAGTGCTAAAGGGACAGCCACAGTGTCAGTTGAGGTATTTGCGATTTTGGCCTCATGCTCCGGGATGCTGGGCTCAATATTTGCTCCAAAATGTTACATAATTTTATTAAAACCTCAGAAAAATAGAAAAAGCTTTGTCTTGAAAGGGTCTCTATAGTTGGGCCATTGATTGAATAAAGGTCATCACTTGTAAATATAAAAAAAAATTGAAATGACTTTTTCTGCATGGATATCATTGCTTATAAAGTAAAGTTTTAGAATGCCTATGACACTCATTAGAATGACACTCATTGTGCCTTCCCATAACAAATGTCAATGCGGGTGACAGATTTGTGTACCTTTTTGAAATAAACACTCCGGACCGGATTCAGATACATGCGATTTATCTGTCCGGCGGCGTAGCGTATGTGGTTTACGCTACGCCGCCGCAAATATTATGGGCAAGTGCTTTAATCAGAAAGCACTTGCTCCATAATATTAGGCGGCGTAGCGTAAAGTGCCCGGCGTAAGGCCGCGCAATTCAAATTTGTGATGTGGGGGTGTGATTCATGTAAATGAATCATGAACCCACGTAATTGACTTTTTTTCTGGAGGGCGCATGCGCCGTCCGTGGACGTTCCCAGAGAGCATGTGCGAAATCACGTCGCTATTTGTCAATGTAAACAACGTGAACGTAACTTACGTCGAGCCCCATTTCCGAACGATTTATGCAAACGACGTAACCGACGTACAATTCGACGCTGTCCCGACGTCCATACTTAACATTGGCTACGCCTCCTATAGCAGGGGGTAATCTTACGCCGCAATAACGCTTACGCAAACAACGTAAACTAGGACGGACGGCCGCAAGTACAATCGGGAATCGCCATAAATCCCTAATTTACATATTCAACGCGTAAAACTACGGAAGAGCCACCTAGCGGCCAGCGTAAAACTGCAACTAATATACGACGGTGTAACAGACTTACTAATATACGACGGTGTAACAGACTTACGCCGCTCGTATATTAGCAGAATTCCGGCGTATCTTCTTTTCTGAATAGCAAAAAAAGATATGCCAGCTATTCTTAGTATTTACGCAGCGTATCTCTCGATACGTATCTCTCGATACGTATTTACGCAGCGTATCTCTCGATACTATCTGAATCCGGCCCTCCATCCCCAGTGCATCTGAGCTCCCTCCCTGCCTCTGCACCTGCCACACTCGTAGACAGCTCTGAGAACTTGTGAAGCTGGGTGGGCAGAGCCTAATGATTCAGAGGCACTAATCCCCCATCAGGTTCACTCCCCTTGTGATTGACAGCAGGCAGTGGGCATATCTATAGCCAATACACAGTTTACTATTGGCTATATCCCAATAGCCTGCTGTCAATCACAAGGAGAAAGCAGCTCTGATAATTAACTTGCATTTCAGTTACCTGATCAGGCTCTGCGCATTGTCAGTGTCACTGGTGGAGAGGAGGCTGTCAGCTGTGAAGCTAAAAGGATCATTAACATCCAGTGACAGTTGGGGGGTTTGACATCAAACATGCTGCTCTTCTACACAAGGTACAGAAACAGGCACTCTACCTGTCTCTATATGCCAAGTCCAAATTAGTCTTAATTACCGACAGTTTCATTATCTACAAACTGCAGGTAATTACTTTTGAGTTTGGTGCAGCCTTATTGCACTTTGTAAACGTGGTGCTTTAACCTCTTAGCGCCAGTGCCTCCCGGCCCTTTAAGAGGTTTATGACTCCGGAGGCGGGGCGGGGCTTAAAATCATGTGCAACTGCAGGCATCAAACCGGTATATAACCCCTAAAAGCGGAGGACGCAAATGTGCATACGGTCGGCACTAAGGGGTTATTATTATAGGTACAGTAAAAAACATGGTTTGCGAGCATAATTCGTTCCAGAAACATGCTTGTAATCCAAAGCACTTGTATATCAAAGCTTTTTTTTAATTGGGTATAAAACAGAAGAGAGGCCTTTCTAAGTGTAGCAATAAGTTGCTAAATGTTGTACCTTCATTAAATGTAACCATATTGCTATACTTAGAGGCTCCTCTCCTCTTTTATACTCAGTTGTGAAATGGCACTACTCTTATATCAAGACATCGCTTGTATATCAAATTTTGCATTTTGCTTGTCTTGCAAAACGCTATCAAATCAAGTTACTCTCAAACCAAGGTTTTACTGTACTTATGTAGTGCCATCAATTTACAAAGGGCTTTACATATATATGTACATTTACATCAGTCCCTGCCCTCAATGAGCTTACAATCTAAAGTCCTTAAAGTAGAGTTCCCCCAAATGTAGAACTTCTGCTTCAAGCACTCCTCACCCTCTTACATGCCACATTTGGCATGTCATTTTTTTTGGGGGGGAGTGGGAGCTTCGGTATGAGTGGGACTTCCTGTCCCACTTTCTCCTTCCGCCCAGGGACCGCCTCGGGGACTTCTCCTCTCACCTTAGGCGGCCCCTCCCTCTAGGCGATCTCCTGGGGCACGTGACAGGTCCCGGGAGATCGTCTATCCACTCAGGGAGCACAGCGCCACTCGCGCATGCGCAGTGCGTGCCCGGCCGTGAAGACAAAAGTTGTCACGGCCGGGTGCCCACAGAGTGAATGGAGGTGCTGGCGGAGTGGGGGGAGAGGAGCGGAGCTCCGGGTGGCGGCATCGCTGAACGGTGGAGCAGGTAAGTGTCTGTTTATTAAAAGTCAGCAGCTACACTTTTTGTAGCTGCTGACTTTAAAAAAATATTAAAAGGCTGAATCTCCTCTTTAATCCTAGTAATTAGGCTCCACCTAAAACACTGGTTGCTAGGCAAGTGTATAATCCCTCCATAACAAATATTGTTGCATTGGCCTTCTTCTAAGTGAGCTGCATCCTGTGTTTTGCTTCCAGTACCCTTTATCCTGCACCCAGTATCCTGTACTCTGCATCCAGTACTATATCCTATATCCTGCTCTGCTTCCCTTGTTCCCAGTCCCAGTCCTGATCCTGATCCTGATCCTGCCCTGTTCATGTGAGCTTCCTCCATTTTTGTACATACGGTGTACTAGTTAGGTTGTTTTTCTGAGTTTTCTGCACTGTCACATTTATATTAATAAACTTTATTCATTCATACTTGGTCTGGTTCCTCATAACTTTAAGTGTAGCCCACTGATCTGGTCATGCCTGCTGGATACCTGCATTCGGTATCCCTTAAAAAAAACGTACATCTGAAAAATCGATAACAGCTGTACTACAATATAATTAAGACCACTGCAATTATTCCAGCCATATGACAACAGCAAATAAAACATTTATTAGTGACTATTATTAACCCCTTGCTAATGAGCATATGCATATATTGTCAGGTCCATAAATATTGGGACATAGACACAATTCTAGTCGTTTTGGCTCTATACACCACCACAGTGGATTTGAAATGAAACTGCAGACTTTCAGCTTTAAATTTGAGGGTATTTACATCCAAATCAGGTGAACGGTGTAGGAATTACAACAGTTTGTATATGTGCCACCCACTTTTTAAGGGACAAAAAGTAATGGGACAAGTGGCTGCAGGTGTGTGTTATTCCCTCATTATCACATTTACAAGGAGCAGATAAAAGGTCCAGAGTTTATTTCAAGTGTGCTATTTGCATTTGGAATCTGTTGCTGTCAACTCTCAATATGAGATCCAAAGAGCTGTCACTATCGGTGAAGCAAGCCATCATTAGGCTGAAAAAAAGAAAAATCAGAGAGATAGCAAAAACATTAGGTGTGGCCACATCACATGTTTGGAACATCCTTAAAAAGAAAGAACGCACCGGTGAGCTCAGCAACACCAAAAGACCCGCAAGACCACGGAAAACAACTGTGGTGGATGAAGAATTCTTTCCCTGGTGAAGAAAACACCCTTTACAACAGTTGGCCAGAACAAGAACACTCTCCAGGTGGTAGGTGTATGTGCATCAAAGTCAACAATCAAGAGAAGACTTCACCAGAGTGAATACAGAGGGTTCACCACAAGATGTAAACCAATGGTGAGCCTCAAAAAAAGGAAGGCCAGATTAGAGTTTGCCAAACAACATCTAAAAAAGCCTTCACAGTTCTGGAACAACATCCTATGGACAGATGAGACCAAGATCAACTTGTACCAGAGTGATGGGAAGAGAAGAGTATGAAGAAGGAAAGGAGCTGCTCATGATCCAAAGCATACCACCTCATCAGTGAAGCATGGTGGTGGTAGTATCATAGCGTGGGCATGTATGGCTGCCGATGGAACTGGTTCTCTTGTATTTATTGATGATGTGACTGCTGACAAAAACAGTAGGATGAATTCTGAAGTGTTTTGGGTAATATTATTATCTGCTCATATTCAGCCAAATGCTTCAGAACTTATTGAACGGCACTTCACAGTGCAGATGAACAATGACCCGAAGCACACTGCTAAAGCAACCAAAGAGCTTAAGGGAAAGAAGTGGAATGTTATGCAATAGCCAAGTCAATCACCTGACGCTTCCTGATGACGACAACAACGAAACGTACGTCGAGGCGGTACCTGGGCACGCACTACTAGCTCACTTCCGGTTTCCTGGTTCTCAAGCTGACGGCGGTGGAACGCACGCCGGCTTCACCAGCTTACCACACTATCTCTCTCCAATCCCTATATGTCTACAGCCTCAGTGCCGGGATTACGGGCACCACTCCAAGTAAGAGGCCACTCGGCACTGTATTTTTTGTATTTTTACTCCAATAAAAGGTTTTACACTATGGAAGCTGTTTTTCTCCTTTTATGAGATCTGTTTACAACTTGGTTTGCAATCGAGTTTCCCACGGGTAGCAGCTGATTCCTGAGCTCATTTGACCTTATTTTAATTAATAGGTCAACACCATCGGGTAAGGAGCCATCTATCCTCACTTGCGGTGGCACTTTGGTGAAGGTGGAATATCTTATTTGGAAGATCTGACACGGAGCACTTCATAGGATCACTATTGTTTTCCAGCACAATATTGCACATCTTATTTATGGACTCTGGGTAGACATTCATTGTCCACCGCCATTGCACTTTTGTTGTATTCACTGTTTTGTTATTGATTTGCTGTTATATTGTTGTAGCACGAGTTTCACATATATCATTCACATTAATGTTGCATAATATATGGTAAATATATCATTAATCAGCGCCCCTCATTTCCACTTGTTCATAAGTCAATCACCTGACCTGAATCCGATTGAGCATGCATTTCACTTGCTGAAGACAAAACTAAAGTGAAAATGCCCCAAGAACAAGCAGGAACTGAAGACAGTTGCAGTAGAGGCATGGCAGAGCATCACTAGGGATGAAACACAGTGTCTGGTGATGTCTATGCCTTCCAGACTTCAGGCTGTAATTGACTGCAAAGGATTTGCAACCAAGTATTAAAAAGTGAAAGTTTGATTTATGATTGTTAAATCGGTCCCATTACTTTTGGTCCCTTAAAAAGTGGGAGGCACATATACAAACTGATGTAATTCCTACACCGTTCACCTGATTTGAATGTAAATACCCTCAAATTAAAGCTGAAAGTCTGCAGTTAAAGCATATCTTGTTTGTGTCATTTCAAATTCATTGTGGTGGTGTATAGAGCCAAAAAGATTAGAATTTAGTCGATGTCCCAATATTTATGGACCTGACTGTATATGGCCTCACACATATGGACATAGGTGTGCATAGCCTATTGCATTAGGGTGTGCACCTCAAAACACATATGTGTGTGTGTGTGCGCATTTGTATATATATGTGTATATATACTGACTGTGTCAGTAGGGCAAAGATTGTTGTCAGTTTTATTTATTTTTACACATTTTTAGGAGCCCTGTTAGGGGGCTTTGGTGAAATATCAGGGGTTTAAAGGATACATTTCAGCTCCCCTATGTAACAATATAGCATTAATGTACTTATTCTGCAAAAATATCAAAGCTTTCCATTAAATCTACAGACACTTACTTCACTTGTCCTCATTAATGTTTCCAAACGTATCCGTTCATTTTGCCTTACTTCCTGGTCAGGCTTTCGGTCATGACACAGGAAGGAGTTGACCAGCTGACCTCATACTCTACATCACACACCCACCCATTTCCAGCTGCATGTTTTTTAAACTAAATGCAATAAATCAGTAATTGCACTTACTTCACTGTCCTCATGGATGTTTGTACAATGAGATTGTATAGTGTATGGCAGGGGGTGCCCAGCTAGTGGCCCGGGGGCCATACGTGGCGCGTGGAGCCCTCTGATGTGGCCCACGGCCTCCTGCGCTGGAATGGAATAGAATACTGTTATTAAAGATCAGTTTTATTTTTACTAAAATCACAGTGTACATATGGGCATATCTGTTTTGCAGTGGTTACTTGGCTGCACCTGTGGGTTACCTTTATTGAGCCATAAACTTCTGTTATTACCTGCGAGTTTGGTGAGCTTTCTGAAAGTGCACCAAACCTGCAGAATATAATAGAAGTCTATTGCAAAGTGCAGGAAAGCCAAAAATACACTGCATTGCACCAGCGGTGTGGGTAAACTGCAACACATCTGTGTGAAAACAGCCTAGGACCCCTTTCACACGTTCAGTCTGACCCAATTGGACCCTCTATTTACCTCTAAAGAGTGGCAGATGTAAACCGACTTGTGTCCTACCTCCAATCCAATTTGGCATAGACTGTGTCCGTGTCCGCTCTGCATATACAGAGTAGACACAGACCTGCTCCGCTCATTGTGGCCCACGAACAGTTACCAAGTTGCCCTCGCTCTACAAAAGGTTGGGTACCCCTGGTGTATGGCCATCTTTATACACCTAAAATTACTAGTTGCACTTTCAGTGCCATTAATTGTTACCAGCACACCAAACACAGAAGGAAACACACATTTTGCCATGTGAAAAGACGGATGGCAAATGCTGCAAAACGCACAGCAAAAAACATGCAACCCATAAAACGCCAAAATGTCACAAGTAGTGCAGCAAATTGAAGTCAACAGGGTGCCCTATGCATGTCAAAGGAAAAAACGAGCCACAAAATGCGCGCTCTCGCTATGCTAGATGTGAATGGAGCCTGAAAGTGAATCTAGTGCGTTAACACAAAAACACTGAGGCTCCATTCACATGTGTGCGTTTCCTTGCATGTCAGAAATGTGCTGCACCAATAATCACATTTAAAAATGCACCAAGCTCAGCTCTAAAAAAAATCCTGAAGCTTCAATGGGGCAATTGTTACGTGTAGGGCAGCCCATGTAGGTGGATGGGCTGCCTTATGTGGGATGAGTAAAAAAATTCTCCATGCTCCCCCCATGAAAAAAACGAAAAAAAAAATGCATGTGGGAATGCGAGTTCCCGCTATGCAGGGATTTGAACGGTGTTTGACAACTGAGTGTTTGTCCACTCCCTCCTATGTACTTGTAGAAAAATGGACATACACTATGCAATATGATTCTATATTGTGTATTTAGTTAGTGAGAAGGGTGATCACTGATTGATTGCATTACATTTAAAAAACGTGCAGCTGGGAATAGGTGGGTAGGTAGGAGGGTATGCTAATGACATCAGCTGGTCAACTCCTTCCTGTATCATGACCTATAGTCTGACCAGGAAGTAAGGCAGAAGTAATGGATACATTTGGAAACATTGATGAGGACAAGTGAGCATGGCCGTCTTTACCATAGGGCAAACAGGTGTAGCTGCCCAGGGCCCTGTCACTGTTGGGGGCCCAAAGCAGAGCCACCCATTAAGCCCCTGTGCTGCCCACAAACCAGCGCTGAAAATCATCAGCGGCACGCAGTACTGCGTCCCTTCCCAGTGTTTTAAAATGTACAACACCCCTGGCTTCCCTTTAGACGTGCACTTCTCCCTTCCTGCCACTGGGTGCTGCTTGTATATAAAAACAAATTAGAATGTGATTTTATAGCATCCCCAGTTTGCTCTTCCTGAGGCTGACTTCTTCTTCATGTCCTGCATTGCAAGGTATGTCTCTGTTTGCTAATCTATATTGTAAATAGAAGTTTTCTGTAGAGTGTGCCCAAGTTCCTGTATTTTACACATGGCATGGGATGGAGTCACAGCACCGTCTGTCCATTCTGCTTTAGCACCATGGGACCCCATGTCATGCCATGTGTAAAATACAGGAACTCTTTAAATCACAGACTAGACCTGCAGTCCAGGCTGAGTAAGGCCTCAGAGCACATGGCATTGCTGTCTGTATTTAACTGCATGATGGGCTTATTTTGGGCCTCACTGGTTCACATGTATGTGTTTTGGCGGCCCACATTTGTGCAGGCACAGCATGCCTGCGTTTCCTGCAAAGAAAAGCGCATGCCTCATGTAATAGGCTGCACACACAGCACACATATGCCCATCAAGCAATGAAATACAGCACTGTCTGTCCATTCTGCTGTCTGCTGTGACTTATCTGCAGTTCCTGCACTGTCAAACTTGCTGCATTTTTATACGTTTAGGTCACGCTTTTAAAAACACAGTGTGTTTGTGTGTGCAAGAACTGCAGGTCAGTAGCATGGTGCAAAAGCAGAATGGATTTCAAGGCAACTGCATTTTTAAAAGGCTGAATGCACCTTTTTTCTGCAGGAAACAAAGGCATGGCAGCCCATGCAATCAATAGGCTGCTGTGCCTGCACAAATGAGGGCCGCCAAAACACATACATGTGAACCAGCCAGGCCCAAAATAAGCTGGAGGGGGACCCAAAAATTTTTTTTTACCCAGGGGCCAAACCATATTAAAGATGGCCCCTGGGGGAGATGGGATAGTTCTGAACCTTCCCCTTATAACAGTGCTCAAGGAGGGTTGCCAACCAGTAATCATCCATCTCCTTTATACCACGCATTTTTGGGTCCTTTCACAGGTTTTGAAGCATGAGGTTGCCCATGCGCCTCAAATTGAGAAGCAGACTCCTCTGGGTCACTTAGGATGACAGCATCTGGAACTTCCTCCTCCCAGCCACGTACTAATCCCAAGGGTCCTGGGGTTGGAAAGCCATCGCTTACAGATTGATGCATGTCTTCCTCTTCCTCGAAGCCTATGAAAGTGCCAGAATCCTCCTCATCCTCCTTATCCTCCTCCCCTCTCTCCTCCTGTGTGTTCTGTGATATAGAAATGGTGTCTGGATAAAGTGGGCCTTGAGAGGAAAGGAGGTCCTTCTCTTCCTCCTGCTGCTCTGCTTCCAGTGCCCTGTCCATAATGCCATGCAGAGTCTGCACCAGCAGGAACACAACAGGAATTGTGTCACTGTTGCATGCACTGTCATGGCTCACCATCCTTGTGGCCTCATCAAATGGTGACAATACAGTGTATGTATCCTTAATAATCAGCCATTGGTGTGGGGAAATAAAAGCAGAGGTATTCACACAGGTACTCGTTGACGGCCCTCTGCTGCATATATAGCAGCTGCAGCATTGACAAAGTCTAGTTCCATCTTGTGGGCATGTCACAAATCAGGCGCTTTACGGCCAGGTAGATTTCCCACTGAATTTCAGCCAACCGAGCACTGGCTGTGTATGACCGTGACCGCCTGAAATGGCAACAGACTCTTCTGGCCAGCTTTAGCACATCTTGCAACCCTGGGTACATATTGAGGAAACGCTGCACCACCAAATTGAGGACATGTGCCAGGCAAGGCACATGTGTCAACTTTCCCTGTCTAAATGCAGACAGGAGGTTATAGCCATTATCACACACCATCATTCCTGGCTCCAGCTGGCGTGATGCCTGTCCCTGCAGAGCTGCAAGAATCTCTGCTCTGGTGTAGTTCCTGTCCCCTAAACACACCAGCTAAAGGACTGCATAGCACCTTTTAGCCTGACTCTGGGAATAGCCCTTTGAACGATTAGGGGGTACCTGATGTTCATAAGACAATTCTGAAGAGGAGGGCATGGAGGTATAGGAGAAGGAGGAGGGAGAGTGGTATAGCTGACAGGTCTGGCATCGTCACCACCAGCTGTATGGAGACGCTGCTGGCTCTTCCGCCGTCTTAGGAGTGTATGGTGAATTTAGCAGTAATGGAATGTCCACGACAGGTGTCTTTTTTTGTGCTCTTTATTACCCAGCCGGGTAAAAACAGTAAAACTTGTGGTGAAGAGTAGAGATGAAGAAGAAGGAAAAAAGGCAGACTCAGGCATAACAATACGGAAACAGTCCTGCTTTCAACAAAACTTTAAATCCTTCACCACTCCAGCCAGGGTGGGTATAGAGTACCTGGACAGGCCTCTCTCACTGGCCTGGCAGCCAGGGTATCGCTCAAAACTTAGAGGAAAAGTCTCTGCCACAGACCCACCTTGGTAGCACTCAGAACTTAAGGGAAAAGTCTCTACCACAGACCCTCCTGGAATGAACTTAGGGAAACCGTCTCTGCCACAGACCCTCCCCAGAATTGTGACAGCGGAGATGATCCTCCTTAATAGATTCTTTTGCCTGGATCTCCTTCAGGTAATTTGTAGGTTACTGACTGATAGGTGACCAGCCTCTCAGTGTCTGATTACCTTGATTCCCGGTGGTTTGTCGAGACCCTATTGGATTGCCAGCCTCTCAATTGGCTCTCCTCAGATGGACTCTCCACCGAACAGCTTCCTCGCTTGTGATCTTTCAGGATTGGGAACACAGTCGACCATTGGGCTCCCTGCCACAGCTGAAATGTTCCGGACCAACATGGTCCTGGAAACAGGAACACCGCGTGGAAGGCCATTTCGCTGGGGTGCCGTGATGCAGTCACCCTGATAGTGGGTGCCACACTTGAAGAAGAACCCAGACCAATGGCGTCTGTCACAAAGATATCCTCCCCCAGCATGCACAGTGAGGAAAACCCCTCCTGATAGGCTGCTGGGAAAGAGCACCCACGCCTCGACTCCACTGCTGCCACCTATCGCCCTAGGGTGGGAACAGCACCCCAGAAACGACAGAATAAGCCCACAGCACAGCCAAGCGGAAACAGAGACCCAATTTTAAACATATTGATTAGATCAGAGTCAGTTAATACTCTGATCCCCCTCTAAATTTAACTAGCACCAGTACTTGGCAGTAACCAGGCGCTACACTCTCCCCCGCCTGAATAGACACTGTCCTCAGTGTCCAACCTGATATTCAGGCCTGAAAACCTGGTCTGAATCTGCTTTAACAGTAAAGAGAAACGATAGAAAAGATATAAAATAATAAAAAATATAAAACATTACTTTGTACAATTATTCACAGTGATGCATTATGACATTACACATTTCTGACTATCTATCCTGCCCCATTCTCCGACAATTTTGATAAATGATCAATGACCTGAAAAACAAAAATGGAAGAACATGCACAAAAATATACATTAATACACATCTAAAGTCACTGAGGGAGAAATTTGAAGCTGCACCTCTGCCAACTAAGGTGAAACCTCCTTTCCTCCCAAAGAGACACATTCAAAAGTAAGTGCTGAGATTTTCCCAAACTGCAAGGGCTTAGGAGAAAATATATACAAATGAGTCTTTCTGCTGTGGTAGTTGTAGAACACTGCCCCTAGTGGTCAGTGCACTGGTACTACCAATATAAAGCAGTCCGTGCTCAAATTAGAGCAATCAGAAAGGAAAAAAAATAACTTTTCTTCTTATTTCCTTTTTCTTGTCACGATGAAACCGCCAGGACCCTAATCTTACTAACCTATCATATCCCCCCGAAGTTCTGCACGTACAGAAAATTAAAACAAAAACTGAAAAGTGGTGATCGTTCCCGTCCATGATTTCAACAAGCAGCAGCAACAGCAAAAATTACACTGTAGAGATTTATTCTACAAACTAGGGTAGTAAGAGTTATACCAGTTATCAAGCCCATACATAAATTATATGCTATGTCTATACTCCAGATAAAGAAGGGTTCTTTATTTGAGATAACCCATGTGCTTGTTGACCAAAGATCTGTAAGACAGGATAGGGGTGTCATATTAATGAAGGGAAACTCAGGAGGGGAACTTACGCACCAAAAGACTGCAACATATGGAAGAGGACTGGTAAGTGGTCCATAGGGGTCAACAGCAGATAATCGAACCTTCTATTGAAATTTGCCAACACAAAATCAACTTTAGATACTGTTGTGGATACAATTTTTTTTTTTTAAGTTTTAGCATACTAAGTTATTACTGAAAGCCCATGTTATGGGATCCTTTGAGAGGTTTCTTAATTAACATGCAATTACTACAAAAATAATTTATATTTTGTACAATGCACTTGAAATGTTTGAAATAAAAATATGCTTACAATCTATAATTGCTTGGGATTTGTTTTAGCATCTTGTGCTGACTAATAATTTTTTACTTGGAAGTCATAATCATTCCTTTTGGAAGGTGACAATTTGAACTCTGTAATAACCATATAGTATTCCCACAAGGACATGGTAATATATGACTCGGGTTCTTATAAATACTTCTGAGACATGGACGGCTTACTGCTCTATAGTAGATTCCATGACAGTAGAATCTGAACAAAATTAATTAATCTATCCTGAACTGGTAATCTGTAAACTGGTATAGGCTAATTGGGAACGCTAACTTTGTGTATTTGTGTCAGATGGGGTTTTTAGGTATTACCTTGTTTAGAAATACTGTGATTCTGTTATTATTTTGTAAAAGTGCATGTCAAACTGTGAAATTTGGCTGCAGACCTGGCACACCGTATCCACAAAGGCCCTTCTACATGAGTGGAGATGTATTTATAGGAGGGATGCTTGATATACATATTTATTACAAAACAGAAGCCTTTAATTTTTCCAGCCCTCCACACCTTCAGGCACGAAAGATAAGGTTAGTATGGTTATCATTTTATGTCTTTCATATCTGCATGAAAATATGTGGGCACATCAATATTTAAAAGTAAATCTGAAAAGTAAAAAGATTTATAAATTACTATAAAAGTAGTATTTTATAGTTAAAAGTAGATCTAAAAAGTAAAAAGATTTATAAATTACTATAAAATAGTGTAGATTTTTTTTATTTAAAAGTAGATCTTAAAAGGTAAAAAGATTAATAAATTACTATAAAGTAGTATTTTATATTTAAAAGTAGATCTAAAAAGTAAAACGATTTATAAATTACTATCAAGTAGGATTTATAGTAACCCAAATGTCATTCAATATTTTTTAATTATTTAGTTATATGCATACTTTAGTTACAGTATATTAGCACTCACATAAATTATATAAAAACACAAATAAATGGCAAGATAAAAGTAAAATACAACTCTTACCTCCATATAAACAGAAATAGGCTAAATTCATGCTAAAACAGAAAGGATAAAGGTGACAATTTTTAGTATTTGAGTTCAACGAGATTTCAAAATTTGTCACATGGCTAAAAGTAAAGATTTATCTAATACAGGTATTTAGAGAGCACCAATAATCCAATCAGCACTTCACATACAGTATTTAAAATGCTGCTTAAATAGTGGGTGCTATATAAATAGTCCAGGGTGTGGAAACCAGAGTAAACCCACGCAAGTGCATAAAGAATATGCAAACTCAATGCAAATAGTGTCTTGGACAGGATTTAAACCAATGACTTCAGTGCTGCAAGGCAGAAGTGCTAACCACTATGCCACTGTGTTCATCTTTTCATAAAGTTTCATTAATTTTAGCCTATTGTATCTGTCACTGAATTGCATATTTGGGCAGCTAAATTTATATTTTGTTTTACATTTATTTACATTTTGACAAGATTTAATACCCTTTTCATTAAAGTTTCATTTTCAGAGATAAATCTTAGAGCTGTGTATTTTTTTAGTCCAATATTAAATATTATATTTGCTACACCTTTATTGTCTGTGTATATATGTATTAATTTGGTACACATTTTAATTTATATATTCATGCATTTAAGCCTTTAAAATTATTAGGCCGATCTTCAATGCAATATTGTATCTACAGTATATGTAAAAAAACAAACAAAAAAAACAAAAAAAAACAGAGAAACATCTGCACCACCTAGTGTCATAAAGCTGAGTCAATACCATATGTTCCTGCTGTACACACCTAAAATATATGCTATGTCTGCACTCTAGACAGATAAGCAATGTGCCTTATTTGCTAATGCCTTTAATTTTGTAGGGACAGTAAAAATAAAGGATTATTGAGTTTGCATAGAAAACAAGTATTTTCTGAAAAACAATTAGGACCCACAATTTTTTTTATTCCTGCAACTTTGGTCTTATTGTGAAGTTGTCATTGAAATGCTGGATATAAATTAGAAGTAACATGTTATGAAACCATAAGTAGTTTAGAGTGCCTCTCAATATTTGGCATGACACAACCTTATCCTATATTTTGTACAAAAGTTAGGGATTATACTGAATTCTTGTGCACCAAAAATTATTTTAGTGGACTTTTTACTAAAAACATAGGGGCAGATTCACAGACATTTTGCTTAGCGTAGCGTATCAGAAATACACTACGCCGCCGTTTTTTACCTTGCTCTACGTGGAATTCAGGTAGATTTTCTACGGTAAACGACGGCGGCGTAGTGTATTTCTCCCGTCGCAATCCATCTGCGCGAGTAGGGGGCGTGAAACATTTAAATTAGGCGCGTTCCCGCGGCGATCGATCTGCGCATGCTCCGTTCGCAAATTTCCCGCCGTGCATTGCGCGAAATCACGTCGTGACGTCATTCGTTGTTTATGTAGCGTACTTTACGGCCGATCCACGTCCCGACGAGTTACGTAAACAAAATAAAAATTTAAATAAATTCGAAGCGGGAACGACGGCCATACTTAACATGGGCTACGTAAAGTTAGAGCAGCAAAAAGCTGCTCTAACATTACGTACAAAAAAATAGACGAAAACGATTGCGACGCCCGCTCGTATGTTCGTGAATCCCCGTAAAAACACATTTGCATATCCCGACGCACCAAAACGACGCGAACTCCTCCCAGCGGCCGCAAATAGATGGCAGCGTAGATCCGAAGGCTTACGAAGACGTAAGCCTCTCGGATCGAAGCCCGAAGCCGGCGTATCATGGTTTGAGGATTCAAACTAGTGATACGCCGCGCGAAATTTGAAATTACTCCTGTCTAACACCAGTTAGACAGGCGTAATTGTTTTGTGAATCTGCCCCATAGATTTGGTAAATAGTTGCACACACATTACTAACTTAAAAATTCTTTTATCATCTATTAATTCTACAGGGCCTCTGCTTTCCCCAAAATATAAAATGTTTTGGGGGTCTTGCATGTTTTTCTTGCCAAAAATTCAGTTTAACCTGTGTGCAAAAAAATAAATAAAATGCTCCAGAGGCAAAGTGAATAAAATAATACCTGGTGATCCTGGAAAGTCTTTGTTCAAGCACAGAACTGCTATAAGGTAACAACACTCTGTCCGTGTTTCTCAGTTGTGCTCCTGCATTGTCACCCTTTTACTCAGGCTTTAAATGAAGACAACAAATGTGCATTTTAATATACAATACAGTCCAATGGTGTCCCCATCAGGAAAGCTTCCTTGAGAAATTACTTGTAGCCATAACTGGAATGCATGTTTGTAGACAGAAAGTTGCAGTTTGCATATTCCAGGTGCAGTTCGTGTTTTTCAATATACGTTTTTGATCCATTGAAGTCTATTGAACCAAAAACCAGAAAAAAAGTCCCTGGCCCTTTCCATAAAATGCACAGATGTGAATGTGACTAATAGGAAATCGTGTTAAATGGACTGTAGTGTGTTTCTGCAAAACTGAAAATGCACTAAAAATGTTTAGGTGTGAACCAGCCTAACAGAGGCTCCTGGAGATATAGAGTACTGGGATAAAACTAGTGATAGAAGAAAAGGTGAAAACAACAGGTTTCTATTAAATCCAATTACATTCAGTTATAAGGCATAGTGCTTTAGAAAAGTAAATGTGACCGAATTTACATTTATTTTAAGGCAAAAATATTACACCAAAATAAACCATAACATAAATAAAAATGGAAAAAGGGTATATAGTCGCGCTAAATGCTTAAATGAATGTGTTAAAACAAACATGTATGTATTCCAAATACAATTCAAAAAAATTAATCATTGAATAATAATTGTGAATAAATATTAAAGTGAAAACATTAATCCCCATACAAAAAATATGAGGATTAGATAAACAGATGTGAAAGTCCAATAGATGTGAATGTCCATATGTCAAGTGAATAAACAATTAAGTTCCCATCCTTAGCCAAATGAGAGTATTCCTCCACTATTGTGAAAAATCCTTAAGTGATATGGTCCAATTGTGCCAGAAAGTGAGAAGCACAACCAATCCAGTGAAATCCTCCACCAAAAAGCACACTGATCTGCTTACCAGAGCCTGGTGGTCCCTTAATTACGGGGGACCCCAGGTAGCATGTAGATAAAAAAGCTGCTGGGCTTTGATACTCCAAGAACCATGCTAATAATCCTCTCCACACTCCTTAACGGTATATATCAGCATGACTGGTGAGAATTTGTCTTTCCACCCTCCATTACAAACCAAATTTTGTCTGGATTGCCACTTTAAAATTAGCTCGGGGTGGGGTAACGAACTGGTAAATGATGAGCGGGGAAAATAAAAATAAATAAAAATCACATTTGTTCAGATCAAAAGTTTCTGTAAATTTGGGATGTGCCTATCTCTGTATTTCATTTACCACCCATACATTGTGCTATAATATAAATAAAACATAACAGAAATGTAAATGAACATTCCTAAAGTGTTACTAAACACAGGACCCTGCATTCACTATGTTTGGTCTCCCACAATACACAGAACATTGAAATGTGATTATTTTAGTAAATAGAAACAGCTAAATAACTTTTCTCATCAGCAGTATATAACAGTCTTATGACTTCTATTAGTGTCGGGTTAAAGCTTGTTAGAGGAGTTCATTCTCCTCTGACTGTCCTATGAGAGTGCATGACCCCTGACCCTCTGTCTGGACAGTGCTGATTGGCCCTGTTCTGATCACAGGAACCCTCCCCAAAAAAAAAAAAAAAAAAAAAAAAGACAAAAAACCCTCTCTAGCAATACACACCAAACTGAGCATGTGCAGAGTGTCTCCAAAGCTCTGTACTACCATGAGATGGATTGGGTACAGTAAAAGAAGGGGAGGATCAGAGAAGATTGGATCGAACAGCCTTTTTACACAATTCAGAGGATAGACCGCTTAGGTTCCACAGTGAGTATAACAAGCATGCTTTGCAGCATACACCGACTGATTTTACTGTAGTAATTTTAGTAACACTTTAGACAAGTAGAAAACCTTACTAAGCTTTATATAGTAAGCATCAATGTTCTCATTTCATTACCTTTAGTATGTGGTTTTAAGTACATTTTTATTTTATTTTTAATTTCAGTATGCTGCTTGAAGACTTTTACAACTTCTTAAGCTTGGTGTTCGCTGTGGATGAAATCAACAGAAACCCTAACATATTGCCAAATGTAACTTTGGGCTATAATATATATGATTCCTATGTTGACCTTTTCAGAACCGTCCAAGGTGCTGTCCGCATTTATTCAGGGAACACTAAGCAATATCCTAATTACAATTGTGACAAATATGGAGTGCTTGCTGCTGTCATTGAAGGGATGTCATCCAGCTTTTCTATACAGTATGCCAATATATTTGGAATGTACAAATACCCACAGGTATGACATCCCTTTCTTATATCATGTGTTGCTATGTGTGTGGTGTACCAGAGAGTTGTACCGTAATGAAACTATTACAGGTGAAACTCGAAAAATGTGATCATCGTGCAAAAGTTCATTTATTTCACTAATGCAACTTAAAAGGTGAAACTAATATTTTAGATAGACTCATTACATGCAAAGCAAGATAGTTCAAACCGTGATTTGTCATAATTGTGATAATTATGGTTTCAGCTCATGAAAACACAAAATTCACAATCTCAGAAAATTAGAATGTTGTGAAAAGGTGCAATATTCTAGGCTCAAAGTGTCCCACTCTAATCAGCTAATTAAGCCATAACACCTGCAAAGGGTTCCTGAGCCTTTAAATGGTCTCTCAGTCTGGTTCAGTAGGAATCACAATCATGGGAAAGACTGCTGACCTGACAGTTGTGCAGAAAACCATCATTGACACCCTCCATAAGGAGGGAAAGCCTCAAAAAGGTAATTGCAAAATAAGTTGGATGTTCTCAATGTGCTGTATCAAAGAACATTAATAGAAAGTTATGTGGAAGGGAAAAGTGTGGAAGAAAAATGTGCACAAGCAGCAGGGATGACTGCAGGCTGCAGAGGATTGTCAGGAAAAGGCCATTCAAAAGTGTTGGACTTTCACAAGGAGTGGACTGAGGCTGGAGCCAGTGCATCAAGAGCCACCACACACAGATGAATCCTGGACATGGGATTCAAACGTCGTATTCCTCTTGTCAAGCCACTCCTGAACAACAAACAATGTCAGAAGCGTCTTACCTGGGCTAAAAGAAAAACAGACCTGGTCTGTTGCTCATTGGTCCAAAGTCCTCTTTTCTGATGAGAGTAAATTGTGCATCTCATTTGGAAACCAAGGAGACAGAGTATAGAGGAAGAATGGAGAGGCACACACTGCAAGATGCTTGAAGTCCAGTGTGAAGTTTCCACAGTCTGTGTTGATTTGGGGAGTCATGTCATCTGCTGGTGTTGGTCCACTGATCTTCATTAAGTCCAGGGTCAACGCAGACGTCTACGAGGAGATTTTGGAGCATTTAATGCTTCCTTCCGCAGATGAGCTCTATAGGGATGATGACTTCATTTTCCAGCAGGACTTGGCACCTGCCCACACTGCCAAAAGCACCAAAACCTGGTTCAATGACTGTGGGATTACTGGGCTTCATTGGCCAGCAAACTCACCTGACCTACACCTCATAGAGAATCTAAGGGGAATTACCAAGAGAAAGATGAGAGACATGAGACCGAACAATGCAGAAGAGCTGAAGGCCGCTATTGAAGTATCTTGGTCTCCAATAACACCTCAGCAGTGCCACAGGCTGATAGCTTCCATGCCACTGGAGGCAGTACTTGCTGCAAAAGGGGCCCAAACCAAGTACTGAGTACATATGCATGCTTATACTTTTCAGAGGTCCGATATTGTTCTATGTAAAATCCTTGTTTTATTGATTGCAAGTAATATTCTAATTTTCTGAGATTGTGGATTTGGGGTTTTCAGGAGCTGTAAGCCATAATCATCACAATTATGACAAATCACAGCTTGAACTATCTTGCTTTGCATATAATGAGTCTCATATATTAGTTTCACCTTTTAAGTTGCATTAGTGAAATAAATGAACTTTTGCACAATATTCAAATATTTCAAGTTTCACCTGTAGGTAGCCAAATTGAAGACCCCTCAAAAAAAAGGTTGCATTAACTTCTTTATTTTACTACAGTACTTGGTTATTGGTGAAAGCAAAAATTAGCTGCCTCCGAACTCTGAGGTGCTCAAATTATACAGCTCCCAGCAAAATCTTTGGCTTTCAGATGTTCTGGAAGTGTTCAGTGCCTGCGTGCCCCACATCGGGCTGTGCTTCCTCCCTCCGGCCGTCACTACAGGACATGGGACACAGCAGTAAACCAGGCACCCAGCACACCTAGATTATGCTGAATGTGAATACATTGCTAGATGCTGTATTTCTTGAACAGAGAGGAGGTCAGACTCGCCGTCTACCCCCAAAGGGGTAGATATTCAGAGTCTGTCATTGCTGGGACTATTTTTCTGTGTTTTTTTTTTTAGGGGTTGAGTCACTTTAAATATAAATATGCTATAGCTTAGAAAAGCAAATAATGATCATACTTATGTATTTTTTAGATAAGTTTCATGTCCCAAGAACCTCTTCAGAGCAACAAACAGAACTTCCCAAATTTCTACCGTACAGTACCCAGTGAGAAGGCTCTGTATGCTGCCATTATAGCCTTACTGAAGCACTTTGGTTGGATGTGGGTTGGTATTATATATGCTGATGATGATAGCAGCATAAATGCTATAAAGATTATTAAAAATATGATTGTAGAAAGTGGAGGATGCGTTGAATTCATTAAACTAGTACCTTCTATTAATGACTACAGCCCCGAAAGAATCAAAGACATAGAGCAAACCATTGCACGGTCAACTGCAAATGTTATTCTTCTGTATGGCTCAAAAAATAATGTGTACTACCTGGAATTGAATGTTCATGTTACCAGCATACCGGGGAAAGTCTGGATACATACTGCCGATTCCAGTTTCCGAATATTCAATGTGGTAAATGACACAGTTGTCAATGGATCTTTAAGATTCATCATGCAAAAAAATGAAAACCCAGCATTTATAAAATTTGTGAAGGAGGTTAACCTAAGTCGTTTCCCATCAGGTCGGACCTTTACAACATGGTGGGATGAACTATGTGAAAACCGATGTCCTTTCAATCCAAGAAACAGAAACTGCACAGGTGTGGAAAGTGGAAGACAAATCATATGGTCTCACTGTAACCTTAAATTCACTGGTATGAGTTATATTGTTTACAACTCTGTATATGCTGTAGCCTATGCATTACATGAAATGTATCAAGAAACACCATTAAGTGAAAGATTGCAGAATATAAATAAATTGAAATTTCAAGATTTAAAAGGCTGGAAGGTAAGAAAAAAAGTAATTTGTTATTATCTATTAAAACCTTACTAAAACTATTTACTTTTTTCCAAAACATTACAGTAACATTTACGTGAGTGGATTCAGCAATGCTACGCTTCCCTTTCAGAACTTCCTTGTCAAGCATTTAACCACTTACGACTATATATACGTCCTTTTTTAGAAGAGGGATATCTCAGTAACGGCAGCAGCTGCTTCTACAACCAAGATATCTATCTATCTCTTCAGGCGGCGGTGCTGTAAAAGATAATGGTGGTCTTTGCGGCAGATTCGCCGCAAGATCACCGTTATCGGCGGCGGGAGATGGGCCCCCCTCTCCCATCTGACCCCAGATCTCATATTTAAGGAGGACCTGTCATGCTTTTCTCTATTACAAGGTATGGTTACATTCCTTATAATAGGAATAAAAGTGACACATTTTTTTTAAACAGTATAAAATGAAATAAAATCAAGTATAATAAATAAGAAAATCCCCCCAAAAAAAATTCAAAGCGCCCCAACCCGATGAGCTCACGCGCAGAAGCGAACGCATACGCGAGTAGCACCCGCATATGAAAACGGTGATCAAACCACACAAGTGAGGTATCGCTGTAATCATTAAAGCAAGAGCAATAATTCTAGCCCTGGAGCGAGAGCAATAATTCTCCTCTGTAATTCAAAAGCTGCAACCTGTAGAATTTTTTAAACGTTGCCTATGGAGATTTTTAAGGGTAAAAGTTTGACGCCACAAGCTGGTGTGACATGTTGGGTATCAATTTACTCAGCCTAACATTATCTTTCATACAATATAAAAAATTGGACTAACTGTCCTGTTGTCTAATTTTTTTATTAAAAAAAGTAATTTTTTTCCAAAAAAAGTGCGCTTGTAAGACCGCTGCGCCAATACGGTGTGACAAAAAGTATTGCAATGACCGCCATTTTATTCTCTAGGGTGTTATAAAAAAACAGTATATATATAATATGTTTGGGGGTTCTAAGTAATTTTCTAGCAAAAAAACGTGTTTTTAACGTGTAAGCACCGAGTCTGAAAAACAGGCTCGGGCTTAAGTGGTTAATAAAAGGTCATACTAGATACTATAACAAAAAAACTGCCAAAATCCAAAGGGAATTTCTTACCTTCTGATTTTTCAGAGTTTTGGAATAAACAGCAGGCTCATGTGATATAGGGTACAAATACTATAAACCACTTGTCGACCGCGCTATAGCAGAATGGTGGCTATAGCACAGTTGTCTAGTTCTGGGACGCCGTCACATGATGGCATCCTGTGATCATGCCCACAGCACACCCGCTGCAGGGCACTGGCGGCGCGCTGTGTGATTGCAGTGTCCGGAGGACACTGCAGATCACATATTAAGGTAAAGAGCCAATCAATGGCCCTTTATTAAGTGATCAGCTGATCATAGATGTCAACAGAAGCCATTTATCGTCACACTTCTCCTCATGTTGACAGCAAGAGGAGAGGAGAAGCGATCCAATAACCGGCTTCTCTAAAAGGGACATCTACACTGATAATCAGGGCACTGATTATCAGTGTCCTAATTATCAGTGCAGTCCCAACATTGCTCACAAGTGCTGCCAATCAGTGCCCATCAGTGCTGCCAATCAGTGCCCATCAGGGCCTCCTCATCAGTGTCACTTTTCAGTGCCACCTATTAGTACCCATCAGTGCTGCCTACCAGTGCCCATCAGTGCCACTTACAAGTGCTACCTATTAGTGCAGCCTCATCAGTGCCCACCAGTGCCGCCTCATCAGTGCCCATCAATGCCCATCAGAGATGCCTTATCAGTAACCATCAGTGCAGATTCGTCAGTGAAGGAGAATAATTACCTGTTAGAGAAATCTTACAAACTATGAAGAAAAAATTGTGTAAAAAAAATGCAAAAAATGTAGTTTGGGTACAGTGTTGCATGTCCGCGCAATTGTCATTGAATGTGTGACAGTGCTGAAGGCTAAAAATTGGCCTGGGCAGGAAAGCAATAAAAGTGTCCAGTGGTTAAAAGCCTCTCCTGACAACTTACAACCTTATCCCCTAAAAAGTCTACTGTATAGTGTATTGACACTAGACAATATGCTAACACAACAGAGGTTATCTAAAACACTGCATCCCCAGTAACACAGCATAAGTGTTTGGGATCTATTTTCAGTATTCTCTCAGACAATAATTATCTCCTTTAACAGAAAAAGTGTAATGGCAATGCTCTTTTAAAAGGATTATTTGTCCAAAGACAGAAACAAATACTTTAAAGAAAAGCTCTCGATGTGTTATTGGTGTATGTATGAGTTTGCACTGCATTCAATATTATTTGTTATTTACAGCTACATAAATATATAAAAAGGGTTAATTTTACAAACACATTGGGTCAAAACATCTATTTTAATAATGAAGAAATATCTATCGGGTATGATATTTATAATCCGATCAATTATCCAAACTGGACAACAAATTTACAGAATGTTGGACATTTTGACTTACAGGCTTCACCTGAGAGACAAATCATAATAAAAAAAGAAGCGATAGTCTGGGAAAACAAGTTTGCCAAGGTTAGTCTCCTTCATTAAGATAATTGTTGCCTTTATGGTCATGGTTGTTATCTGGTTTAATGGAAAAGTAAGAAGCTCAGTTTTTAAAGAGGCCGTTTTATTATCAAAACTGTGCAAAAGGCCAAATATATTTCTAAAACAACCAATAGACAATAATGCAACCATAAAAATCGGGGGCTTGGCTATACTACATACGCATCTCACCCACTGGGGCCTAAAATGTAGGTCACTGCTATTCTCTATCTGCTTAAGATTACTCCTCATAACCAGATGAGGATATATATGCTTTCAAAATATTGGTGTCTATCAATGAACTCTTACCTAAATCTTTCTCACCTAAGCCCACTTTGCATACTGTATATATAAATAAATGCTCTAAACGGAGTTATATATTTTTCTGGAAATATTACATACAGCATACCAATATAGCTGGTTATACTCCTGAACTGGCTATGAGTATGCCACACACAAATACTCTCTTGATATGTCAACCACACGGAACAATAATTAGCTTTCTCTTCAAATAGGTTTTGATGCTCTCCCTGATAATCCAAAAAGTGCTCATATAAGAAGCCAAATAACCCCCCAAAAAATAAATTATAAATAAACCAACCAACAGGGTCTGCCTATTTAAATTAAGGCTTTGTTGGGGGTGAAAAAGTGTAGGTGAAGTAAAACAACATTTTTCTATATTAGTAGATGAGGTTTTCTACAGCCAATTCAGGGATATAGTCAGCTATATGGGTATTCTGTATATATTTCCAGGAGAACAAATAACTCAGTATAGAGCTGTTACTGATTAAAAAAAATTGTGTTCGATTGATTGAATAATTATAACGCACTTACAGAACCAACTACTTTTAGCTGATCTCCTTGCATTGCAACTCTGCATTAGTCAGTGGTAAATGTGGTATACACTATATACAATCATCCGACACTGGTTAGTTTCCACAATCCATAATTTAACTTCACTGTTCACACAAATACGTTTTAAATTCAAATTGTAGAACTGACGCAAGTAATGTTTTCTTATTAAACTTTAAGAAAAAACATAGAAAGTTAGTTTAACTTTAATTATAAAACGTATCTAGTATATTGACTGTCAGTCACTTTATAGCAGGCAAGTAGGCAAGTAGGCGTCATGCAGACATACCAGAGTGTTTACATTTTCTGGAAGCAGACATGATCGCATTTTATTGACAATATACCCTGACGAACTGAACAGTCTTTCGCACGGAACAAATGTTGACGATACACAAAGAATTGTCTGCACAAAACTGCTTAGGACAGGAAAACAATGGTTGTTTTTGCCCCCCTTACCCTGATGGAGCCTGATGCATCCTCCTGCTCCACAGATGCAAAGGTACCTCAATCCAATGGGTGCAGTTTGCTCACATCCAGCAGGGTAAGTCTCACTGTCCAGGCTGTCCAGTGACGTCAAGAATTTTGATCGATCAAAAGAATTTTGATCGATCAAAAAAATTAAAGACTATTATAATATATATAATATATACACACATATACAGGGCTTTTTTTCTCAGAGAATAGGTGCAGGAACTTCCCCCTTCTATGTCACCCCTGGTTCCCCCCTTACCCACCTCCAAGAGGTACCATCCCTTGGTTCCACTCCCTACCCACCTCCTAGTAGCGCCTCTTTTAGAGATCACAGAACCAAGTAATTTGAATACAATTTGTAATAACAAGAAAAGTATTAAAATAGATCCCCAACAGCAATAATAGATTCACACAAACAACAGACCCCCCCACCAGCAACAATAGACTCCCACAATAAAATACTCCTTTAGCAGCAACAGTAGATCTCCCAAACAGCAACAATAGACTCCCTCCTTCAACAGTAGATCTCTGCCAGCAACCATTGACCCCCCAGAAACAATATATATGTGTGTGTGTAAAGTGGGCTTAGATGAGAGAGATTTAAGTAAGAGTAAGGCCCCATACACACGATCGGACATATCCGATGAAAACGGTCCGCGGACCATTTCCATCGGATATGTCCGATCGGGAGTTTGATCCGATGGCGTGTACACACCATCGGATCAAATTCCCCGCCGCCGGACGGCGCGGTGACGTAGTGGTGACGCGGCGGTGACGTTGACGCCGCCGCGACACCGCCACGTCACCGCACCAGGAAGTAAAACACTTCCGCGCATGCGCCGAATCCATTCGGCAGCGGCGCGGCGGTGGTGGGAGCCGACATGTCTGCTGGTAAGTGTACTAACCAGCAGACATGTCGGGCGGACAGATTCCCACCGGATAGATTTCAAAGCTTGCTTTGAAATCTGTCGGGTGGAGAAATCTGTCCGCTAGCCCATACACACGAGCGGAGATGTCTGCTGAAACGGTCCATCGGACCGTTTTCAGCGGACATATCCCCTCGTGTGTACGCGGCCTAAGAGTTCTCTGATGGCCAGCAATATTTAGACATCATGCCTACCTTCATCTGGTTATGAGGAGTGAGCATAAGCAGATAGAGAATATGTCCTTTGCTAGCCACTATAGCGCCTGTAAAATATCCTCACTGATTAAACAGTAGATACAAATGTTCTTTGTTTTTGAGTCAAATGTTTATTTGAGGCAAGTACTCTAAATAATACTCCATTTGGATGGGTCTCTGTGCTCCCCTTATTAGTAATAAAAAGTCACGTTGATGTTTGAATCTATAAACTAAAATAAACATTAGAGTATTTAAATTTTACGAATAAAAGTTACGTTTTAGGTCCCAGTGGGTGAGCTGTGTGGGTAGTATAGTTAACGACCCCAGGTTTTTTTTGTTGCAATTAGTCCCCACTTTGTGGTCACCTATTCATTTTTGAATTGCAATAAAGGCTTCCTTTAATTATACATTAAATAATATTACTTTACCTGATAAAAGATGAAATGTGGTTGGTTGTTATGGGTCATTGCTCTTTGCAAATCAACATAGCATTTTTGCAGTACCTGATTTAACTCTGAAATAGAACCGTTTCAGCAATATTCATAAAACATATGAATTTATATATAAATATTTTCTGTATATTTTGGCAGCTACTGATGCCTCGATCAGTGTGCAGTGAGAAGTGTCTGCCAGGATACAGGAAATCTGTCCGCGAAGGACAGCCAGTTTGTTGTTATGATTGCTTACCATGTCCAGAAGGACAGTTTTCCAACCAGACAGGTTTGTCTCGATTTCTTATATATCTATATTTATTTTCTATACATTCTCAGCTATAGAAGTGTAGTTTGTGAATTATAGAAGAAACACTGCTTCTTCCACATCCTGTACCTCCCACATCTGCGTGAGCTTGTCCACACTCCCTTACATATATATCAACAAAAAGTTGAGCCACACAACAATGAAATCAGCCAGATATACACTTTAACGCTTAAAACAAGAAACACAGAATGTCTGCCAAGACCTCTCAACTCAAACAGGGCTTAGTCATAGAGATGCACCTCTACAAGCCTTGTGTAAGTCTGGACAGTACTACTATATTTCTTGTGCTAAACAATAGACTTCAACTGATGGTGTTGGAGTGCGGCCACGTTTTCGGTTTGTATAGTGGTATACTCCTCTGGTTCATTGAAATCCCATAGGTCAAAGATTTTTTTTGGGTTAGGTTACAAGAAAAACAAAGCCTGGTACAGGCTTTTGTAGTGCTTTAGTTTGGTCTACATGACCATGGCCTCAGCAAGGAATGACCCAGGAGCCAAATGTACAGAAAAGCCATCAAATGAAATTTAATTATGAGCAGAATTATGGGAACTTACTGCTATACATAGGTACAAGCTAAAGCGGAGTTCTGCTAAAAAATAATTTTTAAAAGCCAGCAGCTACAAATACTGTGGCTGCTGACTTTTAAAATATGGACACTTACCTGTCCAGCGTGCCCGCGATGTCGGCAGCCAAGGCCGAGCAATCGCTCATCCCTCGGCTGCACCCGCCGGCATCCTCGGTGAGGGAATCGGGAAGTGAAGCATTGCGGCTTCACTGCCCTGACTCCCTACTGTGCATGCGCGAGTAGCGTGGCGCGCCGTCACTGGTCCCTGCTCTCTCCTGGGAACAGTGCGTTTCCCAGAAGACAGCGGGGGGTGCGGGTAGGGGCCTGACTGCCGCAGAAGTGTACCCCCTCCCCCCTGAAAGGTGCCAAATGTGACACCGGGGGTGGGGGGGGTCCGAAAAGCAGAAATTTATTTTTGTGTAGAACCTCTTCTTTTCAATAAAAGAGGGGAAGTGGAAGCAGAGGGAGCAGAGCTCATTTCTTTTTTTTACAGTATAAATTTTATTTTTTGAAAACAGACAACAACAAACACATAAACACGACAGTACAAAATTGCAAATAAAAAAAAAAAAAAAAAAAAAAAGAAGGAAAAGGGGACAAAGATACAGGGCAAATATGAACAATCAGCAAAAGCATAGCACAATGCTGGTGGTACAATGGACCAGCAACACCAAAAACAGGATGTACCATATGGAAAGGATAATCACCAGACAAGGGGGCGCCGCAAGGCGTCAGTCTGCCGTCACCCCCGCCCCGTCACCCCCCCGCGCCCCCCCGATGGGGGGGGGCCAGGAGGAGAGGACACCGCACGCCGAGGGCCGGAGGGAGGGAGGGGAAAACCCGGCCACCACCCCGCCCCGGCGGACAGATACATAGCAAAGGGAATGATCAGGGATCTCCAGTCGAGTCAATCCAATTTGACCAGATGTTTTCAAATTTTGCTGGACAATTTCTGCTCTCGTATGTCAACTTATAAAGAGGGAGCACTTTGTTGATCGTGGCCAACCAGGAGGACACGGTGGGAAGATCAGAGCCCCGCCACCGGAGTAGGATCTCCCTTCTGGCATAAAATAATACAAAAGTGAGACACAATTTGGTATATCTATCTCCCTCGATCCCACACAAATAACTCAGGAGGAAGAATTTCGGATCCCTTACAAGCTCGACCCCGCAGCGATCCGAAGGGACCTCCGCCACTTCTCTCCAGTACCTATCTAGATTGGGGCAGGACCAGACCATATGAATGAAAGAACCCGTGTCCCCCGAACACCTGGTACAGGCCGGGCTCCTGGAGGGGTAGATTTTAGCCAGTCTCTGTGGGGTATAGTAGGCCCTGTGCAAAAATTTTAATTGTATAAATCGATCCCTAGAGGCGATCATGGATGGGAGAAAGGAAGAGACACAGTCCTCCCAGATCTCCTCATCCAGATCCGGAATATCTGCACTCCACTTGGCCAGAGTCCCAGCCGTGTCCACGTCGTACGCCACTGTGAATCGTAAGTAGAGGGATGAGAGGGGCTTCCCCATTACGCCCGAGACCAGGAGGCGCTCGATCGAATCCGATTCAAGCACCACCGGTTCCGGAAACTGGGCCGCCAATGCATGCCGCAGCTGGGCATATCTAAAATTAAGAGAAGCTGGGATTTTGTAGGTCCGGCATAGCTCCTGAAAGGGCATTACCACACCACCCGGCATGACGTGCCGGAGGGTGAGGACGCCCCGCCGAGCCCAGACCACCGGGTCCGGGACTGAGTTCAGGTGAGGAAGAAGTGGATTACCCCAGAGCGGGGTGTGTGGGGAGACCGTATTTGGTTTCAGCATTCGAGTTCTGGACGATGCCCATACCCGAACCACAGTCGCCATGGGCTCCATGACAGAGGGATGGGCCCTGGGCCCCCGAAACACTAGGTTGGACAGGGCTGCATAGGAGCCCAAAACCGCCGCCTCCAGAGTGACCGCCGGGTTTTGTCGTGGCTGGGAGAACCACCACCGGACCGTTACTAGGACTGCCGCCCAGTAATAGGCCAGGAAGTTTGGAAGGGCCAACCCACCCCCGGACAAGGGGAGGTAGAGGACACGTTTAGCAACCCGGGGAGGACCACCCGCCCAAACGAACGACATCACGATGGCGTCAAGCCGTCGAAAAAAGGACCGTGGGACAATGACTGGGGTCTGGGGGAAAAAATAAAGCAATTTGGGGAGTATTACCATTTTAATGAGGTTCCCCCGGCCCACCGGTGAAAGAGGGAGGTTACGCCACGCCGAACACCGCCTGGTCAGGTGGTCCAGCATTGGAAGTACATTTTTATTCAAGTATGATCCGGGTTCGAGTCCCACCCTCACCCCCAGGTAGGTGAATTCCTCCACCCACCGGAGAGGAGTGTGAGTGTCCACCCGAGGCAGCGACGAATGGAGCGGGAGCAGGACAGACTTGTTCCAATTAATTCGTACCCCCGAAAAACGTCCGAACGTCTCAAAATGTGACAACGCGTTCCGCAAGGAGGCGGAGGCGTCTGCCAGGTACAGCAGAGCGTCATCGGCATATAGGGACAATTTTTCCTCCAAGGGACCCACCTTTACCCCCCGGACCCCCGGGTCACGCCGGATATGCGCGGCCAGGGGCTCCAGGGCCAGGGCAAACAATGCCGGGGACAACGGACAGCCCTGCCTGGTCCCCTGTTCCAAGGGGAAGGAGGCAGACAGAGTCCCGTTGGTCCGGATACGCGCCCTGGGGTGGGCATACAACATTTGTACCCAGGACATAAAACGGGGACCAAAACCGAAACGGGTCAAAACCGCCCAGAGGTAGCCCCACTCCACCGAGTCGAAAGCCTTCTCGGCGTCGAGTGAGGCCACCACCCCGGTTCCTCCCGGACAGGCCACCGCCAGGTGAGTATGCAGGCGACGGAGATTTATGTCAGTAGCACGGCCTGGCATAAAGCCCGTCTGATCCGGGTGAACCAGAGCCGTGATTACAGTGTTGAGTCTATTGGATAGGATCTTTGCAAAAAGTTTTGCATCAACGTTCAGGAGGGATATGGGGCGGTAAGAAGAGCATAGGGTAGGGTCCTTACCAGGCTTAGGAAGGACCACAATTATTGCCTCGCTCATCGATTCCGGGAGAGCTCCCGAAGTCGATGCCTCCACAAAAAGCGACTGTAACCTAGGGGCCAGATCTTCCCCATAGAGTTTATAAAACTCCACCGGAAAGCCATCCGGCCCCGGGGTCTTGCCCCCCTGCATCATTTTAAAAGCAGCCTGCACCTCCTCTAGTTTAAACGGTGCGTCCAGTTTGCACACAGAGGAGGGGGTGAGAACCGGGACATCCACCTCCTCCAGGTAGCACAGTAGGTCGGCTAGGTCATATGTCACTCTGGAGCTATACAGGTGCTGGTAGTAGTCAGTAAAGCATTGGTTGATCTTCTGTGGAGTCGAGTGGACGCTTCCGACTGTTCCTTGGACAGCCAGGCCAGGAGCTTACCCGTCCGTTCCCCTTGCTCAAAAATGCGCTGGGATTGGTGAAGAAGCTTCTTTTGCGTCAAGGCCGTCCGCAAAAGGACAGCCTGTTGTGTCAAAGACTGGAGATGTGAATAGTGGTGAGGGTCTCGAGTGCGAACATAGAGAGCCTCCTGTCTAACTGCCTCCCCCTCCACCTTGGTGAGCTCCGCCCTACGCTCCCTCCTCACCCCCGAAATAATCGACTGGTAGTGACCACGGGAGGACGCCTTGAAGGCGTCCCACACCGTGGCTTCCGCAGCCGAGCCCGGATTGGTTGCCCAGTAGGTCCGCAAGGTGTCATGGAACTTGGGTTCCACCTCCGGGTCCGAGACCCAGAACCTGGAGAGCCTCCATACAGAGCTGTTGGGTTCAGTCGTCAAGGTCAACGAGAGGAGCAGGGGAGCATGGTCCGAGATCCCGCGGGGAAGAATAGTGATGTCCCGTACCCTGGGCAGGACCGACTTCCCCACGTACGCCAGGTCTATCCGTGAAAAGGATCTGTGGGTGGCCGAGTGACATGTGAAGGCCCGAGAAGTCGGATGCCTCCAACGCCAGACGTCCGTGAGGCCATATGTGTCCGCCCATTCTGCCAGTCCCTGGCGAGTAGTACCCGATGGGGTGAACCTGTCCATACCAGTGTCTGGGACTAGGTTGAAGTCACCCATCAGGACCACATTGTCACAGGGGAATTGCGCCAATTTGGCCGCAAGTACACCCAGGACCCCCAAGGAGGCAGGAGGGGGGAGATACAACCCCACCAGAACCCACGGGAGATTATAAATCAGAGCATGAACCAGCACAAACCTACCATCCGGGTCTAGGACTAGGTCAAGGAGTTTAAAAGGGAGTGATTTGAGCACCAAGACACTGACCCCCCTGGCGTAGTTGGAGTATGTGGAATGGTAGTGGTGGCCCACCCATGGTTTTCTAAGACTAAGAGTCTTACTGCCCACCAGGTGCGTCTCCTGCAACACACAGACATGAGGATTATGTTTCTTAATGAATTGAAATACAAGGGATCTCTTAATTGGCGAGTTTAAGCCCCGTGTGTTCCAGGAGAGGACATCAAGGGTTGCCATGACGATCCTGCTGGGAGTTCACAGGAGGATGAGGCCAGCGTAGGTGCCACGGGCCATTCCCCCAGACCGGAACCCGGTCAGGGGAAGGGCCCCCACCCACCATCAGAGCATGCAATTGAACGAAAGCAATGAGTACTGTCATAAACCACATTACATAAAAACTTAACCGGGCGCCAACAGGGCCCCCCAACCCCCCCACCCCCCCTAACATGGAAGAGGGCTTGTTTCCCAAAACCAAACCCAGCTCTCAGGCCGGACATGAGGGCATTGAACAAGCGGCTGCCCGCTTTTGTTGCTAACAACAGTCAGTGAACACGAGAATCCATAGTAGGAGAAGGGTGTGTGGATCACCCGGAGCCCCGGGGGCGCAATACTTAGGGAAGAACAAAAAAGAAATTAGGGACCAAAAAATAAAAAGGGAAAGAAAAAAAAAAAAACACCGAAAGTTCCATCAGAGTTCTTAAGGCATCGCTGCCGTGAATCAGCTCCCAGAAGGATGAGGGGGGGTGCACCCATCGTCGGAGTCAGGAGAGGGGTAGATGGAGGGGGGACATGATGTGAGGGTACCCCCTGCAGGACAAAGACAGGGGGGACAGGAAGACGGGACGCAGCCCCTCCATCCTCCTGAACTTCAAACAAGGAGAGGGAGCCTCCGCAAGGCTGCGTGGGGGGGGGGGGGAGGATGTCCACGGCCTCTGTCCAGGATGGGGGAGTCAGTTTGTCCCGGAGGCACAATGACAATGACGGGACGGTTACCCCCGAAGACCTCTAGAGTCTCCAAACAAACAAGGCCCTCAACTCCCACAAGGAAGTCCCCCCAGAAGCTTACTCACAGTCAGGCAGTAGAAGGAGAAGAGTCCAGGCCTCTCATCTAGGGAGGGAGTCAGCCCAGGCCGCAGCATCCCTCGGGGAAGTGAAAAACTGCACCCTCTCTCCGTCTTGAACTCGGAGTCTGGCGGGGAAGAGCATGCTATACTTAACCCCCCGGTCTCTCAGCATGACGCGGACGTGATCAAAGGATTTGCGTTGGCGCTGTGTCTCCACGGAGTAGTCGGGGAAGATCAGGAGCCGGGCATTTTGAAATTTGAGTTCTCCCTGAAGGCGTGCAGCTTGGAGGACGGTGTCACGGTCCCGGTAGTGAAGGAGCTTGAAAATGAAAGTGCGCGGCGGCGTTCCCACTGGGCCCCTGGTCGCCGGGATGCGATGGGCCCTCTCGATGGAGAAATAATGGGAGAATCAGGCAGCGGGGAGGAGGATAGGGAGGATCCGCTCCATAAAGGCCACCGGGTCTGTGCCTTCTGCTCCCTCGGGGAGCCCGAGAACGCGCAGGTTGTTGCGGCGATTTCTATTTTCGGCATCCTCCGCTCTATGTTCCAGGGTCTTCACTCTGGCTTTCAGGGCCTGGATGTCAGAATGGTGGTCACGTTGGATATCTTCCAAGTCTGACACCCGCCTCTCCGCCTCCGACACGCGGTCACGGAACGCGTCTAAGTCGCGGCGTATCAGTGCCGTTTCTGCCTGGACATGGTCGATCTTCACCGTTAGGGTGGACTGGCAGGTGGAGATCGCCGCCATAAGGGCCTCGAACGCCTCCGACCCAGCTTGGATCGCACCATCTCGCGGAGAGTCCATGCAAGCCGCCATGCGGGTGGTTGGCGCGGGCGGCTTAGGCCCAGGTTTCGGCGGGGTGCCCGCGGGAGCGGTTTTACGGCGAGACTGACCCCCCTTGTTGTTCCGGCGCATTCCCCGGTAGAAAGGGCGAGAAAAGGTAAGGAAGCAGTCCAATTTCCACACAGGATCAAGGCAGGAGAGATTCTCAGAGCGGGAGCTCTTCAGTTACACGTCCGCTCCCAGCGCCATCTTGGACACGCCCCCCGCAGAGCTCATTTCTAATATGTGGGTGGCAGGGATCTCCTTAGACTCTTATGCCGCATACACACGCTGGGAAAAAGTCTGATGGGAGCTTTTCACCCGGATATTCCGACCGTGTGTTTCCCCCACCTGACTTTTTCTGTTGGAATTTCTGACTTAGACAGAGAGCAGGTTCTCAATTTTTCAGATGGAAAAAATTCCTATCAGAAAATTCGTTAGTCTGTATGGAATTCCGACAGGAAAAAAACACGTATCCTTAGAAACAATTCGATGCATGCTCGAATACAACTTTTCATGCAAGACATCTTTTTCAACAATTCTACTTATTTTACTCTTGACATCTTTTTTGCAAATACATTGATTACTCTTTACCAAAACAAAAAGCTTTTGAATTCTCCTTCCACTGATTCCTCCTATATCATATTAAGCATGGTTTTATAATAATCTACTCTAGTACTATATCTCTGTTATGTTATCACCAACCAGGGCCCCACCCTGGTTATCCCCCTTCCCAAAGACAAAAACAAAACGAAAAAACGTTCTTAACGCTCGAAAGTTCAAAGCACTTTTGTGTGTATGCAAGCCAAGCTTGAGCGGAATTCCGTTGGAAAAAACATCCAACTTTTTTCCGATGGAAATTCTGCTCGTGTGTACAGGGCATTAGGAGTTAACTCCTGGTAAAAACCACAACTCCCATTCTCCTTCAGTCAGTCCCTAACATCTATCTATGGATGATCACCATATCTGAGTATATTCGACATTCTAGGTCATGTATAGACCACTTGCTACAAGGAATTGTTTTTATAGTTGTAACCACCAAGGTAGACTAACTGGTTCAATGATTTCAAATAAACTGTTCAGCACTGGTATGACTCTAGTAAAGGGAATTATGATTGGTTTCCAATGGGGTTCTGAACTTTGCTGACAACACTTAGCTCCTTGCATTGTTTACTTAATATGTCCATTGGTAAAGTTTAATAATAAAAGAACATATTGTAAATACTATTTGCGTTATATTTCCAGATGTTGATGTGTGCATACAGTGTCCAGAAGACCAATGGCCCAATGTGCAAAAGACAGAATGTATCAAGAAAGCGCTCACCTTCCTATCCTATGAAGACCCAATAGGAATTGCCCTGGCTTGTATAGCCATCTTATTTTCACTCATAGCTTCTGTTGTTCTTGGAATATTTATTAAGTATCAAAATACTCCAATTGTCAAAGCTAACAATCGAGATCTCAGCTACTTAATTTTAGTATCACTCATGCTCTCCTGTCTTTGCTGTCTTATTTTTATTGAAAAACCAGAACAGCTGACCTGTTTTTCACGCCAAGCTATTTTTGGAATCACCTTTTCCATTTCAGTTTCTTCTCTTTTAGGAAAAACTTTCATTGTGGTGATAGCCTTTAATGCAACTAAACCTGGAAATAGCTTAAGAAAGTGGGTGGGGGCTAAAGTTCCTAAATGTATTGTTTTCTTTTGTTCTGTTATTCAGGTGTTTATTTGCATTTTGTGGATCCTTTTAGTCCCTCCATCCACCTCATACAACACACAGTCAGAAATTGCAATGATCATCCTTGAATGTGATAAAGGATCAGCCATTGCTTTCTATGTGATATTGGGTTATTTGAGTATCTTGGCTTCTATATGCTTTGTTGTTGCATTTTTGGCAAGAAAATTACCTGACACTTTTAATGATGCTAAACTGATAACCTTCAGTATGCTAGTGTTCTTCACTGTTTGGATATTCTTTATCCCAACGTACCTTAGCGCCAAAGGGACCTCTACAGTAGCAGTTGAGGTATTTGCCATCTTGGCCTCAAGTTCTGGGATGTTGGGCTCCATATTTGTTCCTAAGTGTTATATAATTTTAATAAAACCTCAGAAAAACAGGAAAAACTTTGTATTGAAAGGACCTCTATAGTGTGATTATAACTGTTGACAAACCTAATAAATATTATCATTGATAAAACTGCAATAATGCATCATTGTTTATTGTAAAACTCAATATCTCAGATGGTTTAAATTTAATAAAAGAAACACCAAATCACCACAGCTGCAGAACCACTTTGTTGCATCTGATGTGACTACATGAATTTAAGTTATTCAACATTAATATTTATTTATGTTAGGGGAAAAAAAAAGGTAATCAGTACCAAAACTATTCTAAAGTGTACACTGGCCATTATGTTTTTGGTTCCCATTTCATAGGGTGACAAACTGTGCCCAATTTCAAGGGATTATTTATAGATACACTCACTGATCATCTCCCTGGCAATAAAATCTTGTTTTGCTTCACTACTGACAATGATGACACAAAACTATTCTCATTATGGTGGTGTTGTGCCAGGCTTACTGGGGATACTGTTTCTCCACCAATGCGGGTGACATGGGGTTACAGAAGAGCATATATAAGTGTAGCACTACCGTCACAAGAGCTGCTTGGTAATTTATGCTCTCTGTTTGGCGCCTCAACTCAAAGAACAACCTCTGACACACCTGGTTTAATGAAAGTTACTGCAAGCATTTTGAAGGGGTTGTAAAGTCAGAAGTTTTTTTATCTTAATGCATTAAGATAAAAAGCCTTCTGTGTGCAGCAGTGTCACGTACCTGGCAGGAGTCTGATATGTTGAGGTCAGCTTTCTCTTGTATCTCCTACCCAAGCCCCACTGAAGGTAGAACAGATGGTGGCTAGGGTCAGGAGGAACACAAGTGCCCGGGCATGTTGCTTGTAGAACCTGCGGTGGAAGTAATAGGCTCGATGGTACCAGCAGGATAGCAGGTGAAGAGCTGGGTGGAACTCAGAAGATCAGCGGGTGTTAAAGAGGAACTCCAACCAATTTACAGATTTAGGCTTGGTGGCTTGTCAGTACTTCCTATGGTCAGGAGACAGAAGAGCACTGGACATAGTAGAACTGAGAAGATAGAGAGCCAGTGCAGATTTCAAAAGGCAGTGTCAGAGCCGGGCAGACGATGAGAGTGGAGTCGTTACCGGGTTCGGTAACAGGCGGGCTGCAGAGTACAAGGCATAAGCAGGAGGAATATCAGTTGCCAGTAATCAAGTAAATCAGAGTCCAGAAGCAGAGTCAGAGGAAGCCAGGATCAGTAACAGGTATCAAGCAGGTAATAAACAGGGTTAAAAGGATCAGGTCACAACTGAAGACCAGTCAGCACGTGTAGAGAGTACGAGCACCCTTTAACCACTTTCCCACCGCGCCATAAGCATTTTACTGCTACGGCACGGCGGGGTTATCTTGGGACAACGTCCCTGGGACGTCGTCCTTCACTTTCGCGATTGCGCGTCCCCTGGGACGCGCTCGCGAAAGTGTCAGTGCTCGCCGGGTCTAGAAGACCCGGCGCATCACGGATCACGGTAAATTGCCGCTGATCGCGGCCGTTTACCACGTGATCGCGCCGTCAAATGACGGCGCGATCACTTGTAAACAAACCGGCGTCATTTGATGACGCCGGTTCCTCCCTCTCCTGAGTCTCCTCTCTGTACCGCTCGGTACAGTTTGCGAGGAGAGGGGGGGGGGAGCGGGGTGTCAGCAGCTGAGCTGTGGCTGGATCTGTGACAAATGCAGTCACAGATCCAGCCATCCCTCAAAACATCCCAGCTCTGCAATCCCCCCAGTACCCTGCAATCCCCCAGTACCCAACAATACTCAACAATACCCCAGTACCCAACAATACCCCAGTACTCAACAATACCCCAGTACCCAACAATACCCCAGTACCCAACAATACCCCAGTACCCAACAATACCCCAGTACTCAACAATACCCCAGTACCCAACAATACCCCAGTACCCAACAATACCCCAGTACTCAACAATACCCCAGTACCCAACAATACCCCAGTACTCAACAATACCCCAGTACCCAACAATACCCCAGTACCCAACAATACCCCAGTACCCAACAATACCCCAGTACCCAACAATACCCCAGTACTCGGCAATACCCCAGTACTCGGCAATACCCCAGTACTCGGCAATACCCCAGTACTCGGCAATACCCCAGTACTCGGCAATACCCCAATACCCTGCATGATACTTTGCAATACCCCAATACTCTGCAATACCGCCTATGGGGATTTTTAAGTAGCGAAGTTTGGCGCCATTCCACGAGTGTGCGCAATTTTGAAGTGTGACATGTTGGGTATCTATTTACTCGGCGTAACTTCATCTTTCACATTATGAAAAAAAAATTGGGCTAACTTTACTGTTTTGTTTTGTTTTAAGCACAAAACAGTTTTTTAAAAAACACGCGTTCAATAAATTTCTGCGAAAATACCGTGCGAGATAAAAAGTTGTAACGGCCGCCATTGTATTCTCTAGGGTCTTTGCTAAAAAAGCATATATAATGTTTTGGGGTTCTATGTAATTTTCTAGCAAATAAATGATGATTTTTACATGTAGGAGAGAAATGTCAGAATTGGTCTGGGTGTTCCAGAACGCCTGGTGGCGCTCCCTGCATGTTGGGCCTCTGTATGTGGCCACGCTGTGTAAAAGTCTCACACATGGGGTATCGCCATACTCGGGAGGAATAGCAGAATGTGTTTTGGGGTGTAATTTGTGGTATGCATATGCTGTGTGTGAGAAATAACCTGCTAATATGACAGAAACAAGATTTTTTTTTTTTTTTTTTACAGAATTTTCAGTCCTTTTCCTTTTATAGCGCAAAAAATAAAAAACCCAGAGGTGATCAAATACCACCAAAAGAAAGCTCTATTTGTGTGAAAAAAAGGACAAAAATTTCAAATGGGTAGAATGTTGTATGACTGAGTAATTGTCATTCAAACTGTGAGAGCAACGAAAGCTGAAAATTGGTCTGGTTAGGAAGGGGGTTTAAGTGCTGTGACAAAGTCGTAGAAATAGCGATAATGTCATGCAGCAAAGTCGCTGATCTTAAGCAATAAATATGGCTTTATTGCACTCAAAAATAAATAATACAAAAACAAAATGGCCTACTCCAATTTAGGAGGCTGACAGTAGTGTCCCTCACTACACTGTACTGGAGGGGCTATTCCGGCCTCCAGTACAAAACAAACAGAATACCAGTCCAAAATAAACAAATCTATGACAGACCTTGTTCCTTCCATGCAGACAGTTTCCAACCTGTCCGTCCAGCTCAGCATACCTCTCACACTGAGCTCTCACTTCCCATTTCCCTACCAGGTGACTGTTAATTAATAGGGGGAAGAGAGGAGGTTTACCTGTTGGCCAGGCTTAACCCCTTCCAGGGCAGGGAAAACTGACCTTTCCAGCCTCTCACTGGTGTACATACAATCGTGTACCCTGTCACACATCCTCCCCCCCAGCTTAACACTTGGGTGGGAAGCGGCCATCTCTACAAACCCATGCACTCGGGACAGAGCATCTGCATTACTGTGGAGGAGACCTGCCCTATGTCGTACCACAAAAGTAAAGGGCTGTAGGGACAGAAACCACCTCGTGACCCGAGCGTTCTTGTCCCTATTGGTGTGCATCCACTTTAACGGAGCATGGTCTGTGACGAGGGTAAACCGCCTGCCCAACAAATAGTAGCGGAGTGTTTCTACTGCCCACTTGATTGCCAAACACTCTTTTTCCACTGTGGCATAGCGCTGTTCTCGAGGTAACAACTTCCGACTCAAATACAGCACAGGGTGTTCCTCACCATCCACATATTGGGACAAAACTGCGCCCAGACCCACCTCTGAGGCATCGGTCTGGAGAAAGAACTCCTTTCTAAAGTCAGGAGCCACAAGCACAGGTTGGGCACAAAGCGCTGCCCGCAGACCAGCAAAGGCTTCCTCAGCCTCGCTGTTCCACTTTACAGTGTCTGGACTTCTGGCTTTAATAAGGTCTGTGAGCGGAGCAGCCCTCGTAGCAAAGTGAGGAATAAACCTCCGATAGTAGCCTACAATCCCCAAGAAAGCTCTGACTTGTTTTTTCCTCAATGGTCTGGGCCAGCTCTGTATAGCTCCTATCTTGTTTATCTGTGGTTTAACAAGTCCTCTGCCAACCAGGTAACCCAAGTATCTAGCCTCTGCTAGACCCAAGGCACATTTAGAGGGGTTAGCTGTCAGACCCGCTCTTCTAAGAGTGTCCAAGACTGCCTGTACTTTATCCAGATGGCTTTCCCAGTCCGGGCTATGAATGATCACATCATCCAAGTATGCGGCTGCATACTCAGTGTGGGGCCTGAGCAACTTATCCATTAGCCTTTGAAAAGTGGCTGGAGCCCCATGGAGGCCAAAAGGCATGATCCTGTACTGGAATAGGCCATCAGGAGTGGCAAAGGCTGTCTTCTCTCGGGCGTGCTTTGTCAATGGGATCTGCCAATAACCCTTTGTCAGATCCAACGTGGTGAAGAACCTATCTTTGGCTAATCGCTCTACTAGTTCATCCACCCTAGGCATGGGGTAGGCGTCAAACTTAGACACCTCGTTTAACTTCCTGAAGTCATTACAAAACCTGATGGACCCATCAGGTTTGGGCACTAGAACAATGGGGCTGCACCACTGGCTATGAGACTCCTCTATCACTCCAAGCTCAAGCATTTTCCTGATTTCAGCCCTTACAGCTTCCCTCTTGGCCTCCGGAATGCGGTAAGACTTCACTCTTACGACAACCCCTGTTTCTGTAATAATGTCATGGGTAATCTCTCGGGTTTGTCCAGGGTTGGGGGAGAAAACATCGTTATTCCTCTCAACCAAGCCTCTAGCTTCTTTTGTTTGCTCAGGTGTCAGCTCTGGAGAGATTGTCACCGAAGGACTAGGTGCCTGTGGACCAGGTGTGGTGTCCCCCACTGCGGCCATGCAGTCCTCTCTAGTCCTCCATGGCTTAAGAAGGTTTATGTGGAACACGGCCTCCTTCTTCCGGCGTCCCGGCTGACTAACTTTATAATTTACTGGGCTCACTTTTTCCAACACCTCATAGGGTCCCTGCCACTGTGCTAGAAGTTTGCTTTCTGCGGTGGGTACTAGAACCATTACTCTGTCCCCTCTTTCAAACTGTCTCACTAGGGCCCTCTGGTCATAGTAGGACTTCTGCCTACTCTGCGCCTGCTCCATATGCTGGCGAACAAGAGGGGCAATCTGAGCCATACGCACCCGCATATCTTCAACATACTGGAGGACATTGGTCCCAGTTACCCCCTGTTCTTCCCAGGTTTCCTTTAGGATATCCAGAATACCCCTGGGATGCCTACCATATAAAAGCTCAAACGGGGAGAAGCCCGTAGAACTTTGGGGAATCTCTCGAACTGCAAACAACAGGTAAGGAAGTAACAAGTCCCAATCCTTCCCATCCCTGCTAACGACTTTCCTCAACATCCCCTTTAGGGTCCGGTTAAACCTTTATACCAACCCATCTGTCTAGGGGTGATACACTGACGTTCTCAGAGTCTGTACATTAAATAGTTGACATAGCTCTTTCATAATACGGGAGACAAACGGAGTCCCCTGATCCGTGAGCAATGTCCTGGGTATCCCCACCCGTGTAAACATCTGAACCAACTCTTTTGCAATACTTTTAGCATTCGCCTTACGTAGTGGAATGGCCTCTGGGTATCTGGTGGCATAATCGACGATGACAAGGATGTACTGGTGACCTCGAGCTGTTTTCTCTAAGGGACCCACTAGGTCCATGCCAATCCGCTCAAACGGAACGTCAACTATGGGGAGAGGTATGAGTGGGGCTCTCAACTTCGGTCTGGGAGATGCCAGCTGGCATTCCGGGCAAGAAGCACAATACCTTTTAATCCCCTCATATACCCCAGGCCAGAAGAACCTCCTGAGCACCCGTTCTTGTGTTTTCTCCACCCCTAAGTGTCCCCCCAGCAGATGAGAGTGAGAGTAATCTAGGATTTTTCGGGTGTATGATGAAGGCACAACCAGTTGTTCAAGCTCTTGTCCCTCATCGGAGGTTACTCTGTAAAGAAGATCGTTTTTAAGGATAAAATAGGGATAGGCCTTTCCTGTTACCCCTTCTACTGGTACCCCATTAACCTCTACAACATTACTCCTGGCTTCCTGCAGCAGGGGATCATCTGCCTGGTCACGGCCAAAGCCACTACCCGAGATAATCAGGATATCTGTATCCCCTTCATCGTCTTCACTGGTAGCCTCTGGGGCGGGTTCCGGTTCTGTCTGTCGTGGGGCCCCACCTCTCCTGGACTGCTCCCCATGCTGATTCAACAGGACTTCCTGGACAGCCCTATTAAATCGTAGCTTGCTCTCCCTGCGTTCCCGTCTTGTTTTACCTCTTTTTGGATTAGAGATATACAAGTCAGGATGAGCAAAGGGAAATACTTCATGGACCCCTGTATTTCTCTGCTCCACTTCAGGTTCCCCTTGTTCTCCCCTCACAGGGGGCTGTAACAGAGCGTGGAAATTAGGGAAATTCCTTCCTATTATCAAAGGATATGGTAGACGAGGAACTACCACAGCTACGATCCTTACCAAACTGCCCTGTACTGACACTTCTATGTTGGCAGTAGGATACCGCACAGTACACCCATGAATACACAACACCCCCATGGTTCTATGCTTCTGAATCCAACAAGGTTTTACCAATTTACTGGCTACCAAAGTCAGGGCACTGCCAGAGTCCACCAGGGCCACTGTCTCTTGTTTGTCCAGCAGGACAGGTACTCGGAAGGTATGTCCCCCTTCTACCAGGCCTGCTAAACAAATGAGCCCACAAAAGTCAGAGGAATCTTCCCCTAGTCCACACTGCATTGGCTCAGGAAGATTGGGGCATCTCGCCCTGACATGTCCTTTGGCGCCACACTCAAAACAAGTTATGGAGTTTCTCCTAGGGTTGTCCTCTTTCCCAGGGTTTTGACTTCTAAAGTCAGGTTTGGAGAAACGGGCTCCGGATCCGAAGTCTGCTTCCACTTCACTCCTCCGGCCTCCTGGTCTCTGTATTTTCCCGATCGTCCTAGAGAGAGATCGGTCCAAACTTTTGGTAGATAGGTACCGCTCCACTTGTGCGACCATACTATCACAGTCCAGGGGATTTCCCTGAGTGACCCACTCCCGGAGGCCATTTGGAAGCTCTCTCACGTAACGGTCCAGTACAAGCACTTCTATAATCTGTGCAGGGGTTTGAGTCTCTGGTTTGAGCCACTTCCGCGCCAGATGAATTAAATCGAACATCTGGGATCTTGGCGCTTTTCCTTCTTTAAACCTCCAGTTGTAGAAACGCTGGGCCCTCACTGTGGAAGTCACCCCTAAGCGAGCCAGGATCTCTCCTTTCAGTTTGGGATAGTCTGCAGCAGCCACCTCATCCAGATCAAAATAGGCTTTCTGTGCTTCTCCTAGGAGGAAGGGTGCAATGATTCCAGCCCACTGTTCCGGGGCCCAGCCTTCTCGGGTAGCGGTCCGTTCGAACGCCAGTAGGTAAGTCTCCACATCATCATCCGGGGTCATTTTCTGCAGACAGCTGCTGGCACGTATTTGGCTTACCCCCCTTGCTGGCGGGTTAGAAGACCCTTGGGTAGTCATGTGATCCAGGGTTGCTTTGAGAACAGCATGGTCTGACTTTTGTGCTTCAGCTAGCTGTCTATTAGTTTCTTGTTGTGCTGCAGCTGAGGCCGCTATCTGTATGATAGTCTCTTGTTGCGTTGCAGCTACCTGTCTATTAGTTTCTTGTTGTGCTGCAGCCGAGGCCGCTATCTGTCTATTAGTCTCTTGTTGCGCAGAGACCGCTTGTAACAGGGCTTTCACAATATCTTCCATTTTCTGGGTCCTGTACCTTTAAGGCCACTGTAACTGTACATTGACCGGTACCACAGCAAACATCCCACTTCTGACCACCACTTGTGACAAAGTCGTAGAAATAGCGATAATGTCATGCAGCAAAGTCGCTGATCTTAAGCAATAAATATGGCTTTATTGCACTCAAAAATAAATAATACAAAAACAAAATGGCCTACTCCAATTTAGGAGGCTAACTGACAGTAGTGTCCCTCACTACACTGTACTGGAGGGGCTATTCCGGCCTCCAGTACAAAACAAACAGAATACCAGTCCAAAATAAACAAATCTATGACAGACCTTGTTCCTTCCATGCAGACAGTTTCCAACCTGTCCGTCCAGCTCAGCATACCTCTCACACTGAGCTCTCACTTCCCATTTCCCTACCAGGTGACTGTTAATTAATAGGGGGAAGAGAGGAGGTTTACCTGTTGGCCAGGCTTAACCCCTTCCAGGGCAGGGAAAACTGACCTTTCCAGCCTCTCACTGGTGTACATACAATCGTGTACCCTGTCACAGTGCCCAGTGGTCAAGTGGTTAAATAGGCTGTCTGGTGCCAACTGGTGTTAGGGACGCGCTCCTGCGCACTGTTTGTTTTGCACGTGCATGCGCATTGGCGTTCTGGAAGTCTGTTGTTGTCCAGGATTGTGCACATGTGCATGCATATGCACCAGACGTGAATCAGCAGTTCTCTTACAAGCAGCCCCACTAATACCTAGAAGAAATGGCCACACATCACTGTAGATCAAAATCCTTTTTATTTGGACATCCCAAAAACGTCAGGAATCAGAATGCTGGGTAGATGTGTTTTGCACACTTCACGTGCGCTTAGTCATCACTAAGCACACGCGAAGTGTGAGAAACGCATTTACCCAGCATTCTGATTCCTGTAGCTTTTGGGGTGTTTGGGGTTTGATCCACAGTGGTGTGCGGGCATTTCTTCTAATTTCATTGTGTGTGGAGGGGAGCCGAGGCGAGCACCTACTGGATCATTAGGCTTCCTGGTCTCACCTGGAGCGACGGGTATGTCTTTTTTCCATAATACTTACCTGAGCCCCATCTCTGTCCAGCAGTGTCTCGGCCTTCTGAGACTCTCCCTCCTAATTGGCTGAGACACAGCAGCGGCACCATTGGCTCCCACTGCTGTCAATCAAAGTCATTTAGTCAATCAGGAGAGAGAGGGAGGGGGGTCAGGTCGGGCCACGGCTCCCTGTCTGAATGAACACAGGGAGCTGTGACTTGGCTTGGGTGCCCCCACACCAAGTGGCTAGGATATGGTGCAATGTCCCACTGAAAGGTACAAAGTAGCATAAGAAATAGGTGAAGGTCTCTTTGTAACAGCTGTAAAAGGACAGTCTTTAGTCCAAACTCTTCAGCCAGCTAGCATTCAGGCCCAATTGTACTCTGGGTGGACATTAGAATAGTCCCAGTCAATACTGCAGGCAGCAAAAAGACTATATGGTCAATTCCTAAAGGGCTCAGTCTCTTGAGCAGCAGATCGTAAATCCTCACAGCAGCAGCCCTCCATTTTCAGTAATATTGCAACTCACCATCCGGTCACACACAGAGATTAGTTCATTCTCTCCTCTTAACCTAGGTAACTTTGGCTGTTGGCACATCCAATCTCAGTGCTATGGATCCTGTTTAGGCCACTGATATGAAGCAGTGATGGTGCACAACAACGATGTGCACTCTGCGGTCTCCCTCACAGCAAGTGGAAGCCATGTCTTGTACAGCCTTAGAAAATGCACATCTTTCTGGGCAATGCAATGCAAAAGCTTGTGATTACAGTAGAGTCTCTCCCCTCTGGACTATAGTTCCCACAGTACAGTGCTGCCTTACTCAGTCTATTGAACTCTTAGCAACTTCCTTCGCTTACTAATATAGCTGTTAATCAGTTCAGCATCACAGGGCAGCAGCTACAAAAAACAGCTTCAGCCAGTGTATCTCGCTCTCCATTCTTAGCCAAGCACCTGATAACATTAGGAAAATAAAAAATAGGATTTAGAGACATGCAGCTGGGTAAAGTTGGAAGTTCGCTCTATTACGCTTTTCATGATAGCTTGCAGGCCATTTTTTTGCGATACGGCACTGCATTGCTTTAACTGACAATTGCCCAACAAAATTGAAGTCCTTTTTTCCCCCACAAATAGAGCTTTCTGTTGGTGGTATTTGATCATCTCTGCCATTTTTTTTTTTTGCGCTATAAACAAAAAAAACATTTTGAAAAAAAAAAGTTTTTTTTTTTGCCATAATAAATATACGTAATTTTTTATATTTTTCCTCAGTTTAGGCCAATATGTATTCTTCTACATATTTTTGGTAATAAAAATCACAATAAGCGTTTATTGATTGGTTTGCGCAAAAGTATAGTGTCTACAAAATGGGGGATAGATTTATGCCATTTTTTTTTTCTTACTAGTAATGGCGGTGATCTACGATTTTTATCGGGACTGTGACATTATGGCAGACAGATCTGTCACTTTTGACAAATTTTTGGGACCGTTGACAATCATACAGCGAGAAGTGCTATAAAAATGCACTGATTACAGTGTAAATGTCACTGGCAGGGAAGAGGTTAACACTAGGGGGCGATCAAATGGTTAACTGTGTTCCCTAGTGTGTGTTCTAACTGTAAGGGGATGAGACTGATTAGAGGAGATGACAGATCGCAGTTCCTTGCAAGTAGGAGCTCACGATCTGCCCCTCTCCTACTCACAGAACAGGGATTTGTGTGTTTACACACACGTCCCTGTTCTGGCTCATATGCCCGCAACCGCCGGCCATATACACCGGCACCCCCACAGTGCAGCGGTGCATGCACACGATGTGCGCCTGCTATCCCGCTTAAAGCGACCAGCGTACAGCTACGCCGGTTTGCGGGATCGCGCTGACCCGCCACAGTATATTGACGGCGGCTGGTCGCCAAGTGGTTAACATATGTGAGGTTATATTCCTATTATAAAATCAGATACATTGACAATGTATATTTTCAGGTAAACCATAATCAGTGAAAATAAAACAGTTTGGGCAGAGATATTGCATGCAAACCTTGTACACACTACTCCCCACATGGCTAATGTGTAAGGTAAAGTCTAGAGGCTTGGAAAAAACAGTTTGAAAATGGACAGAAAACTGTCTAAAAGATAGAATTCAGAGATAGTAGTGGTTAATGATTCTTACTCTTAATGGTCAAAGTTTATTAGTGGTGTACCCCAAGGTGAAGGTTCAATGTTGTGACCCTTACTTGTTAATAGCTTTATAAATGATTTAGGGTGTGGAATTAAAAGTACCATTTCAGTGTTTGCAGATGACACCAAGCTTTGCAGTGGAATAATGACATCACAACACTGAAAAAATTACACTTTGCTACAATGTAAAGTAGTGAGTCTACAGCTTGTAGAACAGTGTAAATTAGCTGTCCCCTCAAAACAGACACCCATTCATGTTTAAACCGCTGGCAACAAATGTGAGTACACTCCTAAGTGAAAATGTCCAAATTGGCCCCAATTAGCTATTTTCCCTACCCGGTGTCATGTGACTGTTAGTGTTACAAGATCTCAGGTGTGAATGGGGAGCAGGTGTGTTAAATTTGGTGTCATCGCTCGCATTCTGGTCAGTGGAAGTTCAACATGGCTCCCCGTGGCAAAGAAAAAAAGAATTGTTGCTCTACATAAAGATGGCCTAGGCTATAAGAAGATTGCCTAACCCTGAAACTAAGCTGCAGCACAGTGGCCAATACCATGCAGCAGGCTTGGTTCCACTCAGAAGAGGCTTCGCCATGGTCGACTAACGAAGTTGAGTGCACATGCTCAGTGTCATATCCAGAGGTTGTTATTTGGAAATAAAGGGATTTTTAATAACAGCTTACCTGTAAAATCCTTTTCTTGGAGTACATCACGGGACACAGAGCGCATAGTCATTACATATGGGTTATATGGAGTACCTTCAGGTGTGGACACTGGTGTAATCAACTTCACAGGAAGTTCCTCCCTATATAACCCCCTCCCACTGAGAGTGCTTTAGTTTTGTAGCAAGCAATTTCTCTGAGGTTACACAATGTTCCCACAAAGAGGGGTGGGAGCTCTGTGTCCCGTGATGTACTCCAAGAAAAGGATTTTACAGGTAAGCTGTTATTAAAAATCCCTTTTTCTTGATCGTACATCACGGGACACAGAGCGCATAGTCATTACATATGGGATGTCCCAAAGCAATGCTCCATGAAGGGAGGGAGACCGTAAGGCCAAAAATAGCCAAACAGAAACTATATCAGGAGGTAAAATAGCTCCACCAACAGAAAAAGGGGGCGTGAACCGGGCCAGAGGATTCTATACTGCTGCCCGTAGGACCGCCTGCCCAAATGCTGCGTCCGCAGCCTTTGTGACGTCCAACTTATAAAATTTAGTAAACGTATGTACGGAAGACCAGGTTGCTGCTTTGCAAACCTGTGCCATAGAGATCTGATGGTGTGCCGCCCAAGAGGCACTCATGGCCCTCGTAGAATGGGCCTTAACTGATAAGGGCGGTGGAACGCGCTTCAGACCATAGGCCTGAAAAATCAGCTGCTTAATCCACCTAGCCAAGGAAGACTTGGCAGCCGGCTGACCCTTCTTGGGGCCATCCGGAAAAATGAAAAGCACATCTGTTTTCCTAATCTTTTCTGTAGCCTTGAGATAAACTCTCATGGCTCGGACCACATCCAAAGTATGAAGCAATCTTTCCTCTCTGGACTGGGGAGTAGGAAAGAAGGATGGTAGGACTAGGTCCTGATTCAAGTGAAAACTGGATATGACCTTAGGAAGGAAAGAAGGCTGAGGCCGCAGAACCACTCTGTCCTTATGCAGAATAAGGTACGGTTCCCTGCAAGACAAGGCTGCCAGCTCGGAGACCCTTCTGGCCGAAGCCATAGCCACCAAGAAAACCAACTTTCGGGTTAGCAGCACAAGAGGGATTTCTGTCAGAGGTTCAAACGGCTGCTTTTGTAAAGCTGACAAGACCAGATTTAAATTCCAGGGGCAGAGGGGAGCTCTAATAGGGGGATTGACATGCAAGACCCCCTGCAAAAAGGTTTTTACAAGCGAATGTGTGGCCAAAGGCCTTTGAAACCATATCGATAAGGCAGACACCTGCCCCTTTAGAGTACTAAGAGCCAACCCCTTGTCAACGCCAACCTGGAGGAATCGCAAGATCCTGTCAATCAAAAACTTGCGAGGATGCCCTCCTTGAGACTCGCACCACTCCACATAGGTTCTCCAGACTCTGTAATAGATATTTCTAGAGACTGGCTTTCTAGCTTGAATTAACGTAGATATGACTTGGGCAGAGAGGCCTCTGCCCTTAAGAATTAGAGATTCAGCCGCCAAGCCATCAAATTTAGCTGCTGTGAAGCAGGGTGGTAGATCGGGCCCTGAGACAGCAGATCTGGGCGCAGGGGGAGTGGCCACGGTGCCCTTACTGACATCCTCACGATGAGTGCGTACCAAGCCCTTCTGGGCCAGGCTGGGGCCACCAGGATCACCGGCCTGCGCTCCACCCTGATCCTTCGTAGAAGGCGGGGAATCATCTGTAGTGGAGGGAACGCATACAGGAGAGAAAACTGGTGCCAGGGGCAAACCAACGCATCGGTCCCGTAGGCCGAGGGGTCCCTGGCTCGGGATACAAATTTGTCCAATTTCTTGTTGAATCTTGTTGCCATGATGTCCACATCGGGAACTCCGAATCTTTGGCAAATCTCTTGGAATACCTGGGGTTGAAGAGACCACTCTCCCGGGAGTAACTGTTGACGACTCAAAAAATCTGCTTGAGAATTGTCTATCCCTGGGATGAACACTGCTGAGATGCAGGGTACATGGGCTTCGGCCCATGCAAAAATTAGGTTTACTTCCCTTTGAGCCGCCAGGCTCTTTGTGCCCCCCTGGTGGTTTATGTATGCCACCGCCGTGGCATTGTCGGACTGTATCCTTACTGGCAGACCCTGCAGGGGGAGAGTCCAGGCGACCAGGGCCAACCGAACAGCTCTGATCTCTAGGACATTGATGGGAAGCAGACTTTCTGCCTCTGACCACTGTCCCTGCTGGGTCCGTTTTCCTAAGATTGCCCCCCAACCTGCTAGGCTGGCATCTGTGGTTATTATTTTCCACGAGATGGGGCAAAAGGTTTTCCCTTTTGATAATTTTTGAGGGATCAGCCACCAGTACAGGCTGTGCCTGACTTCTGGAGAAAGAACTAATGGACGGTCTAATGCCTGTATGGACTTGTTCCATGCAGAGAGAATAGCTGCTTGCAGAATTCTGGTATGGATCTGGGCGTAGGGCGCTGCTTCGAAGGCGGCCACCATCTTCCCCAGCAGTCGCATGCATAGGCGAATAGTCGGCTTCTTTTTGCCTAAGACTATTTGAATCGTTTGAATCAACGACCTGATCTTCTCTTGAGGTAAAAATACCCTCTGGCATTCTGTATCTAACCGAAAGCCTAGATATTCCAACTGTCTTGTGGGTTGTAACCTTGATTTTTCTTGGTTCACAATCCACCCGAACTCTTCTAGATGCCGCACTGTGCGGACTACTGCATGATTGAGGTTGGAAGCTGAACTGTCGATAACCAGGAGATCGTCCAGGTATGCTAGGACCAAGATGCCTTCTGTCCTTAGGACGGCTAGTACCGGGGCTAACACCTTTGTGAATACCCGTGGAGCTGTTGCCAACCCGAAAGGGAGGGCTACGAACTGGTAATGACTTTGGTTTATCGTAAAACGAAGAAACTTGTGATGTGCTGGGTAAATCGGCACATGCAGATATGCATCCTTTATGTCTATAGATGCTAGGAAGTCGCCCTGATGCAGGCTGGTTGTCACTGAACGTATGGAGTCCATACGGAAGGTCTGAATCCTTAGAAAGCGATTTAGGCGTTTGAGGTCTAATATAGGCCTGAGGTCGCCATTGGGTTTTGGTATAACAAAAAGGTTGGAGTAGAATCCCAGACCCCTTTCTTGGGTTGGTACTTCTACAATTACTCCTTGGAGCAAGAGGCGATCCAACGCCTTTACGAGAGAGGCCCTCTTTAACGGGTCGCTTGGAAGACTTGACCCCTGGAAATGAGGAGGGGGGATTTCTCGGAACTCTAGTTTGTAGCCTGAGGCTACTACGGACCGAACCCAAGAGTCGGGAATTCTGGCCTTCCAGACTTCGGAGAAAAACTGAAGTCTTCCCCCCACCCAAGAGAGTGGGGGCGCCCCTTCATGAATCTGATTTGATGACTGGTTTAGCCGGCTTGCGAGACCAGGGCCTCTTGTTTGCCGCGGCTTGTCCCTGTGGGCGGCTATTAACTGCTGAACGCCCGGGAGGCCGTCGATACTGACGGGAAGTCGAAGGGGCCGAGCCGGCAATGGCCTGTCGTTTAAACGTGGGCCCACGCGGTCTTTTCTTGACCGGTAAGGAAGTACTTTTTCCACTTGATATGGTGTGGATATATTTATCTAGGTCTTCCCCGAATAGTCTTCCCCCATGAAAGGGAAACCCTGCTAGAAGCTTTTTGCAGGGTGCCTCTGCTGACCAGTTCTTTAGCCACAAAAGACGACGCATGTGAACCATCAGTAGAGATGAACGGGATGCCTGTTGGATGGAGTCCTTAATAGCATCTACTGCAAAGCAGAGAGCCCTAGGGAATTCTGCTAATTCATGAGTATGCTGAGCCGGCATGTCCTTCAATATATGCTTTGCCTGATCCTTCAAGGCCTGACAAACACCAATGGCTGCTACTGCTGGCTGAACCATGGCACCTACTGAGGTAAAAGCTGCTTTCAGTAGGGTCTCGAATTTCTTGTCGACCGGATCCTTGAACATATGGACATTTTCAACCGGACAAGTCAGGGATTTATTCACGCAGGAAATGGCTGCGTCCACTGTAGGGAGAGCCCATTTCTTTACATATTCCTCTTCCATAGGGTAGAGAATAGAGAATCTTTTAGGAGGGACAAAGATTCTATCAGGTCGAGCCCAATCTTGGTAAATCACGTTCCGCAGAAGGGGGTGCATTGGAAAAGATGCACCAGTTAATGGGGCCTTTAAAGAACCCAATGAGGATACCTCCGGGGCTACTAGTTCTGGCACTGGAAGTTTAAAGGCAGTGCGAACCATATCTGTCAAAGACTGGATCCACAGGCCCTCCGCTTGAGAGGCCGAAAAATATTCATCTATAGTGGAATTTTCCCTGTCTGAACCGTCGGGACTTGGGTCTGCCTGATCCCCTTGTGGGTCCCGTTCCTCTGAAGAGGAGACCTCCGCATCTGAAAACCCCACACTGGGTGAGGGGGATCTAGCCCGCTTGCTACTTGGGCAAGGACGGGAAAACAACGCAGTTAACCTTTTCTCTAGCCCACACATGGTGGCTGCTAGCATTTCTTCCGTCACGTAAACGGGAATGGGTGGATCGGGGGCCGCCTCTGCCCCCAGCACCCCCAATGGCTCTTGTACTATGCCACTCGGTGTCCTGACTGGCGAGGGTGGGGCCGTAGAAGCCTGGCCCAAATCCTCTGACCCTGATGGAGACCCCTTTTGCTTTTTGGCACCTTTAGCAGCCTTGGCTGGTCCAGATCCCTTTGGAGCCATTGTACAACCTTGGGTCACCCCTATAGCCAACACCTGACTGTTGTAGCTAGGAATAACCAATATGAGGGCAGGTATGAGAAAAATGAAAAAGAACTAATTTCTCTCTTTTTCTTTTATATTTCTCTTTTTTTTTTTTTTTTTTCAAAAAATTTTTTTTTTTTTTTTTTTTTTTTTTACCCGCCTGGGAGGTGGCAATACCGAGGAAGCCTGTGAGTATTGACCCACCAATGCCCCTAAGCCGGAGTCCAAGGTAGACTCAGATACTGCTGGATCTAAGGCTGAGTCCCTTTAAGCAAAAAAACTTTTTTTTTTTTTTTTTTTCTGGTCAATAGTGGACCTAAGTCCTAGACCTGAAGATCCACAAAACCGCCACTAGGTGTCCCTGTGTGGCCAAAAGACCCAGCTGCACGCTCTGTATCCTTTCTTCCTCTGCCTCCAGGAGGGAAAGACCAGCCAGAGAAAAGTTTTTCCTTTGTACAGACCCTGACGCTGCTGGCCCGCCCCCCCGACGCACGCCGACGCTATAAAAGGCGGCGTGCACGCGCGCGCGTATGCGCGCGCACACACGCGCGCATGATCGCGCGCACGATCGCGCGCACCACGCTGAACCCACATGGAGGAAGCAGAGCAGAGGAACAACATGGACCAGCGTTATGCAGCACCAACAGACACCAGGTAAGCACTAATCTTATTGTAGTGCACACACAGCGAGGAAGCTGTCCCCATGGGCTTCCTAAGAAACAGGAGTTTTTTACCAGCAATTTCCTCTTTAAAACATGTGGGGTTGCAGTATCAGTGTTAACAGGCAGACCTGGGGTGAGTAGCAAATATATAACTTACACAAGTATACATATATTTACATATTATCTGGGTAAACATTATAATCCCATCCTGCCTCAACAGACATAGTGGAGATAGTGGCTGATGCACCAGCATACTGTTAGCCAACCCAGAACCCCCAGGGGGATACCTACTGTCGAACCAAGTCCCGCAGGTTCCCTCTTACCTGCTCCACGCTGCAGAGTATTGCAAAATGCAAGAGGCCCAGCCTTCCCCCATCTCCGTGGGTATTGTCTTGGACCTTCAGGGACCGGGGTCCTGTGTTAAGGAACCCACACCCCTGGACCTATATAGCATCCTGGCATCAGTAGCGTTTAGTTCTTGGAAGAGACTAAGGCACTGGAGCCCAGAATCCAGCCCTCCAAGGAGAGGCATTATAGGCACAACCCCACTCCAGCAGGGCCCGGGTACCGTACATCTTGGCTCTGAAGCACTTCGGACGGATCCGGCTAGCTATCCTGGGTCCCGAGACCTCCGAGGGACAGCTAGACGTGACCAACACCTAAGACACTGGCGAAAAAACTAAAGCACTCTCAGTGGGAGGGGGTTATATAGGGAGGAACTTCCTGTGAAGTTGATTACACCAGTGTCCACACCTGAAGGTACTCCATATAACCCATATGTAATGACTATGCGCTCTGTGTCCCGTGATGTACGATCAAGAAATACATATGAGTGCTGCCAGCATTGCTGCAGAGGTTGAAGGGGTGGGGGGGGGGGGGTCAGCCTGCCAGTACTCAGACCATACGCTGCACACTGCATCAAATTGGCCTGCATGGCTTTCGTCCCAGAAGGAAACCTCTTCTAAAGATGATGCATAAGAGAGCCCGCAAACAGTTTGCTGAAGACAAGCAGACTAAGGACATGGATTACTGGAACCATGTCCTGTGGTCTGATAAGACCAAGATAAACGTATTTGGTTCAGATGGTGTCAAGCGTGTGTGGCAGCAACCAGGTGAGGAGTACAAAGACAAGTGTGTCTTGCCTACAGTCAAGCATGGTGGTGGGAGTGTTATGGTCTGGGGCTGTATGAGTGCTTCCAGCATTTGGGAGCTACAGTTCATTGAGGGAACCATGAATGCCAACATGTACTGTGACATACTGAAGCAGAACATGATCCCCTCCCTTTCAGAGACTGGGCCTTAGGGCAGTATTCCAACATGATAACGACCCCAAACACACCTTCAAGATGACCACTGCATTGCTAAACAACTGAGGGTAAAAGGTGGAGCACTGGTCAAGCATGTCTCTAGACCTAAACCCTATTGAGCATCTGTCAGGCATCCTCAAATGGCAGGTAGAGGAGCGTAAGGTCTCTAACATGTGGCAACCTGTGAAGCTCTGGTGAACTCCATGCCCAAGAGGTTAAGGCAGTGCTGGAAAATAATGGTGGCCACACAAAATATTGATACTTTGGCCACAATTTGGACATTTTCACTTAGGGGTGTACTCATCTTTGTTGCCAGCAGTTTAGACATTAATGTCTGTGTGTTGAGTTATTTTGAGGGGACAGCAAATTGACTACGTTATACAAGATGTACAATCACTACTTTACATTGTAGCAAAGTGTAATTTCTTTAGTGTTGTCTCGTGAAAAGATATAATAAAATATTTACAAAAATGTGAGGGATGTACTCACTTTTGTGAAATACTGTGTACGTCAGCTGCTTTAAGAGCTCTTAATAGGGCACGCACGCAGCGCAAAGCAGCAGCCGATGTGCGTGCCCGGCGCCCGCGATGTCTGCCAGCGACCCTCAATCACACCTCAGAGAGACAGATATAAACAGACAGATCCCCGTTCAGTTAGGGAAGTAGAGAGAGATCTACTGTTCCTAGTGATCAAGAACAGCGATCTCTCTCTACTCCCTGTCAGTACACTCCCCCTACAGTTAGAAACACCTCCCTAGGGAACACTTAACCCGTGATCGCCCCTAGTGTTAACCCCTTCCCTGCCAGTGACATTTATACAGTAATCAGTGGCTATTTTTAGCTCTGATCACTGTATAAATATCAATGGTCCCAAAAAAAGTGTCAAAAGTGTGCGATCTATCCGAAATGCCATAAATATATCCCCTATTTTGTAGATGTCATAACTTTTGCACAAACCAATCAATATAGGATTATTGTGATTTTTTTTTACCAAAAATATGTAGAAGAATACACATTGGCCTAAACATTTTTTGGGGATATTTACTATAGCAAAAAGTAAAAATGTTGGTTTATTTAAAAAAAAGTTGAAGCGACACAGTGCTGTATTGCAAAAAATAGCCTGGTCATTAAGGGGACAAATCCTTCTGGTCCTTAAGTGGTAAACATTTCTGAAGCACAAAATGTCAATATGCTTGTTTAATGTGTTCACAGGCCAAATACATTTGTCCCTGGGAGGAAAAAAGGAAATATCTCTTGAGAAAACAACAATATTAAAACAATTGCAAATTATTACATTGCACTATCATATCTTACAATTGAAGATAATTACTACATTTGGTCATAACCAGAGGGGAAAGTTTAATTACTATGATTAAGCAGCCCATAGTGAGTGTCATGACTGATTCCTCCAGAGGACTTAACCTTTCCATTAAAAAAAATATATATATATATATATACTGCCTCTCAAGAGGTGAACTATTAACATTTTAATCCACTCAGCTGTAACCGTGTAGTAAATTATTATAGGTCATCTAGTTGTCTATCCATTATGGTGGTTTCTGCAGTACATACAAGTTCAATGTTCTAACCTCAAAAAACATCTGCCCACAAAGCAGGGTGGCTCACACTCTTACCTTACAGTGGTGGGCCCAGGGTCAAAACCCATTAAGAAATACCTTTATTACAATCTGAATCATCTTTTACTAACACGAAATCAGCAAAAGCAGCCCCAAGTGTGGCGCCATCCGAATGGAACTTCCCCTTTATAGTGTCGCCGTACGTGTTGTACGTCACCGCGCTTTGCTAGAGCATTTTTTTTTCCATGATTGTGTGTAGGCAAGGCCGGTTTAACGATCAGGTTGAAAAAAAACCAACGTTTTTTCTAGACCATTAAAAATTTAATTTTTTACATCCCGAAAAACGGTCGTGTGTACGCAGCATTAGGCTCTTTATCCCTTCTTTCACATCCTTCAGTTCATAAAATGCTTTATTTGTCCTCTTTATACCTTAAAAACAGCTCTAAAACTTGCAGTCATAATTACATATGTAATCTGGTTGAAAAATGACCATCCAGTTCAACCAACAGAAAATAAATAACAAATGTGACTTCATTTTTGCAAAAACAGCACCGAAAAGAAGCACAGAGGGGGCGCATCGGCGCTGCCCCCCCTATTTATGAGTTCGGCCCCCTGATCTACATGCAGGGATGCGGGACCATGGATTCCAGTGGGGGGCGTTTTGTTTTGAAACACATGATTAGAGCCAGAGGCTCGAACAGGCAGAGCATTGCGCCCAAAGCTCACCCAGTTGCGTGACGATAACAAATTAATATTCGTTATCGCCACACTAGGGATGAGCCGAACACCCCTGGGTTCGGTTTGCACCAGAACCTGCGAACAGACCAAAAGTTTGTGTGAACTTTAGAACCCTGTTAAAGTCTATGGGACTTGAACATTTGAAATCTAAAGTAAGAATTTTAAAGGCTAATATGCAAGTTATTGTCCTAAAAAGTGTTTGGGGACCCGGGTCCTGCCCCAGGGGAGTGTTTGGGGACCTGAGTCCTGCCCCAGGGGACATGTATCAATGCAAAAAAAGTTTTAAAAAACGTCTTTTTTCAGGAGCAGTGATTTTAATAATGCTTAAAGTGAAACAGTAAAATTGAAATATTCCTTTAAATTTCGTACCTAGGGGGGTGTATAGTATGCCTGTAAAGTAACGCTTGTTTCCTGTGCTTAGAACTGTCTCTGCACAAAATGTAATTTCTGAAGGAAAAAAGTCATTTAAAATCACTCGTGGCTATAATGAATTGTCGGATACCAGCAATACAGAGAAAAGTAATTCATAAGAAAAGAATGTGTGGGGGTCCCCCCAAATTCAATTATCAGGCTCTTCGGGTCTGGTATGGATATTAAGAGGAACCCTGCGTCAAATTAAAAAAAAAATTATGTGGGGTTCCCCCCAAAATATCCATTACAGACCCTTCAGGTCTGGTATGGATTTTAAGGGGAACTCCACCGCAAATTTAAAAAAAAAAATCCCGTGGACCCCCACGCATTTTTTTTTTTATGAATGACTTTTCTCTGTATTGCCGGGAGCCGACAATTCATTATAGCTGCGAGTAATTTTAAATTACTTTTTTTCCTTCAGAAATGACACTTTGTGCAGGGACAGTTATAAGCATGGGAAACAAGCGCTACTTTACAGGCATACTATACACACCCCCTAGGTACAAAATTTAAAGGAATATTTCACTTTTATTGTTTTGTATTGATACATGTCCCCTGGGGCAGGATCCAGGTTCCCAAACAATTACAATAACTTGCATATTAGCCTTTAAAGTTAGCACTTTAGATTTCAAACGTTCGAGTCCCATAGACTTTAACAGGTTTCTAAAGTTCACACGAACTTGCCGCGAACACCCTAAATAGTTCGCTGTTTGGCGAACAGGCAATGTTCAAATCGAACATGAGTTCTACTCGAACTCAAAGCTCATCCCTACGCCACACTAATCCTCCTCACATCCAATCAGGAAGCGGGTCTGAAACCTGTCACCTGAGCCGCAATCCCTGTCACAACAACAGGACACATGAAGCTGTCAGCAGGCTCGTCTGTCTTACCTCCAAGGATTGAACTCTTTCTATCCATACAGGTAACTCTATTACAGGAACATGTGTTATTCACATTCCCACTAACCTATCTTGATCAGGCTCGATTTTATATACATATATATTTTCTCTACTAGATCTCTGCACGATCTGTGCCTATCTGGCTTATTTTCCTCTGGTTGATATACATATGGATGATCCTGGGGCAAACTTTCCGCAGTCTCCTTTGTATATAATTAAAGGCTTCTGTGACGGTTATTTCCATTGGTTCTACTGAGCAACTGTACAAGCAAGGTATCCAATTGTAAATTTTTGGTCTTTGTTGATAATGTAACAACGAATATTGACCCTACTCGTTTAATTTATTTATTGCTATATACTTTTTCTCTACCAGGCTCCTTAAAGCGGATCTCCACCCTAAAGTGAAGATCCGCTGATCGGAACCCTCCCCCCCTCCGGTGTCACAATTGACACCTTTCAGGGGGGTGCAGATACCTGTCTAAAGACAGGTATCTGCAACCACTTCCGGCCCGCAGTCTCGGGCAGTCTTGGCGACATCCCGTCGCTCCCCGTTGTATGCTGGGAACTCTCAGCTCCCAGCACACAGCGGGAGCCAATCGCCGGGCGCAGCGCGACTCGCGCATGCGCCGTAGGGAACCGGGCAGTGAAGCCGCAGCGCTTCACTTCCTGGTTCCCTCACCGTGGATGGAGGGGGGAGCAGCAGGGTGACGAGCGATCGCTCATCCTCTGCTGCGGACGCCGCTGGACTCCAGGACAGGTAAGTGTCCTAATATTAAAAGTCAGCAGCTGCAGTATTTGTTGCTGCTGGCTTTTAATATTTTTTTCTAGTGAACCATCCGCTTTAATACACTGTGGTCTTGTCTCTTTTTGTCGATACCACTGCATACTCAGTCCCCTAGCAACTGTGTGTTGTTGTTTCATTTATTCTTCAAAAAACATTTTTTCATCTTTTTTATTTGTGGTTTTGACATTTAGTATTGCCTGTCCAAAAGCTCCTGAGGAAGCTCTCGGTAGAGCGAAACATGTAGAGCAAGTACAAAGTCAATACTAGAATTGGTCTTCCTGTAATGTATTTGGAGATCATCATTTATATATTCTCTGAATGGTTTTTATATTTATATTTATTGTCTAAAAAATTAAATTATTTTTCTATATTATCAATTATATTCAACTAGCACCGCCATAAAAGTCCCCAGGGTTTCTGGTACCCTCCCCATTTCCCTTATCTATTCTGTCACCTTATTGGCTGAAAGGACAGGTGATCCTATTGGATGCCTAGTAGGAGGAAAGAAGAGATGCACGACGGGAGCATGGAGGACACAGGAGCCCCCACCTGACCCACAGCTCGCTGCCCATCCCACAGCTCATCGCTGTCACCCTCTGCCTGACCCGCTGTCTGTTCCATAACTCACCGCTGTCACCTGCTGCCTGACCCGCCACCAAGATGGGGTAAGTGTCAGGCAGGAAACGAGCGAGCAGGCGGGGGTGCTGGTTATGCACAACCGGGGGTGGTTGTGCTGGTTAAGTGAAGTCAGTGGTGCTTGTTTGCCGCCCCCTCCCAAAAAAAAAAAAAAAAAACACCAGCCACCACTGCATCAGACATGCTTTTTTAATGCACTCTGAATGACAGTCAAAGGACCTGTCATGAAATCAAATGGTTAGCTGACAGTCTTGTTATGTTTAGGTTTGCTTTGCTTTGTTTCAAAAATGATTCCCTATGTCGCTTCAGAGCCTCCATAGAAGTCTATAACAAAGCTCACTTACAGCACCTGCCGCTTTTGAGAGGCTTTTATTCAGCTTTAGGTTTGCTTTGTTTTGTAGACATTGCAGGTATGAGATATCCCAGGATGCATTGGAAAACCAACATGGGAACTGGAAAGACATCATCAGCAGTCACTTCTGGTTCATGTGTATATATTTTGGAAGTGTTTGGAGCAGACGCTAAACATCTGATACAAGCTTTCAGCAGCATGAAGTTGAGCATGGTCGGGACTGGAGTGGTGCAACTAGCAGAAAGCACATGGGGTGTGCAACATGGGAACGCTATAGCGGAAGGTGAACAGAGCTGGAGAGTGAGTGAGGCCCTGAGAGACAGAAACAACCAGCGCCCAGAGGCGATTTAGTTTGCATGTGCCGCGCTATATAAGTTTTTCATTCATTCATTCAGAGCTGGAGAGTGAAGACCGAGCGACAAAGGATCAGCAGAGTGGGCAGACCAGAGCAGGAGAAACTAGCAATGTCACATGTGGTGCACAGCATGGAAACAATATGGCGGGAGGTGAGTGGGGACCAGAGAGAGGAGGATCAGCAGAGGTGGGGGGTTACCACTGAGCAGGGGATAAGCAGAGCTGAGCGTAACTAATAAATGGGATCAGCAGAGCTGAAGGTTTCTATCGAATGGGGCATCAGCAGAGCTGGGGGTACCTCCTGAGCAGTAGATCTGCTGAATGAGGGTACTAATAAGCTAGGGATCTGATGACTGAGGTTACCAATGAGATGGGGGATCTGCTGAACAGGGGTACTAATGAGCTGGGGTTCTACTGAGCCCCTTTAAAACAAAATTTAAAAGCTTCATTAAAGCTTCAAAAAAGCATCACCGAAGCATCAAAAAAATAATGTCAAAACGATAGGTGCTTTAAAAGATAAGTATTGGATATATTTTTTTCAGTATCATACTTACCTAGGTGGATGCTGAATCTATCCCTCTGCGCCTCACTGAGAAGTGAGCCATCGAACATAGTAGAACTGATTTGAACAGTTAACTGGGGATGGGTTGGTATTATTACACCATCGGATTCCAGCAGTATGAACTCCATTCAGTTTATTAAAAACACATTTTCAATGTATGGTATTTGCACTGAGTTTATGCTGAAGGTTCCCTCCATCAATAACTATGATTCTTTAACAGTCACAAAATCAACTGCTAAGGTCATACTTGTATACGGAACTAAAAACAATGTTTTTCATCTACATCAAAATACAAATGTGTTAGACATATCAGGTAAAGTGTGGATCAGCACTGCAGACACAAGTTTTAACCACTTCAATACCCGGCCATTGACAATTGACGGCCAGAGATGGGATCTCCCATCCTAAGTGGCCGTCAATTGACGGCCTGGGCTTTGCGGGTGGATATCTGAATGATGCCTGCAGCCAGAGGCATCATCCAGATATCCTCTTCTTCAGCCGGCGATTCTGCACGACATAAGAACAATCATAGTGACGGTTCCGCCGCTTGATCGTTTTTACAGGCCGCGGGAGGGGACATCCCCCCCTCCCGCCCCCATCCGGTGCTTCTCCGGGCCCTTCCGTGCCTTCGGGGGCCCAGAGAACGAATCGTCCGGCGTCGGCAGGAAGCATAGAGATGACGGGTGACCAGATGGTCACCAGTCATCTCTATGACCGTCGGAGGACCCGGGCGCGATGTGATGATGTCACGCCCGGGTCCCCGTAAGTAAACAAAGCCGCGATTGCGGCTGTAAGCAACCGTTCATGAGATCGGTGAATTTTTTTTCCACCAATCTCATGGTTTCCAGCCTGGAGGAGAGATGTGAGGTCTTATTGACCCCGCATCTCTCCTTAAAGAGGACCTGTCACACACATTTCCTATTACAAGGGATGTTTACATTTCTTGTAATAGGAATAAAAGTGGAAAAAAAAAATAAAGATTGAAAAAAAGTGGAAAAATAAATACAAAATAAGTCAAAAAAATAAATAAAAGATAAAAAAAAAAATTAAAACGCCCCTGTCCCCGATAGCTTGTGTGCAGAAGCGAACGCACACGTAAGTCCCGCCGACATATGTAAACGTTGTTTAAACCACATAAGTGAGGTATCGCCGCGTGCGTTGGAGTGCCAGCAACGAATCTAGCACTAGATCTTCTCTGTAAATCTAAACTGGTAACCTGTAAAAAAAAAAAAAAAAAGCGTTGCCTATGGAGATTTTTAAGTACCGAAGTTTGGCGCCATTCCATGAGTGTGCGCATAATTAAAGCGTGACATGTTGGGTATCTATTTACTCGGTGTAACATAATCTTTCACATAATACAAGAAAAATGGGCTAACTTCACAGTTTTGTTATTTTTTTAATTCATGAAACAATTTTTTTTACCAAAAAAAGGCGTTTGAAAAATTATTGCGTAAATACCGTGCGAGATAAAACGTTGTAATGACCGTCGTTTTATTCCCTAGGGCAGGGGTAGGCAACCTTGGCTCTCCAGCTGTGGTGAAACTACAAATCCCATCACGCCTCTGCCTCTAGGAGTCATGCCTGTGATTGTCAGAGTCTTGCAATGTCTCATGGGACTTGTAGTTGCAAAACAGCTGGAGAGCCAAGGTTCCCTACCCCTGCCCTAGGGTGTCTGCTAAAAAAAACATATATAATGTTTGGGGGTACTGCGTGATTTTCTAGCAAAAGAATGATGATTATTACATGTAGGAGAGAAGTGTCAGAATAGGCCCGGTATGGAGGTGTATAAAAGCCCGGTATTGAAGTGGTTAATATACTCTACAATAAGAAAAAAGTTGTCAGTAATGGGTCATTGCATTTTATTCTAAGTAAAAGGGAAATCCCAGACTTTCACAACTTCTTGAAGGAGGTGGATTAAAAAAGGTTTCCTCAAGGAAATACATATTCCGCCCGGTGGAATGAGCTTTGTGCCAATCGCTGCTCATTCACAGAGACGAGACCCTTGCTAAATTTGCATTGCAATTTAAAATTTCAGGCCATGAGTTATATGGTTTATAATTCTGTCTATGCTTTTGGCCATGCTCTGCGCAATATTCTTCTTTTAATCTCAAAAATATCAGAGAAAAACTAAAAGATAAATATACAAGAGAATCTATCAAAGATATTGTACTACAAAATGTAAGAAAGGGCAAAGAATATAATTAACAAAGTAAAACTACTAATATTCGATCAAAAGGCAGGAAACCAGATCCATAAACCTGGCAGTGTCATTTTATGATCAAATCTGAAAGATAAAGACAATTAAGGTTAAAGTGGAACTTTACCCTAAAGAGGAAATTCCACTTTAAATAATTCCCCTCACTCTCCACTCCCCAATAATATTGGCAGTTTTTCTTGGGGGGGCGCTAGTGAGTAACTTTCTTGCAGGTACCCACTCTTTCTTCCACTGGAAATCCCCTGATGAAGTCACGTGATGTGACGATACATATGGATTGGAGCACCGGGTACAGACAGAGTCTGAAGTTTTAATACGAGTTCGGCTCTCGTAGATGTTTTATTCTACTTCACTACTTAAATGTGAGTTTTTTTTATCCGTTTTTTATTTATCCATTATATGGATTCACGCTCTTTTTCGCTCTTCCTAATGCTCCTATGATACATTGAGCCTTGCCATTTGGACATATGAGGATCAGATCATACTCTCACTTGTATAGCTGACACTCTGAGGGTCATACAAGTTCGGCACTCATGGATTTATGCCCACTGTCCTTTCATTCATGTGAGTGCATTTTCTCAAATATTTACCTGTTCGAGGTACCCTCACAGTGTCACACTATATGCATTGCATATATCTTCTCTTTTCCATGACACACATTGGCCGCTGAAAGCTGTCTTAGGAGTCAGGAGGAGGTGTTTTATCAGCCCACTTATCCAGCTGCGATCAGTATCTCTGTTAGCGGTCTGGACAAACAGCCGTGAGGTGAGCTGCTAGCACACTCAGAGGCGTCATCACTGACTTCAAATGATTTCATTTGTGCACGTTGCATTTTGGGTGGAGGTGCTTCATCTAGACACTGTTCTGTGGAGGAATTACTGGACTGCTAGATCTGATCCTTATTTATGGACAGGACTTTATCACATGTGTGACTTTTGATAGTTTTGCACTTTTTTCCACTTATTTTATGCTAGTTTTGGTGTTTGTATATGTAGTAGCCATTTTACTATGTATTTTCACTGTTAAATCTTTACAGGATTATAGGAGTTTGTTCACTTTCATCTGTATTGTTCATTGAAGTATCATCAGACACCTTTTTTTTTTCACTGTTTAGTTCACACACGATCCCTTTACTTCACATTCCCTTTTCACATCCCCTTCCCATTCCCTCCCCCACAGCGCAGCTACCATACTTCACATTGATACCCCACTGCCCATCCCTGCTCGCAACCTTCTGGAACCTGCGACGTGTTCATTTACAAAGCGCAGCACAACTTGCGCATGTGCTTTGGGAAGACAGCTATGAAGCCACAAAGAGTAACAGCTGTATTCCCACAGTAAACATGCCGGTGCTTGGGATTCGAAGACTGATAAAGAACCAACCTGGGTGAGGCAGTCCTAGATCCTGAACAGGTAAGTGTTCGTATATTAAAAGTCATCAGCTAAACTATTTTTAGCTGCTAACGTTTTATTTATTTTCAGTGACTGAAGAACCTCTTTAAAAGGTGCCTAGCTTAACTGTAAAAAAAAAAAAAAAATTGATATATATTATGTGTTGTCGTGCCTAAAAAGTCCAAGCTTTATATATCTACTCTTTCTTGTATCTAAACTCAAACTTCAAATGTATTCTATTCCTCCTGAGCCAGCCATACATGTATTAAAATTTGGAAAGGGTCAGCAGGGACAGGCTGAATTTCAATCCATGTATGGGCAAGGTAGTTGTACAGAAGTCGATGTTTGTTGCTCAAACAGCATCGATGGCTATAACCAGCAGCGCAGATCATGGATTTCTGACGGCAGGGATGTCTTCCCGTTGTCAGGATTCAATAGCGCATCAGGGAGAATTCCCCTATCCCCATTGAATGTGTGGATTGGGGGATCGAGTCATTTATTTTCCCTTCAACTCGCTGGTTGAAGGAAAAAATAATGTCTCATCTGTGGACAGCCTTATCAGTTCGTAAGATGTGGTGGCTGCATACGTTTTCAGTTTTCATATACCTATTACTTTATTTTAACCTGGTGTTCCTACCAAAAACATCTATCTCAGGGTAACAAAAAGTGCATGCTGTGCATCTATGAGGTGCAATGTTATCACCAAAGCCTGCTCACTCGGCAGTTGATGGCAGTTAGCAGGACAGTCAAAAGCTGGTAAGCAACAAACCGATCAACAGGGGATACAAGGCTGGTAAAGCAGCAGTAGCTATAGTGTTAAGCCAGAGAGCAATGACAGAGGGGGATAACCCTCAATGACAGAGGGCTGGCTTGAAACTTCCAATCCACTTATAGGTGAATTCAGGAAAAAGGGCCCTCTGGCAGCTGCTATCATAAAGGACCGCCGAGTAGTGTCCCAGGATCATGGAAAACGCCTGTGCCCAGAAATTCCAAAAATCTGAAAATTTGGATTTTTGAATTTCCGAAAATTGAAAAATTCGGAACTAATTTGTCAAAAACTAATTTGGAACTAAAACAAATTGCAAATGTCTACGAGCCGCCCTGTATGTGCGCCTTTGGAGCAAGCCAGCACAAGTGACCCCAATGAGAGCGGCTCTCGCTGGGGACACTTGCCAAAGAGGCGCCAGGAGCACCGGCTGGGGATCCCAAAAGAGAAGGATCTGGGCTACTATGTGCAATACTATTTTACAGAGCAGGCAAGTATGGCAGGTTTATTTTTTTTAATAAAAAAAATACAAAGCTTTAATATCACTTTAAATAACATTGGCTTTAAAATAATGCTGTTTCTTTCACAGAATGGATACGATTTTGTATTTTCTTTCCCTTCAGGTTCAGAGGTGTGCAAGTCCTGTCCACCTGAGGAATGGTCAAATGAGAATAAAACACAATGCATCACAAAAATTATAAGTTTTCTGTTCTACCAAGATCCACTAGGCATCTCATTGGCAGTAAAAACTACTAATTTCTCAGTGACATCTCTTGCTGTTCTAGGAATATTTCTAATATATCATGAAACACCAATTGCCAAGGCTAACAACAGGACCCCGAGTTACATTCTTCTCACCTCCATAACATTTTCTTTCCTTGGACGTCTGTTCTTCATTGGACAACCACAGAAATGGACGCGTTTGAGACAGCCTGTTTTGTGTGTGTGTGTGTTAGCTAGCATAAGCTTAATCTTTGCCTTTTTATCCCATGCGTTACCTGATACTTTTAATGAAGCCAAGTACATCACTTTCAGCATGCTCCTGTTTTTTACGGTTTGGTTTTCATTCATCCCCTGCTACCTGAGCTCTAAAGGCAAAGAGGTGGAAATACTGGAGATATTCGCAATTCTAGCTTCAAGTGCCTCACTGCTGATATGCATTTTTGCCCCTAAAGGATAAGGCCGGGTTCACACAGGTCCAACAAACGCTCCAACATTGGGAGCTCATGTCGCATGACGTGTGAAAATAAATGTTTCCCTATGAGAGCCGTCTTAACTGGTCTGACACAAGTCGGTCCGCCTTTGGATATGCTCCCTGTACTACTTTGGGCCCAATTTGGTCATTTTCACTTAGGGGTGTTCTCACTTTTGTTGCCAGTGGTTTAGACAATAATGGCTGTGTGTGGAGTTATTTTGAGGGGACAGCAACATTTACACTGTTATACAAACTGTACACTCACTGCTTTACATTGTAGCAAAGTGTAATTTCTTCAGTGTTGTCACATGAAAGGAGAATAAAATATTTACAAAAATGTGAAGGGGGTACTCACGTTTGTGAGATACTGTATGCAAGCTTCTTAGACAACCCATTCCAAAATCATGGACATTAATGTGACCTCCCCCCCCAACCTTGTGGGATTTACAGCCTCCACTTTTCCGGGAAGATTTATTAGTGTGTATGTTGAAACTTATCACCCTTGATGTTAGGGCTCTGTGCAGGCCAATCTGGTTCTCCACTGTAAACTTGTTAAACCATATATATATCTTTATGCACAGGGGCACAGTCATTCTGAAACTAAAATGGGCCTTCTCTAAACAAGGCTGGACATGCATACTTGGATTAAAGAAGAAGTATTTACAGTGCAGAAAATAAGTATTTGAACACCCTGCTATTTTGCAAGTTCTCCCACTTGGAAATCATGGAGGGGTCTGAAATTGTTATCGTAGGTGCATGTCCACTGTGAGAGACATAATCAAAAAAAAAAAATCCAGAAATCACAATGTATGATTTTTTTAACTATTTATTTGTATGATACAGCTGCAAAGAAGTATTTGAACACCTGTCTATCAGCTAGAATTCTGACCCTCAAAGACCTGTTAGTCTGCCTTTAAAATGTCCACCTCCACTCCATTTATTATCCTAAATTAGATGCACCTGTTTGAGGTCATTAGCTGCATAAAGACACCTGTCCACCCCATACAATCAGTAAGAATCCAACTACTAACATGGCCAAGACCAAAGAGCTGTCCAAAGACACTAGAGACAAAATTGTACACCTCCACAAGGCTGGAAAGGGCTACAGGGAAATTGCCAAGCAGCTTGGTGAAAAAAGGTCCACTGTTGGAGCAATCATTAGAAAATGGAAGAAGCTAAACATGACTGTCAATCTCCCTCGGACTGGGGCTCTATGCAAAATCTCACCTCGTGGGGTCTCAATGATCCTAAGAAAGGTGAGAAATCAGCCCAGGACTACACGGGAGGAGCTGGTCAATGACCTGAAAAGAGCTGGGACCACCGTTTCCAAGGTTACTGTTGGTAATACACTAAGACGTCATGGTTTGAAATCATGCATGGCACGGAAGGTTCCCCTGCTTAAACCAGCACATGTCAAGTCCCGTCTTAAGTTTGCCAATGACCATTTGGATGATCCAGAGGAGTCATGGGAGAAAGTCATGTGGTCAGATGAGACCAAAATAGAACTTTTTGGTCATAATTCCACTAACCGTGTTTGGAGGAAGAAGAATGATGAGTACCATCCCAAGATCACCATCCCTACTGTGAAGCATGGGGGTGGTAGCATCATGCTTTGGGGGTGTTTTTCTGCACATGGGACAGGGCGACTGCCCTGTATTAAGGAGAGGATGACCGGGGCCATGTATTGCGAGATTTTGGGCAACAACCTCCTTCCCTCAGTTAGAGCTTTGAAGATGGGTCGAGGCTGGGTCTTCCAACATGACAATGACCCGAAGCACACAGCCAGGATAACCAAGGAGTGGCTCTGTAAGAAGCATATCAAGGTTCTGGCGTGGCCTAGCCAGTCTCCAGACCTAAAACTCCGTGTTTCTCAGCGACAGCCCAGAAACCTGACTGATCTAGAGAAGATCTGTGTGGAGGAGTGGGCCAAAATCCCTCCTCCAGTGTGTGCAAACCTGGTGAAAAACTACAAGAAACGTTTGACCTCTGTAATTGCAAACAAAGGCTACTGTACCAAATATTAACATTGATTTTCTCTGGTGTTCAAATACTTATTTGCAGCTGTATCATACAAATAAATAGTTAAAAAAATCATACATTGTGATTTCTGGATTTTTTTTTTTGATTATGTCTCTCACAGTGGACATGCACCTACGATGACAATTTCAGACCCCTCCATGATTTCCAAGTGGGAGAACTTGCAAAATAGCAGGGTGTTCAAATACTTATTTTCTGCACTGTAGTTCCTGATACGACAAAGTACAGGTACTACTTTGTCCCATCTTCCACCTAGGTGCCCAATATCGCAAGCTGAGACGTCAGAAAGGGGCCCCCCCTTGGGGCACAGCTTCCGGACCAGTAAGTGAGCACCTGTCTCTGGCTCTCTGCATTTGCCTGAGGGATAAAGAAAAGGGAAGTTCCCCGACATAAAACTCTATATGCATGTTGTTATTAATGTGGAGAATCTAAATTCTACCCATTGCTGCCATGTCCTTGAAGTTGTTTCCTTAAGGCCCGCTTCTAAATCTATTGTCCTCTCCAGAGTATGCATTTCACTAATTTTGGATATCCATTCTCCAATTGAGAGTGTCCCCGATTTCTTCCAATTTCGGGCTATGGTTGTGCGTGCTGCCACGAGCATGTGTCTTAAAATGCCTTTCTTTATAGTTTTTATAAGTCCAGGGATCATAGAAAAAAAAAGCAACTAATACATCTAGTTGTGTATTAATCCCCATGTTTTTATGATGTACATTATAGATCTTGGTTTTAGAATAGCAACGCTTCCGGGCAATAATGCCATATATGAGACATTGTACCTTTTGCATTGTGACATCTCCAACATGTCTCCTCATTTTATGCATATCTACTGGGCATCTGTACCATCTTGTTAGGATTCTATAGTTTCTTTCCTGGTATATACTAGATATTGATAGTTTGTGCCATAAGGAATTCTCTTTCCCATTCCACTCTGGTAACGATCCTTCCCAGTTCTTCCTCCCATCTAGTTATAAATATTAGTTATTTTCCTACCCGAGTAAAAGTGAAATCAGGGGCCCTCAAACCCCCACGGATTTTTAGGGAGAAGATGTTGATATATTACAGATAGTACATGTGTTGGTCTTTCTTCCTGTATTAATAGCTGCTCAAACTCCGTGACCGATCTATCTAGTACCCCATTTTTTTTATTAATGATTGAATATATGTTTGGATTTGTTGATACTGTATCCACTTGTTTCTGCATTCTAAACCAAAGAAATCTATCGGGGGAATTTTGCCTTCAATCAGGATCTGGACCAGTCTTGTATACCCATTTCTGCTCCATTTTAGGAAACTTGAGGCGTTCATTGCTGGTGGAAACGCATGGGTTCCAAATAGGGTTGTCATAGGCCCAATCTGCGTGGACCAGTTCTCATTTTTTTTTAACATTGCATCTCATACCTTTAATATGGAGGATATCAACAACAGCATTTCTTTCATTTGGGGGGGGGGGGGGGGGGGGGAATGTGTTATAGAGTACGATTTATACATGGTAATGATTTAAGTTTAAATTTCAAAAACAACATCTTCCTCTAGTTTCACCCACTGCTTAGTATTTGCACTGTGGAACAGTCTACTATTCTTCCCATAAATACTGTATACACAGATCCATGTCCTGTCAGAGGAGACCGATATGTGTTCCTCTGTACTGGGAACACACATTGGTCTCCTCCCCTTGCGAGTCCCCCCCCTCTACAGCTAAAATCCCCTAGGGAACATACTAACCCCTTGATCGCCCCCTAGTGTTAACACCTTCCCTGCCAGTCACATTTACACAGTAATCAGTGCAGTTTTATAGCACCAATTGCTGTATAAAGGTCACAAAAGTGTCCAATATGTTCGTCGCAATGTCACGGTCACAATAAAAAAAATAAAATAAAATAAAACGGTTTTCTAAGTGCTTTATTTTCGGTCCAACACGACTAACAGTCAACTTGAGGTAGACAGGATAGGTTGGTGAAAAGAATAACTTTGCAGATTCAGGCTATGGATAACAAAACAAAAGCAGTCCTGCTTCTAGAGTATATTCTCTTCTCCCGTCGCCACTCTCGCCGGAGTGGGTGCAGTGCACCTGTACAGGCCTGGCAGCCAGAGTGTCACTGAGAATGCTGAGAAGGAACAAGTCTCTGCCACCGACTTGGCTCTAGAAAAGTAGTAAAGGCCTCTGCCACAGGTCCGATACTTGAGAGCAATAGAGCGTATCCTTTTAATCAATTCCTCTTGAAGTGCGGGGAACCCAGTAAGTCACTGGGGCCCCTCGGCAACTTTAGTTGCTCTGAGCCAGGAGGCCCAGAGTAAAAGAACTCTGTGTAGCACTGGGCCCCGGCCAGATAGGCCATAGTGATGGGGCCCGCGACGTGCGCACACCTTGAAGGTGGGTGCCGCACCTGGAACCCGCGAAGAACCCCCAAAAAATGGCGTCTGCCACAGATATACCCTCCCCCAGCATGCCCCGCGAGGGAAACACTCCTCCAATTTGCTGCTGGGGAAAAGTGGCTCTGCCTGAATCCCTTTGGCGCCACCTGCCGCCCAGAGATGGAACTGCATCCCTGGAGCACAGAACGACCCACAGGATAATTCAGGGCTGACAGCAGCCTAATTTAGCATAAATCAACCTGGGTGAGAGCAAATAAGTCTCTCACCCAAATAAATTTAAACAGCGTCTCTTACTGACAGTAAGGAGGCGCTACACCTATTTTGTAGATGCTATAACTTTTGCGCAAACTAATCAATATATGCTTATTGTGATTTATTTCATTTTTTTTTTACCAAAAATATATAGAAGAATACATATCGGCCTAAACTCAGGGAAAAAAAAAAGTTTTAAAAAAATTGTGATGTTTATTAAATCAAAAAGGTAAAAAAAGTGTTTTTTTTTTTCAAAATTGTTGCTCATTTTTTGTTTATAGTGCAAAAAATAAAAAACGCAGAGGTGATCAAATACAACCAAACGAAAGCTCTATTTGATTGGGGGGGGGGGGGGAAACCAAAGATTTCATAACTACGCAATTGTCATTCAAAGTGCAACCGTTATTCTTCAGTATTTTGGGCTTCATATCTTTTGTGGGTTTTTTTTTTAAGTTTGGGATACTTAAAGTGGAGCATTGACTTGCTACTGGCAATCTGTTCTTTGAGCTGCTTTTTGTTTGTAGCTCACTACTGTTTATTTTGAAAGAAAAAGTTCAGTGTGCACCTAAATCTTACAATATATCACTCACATTCACGACACCCCACTATCCCCATAGATCAATATGTTAGTCATACACCAGTTAGGCCTATTAATCCCCAACTAAAACTTTCCTGCGGCTAACAAGTTTTACAGTGCTGTAACCTCTATAGTGTCTTAAATTCTTGTAGTAAAACCTTTCATTATACTATGTCTCTAGCACATTTTGCGCAGTCTCCCTCATTAAAGTCGACGTTTAGTTAGGGTTGCCACCTGTACAGGAATGACTGAAAGTCCGGGGGTTGACACTTGTGCCTGGGTTTCTGACCTCCTAAAATCCGACACAGGGCAGGTGCCACAATAAGGCAGCTGCCTTAAGGTTCCCGGCTGGGGGAGAGGTAAAATGCCCCCTTGCCATGGCTGGATTAATGTAGGGGCTCAGGGAGCTGCAGGGCATTGCATGAATGGTGAAGGAGCCCGGTCTGGTGACAGCAGGTGCAAGGAGTTCATGTTATCAGCACACATCAGTAAGTTAGAAGCTCACTGGTATTCTGGCAGAATCAGGTATTTTTTCGTAAAACATCTGCATTTTACATGGATAAAGCAAGGGGAATGTGCACGTACTGCAGAGATGACTGCTTTTATTTTGCCTACATCGAGTTAAGGGGTTGTAAAGGTTAATTTTCTAAATAGGTTCCTTTAACCACTTAAGGACCCCTTCACGCTGATACAAGTTGTCAGAAGGGCACAGGCACGTAACTGTACGTTGCCTTCAAGAGCCCAGCTGTGGGGGTTGCAAGCGTGACCTGGTCCGAAGCTCAGTGACCATGCCCCCCAATCGCCGCTGGTGTCCCACGATCGGTAACAGAAGCTGAAGAACGGGGAGAGGTGTGACACTGATCGTCTGTTCCCCGATATAGGGGACGATCAGTGACATCACATCTACAGCCACGCCCCCCGTAAGAATCACTCCCTTAGGACACACTTAACCCCTTAGCGCCCCCTAGTGGTTAACCCCGTCATTGTCATTTTCACAGTAATCAGTGCATCTTTATAGCACTTTTCGCTGTGAAAATGACACTGGTCCCAAAAATGGGTCAAGAGTCCGCTGTGTCCGCCATGTCGCAGTCACGAGGAAAAAAAAAAACCTGCTGATCGCTGCCATTACTAGTAAAAAAAAAAAAGAATTGTTAATAAAAATGCCATAAAACTATCCCCTATTTTGTAAACACTATAAATTTTGCGCAAACCAATCGATAAATGCTTATTGCGATTTTTTTTTACCAAAAATTAGAAGAAGTATATGTATCGGCCTAAACTGAGGAAAAAAAAAATGTTTAGATCTTTTTTGGGGATATTTATTATAGCAAAAAGTAAAAAAGAGATTTTTTTTTCAAAATTGTCGCTCTATTTTTGTTTATAGCGCAAAAAATAAAAACCGCAGAGGTGATCAAATACCACCAAAAGAAAGCTCTATTTGTGAAAAAAAAAAAAAAAAGCCAATTTTGTTTGGGAGCCATGTTGCACGACCGCGCAATTGTCAGTTAAAGCGACGCAGTGCCAAATCACAAAAAGGGGCCTGGTCCTTAACCTGCATAATGGTCCGGGTCTTAAGTGGTTAAGCTAGTGCATTATTGGTTCACTTACCTTTTCCTTTCAAAGGCTTTTTTTCTGTGTCTGAATTTCTCACTTCCTGTTCCTCCTCAGTAAGCTTGCCCCCATCATCTAAGCTGTTCTGGCTGGGGGTTAGTCAGCATGCTCGCCCTCTCTTGGGACTACATTCCTGTGGGGAGACGCTGTGTTCACATGTGACTGCTCAGTACTTAGGCTTAAAAGTGGCATGGAGGCAAGTATGTAACTGTTAAATAAAAGCTACTGCACCAGGGAAATGTATCACATCTGTAAAGAGGCAGCATCCTGATGCTCCACACATGGTCATATGACCAGCAATGAAAACTGCAAGAGGGATTACCGGTATATGCCAGAAGCAGCATTTGATAACCAGGTGGTGGAAATTCAAAATAAAATCTATATTATCCATATTACAAGGGATTTATTTAAATTAAAAAGCCAATAAGTAACCAGACATTAGTTTATATGTAACACTGTATTTTAGTTTGCATTGTTTATATGCAGTACATAAAAATGTAACACAAATATGAAAAAATACATCATGTCTATGTCATCTGCATTATACATTACAGAGATTAACAGAGCTATAAAAATGATAATAGCACCAAGCAACCGTTCATTGAATGGGTCACACACACAACTCAAATGTGCCCAACTTAATGGACAGAGCGTGTGAATTACACTAAAAGCCCAAAATAAATTACATATAAAATCATGATGAAGTACCATGGCAAAATCAAATGAGTCAAACGTCATCAACATAAATTTTGTAACATAATAAAGGAACCACATTTTCTTTCATTCGTTTTGACAAACAGATATCATCAAGTTGAAAATTAAATGCATTTTAGTGTCTTAATATGATTGCTCCCATACGGACTCCCAAATTACTTTTAGTGCCCACTTTATAGATTACTTCCAGAGAGAAATTGTAGACAAAGTGCTTTGGCTGTGCGATCAATCCACAGACAATGTTACATAACCGAACAGCGGTCCTCAGTTCCTTTATAGCAACAAGCAATATCTTAACATTTTGCATTAAAACAGTTAAAAAAAACAACATAAAAAAATAATGAAAACAAAGCAAAATACATATTTTAATATTAAAATCTTTTTGACCTTATGCCTCCATTGCTTTGAGGCATTACATAATACATTGTACAGACCATCTCAAAACCAAGTTACTAATGGACTTGGATTATTCTGCAATACAGACCATTTTTTTTTTACAGTCCTCCTAACCACATGGTGCTCCAACTTCTCTGCAGGTTAGGACAAGCTGGATATGTATAACCCTGAAGCTCTTGGGTTTCCCCCAATGACCATCCACCAATGGGCCTAGGATTTCAGATAGGCAAGCTGCTTGATATGTATCCCAATATGTATTACTGTATCCCAATTGACATCAATGAGAGTGCCTGTGTTCCATCAGATATGGCGACCTGTCAGAATTGGTAACGGAAGTGACGTTCCGTCGCTGCCATCTTGCTACACCCCACACTCCTCCACAGTAAGGATACACTGAGAAGGGGGCAAGCGAACATTTTGTTATACCCACCGGAGTTTTGCATTTCACAGTTATTTTCAACAGTAAAACATTAAAACAGTAAAGCTTACAACGTGAAATACACTATTTAGAAATCCGACGGACAGTTTCGATGTTGAATTTTAAAAGCAGCGGCCAACCTGCTGAACTCACAGGTTTGCTAATGTGACAGAACAGTGCTGCTTTTATAATTCAACATGAAAACAGTCTGATTGATTTCAAAATGTATTTCACCATATATGCTTAGTTTCCTGTTAAAAATGACTGTGAAAAGCAAAACTCTGGTGGGTGTAACAAGATGTCTGCTTACCCCCTTCTCGGTGTATCGTTACTGTAGAGGAGTGCAGGTTGTAACAAGATTGTGGCAACGGGACATAATTTCTATCATTTCTGACGGGTTGCCTAATCTGACAGAACACCTGCATGGAACACACTCAGCGTGGACATATGGTACATTACGCCTAGTGTGAATGAGGCCTTTAACTAGAGTTCAACTTTAAACCAGACAAAAAAAAAAAAAATAAATCGCTAACTATATGTCAGGACTGTGTCGCAGTCATAGGATTTCACCAGAACACTGTTCTGACCCGAGACAAAATAAGTGCAATTTCTTTGAAAGACTGCCTAGTATGGAATATACAAATGTATGTTCTACTGAAACAAATAAAACAAAAGAAAAAACAAACATACATAACAAAAATGTATGCAACAAAAATAAATATACAAATAATAATGTTACAAACATTTTCATTTAGGGAGGATTACAGCACCCAGGAATGATTTAAGTGGACCTTACAGAATTCAGGGGGTTAGAATGTACACTTTTCCTCTCACAAATACTATTGCTTCCTCTCTGTTCCAACAAGGCTAACCCCCTGATCCTCCAATTCTGTTAATATTGGCAACCACACTAAACTGTGCACATTACCAAATGTCAGGTTTGGTATGCTTAATATAATATTAGGGTACCCGACAGATCTCCTTATGATGAGAGGCAGGTTCATGTTCATTCTAACACTCCTAGCCTCACTAATCTCCCCCAACTGTCTAAAGAAGACCTAACATTTTTAGTCCACTTTAAAAGGTTATTTTTTTATTTGTTCTAAAGTGGATAGGTCAGCTACACAATATATAATAAAAAAAAAAATGTAACATATAAAGTCAGATATCCCCTTTCAGGGACATGGCCACAGTCACAGCCAGTTGCGCAGCGTTACTAAACATTGTCCATTATTGCTGTATTGTCCTGTCATTTCCTTGCCAATATATATCTAGACCTGAAGTGAAACTTCACTTTTTCAACCACCATTGACCATTTTAATCCTTATGTTGCTAGCGTTAATGAATAAGAAACCATATCATATTTACTTGTTGTAAACTTTAAATTTTTTCAGTTCCGTTCAGATTTTCAGGCCTAGGCAAATGTCATGCATCCCAGGAATCTTCAGGAGGGATTTTCACAGCCAAGCACATCCTCATGTCTGAGCTAAGGACAGATGCACTCCAGGGAGTAAATGCTACATGAATCATCTACCCTTACTCAAGATGGCAACCGCCAGAATTGCTAGGGGGTGAAATTCAAAAAGTTTAAATATGAAAAATGTATTAAAATATCGTTTTTGGTTTGTTATGCTCGGATGCAGTGTACTTTGCTCATTATTGCTTTGTCATTTTAAGCAGAAGTGTAATCTACTGCAACCTAACAGCAAGCATATTTTATTCTTGCTACTTTAAGTTTGAATCTGGTCAAGGCTTACAAACTGCACACTGCAAAACTTTCATTTTTGATAGATTTAAAGGGCAACTGTACACTAAAAAGGCATGGCTTGCCACTCGGAGCGGATACTTACCTCAGCCCTCGTTCCATCAATGTTCTTCTGAAAATGTACACACATGGTCAGCTCATGCACACTGTAGCCCTATTTTTTTTCCTATGGGAAGCTGTAATCAGTGGGACTGCTGCACAGAATGCAAAGGCCCGGTGATGATGCTTTGAAAAAAAAAAAAACTGTGGCTGGAGGTAGGGCCACATAGTAATTATGGCTGGAGTGGGAGGGAGGGGAAAGGCAAGTATCGGCCCTGGTGGGTGGTACACAGGAGGGAGGGTGGGGTCATAGCTTAAAAGACAACCTGTACATTTGTTCTACAGTAAGACCCCGGTTCACACAGGGGCGGCACGACTTTGGGGACGACTCGGCAAGGCGATCTCAAGAAGACTTGAGAGGCGACTTGCAAAATTACTTCTGTATTGAAGTCAATGCAAGTCGTCCCCAAAGTGATACAAGAACCTTTTTCTAATTTGGAGCGACTTGAGTCGCTCCATTAGAACGGTTCCATTGAACAGAACGGAGCGCAACATGTCAGGCGGCTGAGTCGCCCGACAAGTCACCCCTGTGTGAACCGGCTCTAAAGAAGCTTTATTATTAGAAGTTTTATTCATTATATTTAACCTATGGAAAAGGCTGCTTCCACTGTATGTAACCGACAGGCCACTTTTGAAGTTGCCTTACAAAAGGTTGTCTTCTTCAGCAATGCATAGTCATGCTGCATCCAGATTCCCAGTCTTTTTGAACACTTCATATTCCAGTTATAGAAACACCCCCCCCCCCCCCTTTTCCTCCCAGCAACAAAATGACAAAAATCAGGAACAGCATGTCGGTTGCAGCTTAACTAGGAAGGCTGGACCTTCCATTTCCCAATCAGCTAGGAGGTTGTCAAAACACTGCCTAACGCATGCGAATTATATTAGGCCTGCAAATTTGAATATTGAGCAAAACAACAATAATAATAATAAAATAAAAATAAAAGGAGAATCTGTATAGGATCAACATTCAAAGTTGTTGCGGATGCAATGCACAAAACAAAATAGAAAATGACAATAATTATGGATTATTAGTCTTAGAACAGTGAACACATTTGCATTGATGGGCAAGTCCACCAAAAGTGTATAACACAGTTTTGGATAGAAACTGAAATTTCTAAATCACTTTCTGGCTACAGCAATGAGGAATATAGACAGGAAAACCTCAGCCTAATGCCGCGTACACACAATCGGAAATTTAGACAGAAAACAACGATGTGAGCTTTTGGTCAGAAATTCCGACCGTGTGTAGGCTGCATCGGAATTTTTCTGTCGAAATTTCCGCCAAGAAAAATTTGAGAGCTGGTTCTCAAATTTCCGACAAGAAAAGTTCTTGGAGGAAATGCTGATCGTCTGTATGCAATGCCAACATGCCGAAAAAAAAAAGCCTGCTCGTAACCAATTCAACGCATTCTCGGAATCATTGAACTTAATTTTTTTGGGCTCGTACGTCACCGCATTCTTGATGGTCGGAATTTGGTGTGACCGTGTGTATGCAACACAAGTTTTAGCCATGATTTTATTGTCGGAATTTACGATCGTGTGCACGCGGCATACATTTCTGCTTATAGCTTCTAACCATCGATTACCAGAGTGCAAAAATCACAAGGATGTGGGAAATTCTTGTTGCAGCGTGATGAGGAGGCATACCACATTGTGATTTTTCTATTCCATTAAAAAGATGCTCTTCCTACATTCACAGATATTTCACTATATAGAAAATGGCTGTCTAATCAACCAAGGTTTTTTTCTACAAAAAAAGCTTTAAAAATGATATGCATGGTTGATCCATATACATGGATCAACCATGCATATCGTTTTAAAGCTTTTATTGTGCAGGCTGGTTGTATACATTACCTCATATTACTCCATATACTATGGAAATTGATGACGAAAGCAGCCCAAGCTGCGAATGCCATTATTAGGCAGCCTTCTGTTAGGAGAACTCCCCACTATAATTCCCATACAGATTGCATAGCCAGCTAAGGAATAAACTCATCAGTATCTACTCAAAACCAAGTTATCACACGCAGATGTACTTACTCTTCAAGTAGTCCAAGTAACCATAGTCACCTACTATCCGCATAAAATGCCTCGTTCCACTTGTCAATACCAAATTGCAGGGGATAGCCTGCGAATAAAAGGACTTCGCATTTGTTAAAAAAAAAAAAAAAAAAAAATTATACAGAAAAAAGGCATTTCTGTATTTTTAAGACGTAGTGTGGAGCATAGTGGTATAATATTATTAAATCACAAAACGCTAAAGAGTACAGTATACAATAATAAAGTAATGAATTTGACAATCAGCAAAAATGTACTGCATTGACATCGATTTACCACCAGTGAATGTTTGGTAAAGGTCACATTCACTGCTTCATGATATGCCCCCAGGGCCCCTTTCACACAGGCTTTTCAATCAGGTCTGCCTATCAGCTTTCCCGGCTGACCGGATTGGAAGCTTCATGGGCATGAGCATGCAAATAGAATTGTGCCCATTTACATCTGCCTACTTCAGAGTCTGTCCAGGTCCCCAAAAAAGGAAGAAGAAAAGGATACAGTCCTATCAAGACTTAAATGTGATGTATTGGAGGTAGCCTGATGTCCATTTACATGTGGCTGCCCATGGAGCCTTCATGGGTCCGATGTCAAAATGTGGACACAAACTGGATAGATGCAGATGTCACAAAACAGACATATATTCTTTTAGCCCCAATTCTGTTTGTGGATCCCCCACTGAACAGAGCAGCGTTGTTCATGAATCCTCTGCTGAATGGAGCGCAGTGCCCTGTGTGAAAGGACCCCAAGTATGTCAGTATATAAAAAAAAAAAAAAGTCATTACATAACCAGTGAGAACAAATAATACTTCCTATATTGAACCAGTAACATTAAAATATGGGTTCTTGCATAAATATTTAACGGTTTATTAACTTAAAGCAGCGCGATTTCAAAGTAGCAATGTCAGTAGATTTCAAGTGCTACTTGATAGACACCTGTGCAGCTCAATACACAGATGTCTATTGAAGTCGCACCTGAAAAAACAGCAAAAGTAGTGCAGGACCTACTTTTGCAAATCGGTGCGGCACCGCAAAATCAACGTAGCAACGATTAGAACAGTGCCATTGCCTCCAATAGGCTGCGACTTGTAATACCATTTGATCTCTCAAATCGCTTCAATGTGAACCTAGGCTCAGCTCTGGAGAACATTCCCTGGTAGAATGCAACTGCACAGTCTACTGACCTTTAGTAAATCAACCATCCAATGTTATAAATAAAAGTGGTGGTCACATGTCATGTAAAACATGACCTGTCTGATTATTTTTCCCCATTCTACAACGTTGTAAGGTCCATAGACATCCTGAATTACAAATCACAAATAAAACACAGTTGAATCCCATGATAAATGCTTAAGGGTCCCCGCTCAGGCCATCAAGGTCTGAAAAGTCTGATGCTGCATGATTAAGCCCACAAGCCTGGGTGAAACATGTTGAAGACAGGGTCTGGATGAATCAAGCAGAGGCTGCTTTTGCTTGCCAACCACTTGGGCCAGGTGAGGTGTGTGGCGGCCAGGCTCGCTCTTTCCATTTCTACAGCTGAATCGCAGATGCATAGGTTTGACTGGACCCTTCAAATCAACATGTAATGCAAAGAACCATACAGTTTCTCCCACTTTGTACAAAAATAAAATTAATACAGGTTTAGTGCTTTAACTGGGTAAAAGATCTGAGATGAAGACATCTGTGTCATTTAAACTAACAGTTTCAAGTATCACCCTTTGGTTAAAGTAGATAAAAGGGATGTTACACACAGAACTGACACCACTTTATCTAGGAGTGTCAGAAAAATTAAAATTAAATTAGGAGAGACACACAGTAAGTATCAGATAATTTGAAACGCAACTACCCACAGATTGGACACGATCAGTGCCCATGCTGGCTGATAATGGATCGGAAAATGGCAAAATTTCTAGACACTTATCAACTTCGATTCACCAATCACAGGGTAAACAAATGGTCATTTGAATAGATTGTTCCAGTATACATGCGACTGTAAAAGAAGTGTAGTACCAGGTATCTGCATAAACATACATTCAGCCACGGTTATCTGTTTATGGCAGTTATTGGACTGCCAGATAACATCCATGTACAGATTAAAACTGAGACTTCCGCCATCTACCAACGCTTGTGATTGTCTGCATTAGAGCCAATGGCAGAGCATGCAGTAAGCCCAATGATTGACTAGCAAAGGACTTCTACACACAGAGTATAGTGAAAGTGTTGTACTATAGAGTTGCATTCTGAATTTTGCCTCTACAAACCCTTCACTAAAAATACTGCAAGATAAAGCAAAAGTTCAATAAAAAAAAAAACAGAAGTTATTTACCTAATCCAGGTCACCATACCCTTAATGGTGGTCCTGTATTGTTGCTCCCCAAGTATTATTCCACAAAAGTCATGGTTTTCATACGTTGTGTTGGGTTGATGAACACCATCAAGTTTAAAAAAATAAATAAATGGATTTTTTAACAGCTAGCAGCCTGGTCATACATATGTGACCCCAGGAGCAAAAAGCTCACCGCCCACCCCTTAAGAAATAGGGTATGTTGTGGCCGACCCAGCGTATAGCTAGGGCCTGCTCACACTCGATGGCCGGACTGGGGGGACTACAAGGATCTATATTAGCCAGCCGGCAGTTGATCTCAGGATGAAAAAAATAAAAAAATATCTTTAAAAATAAAAGTTCTTCAGGACCATGGGCCAAAGGGGAGCCAGGTCCTGCTCTAATAGGCAGAACAAAAAACTGAGCTGCTCAGTGCAGTGAGAGAGGTCCTGGGTGGGGCTGTTTCAGCTTTGCTAAGGTTTACATGTTTTAACCAACATGTCTGCCTAGTCCTCTCCTAATAGACGGAACATAACCCTACAGTCAAGAGTATAAAAGGAAGCTGTGTCCATCCATGGACGAAAGAGAAATGTGATTTTTTTTTGGGGCCCAAAAATCATTGCACATGCGATCAGCAGACTGCTAGTGCCATGCAGGTCTCCTGCAGAACAGTGTATCTGTGTGCCTGTACATCCCGTATGGGCAAGCAGATACACTAAGAGAAAGTATTAGACTACCACAGTGCTCCACAGCTCCATGATAGATCATGGAGAACTACAACCCGACAGCAACAAAGGATGTAGGGGGGGGGGTTGAAGTTCATTCACACACAATCGTGTGAGCAGAGCGCCGCACGGCCGTGCCGATTTAAAAACAAAAAAAACGAATAGCTAGTACAGGGAACTTCTCCCCGTAATGCTGTCATGAAGGGTGGGGGGGGGGGGGGGCAGGAAATCGGGGAGCTGCTGCAGCATTGGGAACAGGTTACAGGTTCCACCCTAAAAACAGGTGCAATGTGTACCCTGTTCCCAAAAGTTAACTTATTTCTAGTTTGACACTTAGGCCTCGTACACACGAGGGGATATGTCCGCTGAAAACAGTCCGATGGACCGTTTCAGCAGACATCTCCGATCGTGTGTATGGGCTAGCGGACAGATTTGTCCATCGGACAAATTTCAAAGCATGCTTTGAAATTTGTCCGCTACAAACCTGTCCGTCGGATATGTCCGCTGGTTAGTACGGGAAACCAGCGGACATATCCTCCCACACATGCGTCGTATCCTGTGAATGGATCCGACGCATGCGCGCGGAAGGGTTTACTTCCTGGTGCGTGACGTAGCGGCGACGTGGCGGCGTCAATGTCACCGCCGCGTCACCGACACGTCACCGCACCGTCCGCCGGCGGGGAATTTGATCCGATGGTGTGTACACGCCATCGGATCAAACTCCAGATCGGACATATCCGATGGAAATGGTCCGCGGACCGTTTTCATCGGATATGTCAGATTGTGTGTACGAGGCCTTATATCCTTGGCTGTCTAAGCAGCCCACCAGCAGTTTTGGGAACACCGTTGACCACTAGGACAACAAACAGGTGCAATTTTCATGTCTACTATCCCAAAATGTGGAATAACCCTACGACTCAGAATTGTGATGGAACTAAGGAGACAACCTTCTGTCTTTAAACTGAATTAGATGAAAATAACTTTTTGAAGTTATCTGTATTAGAGTGCTAGACAACAGCCAGCAATAGAAATGATGCTGTGAATGCTGAAAATAGATGGATTTATGGTGATATCAATGATACATTTTAGGACCCACTCACAAGTCAGTGTTTAAAACCCTTCATTTTAAACATCTGCATTTTAGTGCACTTTAATGCTTTTTAGATGTGCTCTTTTGTCATTAACGTCTGTCAGGAATGTAGAGCTGGTAAAAAAAAAAAAATTCACAACGCCTACATTTAAAAATTCACAAAAGTATTCATTAAAGACCAGCCATCTACAAGAACATTTAAAAGAAAAGCTGTGTGAGAGATAAGGAAATATTTTATCATATTTACCTTTTCTATATTAGGATTTTAAGTTGTTTTGAAGCCACTGACTATTTTTGGGGGACCCAGGTGTATAAGGTTTGCATGATCAGCTTACCCTCATGACAACATTTCCGGCTCTTCAAAGTTTTCTCTGTCCATGACATTAGCCACGCGACTAAGGTTCTGTAATAAACAGAAACAGAAACAAGCACAAGAATTCTAACTCTTGCCATACTGTTCTAGTTGGAGATCTCTCATATAACACTCAGCAGACCATTCTTTAAAGCTTGGTTCACACCATTGCCGCGTCTCACAGCAGGGGCTTGGTGCATGCTGGTTTGACCTTTTTAGGTCCGATTTTTTGGCTGATATTGAATCCTGAAACGCACCAAAAAAGGCACACCGCACCAGAACCACTGCAGAGATGTGAACCGGCTCCATAGAGAGCCAGTCACATTCTCCTGCTATGCAAATTGGATACGGAGAAAAGTATGCAGGGAAACGCATAGGTGTAAACCAAGCCTCAAGGAATGATACCCTAAGCCAGTGTTTTTCCATCTCCAGTCCTCAGGGCACACCAACAGGTCATGTTTTCAGGCTTTCCATTATTTTGCACAGGTGATTTGATCAGTTTCACTGCCTTAGTAATCACCACAGCCATTTCATCTGAGGGAAATCCTGAAAACTTGACCTGTTGGTGTGCCTTGAGGACTGGAGTTAAAAAACACTGCCCTAAGCAAAGCCTATATAGGTCCATTTGTAATGGTAACAACATGGCCAAATTAGAGTGAGTATGCTTCACTTTGGCTTACAGAGGGGAAGTAGTAAAGTTTATAATCAAGTGAATGTCATGGACTTTGCAGAGCAGCAAGCGGGACTGATTATATTACGAGAATAAAATGGTCAAAAAAAAGTACCTCTTAGGCTAGGTTCACACCTGTGCGGCCGCACGGGCGGTGGTTTGCACATGCACAATAGCCCATTTTAATGAGCTACCATGCCCGCAACATGCAGGAAAGAAGTTCCTGCACCATTTTTTAAATCACAGCCCGCACTAAAACCTTGGTTCCCAGTAGGGTTACGATTTCCAGTGGGGGTAGCATGCAATTAGGATACCGCAGGTCCCACATTTCTCTGTGTGGGTGGTTGCGGCTGATGGAATTTTTTTGCGGGTCCCACAGTGGCACCACCCGCACAGATGTGAACCTAGCCTTATATTCACTGGACCCTCAGCTGTCAGTGGCTTCAAGGCAATAAAAAGAAACTTAACACACAGCAAAAAGTTACGTATAGTAAAAGATTCACATGGACCTTTTTTTCTTTAACATTTTTCTAGATAGCTCCTCTTTAAAGATGCATTTATATACATGATGTGCTTATGCATATGAAAGTCAGCATGTCCTAATACTAGTCACAATTCGGACTATAGATGTAGTTTAGTTGGGCATGTGAAAATATTAATGAGACATTTTTCATCTGAAAATTCCGGCAAAGAGCACTGCCAAAAATGTGGGGTTACTATACAACTGACTTGATTCTTGGAGATCCTCTAAAGAAAAAAAAGAAAAAGAAAAAATAATAATTTTTAGACCATTGTTATTGCTTGAGTCCTATCTGATAACTTCTGCCATATCCCATGACACTCATACATGTAAACATCCCTGTATGCCAAACATGCTTTGCACCTTTGCCCATCTTTGCAAACTTTATCTCTTGTGAGTTCTTTGGTGACGGATGAGGCAGGATTTCTGACTGAAGCGCTTATTGCATTGCTCACATTTAAAGGGACGCTCCCCAGTATGGATCCTTTGGTGTTGGATTAGCACAGAGTTCTGGATAAAGCTCTTGTCGCACTCATTACACTTATAAGGACGCTCTCCTGTGTGAGTGCGCTGGTGGGTGATCAGGTGCGAGTTACGGCTGAAGCTTTTGGAACACATCGTACACTTGTATGGACGTTCCCCTGTGTGAATACGGTGATGTTTAATCAGGTTAGACTTGACAGTAAAGCTTTTATCACACTCTGAGCATTTGTACGGCCTCAGCTCCCCTGGTTTGCCAGGTTTGGGTTCCATGTTCGCGTTCAAGAAGGATTTATTAAAGAAGAACCAGCTATAAGGACTGTCTATCTGCTGCACGGCTGTGATCGGGCTTAATGCTCTCCCATCAGAGCTAGGCATTACAAAGCCATTGGGGGATGTATCTCTTGCTATCCACATAGTTGCAGGATATAACTCTGCATTCATATTTTCACTGAAACACTGGGAGAGGTTATAGGTCATAGAAACAGGTTCTTGAAGGTTCAGTTGATTGTTCCATTTCCCTAGGTTTTCTTCTTCAATGTTCGTGCTGAGAGGGATATCATCTGTAAAAAGAAGCAGTGTGTCCAATCACAGAGACCAAAAAAAAAAAAAAAAAACAGTATAAAATATTTTTTAGGAAGGAAACTTCTTGTCTGGTGCCACCAATGCATTTCATGATTGTATATAGTTTCCATTTGCCTTGTCAACTAAACGCAATCTGTAATGCAAACACGGTTCGACAAAGTAGCTCACCCAGGCATTAAAAAAACTGCACTCTCATCCTACCTCACAAAAAACGTGTACACACTGCAGTCTACATACACTACATTACCAAAAGTATTGGGACGCCCGTCTTCACATGACCTTTAACGGCATGCCAGTCTTAGTCAATAGGGTTCAATATTGGGTTGGCCCACCCTTTGCAGCTATAACTTCTAAACATCGTGGACATCCTTCCCAGAAGAGTTGGAGTGTGTCTATAGGAGTGTTTGACCATTCTTCCAGAAATGTATTTGTGAGGTCAGGCACTGATGTGAACTAAAAGGCCTGGCTTGCAGTCTCCGCTCCAATTCATCCCAAAGATGTTCTATGGGGTTGAGATCAGGACTCTGTGCAGGCCCAATCAGGTTCCTCCACCCCAAACTCGCTCATCCATGTGTTTATGGGCCTTGCTTTGTGCACTGGTCCAAATCATTTGGCGTTTCTGCAATCCTTGCTGGTGTGGGGTTGTTTTTCAGGAGTTGGGCTTATTTCCAGTGGAGGGAACTCTTGTGACATCAGCATACCCAAGACATTTTGGACAATTTCACACTCCCAACTTTATGCACCAGTACGCAAACAGGACATAAGGACATAGATAAGCGAGTTTGGGGTGGAGGAATTTGACTATCCTCCACAGAGTCCTGACCTCAACCTATCAGTACACCTTTGGGATGAATTACAGCAGAGACTGCCTTTTCACCCAACATCAGTGCCTCACCTCACAAATGCGCTTCTGGAAGAACAGTCAAACATTCCTATAAACACACTCCTAAACCTTGTGGAAATCCTTCCCAGAAGAGTTAATGCTGTTATAGCTGCAAAGGGTGGGCCAACTCAATATTGAACCCAACGGATTTAAGCCTCGTACACACGATCAGACCGACATCCCACTTTTCCGTGGATTTTGGTCCAAAGGGCGTTGGCCGTGAACTTGTTCTGCATACACAAGGCACAACATTTTCAGCCAACATTCACCAAACCACATGGTTTTTCAGCTCTTTACCGCCAACCTTTGGACAACTTTTGCTATTGTTGTCTGATGTTTAGCATTGGTTCCGAGAATGCGTGTTTGTACTTTGGATTTTAGTTGGACGGACTTGCGTACACACGATCAGATAAACTGACATAACAGAATTATTGCCCAACAGTTAGTGAGCATGAACAGCCAACTTTTGTTGTCGTTAATTCAGCCAATAACTGTCTGATGGAGCATACACACGGTCAGATTATCCGACACAACATGTCCATCAAACAATTATGGCCATAAAATTAGATCGTGTGTACGGGCCTTAAGACTGGTACTCCACTAAAGTTCATATGCGTGTAAAGGCAGGCAACCTAATACTTTTGGTAATATAGTGTATATAAATCAGATCGATGCAAGCGTTATTGCATACACAGCAGAAAAATGCTGGCATACACATCCAGCCCAAATACAAGGCCCTACAGACGCCACTATAACCAGTGTAAACCTGAAACTGCTGAACGCTCCTACATGCTGCATTTATGCCCATCAAGCATTTTTCTCTGCCTAAAAGCTCCCCTGAAAAATACAAATGTGGTGGGGGTTTTTTCAGCCTGAAAAAACACTTCTCTGCACATGTCTGTAGATGCCCAAATATGCATGAACAAATTGGTTAAAAGAGTTGCTTATTTAGGCTGAAGAACAAAAGAATACTGCCAAAAGCCTGTATAAGAAGCATTAGTTATGCCCAGTGTGCATTAGGTCTTAAGTAGAAGTTCAGCCAACACCTAACAAGCTCTAAACCTACTCACAGTCATATTTTAAAACAAATCCATCTATCTAGCCTTGTAAAGCAAAAATCGATGTAATTACCAGTTCTGCAGCTGCTCTGGTCCAGTCTCAGGCTGAGATGTCAGCGGCGGCTTCAGTGTGTCAGAGTGTGCAGAACAGGCAGCCAAACAAACAATGGAAGCCCCATAGTAACTCTATGGGGGACGTCATTTCCCAGGCATTTCACAGCCATTGTCGATTGTCTCCTGTACACGGCATCCACCCCTGTAGACCGAATCGTCTTCAGAAAAGGTATGTACAGTGGAACCTCGGATTACGAGGATAATTGTGTTCCAGGAGAATGATTCTAGCCCAAAGTACTCGCATATCAAAGCGAGTTTCCCCCATTGAAGTCAATGGGAACGAAAATAATTTGTTCCGCATTGACTTTAATGGCATGCAAAACCGCATGCGGCCAGAGGTGGGGGCGCCAGAGAACCTCGGAAACAGCCGGAAAGGTCCAAAGACAGCTCGGCTGACCTCGGAAATGCTCAGGACATGGAGTATTTCCATGTCTTTCTGAGCATTTTCGATCGGCTCTGGCACCCCCCCTTCACCTCAGGCCAAACATGGTATGGCACAACGATTTGGCCTAAATCCTTCTCATTTTGCGAGACAACACCCGCAAACTGAGTTAGGATTTTTAAAAATACAGTGCTCGTATTGCGAAACGCTTGTTAACCGTGTTACTTGCAATCCGAGGTTCCACTGTATAACGATTTCTTCTTTACAGGACTAGATAGATTTGTTTCATAAAATGTGGCTGCGTGTAGGCTTAGAGTTAATTTTCGATGAACTTCCACTTTTAGGAAAATTATGCAGAGAGCTGTAAAGCCACTCAATTATTTATACACTATACCTAAAGCTGTTCAGGCCTAAAACTCATCTGGAGCCTCAGCAGGAAATTTCGGGACAGAGGTGGTGGAAGATCCGTGAATAGAAACGTCAGAACAAGAAAGTATTCAGGGGTTGGGTTTCATAGGACGATTACTATATAACAGGAACAGGCAGGCGAATTGTACATCGATGACTTTCTGTCCCAGTCTCCATTGATTGATAGGACACCCAAGAGGCATTAGGGGTTAATGGCTAAATCCTAGCATCTCACATCATCTGCCCAGGGATGACATGTGAAATATGAATATCCTTTTCGTCTTTTAGACCCCAGCAACACCAAGCAACATACACCTCTGTAGGACATTCACATCTACAGAATACACAATTCCTTGCTCTTTACTCCACAAAAGACACTATAGACACATACAGTATACAGTACCATCATCAATTCAGCACACAATTACTCACATGAACCATGATAACCATTAGTTTCTCCTTCTGAATCTGGGCTGGCTGATGAATATTGATCCTCATCCTGTTTTATTCTTGATAGATTGGCATCCATCCCAGAATTATCTAGTAAAATGTGAGCAGGTATAAACACAGCCTTTTATACTATTGAAAGTGGAGTTTAACAAGCTTATTTTTGTCACAAGCCCATATGACAGCCGTTCCATTGCCGTCCTTTTTGACTGAGAAGACAACTTATGCCTTGTACACACGATCGGTCCACCCGATGAGAACGGTCTGATGGACCGTTTTCATTGGTTAACCGATGAAGCTGACTGATGGTCAGTCGTGCCTACACACCATCAGTTAAAAAAACGATTGTGTCAGAACGCGGTAATGTAAAACACGACGTGCTGAAAAAAAATGAAGTTCAATGCTTCCAAGCATGCGTCGACTTGATTCTGAGGTTCCCTTTTTTTTAAACCAATGGTTAAATAACCGATGGCGCCCACACACGATCGGTTTGGACCGATGAAAACGGTCCATCAAGCTATTCTCACTGGTATAACCGATCGTGTGTACGTGGCATTAAAAAGGGGTTGTAAAGGTTTGTTTTTTAATTTTCTAAATAAGTTCCTTTAAGCTAGTGCATTGTTGGTTCACTTAGCTTTTCCTTCGATTTCCCTTCTAAAATGTTTTTTTTTTCGGTTTCTGAATATCTCACTTCCTGCTCCTCCTCAGTAAGCTTGCCCCCATCATCCAAACTGTTCTGGCTGGGGGTTAGTCAGCCTGCTCGGCCCCTTACTTGGGACTATATCCCTGCGGGGATGTAGTCCCAAGGGAGGGGGCGAACACGCTGACTAGTCCCCCAGCCAGAACCGCTCAGTTGATGGGGGCAAGCTTACTGAGGAGGAACAGGAAGTGAGAAATTCAGACAAAAAAAAAACAACAACATTTAGATGTGAATTAGCAGGAAAAGGTAAGTGAACCAACAATGCACTAGCTTAAAGGAACCCATTTAGAAAATAAAAAACAAACCTTTACAACCCCTTTAAAAACACATCATAAAAAGTATCCACATCTGTCTAACCTGTCCGGGAGTAAACGTTTGTGCATTTTAGAACCAAGAGGAAAGTAGAAGTGGTATAGATATAATGGAGCTTATGAGGTCCATAGGGTATATCTGGCACAAGGGTATTCCTAAACAAACTCAGGACAAACTGATGAAATATCTCCAACCTCACCTTAACAGAACTTGGAATTCTATCAATTACTTTGAGGGAACCATCACAAACGTATAGTTCTGCCATAGGAGGTGGCTGATGGTTAGGTAGTTAGTATCTAGCTTCTTACAGGTCTTGTATACTCCGACAGTGAGAGCTCCCTGCTGTAGTTCTTTTCTCTGCTCCTGTCCACCTGGGAGTTTGGAGTATTCCTGCCTATTGTGGAATGTTCCAGCACTATTAATTTATTTCTCCAGAATATAAAAATACATATATATTAATAGTTAGGTAGTATAGTCAGTCCCAAAGTTAGACACTGCACACTACGTGTGAGGTAAATGCCCAGGTTCTCATCCACAAAGAAAAAAAAATCCATACAAATGCAAACCAAGTATAGAGGCAATCAACATTTTATGGTCAATGTTTTGGTGTCTTGAGAAAAATGGACGTAAACAGTTTACATATGCATGTTTTAATGTCATGAAAGACAGATTAGCATTTTGTTAATATTTTGAGGAAGCTTAAACACAAGAGGTATTGGGGATTTTTTTTTAGGTGCAGAATAGCGTTACAAATAATATCAAAACATAGTATTAAAATATATATATATTTTTTTTTAGAGAGGCAAAATAAAAAATTGCTACAAGTAAACAATTGGCAAGTACAATAGAACACAATGCTAGCAAGACAGCGCTGTAAAGCATCGTACACACGGTCGGACTTTTGCCCAACCAACATCAAAATCCAGAACTTTTCGCATTTGTCCGACCGTGTGTTCCACCGGACCAACTTTTTTGGCTTTCATCGGACAACAAGTTGGGTCTGCGAACGGACCAACTTTCAGGCAACAAAAGTCCGATGGTGCAAAGTCCGATCGTGTGTACAGCAAACCATCTGACTTTTGGACGAATTACAAATGCGCATGCTCAGACCTAATGTTAAAATCAACCAACAATAGCAGAAGTTAACCAAAGGGTGGCAGTAAAGAGCAGAAAAACCACATGATGATGGGAAAGTTTTAGAAAAGTTTGCAGAAACGTCTGACTGTGTATGCTATGGGTGTGACCGGAACAAATCAATTAGGTCAAAAATCCAAGGGAAATTTTATTGGATGTCCTACCGTGTGTATGAGCCTTAAGATGGATTTTCCAACATGTTTCGCCCATACATCAGGCTTCTTCAGGGGAGGCTGTCCAGGCTAAACAGCCTTCCCTGAAGAACCCCAACATGTTGGGAAACCCATCTTACAGTGCTGTCTTGCTAGTATGGTGTTCTATTGTACTTGCCAATTGTTATTACTTTAAAAATAAAAAAATAAATAACTTTTAAAATACTAGATTTGATATTATTTGTAACACTATTCTGCACCTAAAAAAACCAAAAAAACACAATACCTTTTGTGTTTATCTACTTAATTTAGGGATGTGGTGCTAAAAATAAATTGGTGGGTAGCGGATCAAAAACCCTTAACAAAATGCTGTTGCTCTAATTATCTCTGCTGCAAGACCTGCGAGTGCCTCTATACCCGTTATGGATTGCTCTCTAACGTGTCACTGGTAAGCACAGAAGCGGTCAAAGGCAAAAAGTAGTGCAGAAAACTTCCTCTACCTCCTTTTGTGTTCACTAGTGACAGCGCGCTGCTTCCATCGACTCAGACACAGCGCCTCCCTGACCAGCCTTGAGGCAGCAACTCCTCCTGCAATCCTTGCTGGCAGAGGCAAGTAGTAGCTGCTCTTCTGCATCACCCCTGTTATCTGTCCTTTTATGCTAGGAAGGAGGTGGGGGAGCTCTGTACTTAAGGTGAAGTTGTGTCAATAGGGGGGATTTGCAGGAGAGCTCTGTAGTAATTTTGTGTTGTACACTGGCCTGTGTTACCCAATTCGGAGCCTTGTACTTTGTGTGATGTGCACTCCTGAACCCTGTCCAGGGACAATGCAAGTACCGGAACATGGCCAACTACTACAACAAAAGTACACATTCATTAACATGGTGGAAGCCGACTAAATAAATCCAACATTTTGGGTACAATAGCAAGGGCAGTTCATTTGCAAGGTTACATACATGAAAGACAACTACCTGTACTGGGACTTTCAGGTTGCTCCAAATCATCTGTAGAACAAGCTGTGTAGCGCATAACTTCTTCCTGTTTGATTTTTCGTAATATATTTGGATTCACTGTGGGGTAACCTGAAAGCATAAAAGGATTGTTGTGTGGAAAATGACTTTAAAGTGCATGTTCATTATTAAAGGATCAATATGAACATTAGAAGGACACTAAACTCTGGTTAAAAAATAAATAAAAATGATATTCTATTTAAGTATGTATTAACTAAAAAAAAAATATATATCTTCTATTGCGCTCAGGGTCTTCTAAATTAATCTTCTTTGTTGCAATAATCCAACTTCCATGTTCATTCTCCATGGTCCCACTGTATGTGGGAGCAGAGCCATCCTCTTTCTTACTCCCAGGACTAGGGACTATGGGACGTGTAATGTAGCATAGAGCAGTGCACATGACAACTACGGCGCACTGCTAATTTTAATCAGATGGGAACAAAGGGGAAAAGGAGAGGTCCAGGAGATCACCAGGAAAGTTACAAAAAAAAAAAAGAAAAAGTAAGAAACAGATTACGGGGCCATCAAGTAGTGAATGTGTCTGGATTATTTTCTTTAAATAAGCATATAATTCAGTATCACTTTCAGTAGTATTACATATTGATCTGATACCATATCTTGGTGCTAAAAACTTTCTATTTAAATCAACTAAAAATTCTGTAGCCGCTTTTTTTTTTTTTTTTTATTGCATAAAGATTTTGTTAAAACATTTTTAAAAGACAGAGTATAAGGACTCTTTCACACAGGCGGACCGTATGTCCACTTTTTCATCCATCCGTGTACAGATAAAAAAGGGACATACATTAATCCCAATGAGATTGCGGGTGTCAGCTGATGATCATCCGCTGACACCCGATCTCATCCGGGTCCGCAATCCTCCGATTCTGAAATCCTCCGATTCTGCAGACGGAGGAAAAGATGAGTTAGGCTTACCGGTAACTCCTTTTCTGAGAGTCTTCCAGGACAGCCCATGAGACCTAGGGCTCCTCCCACCAGGACAGGAAACACGTTAACCCCCACCAGATAAAAGGGCGGTCCTCCAGGCCCCATGCCAGTCTTCTCGAGAACCGTAGGACTTCCCTGAAAAACATATGCATTAATACACATAACTTCCATACAAAAACCGGGTGGGAATCCGGCTGTCCTGGAAGACTCTCAGAAAAGGAGTTACCGGTAAGCCTAACTCATCTTTTCTCCCAAGCGTCTTCCAGGACAGCCCATGAGACGATGAGCCAGAACTTACCAGTCTAGGGTGGGACAACTGCCTGAAGGACCTTTCGACCAAACGCCTGTTCTTGAGCAGATAGCAAATCCAGGCGATAATGTTTCATGAAGGTCGAATAACTGGACCATGTGGCAGCCTTGCAAATTTGTTCCGGTGTAGCACCAGCCCTCTCAGCCCAAGACGCGGACAAAGCTCTCGTTGAGTGCGCAGTAACAAAAGGTGTAGGAATTTCTTTAATTTTATAGGCTTCTGAGATGGCCTGTTTAATCCATCTAGCCAATGTGGCTTTAGATGCCCTCTTACCCTTGTGTGTGCCTGAGAAAAGGATAAATAAAGCGTCTGTCTTTCTGAAGGTCTTTGTGACCTCTAAATAGATGAGAAGGGATCTTCTTACGTCTAAAAAACTAAATTTCTTTTCCTGATCACCCTGCGGTGAACTACAGAAGAATGGCAGTACAATATCCTGTGATCTGTGGAATGCACTAGCTACTTTGGGTAAAAACCCTGGATCCGTTTTTAACACGACACGATCCTTAAAAATTGTGAGAAATGGCTCCCTTACTGACAAAGCCTGTAACTCGCTTACCCTACGAGCTGAGGTAATTGCTACCAAAAAAATAGTTTTTAGGGTAAGTAATTTAACAGAAATCTCCTCTAAGGGCTCAAAAGGAGGTTCTACCAGAGTTTGAAGCACCAGGGACAGGTCCCAAGTTGGACAACTTCTTATCACTACTGGCCTGGCCCTGGAAATGGATTTAAAAAATCTCGCTACCGTGGGATTTTCCAGAAGAGAAACCTGGAGGAAAACACTAATAGCTGCCGCTTGTACTTTCAAGGTACTAACCGAAAGACCCTTGTCGACACCCTCTTGAAAAAATTCCAAAACAGAAGGAACATCATGCGTTGATCTTTGGTTTTCAGACAACCATGAATTAAACTTTTTCCAAACCTTGGAATATATGGCTCTAGTGACTGGTTTTCTGCAATTCACCAAAGTTTTGATCACTTTGTCAGAAAACCCCTGAGCCTTCAGTATCTTCTCTTCAGATACCAAGCCGTCAAGCTTAAGGACACTACTTGTGGGTGTGACACTGGACCCTGAGATAACAGGTCCTCTCTCTCCTGAAGTCTTAATGGAGGCTTCGAGACCAGAGACTGTAGCAGGGAAAACCATGACCTCTTGGGCCAGAAGGGGGCGACCAGAATTAGGTCCGTTTCTTCTAGGAGAAACTTCCGTAGTACTTCTGGAATAAGCCTGATCGGCGGGAAGGCGTAGCAGAGGTCGAATGGCCACGGATTCGCCAGTGCATCGATCCCCAGTGATCGATCTTCTGGGTTCAGAGAAAAGAACTCCTCCGTCTTGCGGTTGAGCCGATTTGCGAACAAATCTGCTTCGGGCCAACCCCATTTGTTGGTGATCTCTGCAAATACTTCTGGATGAAGCGACCAGTTGTCTCGCTCCACCCTGTGGCGACTGAGGTAGTCTGCCAGGCAGTTTTTTGTCCCCTTCAGGTGCACAGCGGATATTGAGGCTAGATTTACTTCTGCCCAAGTAAAAATTCCCTGAGCAACCTCTTGAAGTATCCGACTCCTCGTGCCTCCCTGCTTGTTGAGGTATGCCACTGTTGCAATATTGTCGGATAGGATCTGGAGATTGTGACCCCTGATCTCCGACTGAAAGGCTTGCAGGGCTCTCTGAACCGCTAGTAGTTCCCTCTGGTTCGATGAAGCTTTGGCTTCTTTCCCAGACCATTTTCCCTGTGCGACCTGGTCGCTGAGGTGGGCCCCCCATCCCCAGGAACTCGCGTCCGTCGTGATCCTTTTGGACACAGGAATGGACCATGGCAGGCCCCTTGTTAGGTGAAGATGTGTCCTCCACCACCATAGGCTTCTTTTCACCCTGGTAGGTAACAGAACTTTTGACTGCAGAGACCTTACATCTCCATCCCAGTTTCTCAGGAGAAACATCTGCAACGGTCTTTGATGGAATCTTGCCCATGGCACTGCCGGAAAACATGAGGTCATCAGACCTACAGTACTTGAAATCTCCCTCAGCGTGACCAACTGACTGGTCTGTAGAGCTGAAACTGCTTGCACCATCTTTGAGACCTTTTCCCCTGGGAGAAAAACCTTCTGGTTTACTGAGCAGATGTCGTAGCCCAGATATTTCACCCTCTGCGCTGGATTTAGGGAAGACTTCTCCCTGTTTATGAGCCAGCCTAAGGACTGAAGGAAGTCCTGTACCGTCTGGAGATCTCCTAGTCATTTCTGGTAAGAATTTGCCACTATTAACAGGTCGTCCAGGTAAGGGATGACAGTTATTGCTTTTAACCTTAGCGGAGCCAGCGCTTCCCCTAACACCTTTGTAAAGATGCGTGGGGCTGAAGACAGACCAAAGGGGAGGGCTTGAAATTGAAAGTGCCGGATTCCTGTTCCTAATTTGACCGCTATCCTCAGGAATCTTTGGAATGCTGGATGGATCGGGACATGTAGATAAGCATCCCTTAAGTCCAAAGTGGCCATGAAGCAGTTTGGGTAAAGCAGATTTCGGATTGAGAATACTGTCTCCATACGGAAATGCTTGTACCTGATCGATCGATTTAGAGACCGAAGATTCAGAATAAGCCGATACTTTCCTGACGGCTTTCTGATCGCAAAAATATGGGAATAGAACCCCTTGCCTTGATCTGATTGGGGAACAGGAACCAGGACCTTCTGATCTAGCAAGTCTCCTATTTGGAGACCCAGAGCCCTCGCTTTCTCCCGATCTTTGGGAAGAGAGGTGATCAATAGTCGCTCTGGTGGTTGGCAGGAGAATTCCAGCCTGTATCCATTTGCCACTAGATCCAGGATGAAGGGACTTGAAGTGACTGCTGCCCACTGTGGGAGAAAGGCCCTCAATCTTCCTCCCACGGGGAGATGCTGGTCACTGTGGCTTGGCGGGCTGTTGAGGTGTGCGAAACAAAACACCCCCTCTACCTTTGCCCTTGTGCCCGTCCCAATGCTTCTTGGGCCTATTGTCCTTTTCTCTAGGACCCTGCTGCCTGTATTGGCCACGAAATTTTTTTCTGGCTGTCTGTTTCTTTTTGTTCTCTGGAAAGGCCTTTTTTCTATCGGCCGTACGTTCCAGTGCTTCCTGCAGCCCTGGGCCGAAAAGATGATCCCCCGTTAGGGGAAGCCCACATAGGCGTAATTTAGAGGCTGCATCGCCTGACCAGGTTTTAAGCCAAAGGCTTCTTCTGGCTGAATTCACTAAGGCCGAAGTCCTAGCCGTCATTCTTACTGACTCTGCGGAAGAGTCTGCTAGAAAACCCACAGCATTAAAAAGAATCGGAAAGGATTTCAGAATCTCTTCCCTAGAGGTACCTGCCAACAGATGGTTTTTTATCTGTGTAAGCCATTCTTCCAGGTTTCTGGCTACACAAGTGGAGGCCAGAGCCGGCTTGAGATTTCCAATAGCTGAATTCCAGGCTCTGTGAAGGAGAATATCTCCTCTTTTGTCCATCGGGTCCTTAAGCGTACCCATATCATCAAACGCTAAGTCCGAATTTTTTGAAACTTTTGAAAGAGGTGCGTCTAACTTTGGACTTTTATTCCACGGCTGCGCTGTATCCTCATCAAATGGAAACCTTCTTTTTAGGTTACCGGAAAAGAAAGGTTTTCTTTCTGGATTTTCCCACTCCAGCTTGATAGTATCAAGGAGGGAACTGTGCACAGGAAAAACTTTAGATTTATTTTTGTGCAAACCTTTGTACATAAGGTCATGTTTAGACAAATGTACCTCCTCCTCTTCCATTTCCAGAGTTGCATAAATGGCCTTTAACCCTTTCATGACTAAGCCTATTTATAACATTGGGTGTTTACAAGTTAAAATCTGTATTTTTTGCTAGAAAATTACCTAGAACCCCCAAACATTATATTTTTTTAGCAGAGAATCTAGAGAATAAAATGACGATTGTTGTAATATTTTATGTCACACGGTATTTGTGCGGCGGTGTTTTAAACGCAACTTTTTGGGAAAAATTTACTTTAATGAATTTAAAAAAAATGAAAAAGTAAAGTTAGCCCAATTTTTTTGCATAATGTGAAAGATGAAGTTGCGCCGAGTAAATAGATACCAAGCATGTCACGCTTTATAATTGCACGCACTCGTGGAATGGCGTCAAACTACGGTACCTAAAAATCTCCACAGGCAACGCTTTAAATTTTTTTTACAGTTACCAGGTTATCGGAACAGAGGAGGTCTAGTGCTAGAATTATTGCTCTCGCTCTCGCGATCGCGGCGATACCTCACATGTGTGATTTGAACACCGTTTTCATACGCGGGCGCGACTTCCGTATGCGTTTTCTTTGTTACGCAAGCTCGCGGGGAGGGGGGCGCTTTAAAAATTTTTTTCTTATTTATTTTATTTATTTTTATAATATTAAATTGTGTTTTTTTTTTTTTTTACATTTTGATTACTTTTATTGCTGTCACAAGGAATGTAAACATCCCTTGTGACAGTAATAGGTGGTGACAGGTACTCTTTATGGAGGGATCGGGAGTCTAAAAGACCCCCGGTCCCTCCTTTACACTTCAAAGTATTCAGATCGCCGAAAACGGCGATTCTGAATACTGTTTACTTTTTTAAATCCGGCGCCGTTGACAGGTGAGAAACCCGGAAGTGACGTCATGACGTCGCTTCCGCGAATCGAAGCCGCGTACGGCTTTCATTCAGTCTGCGCCCGGACACAGGACACGTCGGATCGAGGATCGGGTCTCCCGGTGGGACGGGAGGCCCGGTCAGAGCGGCGAGAGGCGGCGGGAGGGGGGGGATGTCCCCTCCCGCTCCTCCGGCATAACAACCGAGCGGCTTTTAGCCGCATCGGTTGTTATGTTTGGAAAGCCAATCGCCGGCTCTAAACAACGGTACCGGGATGATGCCTGCAGCTGCGGGCATCATCCCGGTATAACCCCTGAAACCCGAGGACGCATATCTGCGTCTGGTCGGCGTGAAAGGGTTAATAAGCTATCCACTTCTTCCAGAGACAACTTAAATCTTGAGCCCCTAGAGGATTCTCTATCCCTGGGCCCTGAATCTGACCCCGATTCCTCTGGAGAGGAACGGGTAGATCTAGCTTCAGTCTCAGAGTCTTCACTCTCCACATTTTGTTGTGTAATGTTACTAACTGTGGATCTTCTGCCTGAAGACGGACCCTCTGAGGGAGCCTGCAATTTATCAATTAGATTTCTGAAAGAGCTAAAGGTAGATTTAAGCTCATCACTAACTGAAGTCAGAATTTTCTGACATGAGGCTACCGGTTCATCTTTAGTTAGGCCTGAAATACAGGAGCGGCAAACTGGTTTACTCCATGAGGAGCTCAGTTTACTACCACATACTGCACACTTTCTTTTTGGTGGCTGCGCTTGGGCTTTGTCCTGAATCTTGGCCTGCAAGAGAACAAATAACCCTATGAATACACTTGCCACATACCCTCCATCACACCCCGTGCAGGAGAAAAGAAAAATGTGCACCCTTCACCTAGTCCTTACTAGTTACAAGGGGAAGAAAAGACACTCACAGGTTTGTGCAAGAAGAAAATATTACTTCAGGCTTACCTGTGAGGAGCTGGCGTTTGGGCTTGATTCCACTGCCTGTGCAGGAATTTCAAAGGAGTCCATCCTGCCCCCGTCGTGGTCCGCAGCCTGTGCTGGGTTACCGCTTTTTGAAAACGCCAGTCACCCAGCGTCCCTGTTCGCGCCGTTTTTTGAGACAGGAACCAGCGTCTCCGGCGCCCGCCAATGACGTCATACGCCCCGGAAGTGACCCCTCCGGGACTTCCTGAACCAGCGTGGAACGCAAGTTCCGCCCCTTCCTGCCGCGCGGCTTCCTCCTTCCCCTGCATGTTCTAGCCTGGCTGTACTGGCAGGGGAAAAGCCGCTCTGCTGCTCCTAGCGCAGTGCTGAAAAAAGAACCAGCGATTCTTTGCAGGGGGAGCACGGACAATCATGACGGTACAGACATTCCCCATGCACCGAGAACAGGGACAGCAGCCACAAACCAACTCCCCGATGGATGTGCCGCTCTGGGTAGGAAGAGGTAGGAAACACTCACCCATTGTGCTCCAGCACAGCTCCAGGAGCCTGGCTCTAGAGACCTAGGGGAACCAGTTCCAGGAAACATGTTACCCCCCGTCCGGAGGAAACACTAATACTGGCATGGGGCCTGGAGGACCGCCCTTTTATCTGGTGGGGGTTAACGTGTTTCCTGTCCTGGTGGGAGGAGCCCTAGGTCTCATGGGCTGTCCTGGAAGACGCTTGGGAGAAAACCCTATTTTTCCATCCATCTGCGGATCGGATGAACACGGACAGACGGTCCGCATTCATCCGGTCCCCCTATAGGGGAGAGCAGAGATCTGACAGAGCGGTCCCTACACAGTTTGCGGGGACCGCCTTGTCATCTGGCGGCTCAGCGGAGCGATCCCCGCTGAGCAATCGGAGGTTCATGGAGGGGATCATCATGGATCTGTCCCGTGTGAAAGAGGCCTTATAGTCAAAAAGGGAAAGATGTTTCCATTTGCAATAGAAACGTTTTTTTATTATCTTTTTATTAACAGATGCACACAAGATGAAAAATACATATAGATAGCTAAACTGCCATGCTATATCACAGTTAGGGTAATAGCATTCAGCGTAAATAACACAATCTAACATTATCTGTATATTTGCCTGAAACAAAGCAGTTTTGTGCCACCAATAAAGATTTTGTTACCGTTGAGAAAATTGCAACTAGTGATGATAGCCTTAAAACGGTATTCAGCCATGACAAGAGTGCATAAAAAAAAAAAAAAAAAAAAAAGGGAAGGAAAGAAATAGGGAGAAGCGGGAGAGAACCAGAAAGAAATAATGAAACCCTTGATAACTATAGCATTAAATTTATGGTCTAACTGAATCACACCACGTTATACCTAACCTCCCTCCCCTACACAAGGGAAGATAGAGGGAGGTCATCTCTCACCTCATTCTATTGGACACATGTCCAATTATCGCTGACTCTAATACCCCTGATACTCTCCATACTCCAATACCTGAGGCCCGACGGCGGAGACTGTGAGATCCCCCCAAACCGGCCCCCCTCCACTCACCCTCCCCCCTCTCACTGACTCCATGTTTCGATACCCATACACTCTTTCGCTCTCTACCTATGAACTTATTATTATTATATTTTTTTATTTTTTTTTGTTGTTTGCCTTTTCTATTCTATTTTATCTCACCTTATTCTTCTCTTTCTATCTTTCTCCTTAGCTTCCTACAGCTCCTCCTCTATCCCACCCCGTCTTCCCCCTCCTGTGCCCGTTCCTTCCTCCCCCTCTTCATGTAGAGTCTACGCACAGATCCAGTCCCCTCTCCAGCTACAGCCCTTATTTTCTAGTACCGACAGCTGAACAGCTCCAGCGGCGGATATTTTATGATGAAATATCTATTCAAAGCTGGTCAGTGCCACATGAACTAGCAAACCCCCACATCCATATGTAACTCTCACCTATCTTTAATCTAACCTTGGACGGTCACAAGATTTCCATTAGAAGCATAGATATGCAACAAGTTAGTCATGAATCTTACTTACCTCAGACTCCTTATTCAACTGTATTGTAAACCTTTTTCTGTTTACCGATAAAAGTTATGGAAAAAAAAAAAGAAATAAGGAGGAGGAGAAAAAAAAAAAAAAAAAAAGAAGAAGGGGGGGGGGGGGTGCTGGGGATGGAGAGGATGCGAACAGTGTCCCGTCAGCCACACACCATTCAGGCCTATGGTAAAGCTTATTTTAATTCAGTTCAACCTTTTTTTTTTGCATAAACTGTATTGGCTTTTCTATGGAAGGCTTTGATTTTGAACTGATAAAACATGTTGAGAGCTTCCAACACGACAGGTTTTTGCAAACACAAGTACAGAAAAGGTATCCTATGAAAACAATCCTTTGAAACTATTCATATTGGCAGCATTAAACAGTAAGCATAGCTCCCATGCACAAGTGAAAATCTATGGACCATTATCTTTAAAGGAACACTAAAGGTTTGTTTTTTATTAGATCAATTGATTGCTGTAAGCTAGAGCATTTAAATATCACTTCCCTTATTTTTCCTTTTGACCTCCAAAATACAGTAATCCAGGTTTGAAAATGCCATTTCCTGTCTCTCCTCTTCTTGCTTACCACCAGCATCTGCATGGTGGAAAGCAGACATTCTCACCCCCTCCCTATGACTACAGCCCTGCGTGAAGATGCTCTCTTATCCCTCACAGGCACGGAGGTTAAGCCTAATAGAAACTGTAGTTCCCATTAGGCCAAGATGTAGCAAGAATGATTGCGCACCGCAAACCAGGAAGTCAGTCAGAATAACGATTCAGGAGTGACGGAGGTGAATAAAACAGCTCGATTTCAACAGGTATCAAACTAGTTATAATGCAAAACATTACTTTCTACTTTATCAGCTACTGTCAGACTTTAATTTAAGAGGAAAATATTTTTGTCTTTACAACCCCTTTAACATGTACAAATACCAGTTACATGAAATCACACCTTCTCGTCAAGCCCTGCGCCTTTCCCAACCATGACTGGCTCACTGGTGCAGAGAGCTGCACAAGCTCCATTTCACACATTTTAAAAGGCATATGTACAGTTCTACAGATTACATTTTGTTATTCTCACCAAGTGCTATTAAGGCTTCATAGTTCTCTTTCATGATTTTCTTGTAGAGCTCTTTCTGCCATTCCTCCAGCAATTCCCACTCTTCATCGGAGAAGTATACAGCTATTCGGTTTAGGGTTGCTGGTGTCTGGAACACAAAACAATATGATATCAATTATTCCTGAAAAACACACAACCAATACCAAGAATCTGCCACCAGGAAAAGACAAAAATATACAATACAGATAAAAAAAAAAGGCTTTTTATTATTGTAGGCTTTTTATTATTACCAAAATAAATAAAATCCCAGGAGCAAGTAGGAGCGGGTACTGCCAGAAATAGGTCCCGGCTCCCAAAAAAAAAAAAAAAAAAAAGCCAAAAATATTAGCAGAGGAGGAAGGTTAGAAAAAGTAGGACCCTGTAGTTACATCCCAGGTTTTGAACACGTAGTGGTCTACTTTGTAAGCTCCTGCAGTTACATCCCTGCCAAGAAATGATTGGGGGGGGGGGGGGGGGGGGGGGGCTGGGAAGGATTAGGAAAGTCAGAACTTCCATTTTAGGGTGAACTTCTGCTTAAAGCAAGCCCTATATTTACAGCCCAGGTTTTGAACAGGCAGTGGTCTACTGGGTAAACTCCGACACCTACAGTGGAAATAAAAAAAATCTACACACCCCTGTTAAAATGTCAGTTTTCTGTGATGTAAAAAAACAAAACAAAAAAAAAAACACACAAAGACAAATCATGTCAGAACTTTTTCCACATTTATTGTGACCTATAAACCGTACAACTAAATTGAACAAACTTGATACCTTTTAGGGGAGGGATGTTAAAATGAAAAATAAAATAAATAATGTGTTTGCATAAATGTGCAGATCCTCATAACTGGGGATCTAGCCGTGTTATGTCTCGTACACACAACCATTTTTCTTGTCAGAAAAAAAAGATGACGTCTTTTCCCCAACGCGATTCCTCTCCAGCACAATTTGCATACACACATTCATGCAAAAAAAAAAAACACGTCCAACCAAAGTGCAGTGACGTACAACTGCACTATAAATGGAAAGTTCCTTTCGAATGGTGCCACCCTTTGGGCTGCATACTTGATTATGAGCATGCACCTCCGCCCCCCTCCCCTTTGGAAAAGCATACACACAATCGTTTTTTGTGACGAGAAAAAAAAAAAACGGACGGGAAACAACGAGAAAAAAAGAGAGCTGGTATCTATTTTTTTGCAGGCATTTTTTTTTGTCAAGAAAACTGCTAGGGAGTATATACACGGCCGTTTTTCACAACCAATATAAAAAAATGGCAGTTTTCTCGGTCCGGTCATGTGTACAAGGCATCAGAATTAAGCAATCACATTCAAAACACATGTTAAACAGGAGTCAGTACACACCTGCCATCATTTAAAAGGAGAATTTCAGCCAAAGCTCCTTTGGGCTTCTCCTATGGATTCACAGGAGTACAATTAATTTTGCAATTCCGTGACCTGTTTTAAGCAGAGAGCGGACTGAAGTCCGCACTCTGCTGACGTTATGGATATCAGTCCAGGCACCACCTCATCCCAACAATGGAGGTCTGGATCCACCAGGTGCTGGACTGACACTCGCCTCAGGCTTTCAGCGAAACGCGGAGAGCCTGAGATGGCCACTCCACCCCCTCCACAGTCCAGCGCGCCAAGGAGCGTGATGGGAGATGAGCAGAGAGCCTGGCTAAATTTTGCAAGAACACATCTGAAGTGTCCCAAAAGCATGTGGAAAAATGTGTTATATGGTCTGACGAAACAAAGGTTGAACTTTTTGGCCATAATTTCAAAGGATATGTTCGGTGTAAAAACACTGCACATCACCAACAGAATACCATACCCACAGTGAAGCATTGTGGTGATGGCAACATCATGCTTTGGAGCTGTTTTTCTTAAGCTGGAACAGGGGCCTTAGTCAAGGTAGAGGGAATTAGGAACAAATAGCACTCAATATTGGCACAAAACCTTATGGCATCTGCTAGCTGCCCCCCCCAAGAGATTTCAGTTTGTTTTTCAACTTGTACAGCTTATAGGTCACATTAAAAGGCTCTGAAATGATTTAGCTTTGCCCCATTTTTTTACATCACAGAAACCAGACATTTTAACAATGTAGACTTTTTATATCCACTGTACATCACAGGTTCTGGACATGCAGTGGTCTACGGAGCGAGTTGCTGCAGGTACATCTCAGGTTCTGGGCATGGAGCAATCTATTAAGAAAGCCCCTGCAGTTACATCTTTGGTTCTGGACAAGCAGTGGTCTACTAAGCATGTCCTACAGTTACATCCCAGGTTGTGGACTTGCAGTGGTCTATTGAGCAAGCCCCTAAAATAACAGTCCAAGTTCAGGACAAGCAGTGGACTACCGAGTAAGTCCCTGCAGTTACATCTCAGATCCTGGACAAGCAGTTGTCTACTGAACAAACCTCATTGCATATCTCAGGCATATAAACTTCTGGAGGATTTTATTCACAAGGCTTTTGTTTATACACTGCACAGGCGTCTGTTTATCTATTCCACGTCGATCAAGGATGTGTCAAAAGTGAAAATGGACAGCCGCCAAAAAACACAAGCTGCTGAACACTGTACAATAGAAGAAAATCACAAAGCTCTTTTCATACCTTCCTTTGTAGTGCTCGCGGAACTTGGCTGCAGCTTCTCTTCAGAAATTGGGGTTTGTGAGGAAGTAGTTTTCTTCTCCACAGCTGAGGTTTCCTTGAACAACCGTTTATACCATCGGACTCCTAAGATGGGTTTATTGTAAGAGAATATATTATTGTCCATTTACAGCTTATAAAAGCTAGACTAATTAATGAGTGAGTGACACATTCTAAAGCTGGGTACACATTCGTTTTTTTTTTCAACCCTTTGAACAAAAAGAAAAATGGTCAGCTGTACTAACCAGGAGAGATTTCTCCCACCGAGCTGTTGTGTCAGAACAATCTGATCAGTGCTCTCTGCCATTGGCTGAGAGCACTGATCAGGAGTCAGTCGGATGCTGGTTCTCCAGCATGCACATCCGACAGAAGCAGGTCGAATGTCGACTGTTTTTATTTTAACCGCCCATTGTCTCCCAACAGTCGGCCCGTGTGTACCCAGCTTTAGCATCTGTTTTCAAGCTTTCATTTTACTACTGCATATGAAAAGACCTCACCAGAGATGCAAATGGAGTTAAACAGAGCCTGTACTTTGCATAAGTTAGACAAACTAATGTTTTAATTAATTAAAGAAGGGGTCACATTCAATTCTTATAATCCTTGCCCTCTGATCAGCTGCCAGCCTGACTAGGGCCCTGGTCACACCAGCAATTTTTTTGTGAGGTGCATTTTTCCTCTTTTTTTCCCTGCAAATGTGAAATCCTAGATAGGTGATTGAAAACACACCAATGAAAAACCTCATTGTATTTTTAATGCATTATCAAGGCAATACCATCGACTATAATCTATCGGATATTTTTCAAGACCTAAACAAGGGATGCAGCAATGCACTGTATAGTAACAACCTTCCTACATGCACTGTGATCTCTACGATCTTGTGAGTTCTAAATTGTCTGTCCTATATCAAAAATGTTTTAACATTGCTTCACTTAGATGGCGCTGCTCTTTTTGAGTTTTGTTGTATTTTAACAGACTTATGTGAAGGGTTTCTAAAAATATAATGAAAAAAATAGTTTTCTTGCAGTTTTAGGTTATTGTGAACATGCGTTTGGAAGAAGTTACAACACAATAGTGTGAATGGACCCTTAAAAAGGAGTTTAAAGGCACAAGGTTTATCTTAATGCATTCTATGTGCAGCAGCTTCCCTTACTCTTACCTGAGGTCCATCTATGTCTATGAGCGTCCATTGGCTCCCACTGCTGTAAATAAAATTCAGCTAGCCAATCAGGGGAGAGAGGGGACGGGGCCAGGTCAGGGCTCCGTGTCTGAATGGACACAGGGAGCTGCGACTCAGCTCAGGTGCTCCCATGGCAAGCTGCTGTCTGTGGGGGCACTGAACAGGAAAGAAGAGCCAAGAGCACAGAAGAGGGACCCGATAAGAGGAGAATCTGGCCTGCTCTGTGCAAATAAATTATAATCATCTATCTACACACACACACACACACACACACACACACACATACACACTTAACACACACACACACTTAACACACACACACACACACACTTAACACACACTTAACACACACACATACACACTTAACACACACACATACACACTTAACACACACACATACACACTTAACACACACACACACACACACACACACACACACACACTTAACACATACACACTTAACACACACTTAACACACACACACACTTAACACACACTTAACACACACTTAACACACACTTAACACACACTTAACACACACTTAACACACACTTAACACACACACTTAACACACACACTTAACACACACACTTAACACACACACTTAACACACACACTTAACACACACACTTAACACACACACTTAACACACACACTTAACACACACACACACACACACACACACACACACACTCAACACACACACACACACACACACACACACACACACACACACACTTAACACACACACACACACACACACACACTTAACACACACACACACACACACACACTTAACACACACACACTTAACACACACACACTTAACACACACACACACACACACTTAACACACACACACACACACACACAACACACACACACACACACACACACACTTAACACACACACACACACACACACTTAACACACACACACACACACACACTTAACACACACACACACACACACACTTAACACACACACACACTTAACACACACACACACATACACACACACACACACTTAACACACACAACACACACTTAACACACACTTAACACACACTTAACACACACTTAACACACACTTAACACACACACATACACACTTAACACACACACATACACACTTAACACACACACACACACTTAACACACACACACACACTTAACACACACACACACTTAACACACACACACACTTAACACACACACACTTAACACACACACACTTAACACACACACACTTAACACACACACACTTAACACACACACACTTAACACACACACACACACTTAACACACACACACTTAACACACACACACTTAACACACACACACTTAACACACACACACTTAACACACACACACTTAACACACACACACTTAACACACACACACTTAACACACACACACTTAACACACACACACTTAACACACACACACTTAACACACACACTTAACACACACACTTAACACACACACTTAACACACACTTAACAATCACTTCAAGTTAGGTGCACACTAGAAGTCGTCGCCGTCGTCCCCCCATTCACTCCAGCAAGCTGAACGAAGAAAAACAGAGGTCGTTGTACTAACTAAGCAATGTTTGTGTGGCGATGTCCCATGCTGTAGGACTGGCTTCTGTCACGCAGGTTACTGTACATACTGGCTGAATGTCGGCTGGGTTCTGTTGCTAGAATTCAGCTTTAAGGACAGTCTGCATAAAACTCAGTGGTCAATATGCCTTCAAATTGATCATATAAGCAGGATGTTAGATTGTTTAGAATGGAATAATTTGATTCAATAAATCACCTTGCAATGTCCCCTTTGGCAGGGATCACAACCTGCAAATATGGATTGTAGCCAGCTGTCTCATTTTTGCTTTAAGAGCTTGTCTCCATGTACATTATTCTTGCAGAATACTTCAAGCTCAGACATATTTTTAAGTCTTCTTGTATAAACTGCATATTTGATATCAAACTACAGTGCCTTGAAAAAGTATTCATACCCCCTTGAAGTTTTCCACATTTTGTCATGTTACAACCAAAAACATAAATGTATTTTATTGGGATTTTATGTGATAGACCAACACAAAGTGGCACATAATTGTGAACTGAAAGGAAAATTGTAAATGGCGTTCAATTTTCTTTCACAAATAAATGTGAAAATTGAATATGCTTTGATCTAAACCATTCCATTGTAGCTCTGGCTGTATGTTTAGGATGGTTGTCCTACTGGAAGATGAAAAAAAAAAGTTGAACCATTTAATCATTTTTCTTCCACTTCACAATTATGTGCCACCACAAATCCCCCCCCCCCCCGCCAAAAAAAAAAAATGCATTTACGTTTTTGGCTATAACATGACAAAATGTGGAAAATTACAAATGGTATGAATACTTTTTCAAGGCACTGTATGGGGTTTACATTTTAGACAATACAAAATAGTTTGATGAGGCATATCACGTTTGCAAACCATTATAGGAGCAACAGGAGAAAAATGTTTCAACTCAAAATTCTTTGCCATGCCAGCAAATTGATAATTTGACACTTGGCAAGAATGTTGCAACATTTAGTATACGGTGGAACCTCGGATTGCGAGTAACGCGGTTAAGGAGCGTTTCGCAATACAAGCACTGTATTTTAAAAAATCGTGACTTGGTTTGCGAAACGAGAACGATTCAGGCCAAAGCGGTGTGCAGTACGTACCACTCTTGGAATGAGGTGGGGGCACCAAAGCTGAGCAGAACGGACTCTCGCCGATCGGCGCTGCTCAGAAATCCACGGAAAGGCCAGAGGAAGTCTTTCCGAGGTTTGCCGAGGTCAGCCGAAGTGCCCTCGGTCTTTTCGGACGTTTCCGAGGCTCTCCGGCGCCCCCCGCCTCTGGCCGCTTCCTGTATTGCATCCCACGGACGTTAATGCGGAAACAAACTATTTTAGTTTCCAATGGGGAAACACATTGGTATGCAGGTATTTTGGATTACGAGCATGCTCCTGGAACGGACTATGCTCATAATCCGAGGTTCCACTGTATTTCCATCTTTAACAATTACTGCAGGTGTATCATTTTACACATATCAGGTACTACCAATAAATGTGGATACATTTTTCTTGGCTTCCTACAAGATCCATCTGGCTCCTACATTTCCCTGCCCGTGTCTGGCCATTAAATTCTGCAGGATTTAATCCAGCTTTGAAAGGAAAGCCCCTCGTACCGTTTGCGCTGTGGCATCCTGTGTTATGGACTCGCTGATTGCCTGGTCTGCTTCCAACTTGGGTCGCTTCTGCTGCTCGAGGAGGTTGTCCAATAACTAAGTCAGGAAAAACAAATTGTTATAAAATATCAAGTTGACGTTCCTCTTTTCTTACCAAAATGTGTTTATTGAAGTAACAAAATGACACAAACAGGTTCATATACAATAGCAGAAAAATAGCATGTCAAGTGATAAGATTTTAGCTAGGCCTAGCTCTGAGGAAGGGGGTGCGCGCCTTCCAATTCTGTTTTTCTAGTAGTTCCTTTCGGATTACCCCATTGAGGAAGGCAGCATCCACCTAGTTTTGGGATACCATGTATACACCTTTCACACCACCATTTTATCCGATATCCGTTATGCCACACCTTGGAAAACCTATTGGCGCTGACAGCGACTGTGTTTTTTGTATTTCTCCCATTTAACTATGTATGAGGGTGGGCCAGGTTTAGTAATGAGTTGGGCATAGAGCAGGGGTGCCCAATCAGTGCCACCTCATTGGTGTCCATATCCAGTGCAGCCCACCAGTGCAAAGCTGTCATTCACTGCCACCTCACCAGTGCCAAGCTGTCATTCACTGCCACCTCATTAGTGCCCTGACGTGCTGTGCGGCCTGCCTCTGCCTCCAGACTACAATCCCCAGAATGCAGCGCGGCCAGGAACAGCCAATCGGTAGCCGCCGCTGCCGACTTCCTCTACTGGAGGAAAAAAAAAAAAAAGTCAGGCAGCAGCCGTGATAGCAGACGTTTAAAATAGACGGTGGGCAATTTCAACCCAGCACACCCCTGCCTCAGATCCCTAGCAAATCGGCCTTTTTTTTTTTTAGATAATAATTGACCGATGCCGATTTCTTTAAAAAGGCTAAATATCGGCCGACCTCTAGTTTCAAACCTGTAATAAGTGGGACAGAAAATAGGTTAGAGTTCGGGGCATAGTAGGATACAACCGTAACTGGTGAATCTAGTAAATATCCTGTAAGGTACTCCCCATTGTTTGGTCTTAGCACAAGCCAAAAAACCTGGGGATATAATAGAACCAAAATATTTATAAAGTCGTCATAGTAGTAAAATGGTCTCTTGAAGACACACAACACGTGCTTTTGTAGATGCCACAGAGCGAAAAGCTTTGTTTTTTGCAGGAAATTAGGACTGTGTACATTTTAGGGCAAGTACATTTAAAGGGGGAGTCAAAAGAAATTTGGTCACAAATTTCATTCAAGGGATGTGGAGCCACATATACCCCAGGGAAAGACAGGGACCAATAGAGAGGTAAAGAAAGTAGTGGAGAAAAGGGTAGAAACAAGAATTATCAGTCAACATTTAAAAGATATGCTAAAATCAGCAAAAAAGGGGCATGTTGGGTGCGTGTTAAAACACAGACCCAGAGGCCAAGTAACAGCCCGGGGGGGCCTCCAACTAAAACGGATAGGAGGAATATCTGTGGACAAAAAGGTGGGGGAACAGTGACAAGCCATTGAGGCCACAACAGCCAAAGATTATATATGTAAAAAGAGGAGGAGTACTTAGGCACGCAGCTCAGTTATAAGATGCAATAAGGCCCCTTTTAGACGTGTGCGACTTGTCCTGCGACTTGGGACTGCAAAGTAGCATGACAAGTCATAACACATGATTTCCAATGAGCACCATACATTTATGTGTGACTTCAAAGTAGTACCTGTACTACTTTGATCAGACTTTGATGCGAGTTGAGGTCGGTAGACCAAGTTTACACAGGCATGCCCTGAATTTGCGGCAAAAATTGCATGAAAAGCTGCAGCAGTGTGAAAGTGGCCTAAGGGGGAAAAAGGGGAAACCATGAATAGGGGGATAATATATTTTAACATGGGTACTGCATTTATGCATCAGACCAGTAGCCTTATTGGAAACCATTGGTCATTTTCTATTAAAAAAAACAAAAACAACTTTCTTAAAATAACCACCAAAATGTATAGGACTAGTTTAAGAGTCTTGCGTTACTATCCAAGGTAGTACACAGCTTTCTAGTAGCTATAGTATGAAAGGAAAAAAAAGGGGGGGGGGGGCAAAATATAAGTAGCCTGAGTTAAGAGAGGTACAGGCCAAGATCAAGTCCTAATAACACTTGCATCGGTCTAAATTACCACTTCAGCCCCGGACCATTTCGCTGGCAAAAGACCAGAGCATGTTTGCGATTCTGCACTGCGCCGGTTTAACTAACAATTGCGTGGTCGGGCGAAATTGGCATCCTTTTTTTCCCCCACAAATAGAGCTTTCTTTTGGTGCCATTTGATCACCTCTGCGGTTTTTATTTTTTGCGCTATAAACAAAAATAGAGCGACAATTTAGAAAAAAATAAAAAGCAATATTTTTTTACTATAATAAATATCCCCCAAAAAATAATAAAAAATATTATTTTTTTGCTCAGTTTAGTTTAGGCCAATATGTATTCTACTAGAAAAAAAAAAAAAAAAAAAAAAACACACACACACAATAAGCGTTTATTCATTGGTTTATGAAAAAGTTATAGCATCTACAAAATAGGGGATAGTTTTATGGCATTTTTATAATTTTTTTTTTTTTTTAACACAGCGACCCCTTTACCACGTGATCAGCTTTCAGCCAATGATATCTGGTTTATTTACTTCCGTGATCAGCCATTAGCTTTTTTTCTCTCCCCACGATCAGCACGAGGATAGAAGCAGGAAGCCGGAAACTGACTTCTGGTACAGGGACATTTGTCCCTGACTTGGTGCCCACCATTGCAGCTTATAAGTGCCACCTATCAGTGCCTCACCATCTGTTTTACCCATCAGTGCCACCTCTCAGTGTCGCCTCATGTCCACTAGTGCCACCCCATCAGTTCCAATCAGTAAAGAGAAAAATTACCTGTTTGCAAAATTGTATAACAAACTATTAAAATAACTGAATTTTTTTCCCCCTCTATTAAAATTTTTTTTTTTTTTTAGCAAAAAATAAAAAACCCAATAGTGATTAAATGCCACTAAAATAAAGCTTTATTTGTATGGAAAAAAAAAATGGATGCAGTGTTGCAGTGTGAAATTGTCAATCAAGGTAAGACTGAAAATTGGTCTGGGCAGCTCTCTTATCTCTGCAGAGAGATAAGAGAAGTGTTCAGCAGATTAGCTCAGTTTTAGCTGCAAATTCTGAGACCTGGGAGAAGTTACAGGGAAGAGGAGAGTGGGGGGGGGGGGGGAGAAATGAACACATCTGCGAATCAGCTGCGTACCCATAGAAGATAATTGGCCTGAATTCGCACCTGAGCCGCACCGCAAGGCCTAAAATACACACACGGCAGTGCGAATGCGTCGCACATAATTGAACCAGCCTCATTGAAAACAATGTATTTAGAAATGTTCTGCGTATTGGATGCGGTTTAAGCCGCACTCAATTCGCATAGGTGTGAATCCGGCCTTAATCCTACCTAACACACTGAAAAAAAAAAAAAAAAAACACCTGACCCAATCTTTGACCCTGACCTTGACTCAAACACTAAATCTGAGACTGACCTGGATCAAACTTTTTCCCTGCTCCTCCATTCACAGAAAAAAAAAAAAAACACACACACACATGGGGCGAGCTTCACAGCGACTGATCAGTCTGATAGCCAATGCAAAGCTATCACAGTGATCAGGTGACCTGGAATTGGGAGATGTGGGTCTTGAGGCTCTCCATGAGAACCCGGTCTCTGTGCTTCTAGCACGCCATGAAGCGCACTCCTAGCACAAGGAGAGATACGCAAATATGCAGCCCTATGGAAAAAAGCCCAGTCTAGGAGGGGGCTGCATATTTGCATACAGGTTTGGAGGGGTTAAAGGGACACTAAAGGAATAATTTTTTAGCTAAATAGATTCCTTTACCCTAATGCAGTCCTGGTTTCATGTCCTCATTGTTCGTTTTTGCTGTAATCCTTCTCTGTTCTGCACACTTCCTGGTTCTCCGTTTCCTTATGAAAAAATTCATAGGAGCTTCTTTCTGTGGTCTCTAATCAAGAAGGTGTGATTACTGTGTGTCTAAAACCCCTCAGAACCAATCAGTTTCATTTTAAAAACAAAACACTGCCCTGTATTGGCTCTGTCCTTCACAGAAGCATGAAACTAGATGAAAAACCAAACTGAAGGCACATTATAGGATTGATTTTTATCTATTTTTAATCATTTTTAAAAATGAATCAGTTAACTATTATGGGCCAGATTCAGGAACAGTTAGGCTGGCGGATCGAGTGATCCGCCAGCCTAACTGTCACTTTGAGCCGGCGTTTTTGTCTTCTGTAACCAGAAAACAAGAAACGCCGGGTTGAAGCTCCGATGCGATCAGCGTAACTGAGTTTCGCCATCGCATCGTTACTTCAACTTAAAAATGGCGCCGGGGGCGTTCCCGCCGATTTCCGCTCAAAAAATATGTTAATGAGCGGAAATCGGCAATTCACGAGCGAATTCCGGCGCGACGCAATGACGGTACGACGTTTCCGGAAGGGATACGCGGCGCGAAGATATACCTACATGGGGTTGGAGTATCCTATGTTAGGTATAGGCGTCGTCATCGCGTCGGGGAAAAAAAAAAAAATCACGTCGCTTGCGTAAAAAGATCATGAACGGGAATGTGACGTCATTGACGTTCATTCACAGAATTTGGAGCATGCGCACGGGGATGCTTTGACACTCGACGCATGCGCAGTACGTTCGCGGCGGGATCGCGCTTAGTTTAAATACTACACGCCCCGTACCCGCCCAATTTGAATTCCGCCGGCTCATTTTCGTTACGCTGCCGCAACTTTAGGAGCAAGTGCTTCGTTGAATAACAGCACTTGCTGCTAGAATTTCGGCAGAGTAACGTAAATGAGAAGCGTTACTCTGGAGCAAAGATGCTCCCATCTACCTGAATCTGGCCCTATGTCTTTATACCCTGTAAACAGTCATTTCAGCAAAAAAACTATTTTTCCTTTACAATTCCTTTAAGCTATAAATAAGACAAAAAAATAAATAAAAATTAACCCTCGTCTTTACCCAAAGGCTGCTGAATCCAATGCACTATTTTAAACAGGCCTGAGAAATGTTTACAACCAAGTGTACAAGAAGTTAACCACTTCCATACTGGGCACTTAAACACCCTCCTGACCAGACCAATTTTCAGCTTTCAGCGCTCTTACACTTTGAATGACAATTACTCAGTCATGCAACACTATACCCAAATGATTTGTTTGTCCTTTTTTTCCCCACAAATAGAGCTTTCTTTTGGTGGTATTTGATCACCTCTGCGGTTATTATTTTTTGCGCTATTAATGAAAAAAGACCAAAAATTTGGGGAAAAAAATTTTTTTTTCTTAGTTTCTGTGATAAAGAATTTTTTTTGTGATAAATTATTAATTTTTCTTCATAAATTTTGGCCACAATTTATACTGCTACATGTCTTTGATAAAAATAACCAAAAGTTTTTGGAAATATTTTGGTCTGTGTGAAAGTTTTAGAGTCTACAAGCTATAGTGCAAATCATAAAAAATGATCACATCTGATCACACCTGATGTACTGAAGGCCTCTCTCATTTCTTGAGACCCCAACAAGCCAGGAAAGTACAAATGCCCACAGATGGCACTGATGAGGTGGCACAGGTGGGCACTGATTGCAGATGTGCACTGAGGTGGCAGGTGGGCACGTGGCACAGTGGTACTGTGGGGGGCACAGTGGTACTGTGGGGGGCCACTGTGGTACTGTGGGGGGCCACTGTGGTACTGTGGGGGGCCACTGTGGTACTGTGGGGGGCCACTGTGGTACTGTGGGGGGCACAGGTTGGTGACTTTTTTTCCAGTGCTGGTTTACTCGCAGTTCTCTCCCTCCTTACACGCGCTGTCTGTGTGAGGAGGGAGAGTCGGCAATGAGAGATGATCTCATATGTTTACATATGAGATCATCTCTCATTGGCCGCACAGATCGCGCTGTAAATAGCCACTGTGGTTGGCTATTTACCGCGATCTGTGTTTGGCTGTGTCAGAGGGACACGGCCAGCACAGGAGTTCCCCGATGCGCGCTCGGGAGCGCGCGCTGGGAACGCCAAAAGGGGCGGCCGTTAAAACACGGCCAGTCAGGGATTCAGGACTGTGCTGCGGCGGTACAAAGTCGTACGGCCATCAGCAAGTGGTTAAAATCCAACTCCAGACGACATTTTTATTTCCATTGCTTTAGAGAGAGGAGAAAGTTTAGAACCTCTATTGGTTTGTTTTAAGAATTCTGAACTCCCATTGAGGAAATCCTTACCCAAAGACACCATACCCAGACACACAGGATGTCCATTGCACAGCAAGTAAGGGTCATCTCTCTAGTGTAGGCAGCAATAACACCTAAAAGTAGTTTCCACCCTACTATACTTTATCATTATTTGTTTCCTCGGCAGAAATATCTTCTCACTTCATGCACTACTGACAAGAATCTTCTGAACAGGGACCCCAAAAAAACAATAAAATATTGGAGAATAAAAAAAAAAAATTGTCTATAGTTTTACTTTAAACAAAATGGCCATCAAAATTACCTGTTTCCTTTCATGTATTTTCAAGTGATAAGCTGCCTGTTTGCGCAGCTTAGGAGCACCAGTAGCAAAAACTGTAGGCACGGCATTCACCTTCAGTTTTCGCCTCATCCATTTATGGTTTGGTCCAGATGAAATCAAAGGAGAATCACTGCTTAAATCAAACATGTCCTCTTCAAAGTGCTCTGAACACAGTACATAATGCCCGGGGTTCTTCATTAAGGTGTCCCGCACAAACTCCTTCACATTGCCCACATCGGTGCGGCTGTAGAGTACCCATTTCTCTGCCAGGGGTAGTTCCTTGGGGAAAGAGTGCATGGAGACCGCCGACCGAAGCTTACCACTGTGGTTGGTGCAGCCATAGGCAAAGCAGTGAGGCATTTCCAATCTGTGAAATAAAGACAACATACTTATCAGTGTAAAGTTTAGAACATGCTCACTTTCGGAAATAAGTTTATGCATCGTTACATCGGAAAGCAGAGAAGCTAAACTCTGGGCACAACGCCAATCAGAAAACCTGAAAGTCCAACTACATGTCTACCAATAAGCATTACTGTCTGATAATCTCAATTTAATGTAAAAACTAACATTCGTACTACGCCCATCCTGTACTTGGGAAATGTATGTCTCACTTAAGCCGCGTACACACGATTGGTTCAAACCGATGAAAAACGGACTGAAGTTCATTTTCATCGGTCCAAACTGATCGTGTGTAGGCCCCATCGGTTCGTTATCCTTCGGTCCAAAAACAGATGGCTTGCTTTAAAATCGAACCGATGGACGGCTAACCGATAGGTCAAAACCGATCGTTGGTAAGCACGAGCATCGGTTAAAAATCCACGCATGCTCAGAATCAAGTCGACGCATGCTTGGAAGCATTCAACTTCGTTTTTTTCATCACGTTGTTGTGTTTTACGTCACCACATTCTGACACAATCGGTTCATGAACCGATGGTGTGTAGGCACATCAGTCCATGAGTCAGCTTCATCGGTGAACCGATGAAAACGGTCCGTCGGACCGTTCTCATCAGATGGACCGATCGTGTGTACAGGGCTTTAGAGTTCCTATTGATGAATTTCATTGTCATCACTGCTGCTACCTGTACATAATTGTATTGCTATGTCATGTTACTGTGCCATGCCAAATTGTTCCCTTTGTCAAACTGTACTGGGTTGGTTTTATACCCTTCTTTAATAAATTCTGTTTGAGGGAAAACAATTGGCACATTGGCAAATTTTCCATAAATGGAGAGAATTCGGTAAACGGTTGTGTGATGGATGCCTAATCACTTTGTATCCCTTTTCAGCCTTATGCCACGTACACACGATCGGTCCATCTGATGAGAACGGTCTGATCGCCTACACACCATCGGTTAAAAAACTGATGGGATCAGAACGCGGTGACGTAACACACGACGTGCTGAAAAAAATTAAGTTCAATGCTTCCAAGCATGCGTCGATTTGATTTTGAGCATGCGTGGATTTTTAACTGATGGTTGTGCCTACCAACGATCGATTTTGACCTATCTGTTAAATTTAAAACAAGTTGGCTTTTTTTTAACCGATGGATAACAAACCGATGGCATCCACGCACGATCGGTTTGGTCCGATGAAAATGGTCCATCAGACCGTTTATCGGTTTAACCCATCGTGTATACGCGACCTTATGCAGATCAACTACCTCACCCTATGTCTTGAGAGAGCTCCTTTTTGAAAGGCATGGTTCATATCACCTGATGCTTCTTATAAAGTCCAATCCTAAAACGTTTGAATGCCTTTTATCAAATAGCTTTAAAAGATCACATCCATATTAATTACATTAATTGGACTCCAGAAGTGCTAACTACTTCAACAAACGCTAATTGGACTAATTAGTCCAGGGCATGACAAATACCAGGTGCCAGGTCATCAAGGCGACTAGAAATTGCGTGCTGGCGCCTGGGTTTTGTCAGCCCATTCACTGTTGGCGCCGGGCCACTCGTCCTTATGGGGCTGAAAGCAGCTAGGCTGCTCCTTGAGCCCACGCTGCTCACCCAGTCAGCTGCCCATTTAATTCAGCTGTTGGGGCTGGGGGCAGAAGCTACAGGTCAGCTGACCCATGACCTTGAAGGGGGAAGGAGCTGGTGGAGACCCCATCACCTGATGTCAGGCTAGGTGTCACTACTGCTGCATGCCGCATGAGCCTGACAGGAGAGAAAGGAAGTGCCAGACTGCCAATGGTGGCATGTTCCTTTACTACTAGAAAAAAAATTCAAGGAGGAGCAGCTTCATATAGAGCAATCAATCTCAATTTTTCTCCTGCAGCCTCTGAATGACTGCGGGATAGAGGGCTGTGCTAATTTTGGACTTAAAAAAACACAGAGGACCAACACCAGAAGATGACATGGCTCCCCAAATCACTGAATGTGGAAACTGCACACTGGATGCAACTTGGATTCTGCACCTCTCCACTCTTCCTCCAGACTCTGGGACCTTGATTTCCAAATGAACTCCAAAAAGAGGACTTTGGACCACTGAGCAATAGTCCAGTTATTTTTCTCCTTAGCCCAGGTAAGACATTTGACAGTCTCTGGTTCAGGAGTGGCTTGACCTAAGGAATGTGACTGTTGTAGCCCATGTCCTAGATTCGTCTGCGTGTGGCACTGACACCAGCTGCAGTCCACTCCTTGTGAATCTCCCCCAAATTTACGAATGTCCTTTGCTTCACAATCCTCTCAAGGCTGCTGTTATCTGTTCCTTGTGCACCTTTTTTCTACCACACTTTTTCCTTCCACTAAACTTTCCAATAATATGCTTGGATACAGCACTCTGAACAGCCAGCTTCTTCAGCAATGACCGTTTGTGACTTACCCTCCTTGCTGAGGGTGTCAATGACCATTTGCTGGACAACTGTCAAGTCAGTAGTCTTCCCCATGATTGTGTAACCTACAGAACCAGGTAGAGGCCATTTATAGGATCAGGAAACCTTTACAGGTGTTTTAAAGGTAATTAGTTGATTAGACTGACACCATGAGTCTACAATATTAAACTTTTTCACAACACTCTAATTGTCTGAGATAATGAATTTGGGGTTTTAACTAGCCGAAAGCCATAATCATCAAAATTAAACCAGCTGGTTGAACAGAAAAAAAAAAGATCACAGATCCCCCACATGCAAGGTGTATGCAGGAATCTCTCCCACTACACCATTGTTTTCTGACAGCAGGGTCTTTCTCCATCAGAATACACTGATCAACACTGCAACCAATGGCTGATCGAATGTGGGTTTTTCAGTAGCCCTGTTTGAAAAAGAGAGGGGTACACAGATCAAAATTCAAGCAAGCTCCTGCAGACCCAGCTTAAGTCCGTCTGTTTTACCAATTTCATCGCAGTCAGGTCAGAGGTGTATTTAGGTTTTGTGCTGCCCTAGGCCTGACTAAACTTGCGCACCCCCTAATTTAAATATGACCCACCCCTTCCTGTCAAAGCCACACCCCTGTCATATTCATAGGAAGAGGACAGAGGGATGCCCTAGGAGAAGGACAGAGGGTTGCCATGGGTGATGAACAGAGGGACGCCGTGGGAAGAGGACAGAGGGACGCCATGGGAAGAGGACTGGCCGGCCGCCCCCCCGAAAAGTGCCGCCCTAGGCCTGGGCCTTGTCGGCCTAGGCCAGAATACATCCCTGGGTCAGGTACTGGCCGGTCCTATTTATTTCCCTTTCCTCTTGGGTATGGATCACAAGCAGACATAAGAAAACAAATGCTGTAAGAGCAAGACTGTAGACATTGTTTATTTCACAGCAGATTATCACCTTCACCATAGACTTAACTTTCTTCACATGATCTGTTCCTGGAATGCATAAGGCTTTTAGGTTCGGGATTATATTTTACAGCTGCATTTTCCTTGCCAATAAAATAATATCCATTACATCAAAAAAAAGTTTATTTTCAATTACTGTAACATTAACCAGAAAGTATTCTTGGATGTGATCTTCAACAGTGTATGTACATCAGGCCCCTTTCACACTGGGGCGGTGGGTGCGTTGGCGGTAAAGCGTCGCTATTTTTAGCAGCGCTTTACTGTCAATTTCATCGTCGCTATTCAGCCGCTAGCAGGGCACTTTTAACCTCCACTAGGGGCCAGAAAAATGGTTAAAACCACCCGCAAAGCGCCGCTGCAGCAGCGCTTTGCCGGCGGTATAGCCGCGGTACCCATTCATTTCAATGGGCAGGAGTGGTATACACACCGCTCCAAAAGATTCTGCTAGCAGGACTTTTTTACCGTCCCGATAGCGCACCACTCCAGTGTGAAAGCCCTCAGGGCTTTCACATTGGAGACACAGCAGAGGCTCTTTCTGGGCGCTTTGCAGGCGCTATTTTTAGTGTTATAGCGCCTCAGTGTGAAAGGGGTCTTACAGTTATGCAGGACATCCGAGTGTAACTTATTACTCGACATCCAACAAGTACTAAGGGCTCTTTCACACGGAGCGGTCCGTTTTGCGGTCCACTTCGTGTGTCCGTCGGCTCAGCGGGGGGGGGTCTCCGCTGAGCTGTCGGGTGGACAGGGCGGTCCCCGCACACTATGCAGGGACCGCCCTGTCTCTCCTCCGCTATCCCCTATGGGGAATCGGATGGAAACGGACCGTCTGTCCGTTTGCATCCGATCCGTTCCACCGGACGGAAAAAAAATAGGACATTCTTCCGTCCGAAAAAACGGATGCGGATCTGGCGGACGTTAGCGCATGCATCATCCGCTAACGGATCCGCTACCATAGGGGCCCGTTACAAGTCCATTAACGGACTTTGAATTAGCGGACCTTTCGTCCGCTAGTGTGAAAGGGCCCTAAGGACTTAGTCTTCATGTCAAATCACCTGTTCCACATTCCAGTGCTTTTTCCCTGTACGAGGCTGTTCAGTGGCCCCCGACACTTGAGCCAATCTGTAGTCAGGCTGTTTTAAAGAGCCACTGCTCAAACTGCATGCCATTCAAGCAACATATCCACACGTTAGCAGTCGTAACCCTTGTGTTCTCCATGATTTTTACAAGCATCTCAGTCCCTTTCAGTGTGATCTCCATACCTCCAATGTTCCTAGTGTCATCTCCCAGTGCTGTTCAGTGTGCATTCTGCCCCTTCAGTGTTCCCAGCGTCATCCAGCCTAACCCCAATAACTCTGTGTGCATGTACCTGCAACTCGAATCCCAGCACTCATATCCTGGAGCACTCCAGTGTGCCTGTAACATGTACCTCAGCTCTACTGGCTTTCAGCCTTAGTGCACCTCCGATTTGGAGACCTGGGAGAAGTTACAGGGGAGAGGAGAGTGGGGGGGGAAGTGTATTGAGCTGAATGAGAGAAATTCCTGAAGAGAAATTAACACATCTGCGAATCAGCAGTGTACCCATCGAAGATAATGGGCCTGATTTCGCACCTGAGCCGCACCGCAAGGCATAAAATACGCACACGTTTTTTCTGCAGTGCGAATGCATCGCACATATGTGAACCAGTCTCATTGAAAACAATGTATTTAGAAACGTTCTACGTTTTGGATGCGGTTTAAGCCACAACCAATTTGCATAGGTGTGAATCCGGCCTGAAACAAAAGTGGCAGAAGTATTTAAAACTAAAAGGTAATTATTAAAAAACAAAAAAAGCCATTTCCAAAAATTTAAGAGAGGAATTACCTCGAACATGGGACATGCTTATTAAATAGGGTGGAGATCTGCTTAATGCCCCTTCCACAGGACTCTCGACTCAGGCTTGCTCAGAGGGGAATTTGTCCTGTTATTCCCTCTGAGCAGACATATGGTTGGTTCATGTCTGCTCCGCATATGCAGAGCAGATACAGACACCACCCCCTCTCCTCTATGGGCAGTTGGATGTAAAATAAACTGCCTGTCCTTTTTTCCTTCAATAAATTTTTTATAGATAAGGTTACAGCAAGTACATAAGCGTCAGAAATTACAATAGCCCCAAGGGGCGACGCACACAATTTTACAAACAAAGCAAAGAATATAATGAAAACAATAACCTATAATGGAGAGGCAATTCAAATATTATGACTGCCTGGAAAACAGTCTGATTGGGATATATTAGAGCTCTCACAAATGTGGAGCCTCATTACCTTGTAGAAAAAGCCCGGACCCAAGGGCAATCCAGGAACCCACACCCTCAGCACCCCTCTTGGGAACATGCTGCGCCAAGAGCAAGGTCCCCGACTCCCCCAGACCTTGTCCCGATCCCATACTACCCTTACTGATGTGGGTAAGAAAGATATATTATTGTAAGGGTCACACAAGGAATACCCCCCCCCCCAAAAATGTAGATTGTTAGAAATACAAAAACAAACAGGGATAGTAAGAGGCAAAGAAAGAAGGAAAGGAGAGGAAGAAGAGGGGGGACAGGGGAGCATAGTGCCTAACTCCAATCAAAAATTCAGTCAAACGCCATTAAGTTCAGGGGCAAGGTGCTGCCTGTCCTTTTATACCCGACTGCCATCCGAATGGATCTCCATCCATTTTTGTAGCATATAGGATTGGATGTAGGCGGATGTAAGCGGTCACACCCATTTTACAATAATACGTCTTTATTAATATTTTCGAAACGTGAACAAGAAATATGTTACAACACATCAGATGTTCCGACTGGAGCAAAATGAACCAGAGAAGAATAGTTAAAACTAAGCATAGCCAGTCCTATACTTCAAACTAAACAGAAATAAGTCCTGCATTGTATACAACCAATATAAACTCCAGACGGGGGAGGGTACACCAGCTAGGTAGCGGTCACGTCCATTTATACCCACCGCTCCATAGAAGAGAATGGCTCATCTGAAATACTGACAGGCAAACCTGATTGGCCCGCTCATATGAAAGGAGCCCTAATTGTCCACACCAACCATTAAAAAAAATGCTGCTAGAAGAGCATAGTATAAGAGAGGACTTACAAAAATGGGGGGGGGGGGGATAGGCAATTATAACCAAGTAAGAAAATACAGCAAAATGTGTGACCTGATCCTAATAAAATACCACAAATCCCAGAAACAAACATTCTAACAGCTCATACTGGAAGGGATATGTTTTTCTTGTAATGCTTCTATCGGCACAAAATGCCAGCGCCAACATTCCAGACACATTAAGCATCCAAACTTTATTTTCTGGCACATATGCGTTGTTTTCAGATGTTGACGTGTTCATAAGAGAAGCAGCAGATTAGCAAATAATATGTACGCATATTCTGTTAAAATGCATCACATGTCTGAACTCCTGACTCTGGATCTCGAGCTGCAGCCATATTTCCCCCAGGCTCCTGGTGAAGTCATCATAGACTAACTCCATGACTAATTAGACCATCAGAAAAGACTTGTGACCAGCAACACAAAACTGTCTAAATCAAATGCAGAGAACTGCAGGAATACAGATTCTTTTGTCTATTCCTAAACTTTGTTAAAAAATGTCATGCCCCTTTCCTTCCAATAACAGAAAAAAAAAAAAATATCCATCTTTAAATGGCCGTGTATGATAAAAAACGAGGAATGCGCCCAATTCTAGAAGTTCCAAAAAAGTTCAGGCTATTCACTAAAGCAGGCCAGATGTAACCTCTTCAATACAGGGCATTCCCCCCCCCCCCCCTTCCTGCCCAGACCAATTTTTAGCGCTTTGAATGACAATTGCGTGGTTAAGCAACACTGTACCCAAATAAAATCTGACATTCTCCCCCCCCCCCACAAATAGAGCTTTTGTTTTTTTGCGCTATAAACAAGAACAACAATTAAAAAAATAAAATAAAAAATGAATAAAAACACAATATTATTTACTTTTTGATTAAATAAATTTTTTATTTTATTTGCATTTTTTTCCTCAGTTTAGGCGTTACATATTCTTCTACATATTTTTGGTAAAAAAAATAAAAAAAACAACTTATTTTTTTTCCTTGCATGTTCCCCTTTGATCTACAGCAACTGGACTTCAAAGTGCACTTGTAGTGCAAACTTCAAAGTGCAAAGTGCATTTGAAATTGCACTGAAAGTGTACTTGGAAGTGCAGTCGCTGTAGATCTAAGGCGGCGTACACACGGCCGAGGTTCTCGGCAGAAACCAGCGAGAAGCTCGCTGGGATCCTCATTCTGCCGAGAACCTCGGCCGTGTGTACAGTCTCGGCGAGCATCCCGTCGGGAAAGCCGCAGAGAGAAAATAGAGAGCAGGTTCTCTATTTTCTCGGCGGCCGGTCGGGATTAACAGCTGGTCGCCTTTCCCGACGGGATGGTCGCCGATTCTGACGGCCGGCCGAGAACCTCGACGAGCGGAACGATGTGTTTGGCCCGTCGAGGTTCTCTGCCGTGTGTACGGCGCCTGAGGGGGACATGCAAGGAAAATAAAATAAAAAACATTTTAGCTTGCACCTGATTGGATGATAAAATCAGCAGAGCTTCCCCTCAGATTTACAGCGACTGCAATTTCAAGTGCACTTTCAGTGCAATTTGCATTTGCAGTGCAAAATGGAATTGCCTTTCGTAAATAACCCCCTATGTGTCCATCTACATATAAGATTTTAGCAAGGCATATAAGCTGCTGCACTTAGATGAGGTTCAACCCCCCCTCTCCTGAACGTGAAAGAATCGCGTTCAGGATTGGAATGTTTTGACTGCCGGAAAACACAAAACAGCCTCAATGTCGTGGTACGATTTTGCCACGTTTTGCGCTTTCCTGCGGCTAATGGCAGTCAAGTGTACATGAAGCCATATTGGTGCCTTTTTCCACGTTGGGGAATAGGGGTGAACTTCCTGCCCCTATAGCCACAGACTGCAAGACAAAAAAAAGGGGACAAGGCAAGGCAAAAATACAGGTAATATAGTGGCCAAATGGTTAGCACTTACACTTGGCAGTACTAGCGGTCATCAGGTCTAATCTCAATCACAACATTCTATGCATGGAGTTTGCATGTTCTACCTGCGCCTGTATGGATTTCCTCCAGGTACTCCGGTTTCCTGCCACACTACAAAGACATACTGGCAGGTAATTTCTTCCTGTCTAAATTGGCCCTAGTATGTGTATGTATGAAGGGCGAGTTAGGGACCTCAGATCAGGGCTCGATGGTGACCACAGACTACATCTCAATGCCTGGGCATCCACTGCCGGAACCAGGTGCAAGCAACTCCCACCGCCCGAATGGATAGCTTCTGTACAGATGCCTCATACCTCCCGCCGCCAGGGGGCGCCAATCATACAGTACATCCCTTCCCCATACAGGCTGATAACCTATCACTATCTGGTTACATGATACCAGCTTTCCTCCATGTTTAAGCATGCTCCCAGCTACCGAAATTATCGGAGAGTGCATGCACAAGAGGCAGGTCAAAGATCGGGGTATGGGAGATTATATTAGGGAGAGAAGGGGTATCATGTAGGGGTGCATACCCTGTGGTGTCAGTAGGTGCGAGGACTTTCATCTGTCACGGAGGTGGGTGTCCTGAGGTGTATGGGGGAGTGCAGAACCGTTACATACTTAGTCAGGCTGAAAAAAGACAAGCCCATCCAATTCAACAATATATAAAAAAAAAAACACACAATAATAATGATGATGATGTCGTCGTCGTCGTCATCATCATCACAATCCCATATACCCAATTCTATACCCACAGTTGATCCAGTTGTATCCTGTAGTGTCAAGCGGAAGGGTGCTATTGTATGTGGTCATGTGCGGAGGGGTATCCTGTGGTGTAATGTGATGTCGGAGGGGAGTGATGTGGTGTCACCAGGATGGATATAACTCAATGATTTTTATTTTATTTAAAAAAAAAAAAACTATTTAAATCCGATTTTTTTTGATTATATATTTTTAATCAAATTTATTTGATAAAATACTTTTAGAGTAAACATATATCTAAAGATAGTTTTCTATTTAAGATACATTAATAATTTATTTATTTATGTTTATTTAGCATGAAATGGGGCTTGGTTATGCAGCATGATTGTATATTCTGCAATATTCACATTTTTGGTAAACTCATTTAATAAATCCAAGCTCTGCAAGCTGAGATAACACACACTGCATTGATGCATCACACAATTTCACAATAACCATGAGATCAAACAATGTTCAGGAATATTCTTTAATCCCATGGTTATGAAAATCTATGTACACTACAAACTATATGATTGAACCAGTTCCGATATCGCTGTTTTACTAACCTGACAGCTTATTATTCGAATAGAATCTTAAATATTTGCAAACAAATGAAGGTTTCCTAACTACCAGCAAGAATAAGTCCTTACATTTAAAGAGCACCGGTCATGTCAGGTTCATCATGGCAGCGCCCGTTAGCGGGCATCCACTCACCTGCTGCCGCCACGTCCCTCACCTTGTTGCGTCACTGCCGCATCACCAGCTGTCCCATTAAAGTGAATGGGACCGTCAACAGTGGGTCACAGAGATGACAGTTGCCCTTTAAAAATTATGATTTAAATCAAGCCTTTTTACTAGCGATTTTAATCAAATCCACCCCGGGTGTTACTGAAGTGACCAAGTGCAGAGGGCTAACCTGTGGCGTCACAAAGGAAGGCCGGGACTGATGTGAATGTACAACATAGTTGTAAAGTGTTTTGTAAAATGTTGGTGATATATAAGATAAGTACAGTAAAACCTTGGATTGCAAATGCTTTTAAACCAAGTTACTCTCAAACCAAGGTTTTACTGTACCTGTAATAAATGAAATGAGAACTCCAAAGATAGCTATGGACATCCCATCTTGCCCTGGCTATCATGCCACTTCCCAATGATAACGATTTCTTTTCTGAACAGTTTCAGGAATACACCACGTCTAATCATGCCCTCTATGTTTGCCCTACATGTGCTGATCACAGGATCTACTATTAACTGCGGTTATGACCAAAAACCCAGAAAACACGGAACCACCAGAGCTCCTAATAATCATCACAACCTGGGAAACACAGAACCACCAGAGCTCCTAATAATCATCACAACCCAGAAAACACAGAACCACCAGAGCTCCTAATAATCATCACAACCCAGAAAACACGGAACCACCAGAGCTCCTAATAATCATCACAACCCAGAAAACACAGAACCATCAGAGCTCCTAATAATCATCACAAACCAGAAAACACAGAACCATCAGAGCTCCTAATAATCATCACAACCCAGAAAACACAGAACCACCAGAGCTCCTAATAATCATCACAACCCGGGAAACACGGAACCACCAGAGCTCCTAATAATCATCACAAACCAGAAAACACAGAACCACCAGAGCTCCTAATAATCATCACAACCCAGAAAACACAGAACCACCAGAGCTCCTAATAATCATCACAATCTGGGAAACACGGAACCACCAGAGCTCCTAATAATCATCACAACCCGGGAAACACGGAACCACCAGAGCTCCTAATAATCATCACAACCCAGAAAACACAGAACCATCAGAGCTCCTAATAATCATCACAATCTGGGAAACACGGAACCACCAGAGCTCCTAATAATCATCACAAACCAGAAAACACGGAACCACCAGAGCTCCTAATAATCATCACAATCTGGGAAACACGGAACCACCAGAGCTCCTAATAATCATCACAAACCAGAAAACACGGAACCACCAGAGCTCCTAATAATCATCACAACCCAGAAAACACAGAACCACCAGAGCTCCTAATAATCATCACAACCCAGAAAACACAGAACCACCAGAGCTCCTAATAATCATCACAACCCAGGAAAAAAACACAGAACCACCAGAGCTCCTAATAATCATCACAACCTGGGAAACACGGAACCACCAGAGCTCCTAATAATCATCATCATCATCACAACCCAGAAAATACAGAACCACCAGAGCTCCTAATAATCATCACAACTAGGGTTGTCCCGATACCGATACCAGTATCGGTACCGATTCCAAGTATTTGCGGGAGTACTTGTACTCCCACCGATACCCAAATATAATACCCCCCCCCCCCCGCGCTGTCGCCCCCCCCGCCAAAGGCGACCCCGCCGCCGTTAATACAAAGCCACTGCCGCGAACATTACACGCACCTTTAGCTTGAATAGCCGTTTACCGCGCGCCCTGTGTAAAGGACACTCCCCCTTGCTCGGGATTGGACGGATCCCGAGCAAGAGGGAGTGTCCTTTACACAGGGCGCGCGGTAAACCGCTATTGAAAAACTAAAAAGGTACGTGTGATGGCGGCGGCGGCGGCTTTGTTAATGGCAGCGGCATCATCATCATCAGGTAGGGGGCAATAACTCCTCGTCGTGTTGGGAATTGTAAGTGCTGACATCTGTAAGTGACACAGAGTACCAAGGAGGGGACGCAGCGCCATGATGAAACCGGGAGTCTGGTCTTTTATTTCTAAGCCCACTTGATACTTATTGTGTTTTACTGCCAACATCTCCACATGTAACCCATGCGGTATGTGGGGGACACGGCTGCGGTATGTGGGGGACACGGCTGCGGTATGTGGGGGACACATTTAAAAAAAAAAGTATCGGTATTGGGTATCGGCGACTACTTGGAAAAAAAAAAGTATCTGTACTTGTATTCGGTCCTAAAAAAGTGGTATCGGGACAACCCTATACACAACCCAGAAAACACAGAACCACCAGAGCGCCTAATAATCATCACAACCCAGAAAACACAGAGCTACCAGAGCTCCTAATAATCATCACAACCCAGAAAACACGGAACCACCAGAGCTCCTAATAATCATCACAATCTGGGAAACACGGAACCACCAGAGCTCCTAATAATCATCACAAACCAGAAAACACGGAACCACCAGAGCTCCTAATAATCATCACAACCCAGAAAACACAGAACCATCAGAGCTCCTAATAATCATCACAATCTGGGAAACACGGAACCACCAGAGCTCCTAATAATCATCACAAACCAGAAAACACGGAACCACCAGAGCTCCTAATAATCATCACAATCTGGGAAACACGGAACCACCAGAGCTCCTAATAATCATCACAAACCAGAAAACACGGAACCACCAGAGCTCCTAATAATCATCACAACCTGGGAAACACGGAACCACCAGAGCTCCTGATAATCACCACAACCCAGAAAACAGAGCTACCAGAGCTTCTAATAATTAGCACTGTATATCTGACAAGAACTGTCAAGGTTCTCTGTGACCCATATAGTCATATATATTCATACCACAAAAACAGTAAAAATATAAAAATAAAGTGATTAGATTCCCCTTGAAGAGCTCAACAATCCAGACTTCACTGCCCATGGCAGCTGCTGACCTCCTTCCTCAGTGTCTGCCACCAACTGTGATAAGCTTCCACAGCTCTTCCCATTATTGTGCCCATCTGTCAGAGCTTCAAGCTTCTTTGGGCAGGGAACACACTTTTACTGGAGATTGCCACACTGAAATACACAATTACACCTTTTCCTAAACAAGATAAAACGGCAATAATCTGTACATTTCTAAAGTGTAGGATGTCTTCACAAAGAAACCTCAGTACAACCAGAACCATAGAGGATCCTCCAGAGAATAAAGGAGTCCTTGCTGGAACCTGTTAATCTCAGATGGGGGATTAGTCAGCCTTCCCTTCTAATCAGAATGTCTGACAACAGTTTATTAATCGGTTTGCTGCTAACAGTACAAAAATATCAACTAAAAATGAAGGAACTCCTTTGAAAGCAGATGGTTAAACAGGCCCCATCATGTCTTATGTCAAATGGTGAATAGGACAAGTGAACCAGACTGACTTTTCCTCTATAGCTGGATAAGATTGCTTACATCGATTGAAGGAGGGCTCTTTCACATGGAGTGGGGTCTGATCTGAAAGGGGATCCGTGAACCGATACCCCTGCTGAATTAGAGCAGGGCGGGACACATGTCAGATTTTATTTACAACAGTGACTGTTCAGTTTGTGCCCGACAGACAACGGACATGTGATAGATCTATGGTTGGCCAAATGTAAACAAACTTTGCTGTCAGTTTACATCAGGCTACCTCCAAATCGTTGTGTTTAGGTTGGCAAACGTGGAAAAAAATGCAGTTCTTTTCAGTTTTTTTATTTTATTTATTTTTTACACCTGGAAAACTCGGAGGTAGGCAACTTTAAACAGACAAACGGCCATTTATATCCACATGCCGCTTTCAATTAGGTCTGCCTGAAAAACTGACAGGCGTACCTGACCAGAAAGCCAATACGAATGGGCCCAAACAATTGTTTCGAGACTAAAACAACTGTGCAGTACACACAGGCGTGCACGCCCAGGCACACCCTAATCATCCTGTTCAGCACAGATTCCCCCTACTACCCTGGCTCCCCCTCCTTCCCTCTGCAACATGTCCGACTTCCCTCCTCTCCTGCCAGTTGTTTCTGGGGGGGATGTTTAAGGATGAGTGAGGGAAGGGGACGGTAAATATTTATTTACCAGCCCCTTTCTTAATGAACATCGAGAGTGTTCGGTAGCGTGTATTTGAGCTTTGGGGTGCACACCCTAATGCAATAGGCTGCTCACACCTATGGCAGTACAATTGTTGGCTGGAAGACAGAATCCTTTAATAAGGGGCTGGACTAATGCAAGGAGCCAGGTAGCCAAAAATTACAGCTGACACCTAAGGCCCCTTTCACACGAGTGGACCGATTAGTTACCCTGTCAGTTTTTCAGGCGGACCTTCCATTGTTCACTAAGGTGCAGCGGGTGCAAACAGATGTGTGTCCCATTTACACCCACCAACATCCAATCCAACCTTCTAAAAACAGGATGGGGATCTGCGGACTAGCGGCTCTGATCACATGGCAGTCGGGTGTTAATGGACAGGTGGGCAGTCGGGTGTTAATGGACAGGTGGGCCATCTACATCTGACCACCCATAGAAGAGAGCAGGCCATGTCTGTGTCCGCTCTGCCATCACTTCTCTTGGTGCTGTACAAAGTAAAACCGGTTCAAGCTGGATACACACTATACAATTTAATGTAGATTTTTTTCCTTCAGATTTATCAAAACTGTATAATATGAGGTCAAACCTTAGGAGTTTCAATTGGTATGCCCTTGCCACTACATGGTTTTGGTAAATCTAAAAGGAAATCTGACAACAAAAAGTTGGATAGTGTGTATGGGGGGGGGTTTTAGGCTCTATGCACACTAGCAGTAGAGCTGCACAATTAATCGTTTAAAAATCGTGATCTCGATTCAACCTCCCCGACGATCTCCAATGCAGAGTTTGACGATTTTTTCATGTAACAAGCGGAGAGACTTCTCAGCAAAGTTTTTAACATGAAACATTGTAACCAACTTCCTTGTTAGGGCCCTTTCACGCATTCGGACCGTATGTCCGCTTTTTCATCCGTGTACAGATGAAAAAGGGACATACATTGGTCCCTATGAGATCGCAGGTGCCGGCGGAAAGAACATCTGCTGACACCCGATCTCACCCGGTTACGCATTCCTCCGATTCTGCAGACGGAGGAAAACCCTATTTTTCCATCCGTCTCCGGATCGAATGAACATGAACAGATGGTCCGTGTTCATCTGATCCCCCCATAGAGGAGAGCGGAGAAAAGACAGGGCGGTCCCTGCACAGTGTGCGAGGACCGCCGGGTCATCCGCCGGCTCAGCAGGGCGATCCCCGCTGAGAAAAGTTCATTACTAATCTGCCCCGTGTGAAAGGGCCCTTAGATCAAACTTCCACTTAAAGTCTAAATCTTTTTCTGACACTTGTTTCTTAAAGGGGAGTTCCATCCTTTTTTTAGGTTTATTAAAAGTCAGCAGCTACAAAAAGTGTAGCTGCTGACATTTAATAAACAGACACTTACCTGCTCCACGGTCCAGCAATGCAGCCGCCCGGAGCTCCTCTCCCCCTCTCTTCGACGGCGCCTTAATTCACTCTATGGGCACCCGGCCGTGACAGCTTTCAGCTTCACGGCCGGGCACGCGCTGCGCACCCCGAGTGGACAGGCGATCTCCTGGGATCTGTCACATGTCCCAGGAGATCGCCTAGAGGGAGGGGCCGCCTAAGGCGAGAGGAGGAGTCGCCGAGGCGGTCCCTGGGCGGAAGTAGAAAGTGGGACAGGAAGTCCCACTCCTACCGAAGCCCCCACTCCCAAAAAAGCAGCTTGCTGTGGTGGCACCTGAGCCGAGCTGCAGCTCTGTGTATCCATTCAGACAGGGAGCTGAGGTCTAGCCCTGTTCCACCCTCTTTCTCTCCTCATTGGCTGACTGACTTTGATTGACAGCAGCGGGAGTGCTGCTGTTTCAGCCAATGACGAGGGAAGTCCTGGGCAACCGAGATAATCCTACAACATTGCAGGATAGAGAATGGGGCTCAATTAAGTACTAGGGGGGCTGCTGTGAACAGAAGGCTTTTTATCTTAATGCTTTACGCCCACTTTGAGCCGGCCCTTACATTGACTGGGTGATGTAGTAATGATCTTGCAGCTTGTTTACACTTGTTTGATACTCCTCTGAAAAACAACCCACAGTAAATCTCCTTTCAAAAAAGGTATCTTACAGGTGGTTAGGAGGCACCTACAGAACGCCTGTTTAACCCTTGAAACCCCACACCGCCATGCAGCAACTCATGCATTGCCGTGTGGCCCCATTCACTTGAATAAGTAATGTTTGGCAGCAGTACTGCCCACCAAATAATACCACTGTACTGTTTTTGTTGTGCCATAGCAATGTGTACCAACAGGGCCGGTGGTCATGTTAACATGCAGTCAGTAAAACCTCAGCCCAACCTCCCAATTTTACATCACCTGTATAAACAAGGCATACAAGAGACAATCAATTGTACAATCAGATTGTATAGCGGTATTAAACCCACAAACCAGAAACGTAATATATTGCAGCTTACCAATCATTACATGTGGTGGCTGCATTTGTTTTCTTTTCCCCCTGGTGATCTGGCATGTAACGCACCTTCTGTTTTGGAGTCCCCCCCCACTCTAGGTGAAGGAGCACAGGGGGCACCTTTGGAAAGCAGCATTGTCGGTCTGTGGAGGAGGGGAGTGTAAGGCCCCTTCACAAGGGGTGGACCCCTTCAATGGACTCCGCTAGTTCAGTGGGGAATCCCTCCTTTGATCCCCACTGAGAAGGCGGATGACAGGTCCATCTCCACTCACTGTACAGGGACGGAGCTGTCAGAGCCCCGCTGTTCTCTATGGAGAGATCGGATGAAGTCTGTCCGTTTTCATCCGATCCACTGGATGGGTGGCAATTGTATAGCTATGCGTTTGTTTGGCATGGATCTTGTTGGATCGAGAGGCAGGCAGGTGTCATTAGACACTGCTCTGCTAACATCTGTCTGCCCATAGAAGTCAATGGGTGGCACGCCCTGATCCACCTGAAAAATGGTTAAGCATATCAGAGAGGACCAATCGTGTGAATTTGGCCATACACGGTTCGAATCTCAGCTGGTTCATCAGGAACAAGATTTGAACCATTATTAGGCAGGCTCAATGTACCAGGTTGATTGATAAACTTGGGTACAACCAGCAGATTTGGATACACTAACAAACTGAAGCTGAACTTCAGTTCACACTTTATAAAAAGTTACAGTAAACGGGTTTGTCACATAAAAGCTGATCATTGTAAGCACTCCTGTCAAAGTGATTGTAAAGTCTCATTTTAAAAATAACAAACATGTTTTACTTATTTCCTCTGTGCAGTTGGTTTTGCACAGAGCAGCCCAGATCCTCCTCTTCTCTCCCTCTTTGCTGCTCCTGGCTCCACCCTTCTATTGAGTGCCCCCACAGTCAGCAGCTTCTTATGTGGGCACTGGAGCCAAGTTACAGATCTATGCATCTATTCAGACACAGAGCCCCGACCCGGCCCCCTGATTGGTTGACTAAGGATGAGTTCCAGCGCGTTCAGACACCCCACGTGCAGAGCCGCCAGGAAGTTGGCACTGCGCTAATCACAGGCAGTGAGAAATTGTCCCGATGCGCGGCTGCAGAGATCGGAAAATGTCTCCACTGCCTGTGATTAGCGCAGTGTCGACTTCCTGGCAGGCTCTGCACGTGGAGTGTGCGAACACGCTGGAACTCATCCTTAGTTGACTGACAGCCCTGGGAGCCAATGACGCTGCTGCTGCATCTCAGCCAATGAGGAGGGAGAGTCGTGCATAAAGATAAAAAAGAAAGCTCTATTTGTGTCTGGGGGGGTGGACACAAATTTAGTTTAGGTACATCGTCGCACGACCGCGCGATTGCCAGTTAAAGCAACGCAGTGCCAAATTGTAAAAAGTGCTCTGGAAAAAACCTTCCGGGGCTGAAGTTGTTAAATTGTTTGTCTCATCTCTCTTACTGCTACATCTGCAAGACAGCTTGTTCCTTAAAAAAAAAAAAAAAAAAAAGGACTTACTGGCTGGATCACCGGGTGAGAAGAAAGTGTAAAAATTAAAACAAATGCAGCCATCACATCATTAAGCTGCAATATAATAAAAGGTTTGCTTTTAGGTTTAGCATAAGACATAGCGATATGAAAATGCTGGTTGCCTGGCCAGTGTTCCTCTAAGGCGCAGACACAGCCCAGCATTGAACAGTCACATCTTTATACTCAGAAAGGACTGAAGCCCGAGGATAAGTATGAGAGTGAGGGCAGACTGCAGTGACTGTGTGCATGCTGAGCCCTGTAGTCCCCCTCCTCCCCCATACACACAGAGCTCAGGGCTGTCCTCAGTCTCACCTGCTGTGCGCATGCTGAGACCTGTAGTCCCCTTTCCCCCCCCCCCACACACACACAGCGCTCAGGGCTGTCCTCAGTCTCACCTGCTGTGTGCATGCTGAGCCCTGTAGTCCCCCTCTTTCCCCCACACACACAGAGCTCAGGGCTGTCCTCAGTCTCACCTGCTGTGTGCATGCTGAGCCCTGTAGTCCCCCTTCTCCTCCCCCATACACACAGAGCTCGGGGCTGTCCTCAGTCTCACCTGCTGTGTGCATGCTGAGCCCTGTAGTCCCCCTTCTCCTCCCCCATACACACAGAGCTCAGGGCTGTCCTCAGTCTCACCTGCTGTCTGCATGCTGAGCCCTGTAGTCTCTCTCCCTCCCCCATACACACAGAGCTCAGGGCTGTCCTCAGTCTCACCTGCTGTGTGCATGCTGAGCCCTGTAGTCTCTCTCCCTCCCCCATACACACAGAGCTCAGGGCTGTCCACAGTCTCACCTGCTGTGTGCATGCTGAGCCCTGTAGTCCCCCTTCTCCTCCCCCATACACACAGAGCTCAGGGCTGTCCTCAGTCTCACCTGCTGTGTGCAGACTCTCCTGTAGATAACACAGAGGGCAGCAATGCCGGTCCTGTTAGTATATGGCGGTGCAGGCTCTCCCTCCCTCTATACAGCACACAGGAGCGCTCCTCATTGCTCCGTCTCCCCGGGACAGTCCCGCTGCCTCCTGCCAAGCTCTGTATTGTTATTACAGAAAGAATCCAAACAGGAAACGGAAAAGAGGATTAGACCGCTCTCCAATCACAGCGAGCAATCCCCTGAGTAGCGGGCCGGCCAGCCAATCAGTGAGTGCGGTTTCTGTCTGGTCCTGCATCCCGCTGGGTCTGTGATAGAAAGCAGCGCGGAGATCGCTCTCAAATCTGCTAGCCTCGGGGTGGAATGCAGCGCCGAAGGAACGAGCCAATTGGAAGAAAGGGATGGGGGACGTCACAATAGGAGAGGCGCGGCTTGGGTGTGTCTTTAGGACAGGGAGCCGAAAAATGAATTAGTGGATTACAATGTGGGCGGGGATTTCGGTGTTTTGGTGAGCCTGACGGGGAGGAGCGGTGGTGACACATGTCACTTCAGCTGACCACGCCTCACGTGTCCTCAGGATGCTGCTCTGTTAAAGGAGCACTCCATCAATTCCGATCGCCCATTGTATTCATTCACTTCCAATTCACCCAACTTTATTTATACTGCTGTGACTCTAAAAATATTCCATCCACTGTGTTCCTTTAACTACTTCAGCATTATGCTCCTCATGACCAGGTAATTTTTTTTGTGGGCACTGATAGGCAGCACTGAGAAGTGGCACTGAAGGGCACTGATAGGCAGTGTTGCTCATCGTCCTTTAAAAAAGTAATTAGACTGAGAGTTCCTAGAAACTAAAGTCACGCAGAATCAATCTGGGCATCTTCCAGACAGAAGACGAGAATGATCCCAACTGGAGGAGGGCCTTCGCCTGCTGCAGAAACGGCACGCCGCAGTTCGGAGAAGGCTCAAATCCAAGATATAAAAGAGAGATTTAGTAACTACATCCGCAATGTAAAGTTCATGAGGAATCAGCTAAAACAGTGCAAAAGTCCAATTGCCAACAACTAAATGGCAGCAAAAAAGGAAAAAGAAAGTCTTGATATGCTTCAAACAAAAGTGATTCCACAATGACAGAAACGTGAAGAAAAGCCTATAATGGCACCAATATCACACGTGTCTCTTCACCAGAAGTACAAGCCTGCTTACCAGAACACAGGATAGATAAGCATGGAAGTCAAACACACTCTGGACTGGAATGGGTCGTTGGGAAATCCGAGCGGATCCAAAATCGATCTCCTCAATTTAGACAGGTGGAGAGTGGATGGAAGTAATCTGACCGAGTGGAAACAGTACCAAGGGAAGAAATACTCACATAGCATAATATTGTATGCACAAAGTTTAATGTAAAAAGAGTCAGATATACTCACAAAAGCATCTAAATAAAATCATGTATAAAAACAAACAGCCGGCCGGCAAGCAGACACCCGTCCTAAGAGCAAAGACATCAGCGTGTCACCTTCCCGACGATCGTTTCGTCTCACAAAGACGTCGTCACAGGGGATGAATTATATATGTTTTATGGTTTATTTTCGCCTTTATGATTAAAAATTTAAAGTAAAAAAGTAATTAGTTACAGTTACAAATTACTTGTCCGAAAAAGTAATTGAGTTAGTGACTCAGTTACTACATTGGCAAAGTAATTAGTTACTCAGCAAAGTAACTTTTTTTTTTTTGCCGTCGTATGACGACCCCTTAATTTTCCAGCTAAAATTTTGGTTTTGGGATGTACTCAATGTATAAGACGACCCCTCACTGTGCCATCTGCAACATGCCTCACTGTGCAATCTATAACATGCCTCACTGACAGTGAGGCATGTTACAGGCACAGTGAGTGAGGCATGTTACAGGTACAGTGAGGCATGTTACAGGCACAGTGAGTGAGGCATGTTACAGGCACAGTGAGTGAGGCATGTTACAGGCACAGTGAGTGAGGCATGTTAGGCCTCGTACACACGATCGAATTTGTCCGCTGAAAACGGTCCGATGGACCGTTTCAGCAGACTATTCCGATCGTGTGTATGGGCTAGCGGACAGATTTGTCCACCCGACAGATTTCAAAGCATGCTTTGAAATCTATCCGGTGGGAATCTGTCCGCCCGACATGTCTGCTGGTTAGTACACTTACCAGCAGACATGTCGTCCCGCTCCGCCGCCGCACCGCCGCCGAATGGATTCGGCGCATGCGCGGAAGTGTTTTACTTCCTGGTGCGGTGACGTGGTGGCGTCAACGTCACCGACACGTCAGCGCGCTCTCTGCTGGCGGGGATTTTGGTTTGCTCGTGTGTACACGCGAGCAAACCAAAATCCCAGCAGACAGATTTGTTCAAATCTGTCGGACGGACAGATTTGAACAAATCTGTCCGCTCGTGTGTATGGGGCCTTACAGGCACGGTGGTGAGGCATGTTACAGGCACAGTGGTGAGGCATGTTACAAGCACGGTGGCGAAGCATGTTACAGGCACGGTGGCTAGGCATGTTACAGCAGGCACGGTGGCGAGGCATGTTACAGCAGGCACGGTGGCGAGGCATGTTACAGCAGGCACGGTGGTGAGGCATGTTACTCCAAGCACGGTGGTGAGGCATGTTACAGCAGGCATGGTGGTGAGGCATGTTACAGCAGGCACGGTGGTGAGGCATGTTATCTACCTACCTTCTCCTTAGGCCATCCTCCATTATTTAAAAGCCGTGCCGTCCCGTCCTTAATGTCCTCCCTGTCACCGTCGGCGGCAATCGTCCATTATTAAAAATGTGCGCCTCCCCCTCTGACTGTTCCAGACCATCCGTGATAGGCGGAAGTGCAATTTTCCCAGCAGACCATCTGTTCAGTGTTCCGCCTATCACGGATGTCCTCTCGTCCGAAGGCTGAGGCTGAGAATGAGAAGGCACTAGTGATAGGCCGAACACTAAACAGAGGCACTGCTGGGAAAATTAGTGTTCCGCCTATCACGGACGGTCAGGAACAGTCAGAGGGGGAGGCGCGCTTTTTTAATAATGGAGGATGGCCGCCGACGGTTACAGGTACATGGATGTAATTGCGGTAACGCCGCCATTGTAATGGAAACAGCGTTTCTGCGAGGGTAATAGTAATCTGGTAGATTACTCGTTACCCTCAAACAGGCTTCCGTTAGGTAACAGCGTTTATTTAAACGCCGTTACTTACAACACTGTTGATAGGTGGCACTGCTGGGCACTGAGAAGTGGCACTAATAGGTGGCACTGATGTGTGTCAGTGATGGGCACTGATGGGTGTCAGTGATGGGCACTGATGGGTGGCAATAATGGGCATTGCCAGGTGGCACTCGTGGGCACTGTGGACACTGGCAGGGGGTACAGATTGGCACACAAGGCAGATGTGGCTCCTTCCTCTTTGGGACCGATGTCCCTTGCGACTAAGCGGGGATCGGCTTTTTTTCTCCTCACGCTGTCAGCGTGAGGAGGAAAAAAAACGATTTCCCAGCTTTGTTTACATCACGTGATCAACTGTCATTGGCTGACAGCTGATCATGTGGTAAGGGGCCGGTCTTAGTGACTCGGGTCTAACAGCGCGCGCCCTGCAGGGGAGAGGATGTCTATTGACGTCCTCCCGGCAATTAGGGTCCGCGCTGTGGCCATCATTCTGCTATAACCCCTAGTGGTTAACCACTTGCCACCCGCCAGCCATCAAGTGACGGCTGGGCGGTGAGGTTCTTGTTCTGGACGGGTGTCATGTGATGTCCTCGGCTTCCCGGACCTCTAGGGGCCGCGCGCGCCGTGTCACTCGGGAGGCGATGCGTGTGCCCCGGCGCCACATTTAGCATGTCATTTTTTTGTCTAGAGAAGAGTGCACAAAAAAGAGAGGCAACAGTCAGGGGAAATAAGCAGTGCACTTCCCGGCGCCAAGGACAAAGATTACTTAATCAGAGGATTGGATAGATCCAAAAATTAGATAAACGTGAAAATAATAATATATATAAATCTCAAAAATTAAATATTAATCCCACTGAGAGCAATTAAGCAATATATATTAATTTATATTAATTTGAGCAGCTGTTTAAAAATAAATAAATAAATTCATCTATTCAAGGTATAAAACAAAGTATCAATAAAATAGCCAAAAGTTGGTTATAAATGATAAAACAGCGCATAACATAAAAAGTCTAATGTAGATAAAAAAGATGTTGAAAGAAAGTCCATAGATCAGTGAATTTAGGCAAAGTTCAAAGTGACGAGTGGAATGCTTCATAGAATGGTAATACACCCTCCACCGATTTCCAATCTCCACCAAACGTGAGACACACTTCCCCGCAGGGGTTCAAACTCACCAGAAACACAAAGAAACAGGCCTTAAGAATAACTCGTCCTCGACCTCCAACATCATTCCAGAAGCAGCAAGGGTTAATGAGTCAAGCTCCAATACATGGATCGTATAAAAAAGCAAAAAGCACCAAAATAGTGTAATATTGCTTTAATAAAAGACATTCCCGTGTAACAACACCCCGCCTCCTATCTACGTACATTAAAACACTAAAAGATGAACATAAAGAGTGTAATTCACCGCTCTCCTCCGCACACAGGGGGTCGTGCTTGTGCCGCAATGCACGCTGCTGAAGACTCCTATCCTGGTAGCGATTGTACAGCGGTGGAACGCACTCCTAGTATTTCCTGGATACGCCGTCGTAGCCACACTGACGCGTTTCGTCACATCCGACTTCAACAGAGTGGCTACTCGGCGTACATCACGTCTATATGAAGTCCCCCAACGGTGGCCATTGGATACTTCCTCCGCACTCTCCCGCTCCCATTGGTGCATCAGGGAGCGGAACGAGCAACGGACGTCAGCCGTGTCAGATCGCTGGGACAACAACAACAGACGCAAATGCATAAAATGAAATAAATGAATACTGCACAAAATACATAATAGAATAGCAAACCTTATTGATCTTTCGCCGCAAGTTTACATACTGAATAGAAGCTTGCATATTAGAAGCCGCCTCTATTTATGTAAAACAGGTGTCAATGGATAAACAGAGCAAGTATGTTTAACCCATAGGCGGCTGGTACAAAGATCTCCGTGACATTAAAGCGAATGAGTCAGAACCAAATAGTCATGGACTTGACCGTGATTGACCAATTAAATGTCAGAACATCTATTAACTTTTTCGGGTCAATAGTAATTACATCATATAATGGTATGTGTTTAAAAATTATACACTCATATATAAAATCCACATAAAACCACATAACCAGAATAATAACATATAAATAGAAAAATAAAGAACCACTATAAAATAGGGGTTGAATGTCACCATTGGTAGATTCTTATAATATTATATACAGTATGGACCTACTGTATATAATATTATAAGAATCTACCAATGATGACATTCAATCTATTATATGACCATGTTTTTTAACCTCTTGTATGTATTTAATAATATGTAATATTAAAATTTATATTTTTATATATAAATTGTTTTGGTCTGTTCGTTGGTTCCTGTGACCTCAGAGCTACTAATACTAGTGTTAACATTTAAGCATATCCAAGTGCATTCGTATAGTCCCACGCCCCATCCCTTAATTGGGAATATATACCTATTTCTCTACTAGGGACGGTAATGCTACTTGGCTAATTTGATTTACTTACAAGTGCAGGCTCTATATTTACCTTTTTTTCTATATAAAATAGGGGTTCTCTGTGGGATAAAATATTTAAAATTATTTAAAATTATTAAAAATTCATCTAAGGTTGGAGAAAAAATAATAAATAAATAGACTATATAGAATCAATAGAATAAATATCAAGAAAGAGAGAGGGGAAGGGCCAGTGTATATCCATGCAATATTAGTAATCACTAATGAAGCAGTTGATATCTAGTTCAACGTTTAACCCTTTGGGTACTAGAGTATCAACAGAATATATCCATTCAGTTTCAAGCTTGGATAATTCCCTTACACGGTTAGAGCCCCTCCAGGACGGTTTTAAATGGCGAACTCCCCAGAATTTGAGGCCTGCTTGATTCCTATCGTGAAAGAGTTTGAAGTGTAAGGAAACATTATGGTCCTTGTACCCCAGTTTAATGTTGGCTATATGTTCCGCTATCCTAACTTTCAATTCTCTCTTTGTGCGGCCTATGTACATGAGCTTGCAGGGACACTCTAAAATATAGACTACATACGAAGTATTGCATGCGATGAACTATTTTTGGGGAATATAATATTGTTGGTTGTTGACGTAATGCTTTCAACACCTCTCATAGGTCTTTCCACCACAAGGGAGACATTTGCGACATGCAAAGAATCCATCTTTATCCCAAAACGTAAGGGTTTTTTTTGGGGGGTCTAGGACTTTCCTCACGACCTTATCCCCAAAATTCTGTGCTTTTGTATATATAAAGCTAGGTTTGGTAGGGATGACAGTTCTTAGTATTTTGTCTAGGAACAGGACATGCCAATGTGATAAAAAGATTGTTTCCACTTCTTTGTACTGAGAGTGATAGCCGGAAAGGAAACTCCATTCATGAGTATTTCTATTGATGGAAGGTGGTTTTGTTCTTAGACATTCGGTTCTAGGTACCAGAGATCCTCAATAGTTTTTGTTAGTTGTTTATCTTGATATCCTTTTTCCAGGAATTTTTCTTTTAATATACATGACTGAGAGATGAAGTCATCGTCATTAGTGCAATTCTGCCTAACTCTTGAGAACTGTCCTTTTGGAATATTACGTAGCCACATAGGATGGTGACCACTTAAGGTAGGCAGATAGCTGTTTGAGTCCGTGGGTTTAAAATAAACCCTGGTTCCCAATTTATTGCCATTTCGATAGATATTTAAATCTAAAAAGATTAAATTCGCTTGTCAGACTAATATTGCACTTATTGGCATTGAGTTCCTTTAATTTTTGTTGGCATGTAATTTTTTTGGGGGGAGTGGGAGCTTCTTTAGGAGTGGGACTTCCTGTCCCACTTCCTCCTTCCGCCCAGGGGCCGCCTAGGCGACTCCACCTCTAGCCTTAGGCAGCCCCTCCCTCTAGACAATCTCCTGGGACATGTGACAGTTCCCAGGAGATCGCCTGTCCACTCCGGGAGCACAGCGCGACTCCCACATGTGCCATGCGAGCCTGGCCGTGAACCCGAAAGCTGTCACGGCCGGGTGTCCAGAGTGGCAATGGAGGAGAGGAGGGGGAGAGGAGCAACGCTCCGTTCGGCCGCATCAATGGACCGTGGAACAGGTAAGTATCGGTTTATTTAAAGTCAGCAACTACACTTTTTGTAGCTGCTGAATCTTAATAAATCTAAAAAGCCTGGAACTCCCCTTTAAGTGCCCTGTATTGAGGTGGTTAATTACTAGACAAGCAGGAGTAGTCCACAGCAGATTAGTTGTCTATATATTACAGGGACTCCAATTGATAGGATTTTGCCATCTCCTTCATCTCTTCTTCACTATTAGGGCCTAGATTATTTTCCCAGATGGACTTTTTGGCCTACACCAGCTTTGTGGCATGGAGCAGTAACAGAGTTCTGTATAATTCGTTTTCCAGGAGATGCAGCTTCTGATATACCTACAACAGAATTCTTTGATAATGAGCCTAATCTACTAGAAAACCATAATTCTGTATCATGCTTCATTTGCTTATATCTAAGGAACATACTGCAGCCCATAATAAAATGCCAATATGATGGGTTGTGCGGTAAAGGGTGACAAGGCTGCAGCTGAATTGAGTAAGGCTGAATTCACATCTAGGCGACAAGTAACGCCACGTACGCGGCTTTACTTGCCGCGATTTGATTCATTTTTTTTTTTTTAACAAATTCTCTCCATTGATGTCGATGGCCGAACGCCAATGTCGCCTGAAAAAAAGGGTCCGGGACTTTTTTTCAGGCGGCAGGCGTACGGCGTTTCAGAGATGTGAACCATCTCTATAGACATCAATGGAAATTAGCCCCTCCAGCGGCACGAGCGTCGGGCGTCGGGCGTCGGGCGTTTTGTCGCCTAGATGTGAATGGAGCCTTAGTAGGAAATACTTGTGGTTAGACATTGATTCTATGATTTTATTGAAAACAGGACATATAAAAAAGTTTCCACTCTATGACATGACAGGATATTTTAAACAGCACATTTTGCTAAGGTGTTTGGGTTTGGTAACACTTTAAGTTCTTGAATTGTTTTAAAGTACAACATAAGTCAAATATTTTTTTTTTTCATCATTTATCAACCCCAGTCAGGTTTTTTGCTGTATGTGTACCATAGGAGAGGCCTTACCTTCACTTTCTGTCCAATCGCCAAAACAGGAAGTGAGAGGAAATCCCTCCAAAGTGAGAGAAACCTGCAGTGTCACCAGAACTAGTGTCTCCAGTGGAAGACTTCCCCTTTGTTCTGGTGTCAAGCCAGAGCGGAGATCTGACTGGTCCGTCTTATATATTTTTGGGGGATAATTATTATAGCAAAAAGTAAAAAATATTGCATTTTTTTAAAATTGTCGCTCTATTTCTGTTTATAGCACAAAAAATAAAAACTGCAGAGGTGATCAAATACCATCAAAAGAAAGCTATATCTGTGGGGAAAAAATGACGCCAATTTTTTTGGGAGCCACATTGCACGACCGCGCAATTGTCAGTTAAAGCGACGCAGTGCCAAATCGCAAAAAGGGGCCAGGTCCTTTACCTGCATATTGGTCCGGGTTTTAAGTGGATAAAGAAGTTGTAAAGTCAGAAGGTTTCTTATCTTAATGCATTCTATGCATTAGGATAAAAAGCCTACTGTGTGCAGCAGCTGCCCGGGCCACCCCAGCCAACCCAGCCTCCCCTCCTGACTGGCTTAGACACAGCAGTGCCATCATTGGCTCCCGCTGCTGTCAATCAAAGCCAATCAGGAGAGCGATAGGGTGGGGCCAGACCACAGCTCCATGTTTGAATGGACACAGGGAGCTCTAGTGCCCCTATAGTAAGCTGCTTGCTGTGGTGGCACTCAAAAGGAGGGAGGGGCCAGGATCACAGAAGAGGGACCCGAGAAGAGGAGGATCTGGGTTGCTCTGTCACTTTAAGCTGAAGTTAGAATCTGATTGACTACCATGCACAGCTGCACCAGATTTTGCACTCCCCCAGTTTTAGTAAATGAACCTCATAGGGCCAGATTCATGAAGAGTTAGGCTGGCGGATCCAGTGATCCGCCAGCCTAACTGTCACTTTAAGCCGGCGTTTCTGTTTTCTATAACCAGAAAACAAGAAACGCCGGGTTGGAGTTCCGATGCGATCGGCGTAATTGAATTTCGCCATCGCATCGTTACTTCAACTTAAAAATGGCGCCGGGGGCGTTCCCGCTGATTAACGCTGAAAAAATATGTTAATCAGCGGGAGTCGGAAATTCACGATCGTTTTCGGGCGCGACGCAGTGACTTTACGACGTTTCCGGAAGCGATACGCGGCGTAAAGATAAAGCAGCCCCCTAGTGGAATATCCTATGTTAGGTATAGGCGTCGTCATCGCGTCGGAAAAAAAAACAAATCGCGTCGTTTGCGTAAAACATTCATGAATGGGGACGTGACGTCATTGACGTTCACTGACAGAACTTGGAGCATGCGCACTGGGATGCAGTGACACTCGACGCATGCGCAGTACGTTCGCCGCGGGATCGCGCGTAGTTTGAATACTACACGCCCCGTACCCGCCCAATTTGAATTCCGCTGTCTCATTTGCGATGCGCTGCCGCAACTTTAGGAGCAAGTGCTTCATGAATAACAGCACTTGCTCCTAAAATTTCAGCAGCGTAACATAAATGAGATGCGTTACTCCAGAGCAAAGATGCTCTGATCTACCTGAATCTGGCCCATAGTGTTTCTTGTCTGACCATTGGCCACAAAGGGTGTGTTTTAATAGTCAGGCTGGAGCTGTTTCATGCAAGGGGAAAGAGACAAATCCAGGAACTTTACAATGCAAAGTAAATTGTGGCCAATGAAAATCACAAAAAAGAAATGAGAATGTTGAATGGTGACAGCAGGACAATGAAATTGATCAACAACAGCAGAAGCCAAAATGAAGAAATAAGAAACTAATTATGCCAGGGAAAACCTGATGAACGGGTTGCTTTGATTGAGGCAAAGCTTGAGGCAATGTCACCTGTAATATATGAAAAAATGAAACATTTCACAATTTTCTGTTATGCAGTAGGTGCAGATTATTGTTTTATCACCAGCCATTTATTGGCTAAAGAAAGTAATAGACAAAGCTGACAAGATTCTAGATTGCTAGGCAGGAATTCCACGGTTGCAAGGATTATCTCTAAGTCCAGTACTCTTTTACACATTGATATATTTGAATAAGAAATAAATCCACCCAAAACTGATAATTCAGGTTAGATGGATGCTGGTGGGATTGGTCACCCACTAAACCAGGAATCCTCAAACTACGGCCCTCCAGCTGTATCAGAACTACATGAGGCATTGTAACACTGACATTCACAGACATGACTAGGCATGATTGGAATTGTAGTTCCCAAACAACTGGAGGGCCGTAGTTTGAAGACCAATGCACTTAACTGTTAAAACTTTGGTTACTCCAGTATGGAGGATTCGGTCAGGAAACCTCAGGCCCCTCACCATTACCACCTTTGTTACCTGCACCATTTGTGAAACTTCCATAAAAAAGTGTCTTCCATGTGTCATCTGTGTCATCCATGGTAGACCAAAGACCACTGTGTAATCCATGGTAGACCAAGGACTACTGTGTAATCCATGGTAGACCAAGGACCACTGTGTAATCCATGGTAGACCAAGGACCACTGTGTAATCCATGGTAGACCAAGGACCACTGTGTCATCCATGGTAGACCAAGGACCACTGTGTCATCCATGGTAGACCAAGGACCACTGTGTCATCCATGGTAGACCAAGGACCACTGTGTCATCCATGGTAGACCAAGGACCACTGTGTCATCCATGGTAGACCAAGGACCACTGTGTCATCCATGGTAGACCAAGGACCACTGTGTAATCCATGGTAGACCAAGGACCACTGTGTCAGCCATGGTAGACCAATGACCACTGTGTCATCCATGGTAGACCAAGGACCACTGTGTCATCCATGGTAGACCAAGGACCACTGTGTCATCCATGGTAGACCAAGGACCACTGTGTCATCCATGGTAGACCAAGGACCACTGTGTCATCCATGGTAGACCAAGGACCACTGTGTTATCCATGGTAGACCAAGGACCACTGTGTCATCCATGGTAGACCAAGGACCACTGTGTCATCCATGGTAGACCAAGGACCACTGTGTAATCCATGGTAGACCAAGGACCACTGTGTCATCCATGGTAAACCAAGGACCACTGTGTCATCAATGGTAGACCAAGGACCACTGTGTCATCCATGGTAGACCAAGGACCACTGTGTCATCCATGGTAGACCAAGGACCACTGTGTCATCCCTGGTAGACCAAGGACCACTGTGTCATCCATGGTAGACCAAGGACCACTGTGTAATCCATGGTAGACCAAGGACCACTGTGTAATCCATGGTAGACCAGAGCAGAAAATATAGAGGGGAATCTTTTACTTTATTGCAGGGAAAGTGGTTATAAAGTCAAAACATGTTCTACTTTAATAGGCTCCCTGTATTAGGGAAAAAAATCCCCCTACCCCTCACTCCTCCTATTTACTAAACATTTTACTATCTCCTCGGACATTCCAGCACTGTCCCCCCAATAATAAGACATCAACACATAATACATTTCATGAGGGCTTAAAATTGCTAATGGGAAACTATGGGCACATATAATTCAATTATTAGGTGTAGTTAGGTTTTCAGTAAAAAAAAATACTAGTAGAAAGATTTTCTGCACTTTTGGCTATGTTGCTTTTATAGTTCTGTCATTTGCATTTGCTGGGAGTAGTTGAAGGCTGAAATTAAATCCAGCCATTTATCAGGAGATTTTGTACTAACATTTGTACAACGATTTTCATTAGTACATTCGATGACATGGTAAATGTTGCTCAAATGTACAAAAAAATAAATAGCTAATAACATTTGATTTTAAAGTTAATGGATCTCTTAAACAAAAACCACATTCACTGTTAGAAATATGTTAGTTCAAGAAACATTTTCCATCCTGCTCCTTTGAACTTTCTCATCCTTGCGCGTGGCAAGTTGACCCCACTAATGATTAGAAAATCAAACTAAATCGAAAGTTCTTAAAGCTAAAATTTTCTAAAGTAATTCTACTCGGCCAGCCTAGGAACTGTGACGCTGTAATAAGGGTGGCTGAACAGAATTACATATATGTAGGCATATTTATTTAAAATACATTTTCAGCTGTTTGATTAAAGCTCCACTTTCCCTTAACTTTAGGAGAAAGGTTGCATCTAATTTTATACTTACTAACTGTGAAAAAGTGCAGTGAATCCACCAGAAGAAAAACTTTATCAATTTACTCCCTTATGCCCCGTACACACGATCGGAAATTCCGACCGTGTGTTTGCCCCATCTGAGTTTTTCCATCGGATATTCTGAGGAATTCCGTCGAAGTCTAGATACAGAACATGTTCTCTTTTACTCCGATGTAATGCCGTCGGAATTCCAATGTGAGTTTGGCCGAGCAAAAGCCTGATCGTGTGTACGGGGCATTAGATCTATTGCTGCCTATTTTTTTGTATAGCAGTTCTAAGGATATCAATACAGAAACCTCAGAAACACAGAGGGGTTGATTTACTAAAGGCAAATAGGCTGTTCAATTTGCAAGGGAATTTTTTCCCAGATCATAGTGAATGTGGTGTAATTTCACTTTGCAAAGAATACCCAATCACATGCAAGAAAAATAAAAAATGTTTTTTTTTTGCTCGTAGATGATTTGATGATGGAAATCAGCAAAGCTTTACCTTACTCTGGGGAAAATATAACGGATAATTTGCCCTTAATAAACCAACCCCTGAGATTTTTAGCACGTGGAGCAATGAGAAGAGCAAATAGAGCAACTTCATGGATATAAATCTTGATTGTGATGCTCCGTAGACAAGTACATCTTCAAACTTTGGATGCTCGTCTTGCCATCAAACCAAAATTAAATTACTGGTACATTTATGTGGATTTTCAATAATCCTCATCCTCATCAATGGTCTGTTTAGCTTTAGAAAATGTAAAACACCCCACTGTACGCTTTGGACTTTTGTGCAGTTGTGTTTCAGGTGTTCCCATAAAACTTTTAATAGTGTCGTCTTCACTCCCAAAGGTGCTGTGGCCTTTTATTGGCTTTGGTCTTCTTTTTTCAACTTTTTTGGAGCCAATTCTCCATATCTGCAGACATTGGTTCCCAGAATCCTTGTCTTCTACCACTGCCTGATCAGATAAATCAGGGAACCACCTTTTGATCACTGATATATCCTTAGGCCATATTGGGTGCCCAATTTCTTTTATTTTCACATCTTCTTTAAAAGCAGGGTCTCCAAAACTGCCTGCAGATAGGAAATGTGCAGAATTTAATGGATATGTTCGAAATGTTATAAGGTAGCATACTCTTTCTTCAAACAACTCATGGCAGGGAAATACATCCGCCTGTGTAAGAAGTCTCCATAGTTTGAGAGTGGTGGCGTAGCATCTCTGTCTGTCTCTAGCATTTATAAGTTCAAGAATATAACTGACACATGTTTCTCTGTTATTAATAATAATACTCAAATCCTGTTGATAATGGAAGTATTGCTTGGTGTTGATACACTTTTCTGCTGTTGATTTGGAAATATGTTGTGTTCCATTAATGTCTGAATAATAGGGCACCGCAGAATGTCCATAATTTGGTTGCCTTTGAATTTCCATTGATGATACAATTGGCTGTCTTCGACATCTGCTTTTGGTTTCATATTGGCTTTTGCTGCCAGTATTTGATGTACTCTTGAATTTATAGTGATTCTTTGTTACATCGTCAGTGAAATTTGGTTTTTGGAAATCGCCAGTCTCTAAGCGTGCTCCACATTTTATCTGGAATACCATGGCATTCAGTAGTGGCCTCAGTTGAGTGTAGAATTCAGCATGTATCAGACGCTCATCAATAAACAAATTGTTCCATACCTCTTCACACAAAAAAAGAGCTTTTATGTCATTAAGCAGCCATTGACAGGCTGTCAGCAGCACAGTCTTCAACCCCTCTTCATGTCGGGTGCAGACACATTCCACAAGTTCTCTGGTGTTTATGACATCTGCCAGTTTGACAGCCAACAAACTTTCTGAAAAGACGTATTTAATATCACCATATAACTGTACGACCTCACCTGCACCACGAGGACATTGGGTTTTAATTAGCATTGCCAGACTTCTACAGGCATGAGACAGGACTTCTTTTTGGGTGACACTTCCATTCTCCCAAAGCTTCAGCTGTACATTGTTTAAAATATCTTCAGCCAATGCTTTGCAGGCTCCTGTTAATACATCTTTTGTGCCATCCAAAGGTACGAGCTTCTGCTGCAAACTTTGTTGAATCGCATTCTTTCCAAGGTTTGTACAAGCCAGCAACAAAGATTCCTCTACAAGACGATGCATTGTCTCTACAGTGACTTTGCGAGTCACCGTTAACAGGTTAGTGCATATAAAGTTAAACAAGGCACAGGTATATCAGACTATAGTTTCGAAATAACCCACAATGCTCTGAATTTTGGAAGCATTCCATCCTCCTCCTTAATGATAAACAATCTAGGTTCTTGTTCCTGACTTTGCTTTTAAACAAAAAGTAAATACCGTGAGTTCCATTGCCAATCAAAAGTAGTCACTGAGCTGTGTATGAAGAATTGTACAACTATTTGGGTGTTGGCTCAGTCTAATTTGATGTTTGTGACAACATATAACCACTGAAATATCAATTAACCGTTGACTGATTGTATATTGATGTGGGAATCCCTCATGCTGAGCCATTGTCGTCTCACAGTAGGGGAGGGCGGGAGGCAGCCGTCCCCACCGGGAGAAGACAGTGATTTATGCCAGCGGCTATGGCAGTCGCTAGCGGTATTCACAGGTAAAACCCGGCATGCTGGTTGTACCCAAGTCAATCGGGAAAAGAGAGATGGCCCCTGGAAGTCGCACATCTAAGGTGTTGAACAAAAGTGAATGAAGTGACAACCTCAGCCTGGACTCCAACCAGGCGCCACTTTAGCAAAAAGCATCTCACTCTACCACCGGAGCTTAGTCATGGGGTGCAATCGATCAACTTGGTACATTCAGCCAGCCCATACACAGTTCGAAACTTAGGCTGTCCATACACAGAGCAAATTTCTTTCCTGCAACCATGGCGGGGGAAAGCCGCCCTCCCCCTGGGAAAAGGACTATGATTGTCACTAGCAGCTATAACTACCGCTTGTGATAATCACAAGTGAATCCAGCAGGCTGGTTGTACCCAAGCTAATCCATCAATCAACTGGGTACATTCAGCCTGCCCATTAATGGTTTGAATCTCGCTCAGTTTCTGTTAAACCAGCCGAGAGTCGAACCTGGCCGCCTTAGTGCGAGCTGGTGCAATGGTGGCAAGTGAGTAACTCCATGTCAGTGCAGTGATGAAAATGAACATCAGTGCAGTAGCCGCATGTGAATAAGTAAGCATAGGTGCAGTATTAGAGAGGGGAGTTTTGCGCCTTGGTGTAGACAGTGAGTGAAAAAGTGCACATTGGTGCAATGGTTGTGAGTAAATAAATGGGACCAGTACACTGGATGCAAATGAATAAGTGCACATTTGTCCACTAATGGAGAGCGAATACGAGAACGTTTATGCAATGGCAGCAAGTAAATATGTGTGCCTGAATACAGCAATGGCAAGAGGGGTCTTGTGTGTCAGCGTAGTGATGGTTATGAAGGGGTTAGTGTGCAGGTTCGGTGATGAGACTGGGACAGAAGGGGAAAAAGGAGGTGTTCAGGTGCAGTGGTGGGGCATGCAGGGGAAATGTATGAGAAAAATCGAATGCGCTAATGTGAGTACACAATTGTGAAAAAACTGGATGGCAACCAAAAATCTGAGGCAGCTCAATCTGTAGTGTCCACAAAACACAAATAGGTATAGGCTGGTGGGTTGAATGATTGTGTGGTAAAGAGACTTCACTCTAGATGTTGATGAATACTGGACATCCCCAGCTGGTAATGTAGTTCCCTTACCTTCAGGGTGCTATATGTGAGCATATAGTGGGGTCTGTCCACCAGCAGACATCAGCCATAGACTGCCCGGTGTAACTGTCCACAGCCCAGCACAGCTTTCACTGGCATATAGGACTTCACTGTTTCCTTTTTGTTCATTTATATTTTGACACAAGGGACTTTGATTGATTGATTTTTTGCATGCACCATTTAGATGCAGAAGTGTTGCTATCACATGTAGCCATTTAGTGATTGTTGATTTGACTTTCATCCTATATATTTATGTATTGTGTGTCTTTATAGTGCTCACGCAACACCATTTGAAGCGCTTATCACTCATTTTTATTTTCCTTATGCAGGGGAAATGGTAGGAGTGGTGAGAGTAGGAAGAAAGACATGCAGAGCAGGAGGACATGATGCAGATATGGGGGTAAGAGCATGTGGAAGGCATTCAGATGTGGTGATGAAAGTGGGGAGGTTGCAGGCAAAGTCATGGGAGATTGGGAAGCATGCAGGTGCTGGGGGGAGGACAGGGGGTGGGAAATAGTAGAAGGTGGTGCACAGTAGTGTATAGGCAGTGCTAGGAGCAGGGGTGTGTGGGGGTTTTGGGGTTGGAGGGGGGGGGGCAGGAGCTTCATCTTGAAAGATTTTGTTAGCATTGGCAGCTCTCATATTTATATACTCAAAGGTCCGCTTTAAAATGGATGTAAGTGTGTCATGTATGTAGGAGATAATACAGAATATACATGCAGAAATTGACACACTGGGGTGAAGCTATGGGTCAGTGAATTTAAACCATCGGACTGTGGCCCATGAATGACCTGTGACATCCCTCCTCCTGGGCCTCCATCCAACCGCAGATACTCTAACTTACCACCGTGCCTCCTGGCTCCTATTGTGCCTCCAACCACCCATAGTAACCTTGAGTGCCCCTAGGCCCATTAGAAACCCTCAGCCCCCACAGTGCCCCCCATCCTCTACAGGTCTGCCCAGCCACCCACTGTGCCCACCAGCCCCCTACTGTGCCCTCTGCCTGCTGCAGAGTCTCCAGTCCCCCACTGAGCATCGCCCCAGCCATCCAAATGTCCTGTGCACCAACAGTGCGGCCGGAGGACAACAAGATCCAGCAGCAACAAACACCTAAGCAATTTTACACCAGCGACCACCCGGCCGGAAGTCAGAGCGGAAGTACCTCACCATACCCTATCCCATGCCTGAACATACTACTCTCTTGTGAGTGTATTCATTTCTGTTTATCATTAAAACTTACTTACTTACTTACTTACTGCACTTAGAAGGCGCTGTTCTTTTTTCCATTTCTAGTCTCCCCCACAGTGCCCCCAACCTCCAATGGTGTCTCACAGTGCCTCTGAACCTACCACAGTTTCCCATAGGAATTGGGCCATGGGTAATTTATATTTGTACACTGCTTCTGTTATATTTCATGAAGGTCAAAATGAAGCACAGAGGAAGGTTTCCTCCTGCAATTCTCACCCTGTATGTTGCATTCATGGGAATATATATGAAGAATGTAATCCTGCAACTATTAGCACCACACAACCTGGCAAATGTTAGCTTGATTTATGTTTCCAAGAACTTTTCTTTAAATGTGCCAAACATTAGAATGACTTTTAGAATTTGTTCAGTAGTCTCATACCTCCATGTTGGGGCTGATGAGTGATGACGTAGCACTCAGAATGTGAGCCAGGAACCAGAGTGGATGTCAAGTTGTCCAGCCCAGTTGTTTGCACAGTTACAACCTCTTTGGTAGCACTGCTTTCACGATCAACTGCTTATTCTAATAAAAGTACATAAGGATAATAGCAGGGATGGACTGGCCATTGGGACTACAGGGAGTTTCCCGGTGGGCTGATGGCTCAGTGGGCCAGCTTTAGTGACAGCGCACCGCCACCCCCCTCCGCTCCTCTGTCTCTCCCTCCCTGCAGAGCTCACCTGGGGGGAAGAGAGAATCAGGGGGAGGACTAGAGGAGCAGGGGGGATGGCAGAGGACTATGGGGGAGGGGACAGACAGCTGACTAAACAGCTATGGCCTGGGAGTTTCTCACTTTTGCCTAAACTTGTCCCATAAGGGGGGCAGCGAACTGATTCTTTGCCCTGTGTGAAATAATGTCTAGCTTTCCCACTGGTACTGCCTATAAGAGTACCGACTGTTCTACTCTAATAAATTAGAACGGCTAGTGGCTAGTGAAGGGGGAGAGGGGGTGCGGGTGGCCTGGGGAGGGGGGGGGGGGTGCGGGAGTTGTCCGGCCGCCATAGGAGAGACATGACAAAGTGGGCCAGTCTGGATGAAGTCCAGGGCCAAATTTTTGTCCCAGTCCAGCCCTGGATAATAGAGATTGTGCATTTTCATGTAATTGAAACATTCAGGAGAAAATCAGCATTGCTGCTCCATAGATATAAATGTAGCACTACCCCCGTAGGAGTTGCTGATATCAGGGTTCCCCACTGCTACACAGCCAGTCACACAGCAATTTCCTTCTTGCATTCAGACACAGAAATCAGTCGAACTAGGCAGCCATCTAGGGCACACTGCCACCTAGGGGCGCACTGCTGCCTGGCCTAGCCTGATGGATCATTCATGTAGTTCGCTGGGCCTAGCTGCCAGCGCCTCAGCGCGAGACTCCACGGCTCTGTCGGAATAGTACTTTCTGTCACTCACTGTGCATTGCAAGTGTGCAGGCTTCACACGGACACCGTCATCTCTGCCGCCTGTGGATTGGTTGATGATGTTCACTGCCACTAGACCCTGCCAATCCGGATGATGCTGAGCCTGGCTACCAGCAGTGTGCCAGGACAGGTGCTGTGCCAGTCACTTCCAGCCAATGAGGTTCTGAGCGTGGCACGCCTCAACGTGACGTCATTCCATCCTCCAGTCCCACTCACAACAGAGCAGAGGAGCCCACATTCCCTGGCTTTCCCACAGGGTGTGGAGCTGAGAACAGAAGGTAAGACAAAAGCAGAGATAGGGACGGACGAACCAGTGTGCCATTAAATCAGCAGTAAATATAAGCAGTAGTCTTGTGTGCCATACCCAAATATTATATCAGCAGGAAAATATATACAAAAGCAGCAGTTTTTTAATATAATAATACACTTATTATATTTACAGTGCCTTGAAAAGTATTTATACCCCTTGAAATTTTCCACATTTTTTCATGTTACAACCAAAAACATAAGAGCCGGTTCACACAGGGGCGACTTGGGATCTGACTTGAAGTAGCCCCAAGTCGCACAACATGTCAAATTCCATGTAAGTCAATGAGACCCATCTTAATGTACACTACTGAAGTCGCTCCGACTTCAGAAAAGGTTCCTGTACTACTTCAAACCGACTTCTAAGTGACTTGTCCCCATTGATTTCAATGGAAGTCGCCTCCAAAGTCGGATCAGTGTCTTAACTGAAGCAACAATACAGGAAGAGAAAATTGTTTTCTCAGGCAAACCCCTCCCTCCCCCTCCCTCCCCCTCCCTCCCACAGAGCTGATTGTTGTTTGATTGGCCACTGGAAAGTCGCCTGTCCTGTAAGTCAACCCAAGTCGCGCTGTGGTGTGCGCTCAGGTCATGTCCAGGTCGCCTTGCAAAGTCGCGGCCAGAGTCGCGTTGCCCCAGTGTGAACCGGCTCAAAATGTTGTTTTTTTTTGGAATTTTATGTGATAAACCAACACAAAGTAGCACATAATTGTGAAGTGGAAAGAAAATTATAAATGTTTTTCCAAATTGTTTACAAATAAATATGTGAAAAGTGTGGCTTGTATTTGTATTCAGCCCCCCTGAGTCAATATTTTGAATTGTGTGGTTCCTTGTAATCCCCTCTGGGTGGGTTCTCTCCCCCCTCGGGTGGTGGTGCAGTCCTCATGAGGCTCCCTTTTGGACTCCTTAACGGCTTGCTTTACCTTTGGTCACTAAAATATCCATCAATTTCTTTAACAGTAAATATCCCCTTTTTGGTATATTAATGCTGTACACAATGATATGTTTAATTCTAAATATATATTATATGTATTTTTTAGAATTCATTATCCCCCTGAAGAGACCACATACAGGTCGAAACGCGTCGGGGAAGGCACACTGTGTTAACATTGTGTAATGTAAAAATGTTGTGCATAACTGTATATATACATATATATTCATTGTGGAATCTTTTGACCAGTAAAATGTTTTAATAACATCAAATTGATTAATTTCTACAATATCTGTTAACTGTTCATTAAATGATGTCTCATACTACTATTGTTATTTTACGTTTGACTTTAAATATTTTGCTGTCCAAAGCCCCATGGGGAAACTTTTCCTTTTTTCAATATTTTGGAGAACCACCTTTCACTGCAATAATAGCTGCAAGTCATTTTGGGGATGTCTCTACCAGCTTTGCACATCTACAGAGTACATTTTTTGCCAATTCTTCTTTGCAAAATAGCTCAATCTCTGTCAGATTGGATGGAGAGCGTCTATGAACAGAAATTTCAAGTCTTGAAACAGATTCTCAATTGGATTTGGGTCTGGACTTTGTCTAGGGGGTGGTAGGATCTGGGGGCATCCTTGTTAAAGGGAGCTTCCATATTATGATAAGCCCCCTGCCATAGACCCCCACAACCACAGCCCATGGTTGTGGGGAAGACCTCCCCATGTTAAGGGCATGTGGCCTATGGCGCACATGCTCAGATAAGGGTCTGGATTTGGGGGGATGACCCCTTAAAATTCATTCATACCACCACCACACAGTTTTTTTTGACAACTTTTTATTGGCAACAATGATTTTTATTACATTCAGCTGTCAGCGGGGAAAACCGCTGACAGCTGATAAGTAATCCATTGTTAAGCCTGCTCCCTAACATCTAGCTTTAAACAGTTTATAAAAGAGATAAAAAATAAATAAAATGCAAAACACATTAAAAACACATGTTCAAAAATGCACCTGAAAACCTGAAAATCAACCGCAAACGCATAAATGTGAACCTAGCCTAATACTAATTAGGGATGAGCTTCGAGCTTCAAAGAACAATTTAGGGTGTTCGGCAAATTCTAAAAGCCACTGAACATCCTGTAATAGTCTATGGGAGAATTCTAAAGTGCTAATTTTAAAGGTTAATATGCAAGTTATTGTCCTAAAAAGTGTTTGGGGACCTGGACCTTGCCCCAGGGGACACATATCAATGCAAAAAAAAGTTTTAAAAACAGAAGTTTTTTCGGGAGCAGTGATATTAATAATGCTTAAAAATATTCCTTTAAATTTTGTACCTGGGGTGTGTGTATAGTATGCCTGTAAAGTAGCGCATGTTTCCCGCATTTAGAACTGTCCCTGCACAAAATGTAATTTTTGAAGGAAAAAAAGTAATTTAAAACTACTCGCAGCTATTCATGAATTACCGGGTCCCGGCAATACAGAGAAAAGTCATTTAAAAAAATTCTTCTTCTGTTTTTTTTCAATTACTTTTTACCAGGCCCTTAAGGCCACCAAATAAATAAAAAAATGACGTGGGGTTCCCCCAAAAATCCATACCAGACCCTTATCCGAGCATGCAACCTGGCAGGCCGCAGGAAATAAGGGGGGGACAAGAGAGCGGCCCCACTTCTGAACTGTACCAGGCCACATGCCCTCAACATGGGGAGGATGCTTTGGGGGTCTGTGAATTACATGGCACTAGCCTGACAGCTCTTATATAGCTGAGGACGGGGCCACCCGCCACGTGACCCCATCCCCCTCTGACGCAAGGGGAAACGCCGGGCTTTCCCAGTGACGTGGATGGGTGATCCCGCCCCCTCTGATGCAACAGAAACCACCCATTCACATCACTGGGAAAGCTTGGCGTTTCCCCTTGCATCAGAGCAGGACGGGGTCACCTGACGGGTGGCGCCGTCCTCAGCTGCATAAGTGCTGTCAGGCTAGCGCTGCATCATTCCTGGGGTGTCTCCGGTGGAGTCAGGATCGTATGCGTGTTCCTCGCTGGATATGATCGCTGGAGAGTGAAGATCACCCATCGCTGGATACCGAGAATGGATTCCATCAACCAGGAGAGAGAGGGATGGTGTCGAAATGCTGTATGGAGCCGCTTGAATGTCCCGCCGGAAGAAGGTGAGACTCCTTATGCTTTCATTTATGTGGGGAAACGTTTTGAGGATTGTCTCAGAGACTGGAGCTGAGGCAGGCATATTTATCGGGACCGGGTTGTGTTGAAGTGCCCTGGGAAGGAAGATCAGACCTTTCCGGTGACATCCACGACAGTAAGAGGGGATGCTGTTTTGTTGTCTGACCCTCGATTTTACAAGTAGGCCAAATGACTGCTTTGCTTGACCTACATACCTTTAGAGAAGTTTTTGGACAAGGGTACTCGCCCCCACTCAAGTTGTGTTCATGCTCCGTTTCCCCTATCCCCCCTTGCCTCTCCAGATCCGCATCTGGTGCACATGTGAAGTACTCTGGAAGGAGTTTTGGGTTCAGTCAGTTAGAGTGGAACCTTGCCAACTTCTCTGCAGCATCGGAAGACTCAGCAAAAGAACTGTTGCCTATTTTTACTTCCTTTTTGCTGCTACTTCTTTGCACTAAAAACTTGGACTGCCGTAGTACCAGCGCACTGACCGCTAGGGGCAGCGTTCTGCAATCTTCCCATTGCAGCATTTAATTGTACATATAGTTTGTTGTTTCTTGCAAAAGCACTACGTACTGCTCAGCACTTACATTTAAACTCCCTGGGAGGAAGGGAAATTTTGTGTTCGGACGCGAGCGTGCAGTTTCAATTCTGACCTTGGAGATCTGTATATAGACAGGTTATTAATATATTAGAATGTGTATTTTTGTATTTGTTTTCTATTATATTTCCTATGCAGCTTATTGGACCCACCTACTATCAACACTGCGGAGAATGGGCAGCATAGATAGCTAGGGTTGTGTATGTTTGTATGTCCTATGTTATTTAAATTTCAAATATCGTAACCTTATGTTTTAAGTCATGTTTTCCTTCTTTCCTACTTTTCTGTCATTTAGCAGGTATCAGGCTAGCATTCAGGCTTGAATGCTTTAGGACACTGGGGACAGTGTCAATTCAAGTGGGGGGGGAGTATGTAGCGCCCCCTTTACTTTCAGTATGGGCACTACGCTAAAGTTAGTAGGGAGTGAGAAAGTTATGTTGCTCTCACTCTTAATTTTGTTAAATTTGGGCTGCTGTCTTTTTTAGAACTGTCCTGTGGGTCAGTCTGCGCTCTGGGGGTGTCAATCTCACCCCCGGATGACAGATGGCGCCAGAGGGGTTCTAACAGAGCCACTTTTCCCCAGCAGCCAATTGGAGGAGTTTTTCCCTCACTGGGCATGCTGGGGAGGGATATATCTGTGGCGGGCGCCATTTTTCGAGGTTCTTCGTGGGGTCTGGGGATAGATTCACCCACTCTGGCTAGAGTGGCGACGAGATATATTGTTATTGAGAGCAGGCTTGCTCTCCTGTTCATCCAAGCCTCATACCGCAAGGTTTTCTCTACTTCATCAACCTGTCCTGTCTACCTCCGGTTGGTTGTGTTGGACCCAAGAAATAAAGCATTTGGAAAACCCTATCTACTGACTGGACATTCGCTTACTGCTCTGCTCACTGATTTCACCCCTAGACAACGCTGAAAGGTAACTTAATACGCCGATCTCAAATCAACCAGCGGCTCCCCAGGGAGTATCGCTAAACTTGCATATTAGCCTTTAAAATTCGCACTTTTGATTTCTCACGTTCAAACCCCATAGACTTTAACGGTGTTCGAATGTTCTCGTGAACTTTTGTTCTGTTCGCATGTTCTGGATACAAACCAAATCGGGGGTGTTTGGCTCATCCCTAATGCTAATCATGGTTTTGTATTCAGTCCTCTACAACCAATATAAAATAGACATTTAGGATCCCATTTTTAAATTTGGGACACTCTAGGCAACAGCGGCTTGCCTGGAGTTCTGTGGCTCTTTAATAAATATTTGCTGGCAGCGATCCATTATCTATAGCACAATGAAAACGAAGGGCCAGATTCACGTAGATTCTGCGGCGGCGTAGCGTATCCTATTTACACTACGCCGCCGCAACTTACAGGAGCAAGTGCCGTATTCTCAAAGCACTTGCTCCGTAATTTGCGGTGGAGGGGGGCGTGCTGTATTTAAATTAAGCGCGCCCCCGCGCCGAACGAACTGCGCATGCGCCGGCCCTAAACGTAGCCCACTGTGCATGCTCCATAGTACGCCGCAAATACATTGATTTCGACGGCAACATAATTAACGTAAAGGCCTATTCGCAACGAGTTACACAAACGACGTAAATGACGGAAAAACACAACGCTGTCCCGACGTCCATACTTAACATTGCTTACGCCGGACCTACTCAAGGTTACCCCTCATATAGCAGGGGTAACCTTACGCGTACGCAAACTACGCAAACTACGCAAACTACGTCGACAGCGCGCAACTTCGTTCGGGAATCGGCGTATCATGCTCATTTGCATATTCGACGCTGAACGCCACCTAGCGACCAGCGTAGAATTACATCTAAGATCCGACGGTGTAAGTGACTTACGCCAGTCGGATCTACGCCAAATCTATGCGTAACTGATTCTAAGAATCAGTCGCATAGATACACAGGGCTAGAAACAGAGATACGACGGTGTATCTGGAGATACACCGTCGTATATCTTTTGAGAATCTGGCCCGAAGCCTGCAAATACATCTCTTTGAGTTGTATTGTGATATAGACATTCCACCAATAGATGGCAGCAGTGCAACAAAAACATCCACAAGGTACCTAACACTATGCATTGTAATCTCATTGCATGTACAGTATGTATTATCCATTGTACACAGCTTTCCAACAGATTATGGGCTCAGCTACAGCCAAAGTACACAATACTGCTGCAGAAATGTAAAATGAAAATGCCACTGATAGGAGAATGTATCTGGAAGTGTATAGAAGAACCCAGATCAAACCGACCTACAGATAAGGGGATAGAGAAGGATCAAAAGGCTCAATGTACTATGTCCCTGAGCAAAGATGATGATTAAATTGTATTATATTGTTTCATGTGACAACACTGAAGAAATTACACTTTGCTACAATGTAAAGTAGTGAGTGTACAGCTTGTATAACAGAGTAAATTTGCTGTCCCTTTAAAATACCTCAACACACAGCTATTAATGTCTGGACCACTGGCAACAAAAGTGTGTACACCCCTAAGTGAAAATGTCCAAATTGGGTCTAAGTAGCTATTTTCCCTCCCCAGTGAGTGACAAGGTCTTAGGTGTGAATGGGGAGCAGGTGTGTTAAATTTGGTGTTATCACTCTCACTCTCTCATACTCACTGGAAGTTCAACATGGCACCTCATGGCAAAGACCTATCTGAGGATCTGAAAAAAATAATTGTTTCTCTACATAAAGATGGCCTAGGCCAGGCATGTCCAAAGTCTGGCCCGTGGGCCAAATGCGCCCCCCCCCTGTTGATTTAATATGGTCCCCCTGGGGATTTGGATATATATATTGTTTGTGGCCCCCAGGGCCTCAAAAGATATATACCGTATTTATCGGCGCTGCCTTGGAGGGGACAGGACGATCGCCATCAGATTACATGAAGAGGATCTCCTGTTTACTCAGCAGCATCTGTATTGGAAGTCCTGTCTCCTGGGATGCCATTGGACGACTGTTCTGTCTATCATAAGAGGCGGGACTTTGTATTAAAGAGGTCACAGAGTAAACAAGAGATTCTCCTGTTTGTAATCTGTCGGCACTCGTCCCACCCCCTCCCTCTGCCCTCCAAGGCTGCAGATGGGCATCGATCAGGCTGCACTGATGGCAATGTTAAGGCTGCATTCATGACACATGTGAGGCTGCATTGGTTGCAATGGTAAGGCTGCATTGGTTGCAATGGTAAGGCTGCATTGGTTGCAATGGTAAGGCTGCATTGGTTGCAATGGTAAGGCTGCATTGGTTGCAATGGTAAGGCTGCATTCATGGCACATGTACGACTGCATTCATGGCACATGCAAGGCTGCATTTATGGCACAGGTGAGGCTGAATTGGTTGCAATGGTAAGGCTGCATTGGTTGCAATGGTAAGGCTGCATTCATGGCAATGGTAAGGCTGCATTGATGGCAATGGTAAGGCTGCATTCATGGCAATGGTAAGGCTGCATTCATGGCAATGATGAGGCTGCATTCATGGCAATGGTGAGACTGCATTCATGGCAAAGGTGAGGCTGCATTCATATATGATATATCCAAATAACACGCCCAAGCTCATCTTTTCACCACACACAGCCACAGAGGCAAGAGAATTCTTGATGGGCCGTGTATTAGTGCTTGGACGAACACATTCAGACCAAATTTTAATGGTTCAAAGAATATCAGGCAAAATCGTCGGCCCTCACGCATGTTCACTTCATCAAATCTGGCCCTCTTTGGAAAAAGTTTGGACACCCCTGGCCTAGGCTATAAGGTGTCAGCCTGTTAGTGCTCAGACCATACATTTGCTCAAGACAAGCAGACTAAGGACATGAATTACTGGAACTATGTCCTGTGCTCTGATGAGACCAAGATAAACTTATTTGGTTCAGATGGTGTCAAGCGTGTGTGGCGGCAACCAGGTGAGGTGTACAAAGACAAGTGTGTCTTGCCTACAGTCAAGCATAGTGGTAGGAGTTTCATGGTCTGGGGCTGCATAAGTGATGCCGGTACTGGGGAGCTACAGTTCATTGAGGGAACCATAAATGCCAACATATACTGTGACATAATGAAGCAGAGCATGATCCCCTCCCTTCGGAGACTGGGCTGCAGGTCAGTATTTCTGCATGATAACGACCCCAAACACCCCTCCAAGACGACCACTGCCTTTCTAAAGCTGCTGAGGGTAAAGGTGAAGGACTAGTCAAGCATGTTTCCAGACCTAAACCCTATTGAGCATCTGTAGGGCATGCTCAAACGGAAGGTGTAGGAGCGCAACATCTCTAACACCCACCAGCTCTGTGATGTCATCATGGAGGAGTGGAAGAGGACTCCAGTGGCAACCTGTGCAGCTCTGGTGAACTCCATGCTCAAGAGAGTTTAGTCAGTGCTGGAAAATAATGGTGGCCGCACAAAATATTGACACTTTGGTCCCAATTTAGACATTTTCACTTAAGGGTGTATTCATTTTTTTATGCCAGTGGTTTAGACATTAATGGTGTGTTGAGGTATTTTGAGGAGACAACAAATTTACACTGTTATACAAGCTGTACACAACATTGTAGCAAAGTGTAATTTCTTCAGTGTTGTCACATGAAAAGGTATAATAAAATATTTAAAATGTGAGGGGTGTACTCACTTCTGTGAGATACTGTATGCATTATGAGAAAGTGCAAGATAAAAGTGCGAGGGGCTACAAAAAGAATGCAAGAGAGCAAATTTTATGCAGATTTTTTTATTTCTATTAACCACTTCAGCCCCAGACCATTTTGCTGGTCAAAGACCAGGCCACTTTTTGCGATTCTGCACTGCGTCGCTTTAACTGACAATTGCATGGTCATGCGACGTGGCTCCCAAACAAACTTGGTGGCCTTTTTTTTCCCCACAAATAGAGCTTTCTTTTGGTGGTATTTGATCACCGCGTTTTTTTTTTCTTGCGCTATAAACAAAAATAGAGCGACAATTTTGAAAAAAAATCTATATTTTTTACATTTTGCTATAATAAATATCCCCAAAAAATATATAAAAAAAACATATTTTTTCCTCAGTTTAGACCGATACATATTCTTCTACATATTTTTGGTAAAAAAATCGCAATAAGCGTTTATTGTTTTTTTTTACCAGTAATGGCGGCGCTCAGCGATTTTTATCATGACTGCGACATTATGGCGGACACATTGGACACTTTTGACACCGTTTTGGGACCACTGTCATTTTTACAGCCAATTACATGGAGCAGAGATCAGTGTCATTGTCACTAGGCAGAGCGGGAAGATGCTTGTATACATTAGCATCTCCCTGCTCTATTTCTTTGTGAAACAATCGCAGGTATCCCCACGACGATCGAGTCCGCGGGACCCACGGTCGGGCTTACGGAGCTTGCGGCAGGGTCGCCCACATGGCGGAATCCTTAAGAGGACATACCTGTACGCCCATATGCCTGTCCGTGCCATTCTGCCGACGTAAATAGGCGTGCGGCGGTCCTTAAGCGCTTAAAAGATACATTTTTTGCTAAGAATAAAAAAGGTGTTATACTTACCTGCACAGAGTGGTCCCTTACCCCCTCTTTGGCAGTCTCCAAATGAGGCTGTCCACTTTTCCCTCCTCTGAGTGCCTCCTTATCAAACCAGGTGCAAGTGCTTTCACTCCTGAGCTGGGCTGTGTGTGTCCAAGACACACACAGCGCCAATTTTTTTCCCCCCTGCACCTTCCTCAAAAGAGTTTAACTGACAACAGCAGAGTCCTCACTGTCAGAATACACTGAACAGCATTCAGCACTATAGCCGACTGACTGCAGGCCGCTAATCGAAGAAGGTTTTCCAGCAGGTCCAAGTGGGGGGTTCCTGCAGCCACTCCCCTTTGAGGATGCAGGAGTCTTTTAGTTTTTGTTTCTTCAGTCTGAAAAATAAAAGAGCTGTGTGTACCCAGCTTCAGAAAATCTGAGAGATCAAATAAGGTCATCATAGCGCAACGATTGCCATTTATAGTTTTTACAGTGCCACAGCCTGAGTTATCATCATAGGAAGAAATGAAAAACTTATAAAGGTGGCCATAGATGATTTGATTTTCTTTGATGGAACCACAGGTCAGTGTTGATGAGGAAATCCCTCCCGTGGAGATATTGTGTTTTCCCAGTAGGGGGAGCCACCCCAGCCTGGAGAACACATAGGGCCAGATTCAGATACTATTTACGTCGGCGTATCAAGAGATACGCAGTGTAAATACTAAGAATAGCCGGCGTATCTTTTTTTGCTATTCAGAAAGAAGATACGCCGGAATTCTGCTAAAATACGAGCGGCGTAATTCTGTTACACCGTCGTATATTAGTTGCAGTTTTACACTGGCCGCTAGGTGGCGCTTCCGTCGTTTTACGCGTCAAATATGTAAATGAGGGATTTACGGCGATTCCCGAACGTACTTGCGGCCAGCCGTCGTAGTTTACGCTGTTTGCATAAGCGTTAATCCGGCGTAAGGTTACCCCTGCTATAGGAGGCGGGGCCAATGTTAAGTATGGACGTCGGGACAGCATCGAATTGTACGTCGGTTACGTCGTTTGCGTAAATCGTTCGGGAATGGGGCTTGACGTTAGTTACGTTCACGTCGTTTACATTGACAAATAGCGACGTGATTTCGTTCATGCGCACTGGGAACATCCACGGACGGCGCATGCACCGTCCAAAAAAAACATCAATTACGTGGGGTCATGATTCATTTACATAAATCACGCCCCCACATCACAGATTTGAATTGTGCGGCCTTACGACCGGGAACATTACGCTACGCCGCCGCATATTATGGAGCAAGTGCTTTCTGAATAAGGCACTTGCCCATAATATTTGCGGCGACGTAGCGTAAACAGCATACGCTACGCCGCCGGACAGATACACGGTGATTATTGCTAGCGGCTATTGCCACTGGCAATATTTGCATGAAAAATCTGACAGGCTGGTTGTACCCAAGTTGATTAATCGAAATTGAACAGCCTATTTGCCTTTAGTAATTTAACCCTGTTGAGTACATTTGGATACATGCCAAACAGGAACTAAAGGCACAATAGACACTCTTATAACTGTACAGCAATGTTATAAAACAGCATGTGACACTACGCGATTGTTGTGAAGAAGAACTTTTGTTCTATTCCTGAACTCTACGTGTCTTGTATAGCTGTGAGAAAAGGACATTGTGCTCACTGATTTATCCACTTTTATTATAAATGCATCCTTGACTTGATGATTATTTCCATGTTCATTCATTAACATGTATAGAAGTGAATACAGTGCCTTGAAAAAGTATTTATACCCCTTAAAATTCTCCACATTTTGTCACGTTACAACCAAAAATGTAAACGTATTTTATTGGGATTTTATGTGATAGACCAACACAAAGTGGTACATAATTGTGAAGTGGAAGGAAAATAAATTTTTTCATAATTTTTTTACAAATAAAGAACCGAAAAATGTGATGTGCATTTGTATTCAGAGTACAGTTGGTACTCTGATATCTCTAACTAAAATCTAGTGAATCCAATTGTTTTCATAATTCACCTTATTGGTAAATAGAGTCCATCTGTGTGTAATTTAATCTCAGTATAAATACAGCTGTTCTGTGAAGCCCTCAGAGGTTTGTTAGAGAGCCTTAGTGAACAAACAGCATTATGAAGGCCAAGGAACACACCAGACAGGTCAGGGATAAAGTTGTGGAAAAGTTTAAAGCTATTTTCTCGTCGTAATTCTCGGCAGTGTTTTCCTGCCGAGAAACCTGATCGTCTGTATACTTACCTGCCTCCATGGAAACCTGTGCATGCTCGCAATGACTTTGAGGCATGCGCGGTAGCTTCCAAGGCATAGGTAGGGTGAAGCAAGATGGACCATATGGTCGCAATCTTTCCTGAGCCTTGACCAGCACTGTGACATCAGCTGACAGCGTGCTTTAGACCGTTGTCTGCTGAAAATGGGTCACAGGAGTGCAGAATGAATTGCACTCCTGAGATCCATAGGAGAAGTACAGGCAAATGAGCCTTGGCTGTACTTCTTCATTAAAGACAATTTTATCTATAGTCTACATAGGTGTGCGCAGCCTTTTGCATTCAGGTGTGCACCCCAAAACTCTAATGCTTTTCTCTGCAGCCACAGTTGAGATAAATGGGAAGTGCTCTGTGCTGAGCAGCTTCCTGTTCATTGTGAAGCTGAAGCATGGTTTACTACAGTGAGTGCGTTCACTCTGTTCATTTAGACTTGGAAAGGGTCGGTAAAAGACATATATATGCATTCCAGGGATTTTAACAAACTTTGTTGCAGATTCCTACCTTTTGTTAATCTGAAGAAAAAATGTTTGTCTGTATCCATTTGCATTGAACCTGTATAGGAAATGTTTTATGATTATCAGTCAGCTGCTGTACCTGCAGGGCTCTAATCAGAAAACTTCCCATTAGATGTGATTTCCTATTGGGAGTATCTCACCAAAAATGACACTGTTGTTGCAGGGGATGCTCAAAAAAATCTGATTTGTACCTTCTGCAGACTTCTGAGAAAATCAGTAAGCCAATTACACAAGCAGGAAATTAGATATCTGGAGGGCGTTCTTTACACCATCTTTGTACAGAACACCTCCAGGTAGCCATATCGCTTTGAATTTTACAGAAGATTACAGAGCTGCAGATTGAAAGGAAAAAGTTATTTTTAATAACATTCAATTACAATACGACTTGTGTCGCAGTTGTATACGCTATATATCTTTTTTTTTTTTGCACTTTTCTATTTTTTTCTTCCTTTTTGTTACCCTTTAATGATCTTAAAGTGTTCTTTGCTTTTTGGTACCGTATGTCTCTTTTCTCATTTTCTCTGTATCCCTAGCTGCCAGTAAAAGCCTTGCAAAGGTTCTAACCCTTTCACCTCTAACCAAAGCATAAAAAGGTTAAAGATGTAGTTATACTGTAAGAGGGGGTCATATATAATGTATTAGAGTTAATTTAATCAGAGATTTTCTGTCTTCATGGAGATCTCCTTTTATCATCATTGTCACAAGCATAATAAATACCACTATTGGCTTCCCCATTGCTGTGTATCTGTTTATTATAGAAGCACGTCATTGGTCACAGTCAGTGCTTTGTGTCCATCGTTTGGGAATTTATTTTGTAAGCACACAAGTATCTGTTTATGAATACACAACACAAATGTCCTTTTGTTCTTCTCCTATCTCATTGACCTCTTATTTGTTTATACTTGTAAGAGGTGCCAGCCAATAGTTTTCGTAGGATATTTTTATATAATAATATAATAATATTTTTAATTATCTTTTATTAAAGGAGTTGTAAAGGAAACATTTTTTTTTTGCCTAAAATTAATGTCTGCAAGGTAGACAGACAGAATAGTGTAATAATTCTGTTAAAAAAACGAGTAAATACCTATTAAATTCCTTCATCTATATCACCTCCGGCATTCTAGTTTCTGTTCTCTCATTCACTTCCTGGTTTGCATCACTTGTTCATGTAAGAACTACATTTCCCAGTATGAATTGCGGCACGCCCAGTAATTTACACCTCCTTGAAGTCTCTAACACGTAGAGAGCGTCCTGCCGCACAGATGTAGTTCCCAGGAGGGGGCGAGCACGTTGCTGACCACCGCAGTAAAATCTCCCTTAACGGTGGTCAGTAAAATCAGACAAACAGGAAGTGAACAGAACAGAGAAGAAATTGAGCAACTTCTGAGCAAAAACGAACAATGAGGAAGTGAAAAGAGCAATGTCTGCAGGTAAAGAATGCTTATTATGAAAAAAAATATGTTTTCCTTTACAACCCCTTTAATGTTTTTTAGTTTATAAAGTATATGTAAATGCAGCACTATCTCCGAAGGAGCTGCTGAGTATTTTTGGGTGGCACGTTACCTCTATCTTCTCGCTGTCCTGGGTGAAGTGAGAGTCTGAAGAATTTCAATGTCCACACGATGCACTTCTTTTTCTGGGATTTATTTGTAGAACTTCAACAGAAAGAAGTGGAAATGGTAAATAGGTAGGTTCAGGTGTATAATCTTAATTAGGAAACACTCCTGCTTCCAGCAAACAGTTCTCGTCGCCACTCTAGCTAGAGTGGGTATTGCTCACCCTGATAGGTCCCTCTCACTGGCCTAGCAGCCGGAATGGCGCACGGAATAAAGTACAGTCTCTGCCACAGACCTTCCTTTATAAGGAGACATTTTTGGTCCAGAATTCCCTGCCATAGGATTCAGCACACATAACTCTCCAGTTTAGCTTTAGTAGAACTTTAGACCCAACAGGCGACACTGTCAAACCTCTCAGTGTATGGTGCATCCTTTGATGAAGTTTCCAGGCCTTCTAACTAGGTACCAGCCTCTTGCATGGCCCTCTCCAGGATAGGTCCTCCCCTGGCTCCCTTCATCAAGTGGCTTCCTCCCGCAGGACGGACAGCACAGGATCACCTCTGAAAAAGAGAGCAGGCCGCAGTCTGACTACTGGGCCTACCAGGCGAAGCCGCGACCCCAGACTAATGTGGTCCTGGAGCCAGGATTCAAGACACCCCAGGCCAGACAGGCCACAAGGCGCGTGGGACGACAGACCCCACCAATGGCGTCTGGCCCTTAAGTACTCTTCCCCAGCATGCACAGTGAGGCAACCACTCCAACCGATTCGCTGCTGAGGGGGACACCCAATACACCCTGACTTTGCTGCTGCCACTCTTGGCCTGGGGTTGAAATGACATACTCCCAGCACAGCCATGGCTGGAACAGAGGCTAAATTGCCCATATTCAAACAAGTCTGAGCCAAATAACAGCTCAGACCCCCACTAAATGTATAGCAGCCCCTGTTCAACAGAAGCAGGGCGCTACATAATTAAAGCTAAATCTACAATCCAAAAGGAAAGTAGCGGGGGATATGACTCCAATTGTAGATTTAAGCAAGTGACAGGCTCATGCTGTTCTTGAAGCCCTATTTCCGAGACGCTGACTGGTACAAAAACAGCCTGGGACAGCTTACTAAAAACGTGACTGGCCTGGCAAATCCGGGACAGTTGACAAGTATAATTTAGTGCAAGATTATCATATTGCCCCCAAGCACAAATGCAGTGCTTGGAAAAAAGTCATCCAGCTCCCAGGGCAAAGTTGCCAAACTGTGCCCCCTCTTCTCTTAGGGTTAGGGTGTAGGCATCCCAATCTGCAATATACCATAGCTCCCAGGGCAGCTGTTCCTCCTGCCCACCCCTTGTCCCGGCCCTGCATAGCCGCTATCAGTCGGGTCACCCACACTAAACACCCCCCCCCCCGGTGTTGGACGGTCATCGAGCCACGCACTTACCCCCCATCTAGGTAACAGACTGGCGGCAGCTTGCGGCTTCTATTAGGTCCTCTCCTCTTCGCATCAGGGCGGGTTCCGATGTGTATCCCTTCCATCTCCCTCCTAGGTGTCCAATTTGATCTCCTGTCCTTTGAGCCAATCAGGACTCGCTTCTTGATTTGCCGAGAGGAGGACCAGTGAGACAATAGTGAATATTCATTTGCTATTGCAACACATCTGGGTGTGCTGGGTTCAGAGTGCTCTGCTCCCTGCACCCACCCTATTTTGAAGCCTAGTAGAACCTCCGGCCCTAATCACGTGCTTAAACCCCCCCCCCCCCCCATTGGAATCCATGCTTCCGGCGTCCTGCATGAGGGACGGACGCATACTCCCATACTGACTTGTGCAGGGTGGCGTCTCCCCCCGGCAGCCAATCAAGATACCGCAAACCGCTTAGGGAGAAGATGACAACATTGAACAAACCATGTTACCACTCCATTGCTGGAAGATGGAGGTGAGTATACTGTGGGGGTTTATCCCCTATTTCTCTCAGACTCCTCCTAAACCCCAAATTCCTTTTTTTTTCTGCTGTGATCTGACTTCCTCTAATGCCGTGTACACACGATCGGAAATTCCGACAAGAAAACCGTGGATTTTTTTCTGATGGAATTTTGGCTCAAACTTGTGTTGCATACACACGGTCACACGAAATTCTCACTGTCAAGAACGCGGTGATGTACAACACTACAACTAGCCGAGAAAAATGAAGTTCAAAGATTCCGAGCATGCGTCTAATTGATTCCGAGCATACATGTTTTTTTTGCGCGTCAGAAAATTAGAGAACAAGCTCTCAAATTTTTGCTGTCGGAAATTCGGACAGAAAAAGTCAGATGGGGCCTACACACGGTCAAAATTTCTGACCAGAAGCTCACATCGATCTTTTCCTTTTGGAAATTCTGATCGTGTGTACGCGGCATTAGATGGTGGCTATATTTACATCCGTGGTCCCACTGGATGTAGAGATGTAGCCACCCTCTCTTCCTTGCTCCCCAGATGGACTGTGGAATAAATAGAGTAGTCCATATGACTGCAACTAATGCGCACTGCTCGTTCTGAACAAATAGATGTTAAAAGGAGAGGTTCAAAGCTGTGGTGGCTCAACGTGATTGGCACTGCGTTGACAAGCCATTCACCTCTGCAGCCAAGGGTTCGGATCCCGGTCTCGGCTACATGTGAATTGAGTTTGGTGGTCTCAGCCCGGCTCCCGGTGGGTGTGCTATGCAAGGTACGCCTGTGCTTAGTACGCCCACCCCCCCCCCCAAAAAACCACCACACTTGCACGCACACAAAATTGGTTTAAAAAACACACGCACTTTGGCCATGCGGTCTCTTAAAATAAAGAGAGGCGAAGGACCTACGGGGCTGGCTGGGTGGGCTAGGCCCCCTCACTCCCTCATAGGGGGAGTCCCTCTGCCCCATTGGGGTCCCGTTGGGCCCCAGTTGGGTTCCCAAGAGGAGCAGGTAGGGCGGGGTGAGTGGGAGGCCCCCCTTCACACCCGCCATTGCCACCAGGGGCATGGAGAAGGATGGCGAATGCCTCCGGGGGGAGGGTCTGCCTACTCCCAACTCCTGCAGTCCGGCTCCTCTCTCTCGAGTTCACGCACAAAAATACACTTAAAAAAAAAAAAAAAAAAAAAGGAGAGGTTCAAGAGCTCACAGAGGTTGTTACTAGGAGGCAAGAAACCAGTAAGAAACTATTTCATGAAAAATAGAATACAGGGCCGTTAAGATTATTTTTGGAGAGTAAAGTTGTATGCCATTGTCCCATTTCATTATACTGTATATGGCACACTCAAGCTTATTTATACAAATGACACCTTACCTCCCAACTTTTCAAGATGGGCCAGAGGAACACCTATTAGCATATGTATGTAGTAGGCAATAGGGTGACCCCCACCATGCCCCCATTAGGGCTAGTTTACACTTGCTTCAAAACATGGCTTCGGACACGCTTTGTCAGCTCTCTGAATGCCAGTCAAAGCTCTTGTCACTAAGTAAAATGGTTACCTTACAGTCCTGTTTACACCTTGCTAGTGCTTGGTGCTTCGATTAAACTTTGATGAGGCTTCGGTGGAGCTTCGATGAGGCTTCGGTGGGCCTTTGGTGGAGCTTCGATGGGGCTTTAATGAGGCTTCAGTGGGGCTTCAAGCGAGCTTTGCCATAGACTTCTATGAAGGCTTTGAATACACTTTGAAGCATCACTGAATCTACATGGGGTATAATTTTTGAAGCAAAGCCGAAGCAAAGCAAAGCAAAGTGTAAACAGGACTGTAAGCTAACCATTTAATTTAGTGACAGGAGCTTCAGAGAGCTTTAACAAAGCGTGTCAGAAGCCTTGTTGAAGCCAAAAGCAAATGTAAATAAGACCTAAAGGAGAACTATGTGTAGCGCCTGTGTACTTTCAGTCCAGGTGCTATTCTAAATCTAGAGGGGGATGAGAGGGTTACCTAGCTTTCATCCATATGATTTTGTGCAAATTTAGCTTCTATGCTGTGCTGTCGGTTAAATCTGTGTTCCTGAGGTGCCTTTCCACCCCAGGGAGACAGGTGGCGGCAGTGGAGTTCAGATAGGAGCGCCTTCTTGCCAGCAGCCAATCAGAGGAGGTTTTCCCTCGCGGGGCATGCTGGGGGAGGGTTCTTCTAGGGACGCCATTTTTGGGCGGGGGAGTTCGTGGTTGGATCCGGGTGCGGCACCCACCTTCAGGGTGTGCGCACATCACGGGCCCTGGCGATGGCCTACCAGGCCGGGGGGCACAAGCCACGCGTTATCTTTGGTTCCGGGACAATGTTGGACTAAAGCTGCGATGGGACTCAGTGACTTATTGGGTCCCCTTCATCTTAAGAGAAGATCCCAAGCGAGTTGTGCTGTTCAGTGAGAAGTCAGTCTGAAGAGAGCCCGGAGGCAGGCGATCCAATAGGGCCTAGACAAGCCATCTGGGATCAAGGTGACCGGACACTGGGAGTTTGTCTAATGGCAACCTGTCAGTCGGTGACTATTTGAGGAAAACTACCTGAGGGAGATTCAGGCAACTACATTTATTGAGAAGGATTCTCTCCACTAAACTGCGTTCCAGAGCAAGGGCCTGTGGCAGAGGTTCCACTCCTATTTCTATTTGAGCCAAGTCTGTGGCAGAGACTTGTTTCTCTTTCTCAAGGTTCCGAGTGATACCCTGGCTGCCAGTTCTGTGATAGAGACTGTCCAGGTACACTACACCCACTCCGGCTGGAGTGGCTACGAAGCAAAAGTATCGTTAAAGCAGGACTGCTTCTGTATGGTTAAGGCCTGAATCTGCAATTCTCCTTTTCACCAATCTTTCTCTGTCTACCTCAAGTTAACTGTTTGCCGTGTTGGGCAAGAGAATAAAGCACAGAAAACGACACCCTGCTTCTTGGACATTCCGTCATTGCTCACATCATCTCATCAACATCATACCCCTAGACCAGGCATCCTCAAACTACGGCCCTCCAGCTGTTGCGGAACTACAAATCCCATGAGGCCTTGTGAAACTCTGACATTCACAGACATGACTGAGCATGATGGGAAATGTAGTTCCTGAACAACTGGAGGGCCATAGTTTGAGGACCCCTGCCCTAGACGCATCACAGAGGTAACACACGACCCAAATCTAACCAGCGGCTCCTGCGGGGGTAGCGCTACATATAAAAAAAAAAATGGTTAACCTCCCTGGCGGTATGATTCTGTCTGGAATTACGTACCAAAAGCGGTACAATTATTTTGCATGGAAATTCTGCGTTTTATACTGTAGGCCTGCAATTTTTAGGAATAACTCACTTAAATTTGTCCAAACCAGAGTCTAGTAGACATCCCGGGTATGATAAAGTTTGAAACACAAAATCATAAAATTATAATATAATAAATAACTATAAATAATTATAACAAATAATAATGTAATTATAATAAAAATTATTCACTAATGTAATCAAATCAAAATCACTGAAATTTGCTCAGTTGCAGAATTGTCGCTGTCATTACTTTTATTTTATTATGACGAATTTCCCCACAAATCGCTATCGCTCAATTCTGCAAGTGACTATCATTTATTATCGCTGTTTTCTAGCTGCTCTAAAATCACTTTTGACATAAAGGGACACTTTTGGTTGCTATGGACAATCTACAGTTTGCAGGCACAAAAAAAATGTTTTTATTATGTAAAAGAACATGTAGGACACTGGGCAGACCACTAGGGACAGGGGGGTGTGTACTTTTTACATACAGTACTGTAATCTATAAGATTACAGTATTCTGTATGTAATGTGTTTGTTTACTTTTTTGAATTTGCCGCCGGTCTCCGCCCCTGTGCGCCGTTACGTCGCAGGGAACGGAGATCGGCGGCGTGCGGGCACTGTGTGAGTCGAATGGAGGACGCCACTCGCTCACACAGCGCGGATGCATCGCTGGATACAGGGACAAGGTAAGTACAGTACCCCGCCTGGATATAAGGTAAGCCAGCGCACGCTGCAGGCTCTGCATTCACCCCGAGCGCGACTCGGGGATATCGATATTTACATAAAAAATCCACCCCGAGTCGCGCTCGGGGATACCGGCAGGGGGGTTAAACCCACATGTGCTTTTTTTTTTCTTTTTACCACTACTATTCCTTTATACTGGCTTTTGAAGTTTACAAATGCAACAATTTAGAAATGGGATGAAAGGTTTAGCACTTTTTGATAGATAAATAGTGCTTTTAATATACAACTATATAAATCAGACCAAAATGAGGGACAAATGAGGAGGAAAGAGGGACAGAGGGACATTGCTCCAAATCAGGGACAGTTGGGAGGTATGTGACACCACTAACAACACGCATAGAGGAATGAACCGTCTTTCACTGATGACACATGATTCATTAGTAAGAAAAAGACAACTGAAACAATATAGTCAGCAAGAGGACAGGAAGACCAGTAAATGTAATGAGAATGTCCGTCAGACCAGGTGCAGGCAACAGCTGATCAGCTTTATTTACATAGCCTATAGTATATGATACCTCCTTATATTGTACCGCTCAGTGTTCAGTACAGGGTCAGTGCATGTATATTGCAAATATTTATCACTCTACTAGTAAGGCTCTACTCATAGATTTAAAAAAATAAACCAATTTATTCTATTCACAATTCATCAAAAATAAGCCTTAAGTGGGTTTAGTTCCTACTGCATATACCGTTTTTCACTATTTGCTTTCTGGTATTTTATATGATCAAATTGTGGAATATGTATTCTATTACACAGCAGCAATTGAGACAACCATAGACAGCAGCATTGTCAGTCTGGGGAGAGGGTAATGTAAGACCAGCAAATTTAGATGGACTTTACTAACAAATTAATGCAGAACTCCAGCTGAAGCCTCGTACACACGGGCAAGAATCTCGTCAGGAAAAAAACTTTGTTTTTCCTGACGAGATTCTTGGCAAGAATCTCTTGCCGCCCGAGTGTACACCAGTGGCGGTTCGTCCATAGAGGGCGCTGGAGCGCCGCCCCCTCTTACCGCCACTGAGTCTAATAACATAGATTCATGCATTGCACGAATCTATGTTATTATCGCCGCTGCCGCTGTTATTCAGATGGTCGGCGCTCATGTCCGGCCATCTGAATAACGCCAGCTGGTTGGCTGTACGGAAATGTCTATCAGAGCCAACAGCTCTGATAGGCTTTCCCAGTACAGCCCTCGGGTCCCGGAAGCTTATTCTCGGAGCGCACAGACTGTACGCCCCTTGGATAAGATGACAGGCGTCTCAGCCAATCAGGTTGGTTGGTTCTGGCTACCGGTAACCTGATTGGCTGAGACGCCTGTCAGTCATCGAGGGCGGAAGAAGATATCGTGGGACGTGGATGCCTGACTCCAGTAAAGGTAAGTGCCGGGGCGGGGGGGGGGAGAAAGCAATTTACAGGGCACAGTGGGGACAATTGGCACAGCGGCGACCATTGGCACAGCGGCGACCATTAAAGGGCACGGTGGTGACAATTGATGGCACAGTGGCTGCGTTTAATGGCATGGCACAGTGGTGACAATTGATGGCACAGTGGCTGCGTTTAATGGAATGACACAGTTGTGACAATGGATGGCACAGTGGCTGCGTTTAATGGCACGGTACAGTGGTGACAATTGATGGCACAGTGGGTGCGTTTAATGGCATGGCACAGTAGTGACACAGTGGTGCGAATTGATGGCACAGTGACTGCATTTGATGGCATGGCACAGTGACTGCATTTAATGGCATGGCACAGTGGTGCGAATTGATGGCACAGTGGCTGCATTTGAAGGCATGGCACAGTGGTGCAAATTGATGGCACAGTGGCTGCGTTTGATGGCATGGCACAGTTGTGCAAATTGATGGCGCAGTGGCTGCGTTTGATGGCATGGGTCAGTGGCTGCGTTTGGACACAGTGAGACTGCAATTTTTTTTCCTTTGCGCCCCCCCAAAAATTTTGAGCACCAGCCGCCACTGGTGTACACACACTCATTTCAAAAGAACCGTGGTTCTTTTGAAAGGCAAGAATGTAGCGACGTCATCGTGTATGAAGAGCATGGGCTAGTCACATTCGATGCCGTTGCCGCCATCTTGCTTCATCCTACCTATGCCTAGGGAGCTACCGCACATGCGTGAAAGTCATTTCGAGTATGCACGGATTTCCACGGCGACAGGTAAGTATACATACGTTTGGGTTTCTTGTCGGAAAAAAGGTTGACAAGAATCTCGTTGAGATTCTGGGCAGATTTCCAGATGAGAAACCTGAAAGCCTCAGGCCGCGTACACACGGCAGAGAACCTCGACGGGCAGAACACATCGTTCCGCCCGTCGAGGTTCCCTGCCGGCCGTCGAAATCGGCGACCCGCCCGTCGGCAATGGCAACCAGCCATTCTTCCAGGCGGGCCGTCGAGCAAATAGAGAGCGTGCTCTCTATTTCTGCTCGACGGGCTTCCCGACGGGAAGCTCGCCGAGAGCGTACACACGGCCGAGGTCCTCGCTGGAATGCAGCTTCCAGCGAGGTTCTCGCTGGTTTCCAGCGAGAACCTCGGTCGTGTGTACACGGCCTCATACACAGGCTCGGTTTACTCAGCAAGAAAGTTTTGCCAGCAGTTGTCTTGCTGCTTCTTGCCGAGAAAACCGAGCGTGTGTATGAGGCTTAACACTTTTAAGCTGTTACAGTAATAGTTTATTTTCCTTTTTTGGGAAAAAGGTTTTACATAAATGATAAATGCTGATCAGATGATAAGACTGGGTTTACACTACTGCCAATTGAATGTGGGATTCACACATCTCCGGAACGTCTCTGTGCATCTTCTGGTCCATTTCAGGTCTGAATTCAGCCCAAAATTTCGACTAAAATCGGCCCTGAAATGGTGAACAGGGATGCACCGGAAACCCTGCTGTGAGTCGTTCCGTGCTTCAGTGTAAACCCAGCCTAAAGGTTGCTGTAAAAAAAAAAAAAAACATGTCATACTTACCTGCTCTGTGGAATAGTTTTGCACAGAGCAGCCCCGATCCCTTTCTTTTCGGGTCCCCTGCCAGCGTTCCTGGCTCCTCCTGATGATGATGACCTCTCAGTAATGTGACATCCAGCCTCTGCCCCACCACACCACGGCTCACACAAATCTGATATCTCCGCAGGATGGATGGGACAGGATTGGCCTCTGGGCTGCCCGCCGGATAGTGAAGGGGAACTGTTAGCAGGTCTTCTTCCAGATATCCGCTGAGTAACTTCATCAGAGCAGGCCACAACTCCGCTGCAGCTCACCCTGTAACAGATTCCCTGCATGCAGATCCATGTTGGTCCCAAGAGAGCGCGCAAAGCCTCAAGCCTTCCATCTTATAGCCTCTCCCAGCAGATTGATCTTCTCCATCAGCTAGCTGGTAGTTGTATTTTCACATAATACAGCCAGAAGAAGAACCCTAGCCGTATGGACTACATGTCCCAAGATGCTTTGCTCTGTCTTGTCTCTGATTAAGAAAGCTGCCCTGATCATGTGATTGAAAGCAGCATCATAATGAGTCATCCCTCCGTCGTTTGCCAGATCCTGTGCATTGCATTACAACAACCAGTGAGCCTCCAGTTCTGTCCCTCCCTCTCCTTCTATTACTGGACAGAGGATTACAGGAGACTGATTCCAACATAGCATTATGTACGTACACAAGCTGAATTTAAAAATATATTTTAACATTTTTAGGGCTCCTTTACAGCAGGTACGTTGGGACTGTGCTGAACATCCCCTGCCCAGTGTAGTTCCAACACATGACAAAGCAATTTGCTTACAATTGGCTCAATATACACTGTGATGCCGTGCTGGAAAGAAATATGTTGCACATGACACTGGGCCACAGATGATGGAACTACTAAAAATATTAATTTGCCCAAAAGTTTGCATGACTTGCACAAAGTTGTAGGGCGCTTGTACGGCAGCCCTATTGGCTACTGCCTTCCAAAAGCAACAGGGGTATAATTCCTGCCACAGCTGCAAAGTAAAGCAGTGCAGGCTCAGCATGTATAACTTCAAAGCTGTTGCCTTTGCAACTAAAAGTAGTAGCAATTTAGGGGCGTAAATGCGTGGCTCAACTGTGGGGTTTTAACACCCCCTTCCCCCAACTACTAATGTGAACAAACCCCAACAGCTAGCACTTGAGCTAAAACAGTTTTGCATCTGATCCTATATATTTTCAACAGTTCGATTATCAGATTAAAAGGAAAGTAGCAGATTTTTCAGCATGATAAATTCTAAAACTCAAACAGAAAAAAACATTCTCTGCAGACAGCTGATAACAAGAGATGTTATCTATGTAAACAGTTTTAGTGATGGATAGAGGAATTGCCGTGACTTCTGAGTAATTTGTTACATCACATAGCGCATACAATTGGAGTAACAGAGATGTGCAGAGTATAAAAAAGTAGGGAACAACTATTTGGGCCCACCGTAATGGGCTTTCGGTAGCCCCGCCCCTCTCTCCCCAATTAGTATAGGCCAGGCATGTCCAAAGTCCGGCCCGGGGGCCAATTGTGGCCCGTGTTCTAGTTTAATGTGGCCCCCCTAGTAATATGGAGATATATATATTTTGTGGCCCCCAGGGCCATAAAAGATAAACACTGTATTTATCGGCACTGCCTCGAATGGGACAGGGAGGGGGCGGGATGAGTGCCATCAGATTACATACAGGAGAATCTCTTGTTTTTTTTGCGGCATCTGTAATAGGAAGTCCCTTCTCCTGGGCTGCCATTGGATGACTGTTCTGTCTATCATCAGAGGCAGGACTTTGTATTAAAGAGGCTGCCATGTAAACAGGAGATTCTCCTGTATGCCATCTGTTGGGGCTCGTCCCACCCCCTCCCTGTCCCATCCGAGGCTGCAGATGGGCATCGATCAGGCTGCACTTATGGCAATGGTAAGGCTGCATTTATGGTACTTGTGAGGTTGCATTCATGGCAATGGTGAGGCTGCATTCATGGTAATGGTGAGGCTGCATTTATGGCACAAATGAGGCTGCATTCATGGGCACTGACCCTTATTTTGCTTCACAGTTCTTAACTTAATTAAAAAAAAAAATTTTTTGTCTGAAACTTACCTCTTAAAGTGAAGGTGCGTGTTATACACCGATAAATACGGTATATCCAAATAACAAGCCCAAGCTCATTTCTTCACCACACACAGCCACAAAGGCAAGAGAATTCTTGTTGGGCCGTGTATTAGTGCTCAGACGAACACACATATGCCGCGTACACACGGTCATTTTTTGCGATGAAAAAACGTTGTTTTTTAAAACGTCATTTAAATTGATCGTGTGTGGGCAAAACGTCGTTTTTTGTCTTCAAAAAAATGACCAAAAAAATTTCAAACATGCTTGAATTCTTTGTGTCGTTTTTCAAAACGTCGTTTTTTGTTTCACAAAAAGTCACCGTGTGTAGCAAAAACGTTGTTTAAAACAACGTTTTTCAACCCGCGCATGCCCAGAAGCTAGTTATGAAGCGAGCTTCAATGGAAAAGAGTGGTGAACGTAACCTCGCTTTTTGTGAAAAAACGATGGTGTGTATGCAACATCGTCTTTGAAAAGTGAAGTTTCAAAAACGTCGTTTTTTACTTCACAGAAAACGTTGATTTTTTTCATCACAAAAGATTATCGTGTGTACGCGGCATCAGGGCCGCCATCATGAATTTTGGGGCCCCTTACACAGCTTCAGGCATGGGCCCCCTGAAATTGAGAAGGGGGGGGGGGGCTGCCACAGAAAGAAAAAGAGAGAGAAATATACACATTATATATATATATATTTTTTTTGTTTATTATTTTTGTAAAGGGTGGTTGCCATATGGGGCCCTGGGGGCCCCTTACAGGTGTACTGCCTGTACCCCCCTGATGGCGGCCCTGCACAGCATTAGACTGAATTTTAATGGTTCAAAGAATTTCAGGCAAAATGGTCGGCCCTCACGCATGTTCACTTCATGAAATCTGGCCCTCTTTGAAAAAAGTTTGGACACCCCTGGTATAGGCAATTTGTATGTGTTAAATTTTAGGTTACCTTCTCTTTAAATTTATGAGGCAAGTTATTAGCCAATGAGAATTCATGGAATATTCCAGAAAGCTTGGGAGACCTATAAATAGGGAAGAGTACTATAGGATTTGGTCAAGCCTTGGCAAAAAAGCTACCCACCCTTCCCACACTTTGTCGCTGGTACTTATGTCATTGGTCATCCTGGATTTCTAGGGGGGATATTACATTTATTTTAATTCAATATGGCTCGAGTTCCAATAACTGAGCTTATATAGAAATATTAAATATTTACTTAAATTTTTGGTTGAATAAAATGAATAAATATTTATAATTTATTGCAAACCAATAAAGTGCAGCGACCATAGGGCAATAATTTGTGTGGTGTTTTTATTTATGGCTCTATTTGTGGAAATATTGTTGGTTTTTTGGGGTGTGGGCTGCATGCAATCCTATAAGAATTCCGTGGTTGAATGCCAATGGTTTGTATTTTAAGTGTCATTACAGCTTTTATGATAATTTTAATTTTGTTTCCTTAGTTCAAGGGTCTACAAACTTTCTAAACAAAGGGCTAATTTCCTATGCTATAGATTCTAATGCTGTGTACACACGATCGTAAATTCCGTCAAGAAAACCGTGGATTTTTTTTCCGACAGAATGTTGGCTCAAACTTGTGTTGCATACACACACACGGTCACACAAATGTGGGCGGAAATTCCGCCCGTCAAGAATGCAGTGATGTACAACACTACGACGAGCCGAGAAAAATTAAGTTCAATGATTCCGAGCATGCGTAGGATTTTTGCTCGTCGGAATTGCATACAGACGTTCGGAATTTCCGAGAAGAACTTTTCCCATCGGAAAATTTGAGAACCAGCTCTCAATTTTTTGTTGGCGGAAATTCAGACAGCAAAAGTCCGATGGAGCCTACATACGTTTGGAATTTCTGTTCAAAAGCTCACATCGTAGTTTTGCTGTCAGAATTCCGATCGTGTGTACGCGGCATAAGGAGGCTAGACTGTGGCGAGTGGGAGTATAAAATGCCCCAGGCTTGGTTATCAGTGGCACACATTATCTAGCACCTGTGATCAGCAGACAGAGGAGTAGTGCTTCATCGTCAGTGTCAGTGAAAGGAATATTAACAGTTGGAGTAATTATGCCCAATTATTCAATCATTGGTATTAATGGGAGGAATAGAGCCCCATTTCTGGTGTCAGTAGAAGGGACAGTGCTCATTCATTGGTGTCAGTGGAAGGAATGTTGTCTCATCAATTATGCCCAATCATTCAATCATTGGTGTCAGTGGGAGAAATAATGTCCCAAGGGCTGGATAAAGGCAAGCAAAGGGCATCCGGCCCACGGGCCACAGCTTGGAGACCACTGGCTTAGTTGACACTTTATCAGGAACTATAATCACTATTTATTATATTTTAAGCACTTGAGGACCGCCGCACGACGATACGTCGACAAAATGGCACAGCTGGGCACAAGGACGTACATGTACGTCCCCTTTAAGAGCCCAGCCGTGGGTCGCGACCCGGTCCTCTTCTCAGTGACTGTACCCGCGGGAACAACGGACTTGATCACCGCTGGTGTCCCACGATCCGGTCACAGAGAGGAAGAACGAGGAGCGGTGAGTGTAAACAAACCTCTCCCCGTGCTTCCTAGTGTGGCTGTCACTGATCGTCTGTTCCCTGTGTTTTAGGGAACGACAATCAGTGAAGTCACACGCACAGCCACGCCCCCCACAGTAAGAACACTCTCTTAGGGCACACTTAACCCCTACAGCTCCCCCTCCTGGTTAACCCCTTCACTGCCAGTGTCATTTTTATAGTAACCAGTGCATTTGTATAGCACTGTTCGCTGTAAAAATTACAATGGTCCCAAAATAGTGTCAAAAGTGTCCGATGTGTCCACCATAATGCCGCAGTCACGATAAAAATCACTGATTGCCACCATTATAAGATTTTTTTTTATTTTTTATAAAAATTCAATAAAACTATCCCCTATTTGGTAGACGGTATACATTTTGCGCAAACCAATCAATAATCGCTTATTGCGATTTTTTACCAAAAATATCTAGAAGAATATGTATCGGCCTAAACTGAGGAAAAAAATTGTTTTTTTTTTTTATACATTTTATGGTGATATTTATTATAGCAAAAAGTTAAAAATATTGATTTTTTTTCAAAATTGTCGCTCTATTTTTGTTTATAGTGCAAAAAATGAAAAAAATATAAAAATAAAACAGCAGAGATGATCAAATACCACCAACAGAAAGCTCTATCTGTGGGGAAAAAAGGACTGCAATTTTGTTTGGGAGCCACGTTGCACGACCGTGCAATTGTCAGTTAAAGCGACGCAGTGCCGAATCGCAAAAAGGGGCCAGGTCCTTTACCTGCATAATGGTCCAGGTATTAAGTGGTTAAAAACAGTGGAGCTAAACCCTCCCATCCTTACAGGAAGCTGCCATTGTAACCTCTGTTTCATCTACAGTTGCCATGGTGCTACACAATGGATCTGCCTTAGAAGTCACTTCATCCAAAATCACAAACCTTCTTTGTCCACCTCTGCTGACCTCTTATGTGGAAGTGAAAGGACTGCACCATCCCGACATCAGGATTTTCCAATTCTAGCATCTTGCTGATGTGAGGACTTGCACATTTTGCTAGATATGAGTGAGTAGAGTATGATGTGCCATTTCACCTGGAAATGAACTCCAGGAAAACCGCTAAATACACAGAGGAAAGAGATATATTGTATAACAGAACAGAATAACCTGCTAAAGGATTTCTAATGTCTATCCAGTACAGTGGAAACTCGGATTACGAGCATAATCCATTCCAGGAGAATGCTCGTCAATGAAGTCTATGGAAATGAAAATAATTTGTTCTGCTTTGACTTCAATGGCATGCAATACCACATGTGGCAAGAGTGGGGGGGGGGGGCGCCAGAGAGCCTCGGAAATACGCGAAAAGGCTTGGCTGACCTCTGCAAACCTAGGAAAGGCTCGGGAACAGCGTATTTCTGAGTCTTTACGATCATTTTCGAACTGCTCCGAACGGCGCCAATCGCCTCCGAACGGATCCCCGCGCCCCCCACCTCAGGCAAACGTGGTACTGCACACCGCTTCGGCTTGAATCCTGCTTGTTTTGTGAGACAGCACTCGCAAACCGAGTTAGGATTTAAAAAAATAAAGTTCTCATATTGCGAAACACTCGTTTTGCGAAACGCTCGTTAGCTGCGTTACTCGCAATCCGAGGTTCCACTTTAAATAAATTTACACAGCTCTCACACACAGCGCAACCCTATCTAGCGGGGGAGAGGATCTTCTGCTGTTGCAGTTTAACTCTCACTAAAGGAAACAATTTTTTTTGCTGAAATGACTGTTTACAGGGTATAGAGACATAAAAGTTAACTGATTCCTTTTCAAAATGATTAGAAATAGATAAAAATCAATCATATAATGTGCCTGCAGGTTAGTTTCACTTTTGAACTGGCTTCATGTTTCTGTGAAGTAGAAATAGACACACAGAATAAAAACAAACACATCCAGGGCAGTGTTTTGTTTTTAAAATTAATCTGATTGGTTCTGGGAAGTTTTAGACACACAGTAATGACAGCTTAGACCACCGTGAGAAAGATCCCAGCACTGTGGTTATAAGGAAACAGACAAGCAGGAAGTGTGGAGATCAGAGCAGGATTACAGCAACTTCAAAGCAAAAACAAACAATAAGGACATGAAACCAGTACTGCAGTAAAGAGAGGCCCGGAGCAAAATAGGAACACCAAAAGCGCAGGGCAGGCATGACAGGGTGATAAGGAGAGACAGGAGATAAAGGGTTAATAGGTATAGGACATGGTCAGTTATTCCAGTTACCTGATTGGTGTAGAAGAGGGAGTGACAGGGAGGGGTCTTGGAGGTAGTTAGGAGGTTGTAGTGGGTGGTCCCGGCACATTCCATAATAGGATTGCAGAAGAAAGCATCGCTGCAGGCTGTTTTCTATAAGGCAAAGAAAATGAGTGATTTAACTGCCCTGATGGAGCAACTGAGGGCTGCGGCTGAGGAGCATGGCTCAGAGTGGCACGTGAACGGCTCTGGCGCCAAACAGGCACTTTAAAAGCCTGTGTTTGTTTGCAGCTCATTGCTGCCTGATCTGCAGTTCATGCCTGATCCCTACCTGAGACCTGTACTCTGCTTACCTGTCTGGAATACCCGTTTGAACTCTGACCTTGGCTTGCCTGACCATCCGTACCTCTCCAACCCTCTGACCCGGCTCCTGTTTGACCATCCGCTTGATTGAACTCTCGTTGCCAGACCTACCTGCCTGCTTCACCGACTACTCTTCAGCCATCTGCCTGTATACCATCTGCTTACCTGTTATGACCCAGCTTGTCTGACCCTGCTGTTCCAGTTGATGTCCTTTCCACCAACTTACCTTCCCAGCTTGTGCCGCAGTAGTCGCAGCTTCCGTGCGGGTCGCTGACCCTTCCTCCGCTTCAGCGTCCTCAGCATCTCCACGTCTTCACATCAGAGGTATTCGCCCTTCTGCTTCTGCTCTTCATCACCCCGACACTCCTACCCCCCTGTGCTCCGAGTCCGCTGTTCCCACTTCAGTGGCTCGCGAACCAGGGTTGTAAGAGAGGCTACCCTGCATCAGACTCTGGTAACCAGGTACGTAACAGTATCAGGCAGCCATGACAGAGTCTGCAGGAGTGGCCCCAGCAATGGAGGAGATATGCAAGCATTTAGCATCCCTCACCCAAGCCGTTTAAAAACCTGCAAGATGGCTACCTGAGATTGGAAGGACAGGTCCAGAACCTTGCCGTCCCTGAAGACGCCGCAACATCCACTACCAGGTCTTCTTCAACCGTTGCTGCTCCATCTGTGGTAATGCTACCACCCGAACCCAGGGTTCCTATGCCCGAACGATACACGGGGGATCGTTCTAAATTCCGGGACTTCCGTAATGCCTGCCAATTATATTTTGCTCTGCAACCCCGCACATTCTCACTAGAGGCCACGAAGGTGGGGTTTGTTGTCTCATTACTTCAAGGGGAACCCCAAAAGTGGGCACATCGGTTACTAGAGGAGAATGGCCCTCCAACACAGACTTTGCTAAACTTTATGATGATCCCCAGAGGACTGCCACAGCTGAGACCGCTCTACTTGCACTCCAACAGGGCCGCCGAGCGGTTGAGGATTATGTAACTGATTTTCGTAGATGGAGTGCGGACACCCAATGGAACAGCGCAGCTCTGCGCCACCAATTCCGTTTAGGCTTATCCGAATCCTTGAAGGACGAACTAGCCCGCATTGAGGTGCCTGAAACCCTAGAGGACTTAATCACTAAGGCTGTGCAAATTGACCGACGACTAAGGGAACGCCGGGCAGAGCGTTCTTCCCAACAAAGCTGCCCAGTATGGGTCACTCCTCGGGCCCCCTTGCCTGCTTCTCGTTTCCAACCATCTTCTTCTCCGAGTTCTGCTAATCCATCCATGGACACTTCCGAACCAATGCAATTAGGAGTGATGCGACCATCCCTGACCCTGGAAGAACGCACACGTCGTCGTCAGCTGAACCTGTGCCTCTACTGTGGCGAGGCCGGCCACTACGTGAACAATTGCCCTGTCAAAACACGTAAGCTCAGATCTTTTGTTCCTGTTAACGTCTCAGCTATCTCTACCAACACCAACCACTTTGTTCTCTCCCTTTCCTTACAGCTTCCGGAAAATACGGTGTTGGTCAACGCTATCGTTGATTCGGGTGCATGCAGCTGTTTTATTGATGCCTCTTTTGTTAATCTTCACAGCATTCCTTTGCGTAGAAAAGACTTTAAACTTTTCGTTTTCTTGGCCGATGGCTCACACATTAAGTCTGGTCAGGTAACTCAAGAGACGCTCCCGCTACCTGCTATTTCTTCTCTCCAACACAAGGAACTGTTAATTTTGGATGTTATCTCATCCCCTTTGTTTCCAATAATTTTAGGCCTACCTTGGCTCCGAGCACACAATCCCCGAATTGATTGGACATCTGGAAGAATCACCTTCCCCTCGTCCTACTGTCAGGAACACTGTCTGCCTAGGTCGTCTAACCTGTCTCCTACCCTGATGTGTTTGAACGCTGATCCTAACCTGCTTCAGTCTGTCCCAAAACCATACCATGGATTCCTTGATGTATTCAGCAAGAAAGGAGCTGATTCTTTACCACCTCATCGGCCATACGACTGTCCGATTGAACTCTTTCCTGGAGCTGCAATACCCTTTGGGCGAATTTTCCCACTTTCCGAGAAGGAACAGAACGCATTAAAAGTCTATATTGACAAGAATTTGGCCAAAGGTTTCATCCGCCCGTCCACCTCGCCAGCAGGCGCCGGAATCTTCTTTGTCACAAAGAAGGACCAGTCTCTCCGCCCCTGCGTTGACTATAGGGAATTAAACAACGTCACGGTGAAGAATCGCTACCCTCTGCCTCTAATACCCGAACTTTTCCAAAAATTACGATCAGCTATTATTTTCACTAAACTGGACCTGAGGGGAGCGTATAACTTGATACGCATCAAAGATGGTGATGAATGGAAAACAGCGTTCCGCACCAGATATGGACACTATGAGTGCTTAGTAATGCCCTTTGGTTTATGTAATGCACCTGCTACATTTCAACATTTCGTCAACGACATATTTAGAGACTTCCTAGACGTCTTTGTTATTGTTTATTTAGATGATATCCTGGTTTTTTCCTGTTCTCTAGAAGAGCACCGAGTGCATGTCTGCAAAGTCCTAAACCGTCTCCGTTTGCACCGCCTATACGCAAAAGCGGAAAAATGCGAGTTCGAACAATCAACTATTCAATTCTTGGGTCTAGTGATTTCCCCAGCTGGAATTGAAATGGATCCGAAAAAGGTATCCGCCATCCTGGACTGGCCAACGCCCCTGGATAAGAAGGGGGTGCAACGCTTTATCGGATTCGCAAATTTCTATAGGAAATTCATTAAGCACTTCTCCACGATAGTGGCTCCAATCACCCAACTCACCAAACAAAATTTTCGTTTCCGATGGAATCAGGAAGCTCAAGAAGCCTTTGACACCCTGAAAGGACTCTTCACATCCGCTCCGATACTCTGCCATCCTAATCCAGCGTTACCTTTCATTCTTGAAGTAGATGCCTCTGAAGTAGCGGTAGGGGCCGTCATCTCCCAGCGTTCAGGAGACAAAGATCTAATGCACCCAGTGGGGTTCTTCTCCCGTAAACTCTCTCCTGCTGAAAGGAATTACGATGTAGGGGATCGAGAACTGTTAGCCATCAAGGCCGCTTTAGAGGAGTGGAGGTACTTGCTCGAAGGCGCTGCTCACCCTGTATTGATCTACACAGATCACAAGAATCTGGAGTACTTAAGAACAGCAAAACGGTTAAAGCCACGACAAGCCCGTTGGGCTCTTTTCTTTTCTCGTTTTTGTTTTCACATTACCTACCGACCCGGATCCAAGAATGTCAAGCCAGATGCTTTATCTCGGATGCACGACAATCCTAAGGACACATCTGTTCCAGATACCATTCTTCCAGATGGCAACTTCCTACTTTTACATACCGACCTGTTATCCATGATCAGGGAAGCATCTTCCGAATCTTCCAAACCCCCCAACATCTCGCTAACTTCCAGAGACGGTCTATTCTGGAGAGGAAGTCAAGTCTTTGTACCAGAGAGTACCCGAGTGGAAGTTCTTAAACTTCTCCATGACCACCCGTTGGCAGGGCACTTTGGAATCCACAAGACCCTTGAATTAGTGCGACGCACTTTCTGGTGGCCTAATCTAGAGGACTTTTGTAAGACCTATATCAACTCTTGTCCCACCTGCAATCTAAACAAAACATCCAGAAAACAAGCCTGGGGTCTATTAAAACCCCTACCTGTACCCAATAGACCTTGGGAAATGATTGCAATGGACTTCATTGTGGAACTTCCTAGCTCCGAAGGATGTACAGCAATCTTTGTGATCGTAGATCGTTTTACCAAGATGGCTCACTTCCTTCCTTTAAAGAAGACACCTTCTGCTGCTGAAACTGCTCGTGTTTTCATTAAAGAAATCATCCGGCTACATGGAGTACCCTCCAATATTGTCTCCGACAGAGGGGTCCAGTTCACTTCTCGGTTCTGGAAAGTCCTTTGTGAGAAGTTACAGATTAAACTTTCCCTGTCCTCAGCCTACCACCCCCAGACCAATGGGCAGACCGAAAGAACAAACCAAACCTTAGAACAATACATCAGATGCTTTACAACTTTTTCTCAAGATGATTGGGTCTCGCTGCTACCTCTAGCAGAATTTGCATATAACAATGCCAAACATTCAGCCACGGGGCAATCCCCTTTCTTCTCTAATTATGGTTTCAATTTAACATTTTTGCCAGATTTCTTTTCAGAATCAACAGTCCCAGCAGTTCAAGATGTCTTGGAGTTTCTTCAACGTAACAACCAGATACTACGCAAAGCAATAACCAAGGCTCAAGCTGACGGTAAAAGATTCTTCGACAAAGGGAGAAGGGGGGAGTTGGATCTCAAACCAGATGATCAGGTATTGTTGTCCACGAATAACTTAAGACTACCTTGCCCATCTAAGAAGTTGGCACCTAAGTTTTTGGGACCCTTCCCGGTCAAGAGAAAAATTAATTTAGCTTCGTATGAACTGTCTCTACCTAACTCCCTGAAGATACATCCTGTATTTCATGTTTCTTTACTCAAACCTGCAGTTCCTGATCCCTTCCCTAACAGAGGATCCAAGCCTCCTGAACCTGTCCAAATCGATGGCTATGAGGAGTACGTAGTGGAAGCCATATTAGACTGTAGGAAGCGACAAGGACAAAACCAGTTTCTGGTCAAATGGAAGGGGTATGGTCCAGAGGATAATTCTTGGGAGCCTGAAGGTAACATCCATGCTAAAAGTTTACTACGTGCCTTTTTCCTCGCTCATCCTGACAAAGTAGCCCGACTAGGCATCCGGAGGCTGCCCCTTGGGGGGGGGCAATGTCAGGGACTTACCTCCTCCATGCAGCCGTCCTCCTCCATGTCCCTGGATCACCGCCGCGCGTCCCGCGCTCGTGCGCGCGCTCCGACGGCGCGCGCATGTGCGCGTGCGTGCACGGCGCGCGCGTGCACGCGCGGGAGCGCGCGCGTGCACGTGAACGGCTCTGGCGCCAAACAAGCACTTTAAAAGCCTGTGTTTGTTTGCAGCTCATTGCTGCCTGATCTGCAGTTCATGCCTGATCCCTACCTGAGACCTGTACTCTGCTTACCTGTCTGGAATACCCGTTTGAACTCTGACCTTGGCTTGCCTGACCATCCGTACCTCTCCAACCCTCTGACCCGGCTCCTGTTTGACCATGCGCTTGATTGAACTCTCGTTGCCAGACCTACCTGCCTGCTTCACCGACTACTCTTCAGCCATCTGCCTGTATACCATCTGCTTACCTGTTATGACCCAGCTTGTCTGACCCTGCTGTTCCAGTTGATGTCCTTTCCACCAACTTACCTTCCCAGCTTGTGCCGCAGTAGTCGCAGCTTCCGTGCGGGTCGCTGACCCTTCCTCCGCTTCAGCGTCCTCAGCATCTCCACGTCTTCACATCAGAGGTATTCGCCCTTCTGCTTCTGCTCTTCATCACCCCGGCACTCCTACCCCCCTGTGCTCCGAGTCCGCTGTTCCCACTTCAGTGGCTCCCGAACCAGGGTTGTAAGAGAGGCTACCCTGCATCAGACTCTGGTAACCAGGTACGTAACAGAGGACCTCCGGGTCCCGTCCGGGACCCGGGAGAGAGGCGGTGGACGTCGGCGGGAGGCGGAGCTCCAGCGCGGCTCGGAGGATCCCTGGGAGCCAGAGAGTGTCTGCAGCTGCTGAGGCCGTGGATGATGGACGCGGTCGCCCCCTGGTGGATCGGAGGTCGGAAGGAGAGGTCAGCAGCGAGGAAGAAGGGGAGCTGGACGATCGTGCGGCAGGATCTGGATCGGCGGCTGGGGGGGTTCCGTGCCCCGTGCAGCCTGGTGAGTACATGTCTCCCCCTTTGTCTGTGTCCTCTGCTGCTGTTTTGTCCGGTTTGAATGTTAGGGAGCAGGGTGTGCATGTTAATGTGGTGAGTGGGGATGAGGTACTGGCCTGTTTCAGGGACTTGCTAGGCAGGATGGAAGGAGCGGTGCGGTCGGGGGCTCCTGTGACTGCGTGGGACCCGTCGGGGGGGCAGGGGTGGTGGCTCAGGGTGCACCTTCCTTGCCGACTTCTCGTTTGGGCGTGGCTGGCACACTGACGGAGGGCCCCGTGGCGGGCCCGGGGGCGGACAGGCCTGAAGCGGCTCTGTCGGCGGACAAGGTGAGTCTGGCGGACTCTGCGAAGGGGGAGGTGTATGTCTGCTTTGAGGGTCCGCTTGGAGCGCATCTTCGGCAGGAGGTGCGGGAAAAGATTTGGAGGGGAGAGTATGTAGAATTGTTTTCCCTTCTCCCCCTGGAACAGTTCCAGCTGGATAGGGTTAGGCTGGAGGAGGGCAGGAAGGAAGAGGATGAGCGGCGGCGGTATGGGCTTATCCCACGGACGTTTGCCAATTGGCTGCGGGCGTTCGCCATTTTCGCCAGCGTTATTGGTGAAAAGGCGCCGGAGAATTGTTCGTCGCTTTTTGGCTATTTGGATGCCATTGGGGAGGCCCATAGGGTGTATGGCGGCCAGGCCTGGCTCCGCTATGACGAACAGTTCCGCCAGCGGAAGGCAGTACGCCCCTCACTGCGTTGGGACCACAAGGAAATCAACCTATGGATTAGGCTGATGACCTCTGCTAGGATAGGGTCTTCGTTTTTTCCAGGAGGGGCTGGCGGGGCCTCCACCTCGGGTGCGCCGGCCGACAGGAAGAAGGGGTTGTGCTGGCGTTTTAACGACAGCTCCTGCCGTTTTGGCAGCTCATGCAGATTCAAGCATGAGTGCTCAGGTTGCGGAGGGAGCTACCCCCTTACCCGCTGCTTCAAGCAAGGGAAGGGACGTTTCGGGGATGCTTCTGGGAAGCGGGACGACGCCAGTGAGAGTGGCAAGGATGGTACCGTTTCTAAATAGGTACCCGGATCGGGCGGCGGCTCGCCTCCTGTTCGAGGGTTTTGGGGAGGGTTTTCGCATTTCCTGCAGATTATCTGCGGTTCCGCCGTTGCCAACAAATTTGCGTTCCGCGCTTCTTCACCCGGAAGTGGTTACGGAGAAAATTTTTAAGGAGGTGTCCCTCGTTTTAATGCAGCGGTCTCTTGGGTGCGTAGATATGGCCGCGGTTCCCTTATGGCTAAGGCAGATGTGGAGGCGGCTTTTCGCCTGCTTCCTGTTCATCCTGACAGCATCCATTTGTTAGGTTGTCACTGGCAAGGTGCATATTTTGTAGATCGTTGTTTGCCCATGGGCTGTTCGATTTCGTGTGCCTTGTTTGAGACTTTTAGCTCATTTGTGGAATGGGTGGTGCGGGATGTGGCCGGCGTGAACTCAGTTATCCATTATCTGGATGACTTTTTGTGCGTTGGCCCGTCGGATTCTCGAATTTGTGCGATTCTGTTGGGGACCTTGCAGCATATCGCGGACCGTTTTGGGATCCCGCTAGCCCCGGAGAAGACTGAGGGCCCAACGACAGAACTGGTCTTCCTGGGCATTACGATTGATTCGTTGGCCATGGAATGCCGTCTACCGGATGAGAAGGTGGTGGCGCTGCGAGGGGAGGTCAGGAGGGCATGTGGTCGGCGGAAGATGCAGTTGCGGGAAGTGCAATCCCTCCTGGGAAAACTCAACTTTGCCTGTCGAATCATTCCGATGGGCCGGATTTTTTGCCGCCGGCTGGCGGCAGCAACCGCTGGTGTTGTTTCGCCGCGACACTATGTTTGGTTGACGAGCGAGCTGCGTGCCGATCTTCAGGTGTGGGCTGTCTTCTGCGACGCCTATAACGGGCGTTCGCTTTGGATGGCGAGTCCGGTGAGTAATGCGGATCTGGTCCTGTTTACCGATGCGGCGGTGTCGGCTGGTTATGGGGCGTTCTTCCAGGGTCAATGGAGTGCGGAGGGGTGGCCCGAGGAGTGGCGTTTGGCCGGTTTCCTCAAGAACTTGGTACTGTTGGAATTATTTCCGATTGTCCTGGCCTTGGAGGTATGGGGTGAGGCGTTTCGCAATCGGAAGGTCTGCTTTCGCTGTGACAATATGGGTGTGGTTTCGGCGATAAATTCATTGTCGGCATCTTCCCCGCCGGTGGTGCGGCTCTTGCGCCACTTGGTTTTGCTGTGTCTGAGACTGAATGCTTTCATATATGCTGTGCATATTCCAGGTGTTTGCAACAAAGTAGCAGATGCTTTATCTCGATTTCAGTGGGACGAGTTTCGCGTGTTGGCGCCGGATGCGGAGCAGCATGGGAGGCCTTGTCCCCGGCGGCTTTGGAGGATCGCTTTGGAGTCGCCGCTGGACTGATCCGGGATTCGTTGAGTGCCGCGACCTGGAAGGCGTATGCCGGGGCTTGGGAGGAATGGTTGGCTCTGGTGGAGGAGGTAGGCGTGGAGTTTGATGATGTCGCTTTCTTGGTTCTGTATTTTGTCGGTCGCAATTTTGGGAGGGGGGTGTCTGCTGCTGCGGTGGATAGAAAACTGGCTGGCTTGGCGTTTTGTTTTAAATTGCTCGGGGTTCAGGATTACACAAAAGTGTTCGCGGTTAGGCAAGCGATGAAAGGATACCGAAAGGGTTACCGGGTGCGTGACTCACGGCGGCCGGTGTCTTTTTCGGTGTTGGGTTCTATATTGGGCGTTTTGGGTTTGGTTTGCTCGTCTGATTATGAACGGACACTGTTTCGGGTAGCGTTTTTGTTTGCCTTCTTCGGTGCGTTTAGAATCTGTGAGCTGGTCAGTCCCTCCAGGCGGTCGGGTGGGGGGTTGCTGGTGGGTGACGTGGTTGGTTACCCTTCTGAGGTTAGGATCTGGATTCAGCATTCAAAAACGGATCAAGGCGGAAAGGGTGCGTTGGTCCTCTTGTTCCGGGGTAATTCCCCCCACTTTTGTCCGGTGCTGGCTTTCGAGCTGTTCCGTGCAATGCGACCACAGGTTGATGGTCCTCTGTTAATGCATTTGGACGGTTCGATTTCAATTTATAGCGGTGTTCCGGGCCTGCTTGGCGGCCGCTGGGTTTAACCCACTTGACTATGCCTCCCATTCGTTTCGTATTGGGGCAGCCACTGAGGCGTCGCGATGGGGTTTGGGTGAGAAGGTGGTGAGACGTATTGGTCGGTGGGAGTCTAATCGCTTCCGGTCATATGTTCGGCCCCATTTATTGTGAGTTCACTGTATGGGTGGGTCTGTTTTTTCTTCTGTGTTTGTGTTGCTGTGGTCGTTTCCTGTGGTGGTATACAGTTCTCTGTTTTCTTTGCAGGTACCCCGCATTGCCTGATTTGGATCCTGGGACACTCCTTTGTGTTTTGGGGGGCTAGGAGGGCGGAGGTCAGGGCGAATGGTCGTCAACTGGGGGTCCCCCGTGCTGTAGGTAGTGTTCGATGGATCGGGGTCCCGGGCATGCTATGGGTCCGGGTGGTTCCTGAAGTTGCACATTATGCGAGATTGGACAGGACCCCCGACATTTTAATTCTCCATGTTGGGGGCAATGATTTAAGTCTGCGGCCCAGTAGGGAGTTGATTAGGGATGTTAAGTTCGACTTTCTTCGACTTCGGTCGGCTTTCCCTGAGATGCTTATCGTCTGGTCGGACATTGTGGCTCGTACTTCTTGGAGACTGGCCAGATCAGTGGAGAAGCTGAACAAAGCTCGAGCAAAGGTGAACAGGGAGGTGGGGAAGTTTGTAGTCCGCAATGGGGGCTTAGTTATTCGCCATCTGGATTTGGAGTCGGAAACTTGGCGTTTTCTTCGGGGCGACGGTGTTCATTTGAACGCCGTGGGTACTGATTTGTGGCTGCTTGCGTTGGAGGACGGCTTGCAGCGTGCCTTTCGGGTGTGGAGGGGCTCACAAGGGTGAGGTTTCACCCTTGTGGTGCTGTGGCGGTTGGGGTCCTTGACGGAGGTCGATTTCTGTTTATCGGTGGGGATCCATCCGAGGTATGGACTCCTCGGGTGTATGTAGCAAAGAGGTATTTTAAGATTGGTGGGGTGTCTGAGGTCAGCTGTTTTTTAGGCTCCGAGTCGGCGTTTGCGACTGGGGGTCGCAGAGCAGCTAGCTGGTGCCTCAGGCACAAGAAAATGGGACAAGGTGGCACCGTCAGGGACCTCAAAAAGCATCTTGGTTAAGTTTTATGTTGTTATATGAAAAAATGATGTTTAATAAAGGCCGTAGTCGGCCATTTTAACTCCACACCGGTGTCTGTATTTTTTCCTCTTAGGTTAAGAAAAAGGGGGTAAGAATGGGGGGTAGGTAGGGACGGTAGTTGGTGGTCAGGTGATATCTTATCTACCCTAGTCAAGTATTTAGCTAAAAAAGCCCTGTACACACGATCAGATATCTGATGGAATCTAATCCGATGGATTTTTTCATCGGATATCCAATGAAGCTGACTTTCATCAGCCTTGCCTACACACCAAGTTCAATGCTTCCAAGCATGCATCGACTTGATTCTGAGCATGCGTGGATTTTTGACCGATGGATTTCCCCACAGACAATAATTTTTTTCTATCGTTTTTTTAACCATAAGAAAAATTTAAAACAGGTTCTATTTTTTTTCACCGATGGATAAAAAAACCGATGGGGCCCACACACGATCGGTTCGTCCAAAGAAAACGGTCCGTTTTCATCAGACGAACCGATCGTGTGTACAGGGCTTCATGGGACCCTCAGCTTGTGACCGGACAGTGAAAGTAAATGCAAACTTTTGTTGGCAGAAATTCCGACAGCAAAAGTCCGATGGAGCATACACACGGTCCGAATTTGCGTTCAAAAGCTCACATCGGACTTTTTCTGTCAGAATTTCCGATCATGTGTACGGGGCATAAGTTTGCTTTGAAACAACCTGCTCTGTGAAAAGGAACTGCATGCAGTATTGTGAATTGTCTTTAGGACTCGTTCAGATGATGTGCATTTGGGGCGGGAAATTCAAAGTGATGTTGACAGTATATACGTCACTTTGCCCAGCCCATGCCATTCTGCCGATGTGAGTCAGCAGTTAAAGGAGATTTATACATAAAAATGATTGGCTAAACTCACAAGGGCTTTTTTTTTGTACCACTACTATTCTTTTATATTGGATTTTGTAATATACAAATGCAGCAATTTAGAAATTGGATGAAAGGTTTAACACTGGGAAACACTTTTTCATAGATAAAAAGTGCATTTTATAAACAACTAACGTAAAACCTTGGTTTGAGAGTAACTCCAGCACTCCTTATTGTATAGACCAGTCATAGGTAGGGGCAGTGACTTTTCTTTGTTGTATTTATGTCATTGTGGTCAGGCAGCGTACTGGCACCTTTGCTTCCATGTGCTGAGTGTGCAGTGTGCTCCTGCCCATTTAATGAGGGCTGGGCTACCTCCAGTCACCTGCCCCTTATCTATCCATCAGCAGTCACCTGCCCCTTATCTATCCATCAGCAGTCATGTGCTCCTACTTAGGAGAGTTAAAATGAAACGTTTTATTCAGGACTGCAGCATACAGAGAGCCTTGACGGGGCCATTTGCAAATGCGTGCAAATAAACCTCTGTTTTTTTAACATACACTGTTAGACAGGTGAATTTGGTTGGTTGCTGATTGGTCGGTAAGTTAGAGGCTGGATATTCCATGTTTTTGTATATATATGCGCCCTTTCCAGCACTCCTTATTGTATAGACCAGTCATAGGTAGGGGCAGTGACTTTTGTTTGTTGTATTTAACCACTTAAGACCCGGACCAATACGCTGGTAAATGACCCAAGGTGTTTTTGCGATTCGGCACTGTGTCGCTTTAACAATTGCGCGGTCGTGCGACGTGGCTCCCAAACAAAATTTGCGTCCTTTTCTTCCCACAAATAGAGCTTTCTTTTGGTGGTATTTGATCACCTCTGCGATTTTTATTTTTTGCGCTATATACAAAAATAGAGCGACATTTTTGAAAAAAAAACACTATTTTTTACTTTTTGTTAAAAAAAAAATCAAATAAACTAAATTTTAGTCAAACATTTAGGCCAAAATGTATTTAGCCACATGTCTTTAGTAAAAAAAAAATCGCAATAAAAAAAAATAGCTACCTAGCGGGAACAGCGACACTAATACAGCGATCAGAAAAATGATCGCTTAGTGACGCTGGCAATAGGGAGTGAAAGGGTTAACTAGGGCGGTGATCAGGGGGTTAAAACTTTATTAGGGGGGGTGGGGGGGCTATCCTGAACCTAACACTAACTGATTTTTACACTGCCTGTCACACTGACACTAAATGCAGTGATTAGATCACTGCATTCAGTGACACTGTGACAGGGGGGCGAAAACAGCGCTGCGATGAGAGGTGACATCATTTCCTCCTTCCTGTGTAAACACAGGAGGAGGAAGTGACAGGATGGGAGCGCGCTCCCATTGGCTGGGAGCGATCGCGGGGGGGCGGGTATTCGCCGACATCCGCCCGCTGATCCCGGATCGCTCCCGGAGCCAGGGGGACCCCCGCACGCCGCGGAGGGGGTCCCGATGGGACCCCCGAACCGCACTTAGGCCCTTACGCCCTTGTGCCTATACGTGCTATTCTGTGGCCGTATATGTGCGTGCGGGGGTCCTTAAGTGGTTAAGAGTAACTTGGTCGGAGAGCGTTTTGCAAGACAAGCAACATTTTTTAATACATTTTGCCTTGATATACAAGTGATGTCTTGATATAAGAGTAGCGTCATATCACAACTGAAATTTTTTTTTTTTTCAACCCGATTATTGCCTACACACGATCATGAAAAAAAAAAATGCTCTAGCAAAGCGCGGTGACGTACAACACGTACGACGCCACTATAAAGGGGAAGTTCCATTCAGATGGCGCCACCCATGGGGCTGCTTATGCTGATTTTTTTGTTAGTAAAAGTATGGTGAGAGACGATTCTCGCTTTTCAGTCTTCACGCTTTTCAGTCCATTACAGCGTGATGAATGTGCTATCTCCATTACGAATGGTAGTTTTACCAGAACGAGCGCTCCCATCTCATAACTTGTTTCTGAGCATGCGCATTATTTTCACGTCGTTAAAGCTTACACACGACCATTTTTTACACCGTTTAAAACTACTAAAAAATTTAGAGCATGTTCTAAATTTTTAATGCCCATTTTTAATGTCGCGAAAAATGCTCTGGAGCCTACACACAATAGTTTTTAATGACATTAACCACTTAAGGACCGCCTACTGCACATTTACGTCGGCAGAATGGCACGGCTGGGCACATCAACGTATATATACGTTGATTTTAGTACCCAGCCGTGGGTCACAAGCGCGCACCCGCTGCGCGCTCCCGTGACCCGGTTGGAAGCTCCAGGACCGGGACCGCGGGACTCGCGGACCCGATCGCCGCTGCAGTGCGGCGATCCGTCCCTGGAGCTGAAGAACGGGGAGAGCCGTGTGTAAACACGGCTTCCCCGTGCTTCTCTGTGGCCGCAGCATCGATCGCGTCATCCCTGTTATAGGGGGACGCGATCGATGACGTCACACCTACAGCCACACCCCCCTACAGTTGTAAACACACACACAGGGAACACTCAAAGTCACAGCGCCCCCTGTGGTTAACTCCCAAACTGCAACTGTTATTTCCACAGTAAACAATGCAATTTAAATGCATTTTTTGCTGTGAAAATGACAATTGTCCCAAAAATGTGTCAAAATTGTCCGAAGTGTCCGCCATAATGTCGCAGTCACGAAAAAAATCGCTGATCACCGCTATTAGTAGTAAAAAAAAAAAAATTCATAAAAATGCAATAAAACTATCCCTTATTTTGTAAACGCTATAAATTTTGCGAAAACCAACCGATAAACGCTTATTGCGATTTTTTTTTTACCAAAAATATGTAGAAGAATACGTATCGGCCTAAACTGAGGAAAAAAATTTTTTTTTATATATTTTTGGGGGATATTTATTATAGCAAAAAGTAAAAAATATTGCATTTTTTTTAAAATTGTCGCTCTATTTTTGTTTATAGCGCAAAAAATAAAAACCGCAGAGGTGATCAAATACCACCAAAAGAAAGCTCTATTTGTGGGGAAAAATTTTGTTTGGGAGCGACGTCGCATGACCGCGCAATTGTCAGTTAAAACGACGCAGTGCCGAATCGCAAAAAGGGGCAAGGTCCTTTACCTGCATTTTGGTCTGGGTCTTAAGTGGTTAAAAAAATAAATAAATTCACATTGCGAAAAACAGTTGTGTGTACGCGGCATAAAACTTCACTTTAGGAATAAGAACTCCTACAGTAATTGCCGGAAAGTCAAATTCTTTTTTCATGTCCTAGAGAACTCTGGGACTGCATATGTTCTCAAAGCTCCTGCAGAGGCAGATGGCAGCAGATCTATTGTAGTTGTTGGGCTATAAAGTGACTGACGTTTCAGTCCGATGTGGATCTATAAATTGACAGCTGTCTGAGACAATAGAACTAAAGAAGATTCAAATTTAGAAAAAATCCATTGCTCAGAACAATGGCAGAGTAGGCATTGCAGCTTGTGGTCACAGTGACCAGCTCTCACTGATTTGAAAACCTTCTCTGAAAATCAGTGACAGCAGCAAAAGCTGCAGAATGTATACTGTCACTATTCACTGTTTTACAATTAATTTGCAGGACTGGGATATAATTTGCCTCTTGAAAAAATGTAGACTTCATTGAGAATTGAATTATGTAACTGCTGTAATTTTTAAGCTAATATTTGTGAAAACACAAAATTTAAAGCGGTTGTATACCCGCATTTTTATTTATTTTTTACACCTGAAAAGCAAAAGCCATAATGAGCAAGTATGCACCGCATACTAGCTCATTATGAAATACTTACCTTAAAACGAGGTGTAGGGTACTTACCTGGTCCACCCCGAGCGAGATATCATCTTGCCTGGTCTGTCTTCTGGGTATCGCCGCTCCAGCGATGTGATTGGCTGGAGCAGCGATGTCGTCACTCGTGTGGGAGATTTCATTCCGGCAAGGTCCGGCGGCTGCTGTCCCTTTCGTGGAGGATCCCCCCTGCGCATGCACCGCTGCAATCAGTGGCGTATTGCGAGGGGAATATCTCCTAAACCAGGGGTGGCCAACCAGTGGCCTGGGGGCCACATGTGGCCCGCGGAGCCCTCTGATGTGGCCTGCGACCTGCTGCTCTGGAATAGCAGGTTGGCAAGTCTAGATTGCAGGTTGTCGACCCGCCATACCACAGCATCAGTGTTGTGAATGAAGCTGGTGGTAGAGGAAGAAATCGGCTGCGGAGCAGAGCCCCATAAGCCGATGCTTCCTCTACAGCGCCAGCTTTTGCCACAGGCGGAGTCTATGGCAAAGTTCAGTTAACCTTTAGGATAGACACAGGAGCACTATGAACCCGCAGTGTGGGTAAACTGCAGCACATCAGTGTGAAAGCAGTCTTAGCCCCTTTTTACATGATCAGCCTGACCAAATGGGACCCTCATTTCACCTCTATAGAGCGACAAATGTCCGTTTACGCCCACCTACCTCCAATCCGAAAAACAGAAGGGAATTCGTCCCCTTCTATCTGGGTGGATCGGAGGGCCTATAGAGTAGCCAAGAACCTTCATCTGCCCACTCCACTCATTGTGGCCCGCGACTGGTTACCAAGTTGCTAAAGTGGCCCTCGCTCTTCAAAAGATTGGGCACCCCTGTCCTAAACCGTACAGGTTAAGGAGATATTCTTTATACCTCCAGGTAAGCCTTATTACTTTACTACCACTTTAAAGTGACTCTGTCACCTGTCTCTACAGGACATACAAGGAACTATAGTGTGCAGTATGGGGATCAGAATTTCAACACATCCTAGTGCAGCCATTCTCAACCAGGGTTCCGTGGCACCCTAAGGTTCCTCCAGAGGTTACTTGGGCTGTGGCTGAGCTGGTTGCCATCTGATGGTGTCTATAGCTCGCAACTGACCCTGATTTAGAGGGACTGTCACTCATTTTGAACAAAGTCCATCTGTCCCTTTTCCTCCTCCTTTGCATAGTTGTAAATAAAATGCACTATTTATCTATCCAGAAGTGTTTTACATGGCTAAACCGTTCATCCATGTTCTAAATTGATGCATCTGTAAAAACCAAAAGCCAATAAAAAGGGATAATAGTGGTAAAAAAACACTTGTGGGTTTAACCAATCCTTTTCTTGTATAATTCTTCTTTAAGTGGTCGTGGCAGGGGGTGTGTCATATGCCTACATACTTTTGCTAAAAGGTGTCCCTCATTTCCATCTCAGAATGTTGGGAGGTATTGGTATCGGCATAAATTCCAGGTCCAATGGCCAGAGCAACAGTATGATACCAGTGATAATTTTTTAGCTGCCTGTAAGGGCGATAATCTGACCCTAATTATATCATTTTAGTATAGGTTCCTCAAGACCTGAAAATGATTGCAAAAGTTCCTCTGGGGTAAAAAGAAGTGGGGGGTACCAGAGCTGCACAGGGGGGGTCCAGAGAAGCATATGGGTACAGATGAGCGGGGGGACCATATGAGCATGGGGGGGGGGGACAGAAGAGCAGGAGAAGAATGCAGAAGCATGTGGGGGATCAGAGAAGCAGGGGGGGTACCAGAGGAGCAAAGGGGGGGACCAGAGAAGCATGAGGGTACAGGGGAGCATAGGGGAATCAGATGAGCATGGGGGGAACAGAGGAGCAGGAGAGGAACGCATAAGCAAGTGAGGGAACAGAGAAGCATGTGGGGGAACAGAAAAGCATGTGGGGGAACAGAGGAGCACGGAGAAGGGACAGACAGCTGACTCAACAGCTATGGCCTGGGAGTTTCTCACTTCTGCCTAATCTTGTCCCATTACGGGGGAGGGGGCAGCAAACAGATTTTTTGCCCCGGGTGAAATGTCTAGCTTCCACACTGGTACTGCCTATAAGAGTACCAGTACCAGCCGTTTTACTCTAATAAAGTAGAATGGCTAGTGAAGGGGGAGCTTGGGTGGCCATCGGGGTGGGTCGTGGGGGGGGCGGTTTGTCAGGACCGCCTATCAGTGCTGCCCATCAGTTTTAATCAGTGCTGCCTATCAGTGCTACATATTTGTGCCCATCAGTGCCTCCTCATCAGTGCCCATCAGTGCTGCCTAATCAGTGCAGCCTCATCGGTGCAGCCTGTCAGTGCCACCTCATCAGTGCAGCGTGTCCGTGCCTGTCAGTGCCACCTCATCAGTGGTGCCTGTCAGTGCAACCTCACCAGTGCACATCAGTGAAGGAGAAAAATTACTTGTGTACAAAAAGAATTATAACAGAAACAAAGAAAAACATTTATTTTTAAGAATTGTTGCTCTTTTTTTGTTTGTTTAGCAGAAATAAAAAAAAAACAGTGGTGATTAAATATCACTAAAAGAATGCTCTATCTGTCTCAAAAAAAGACTTTTGGGTACAGCGTTGCATGACCGCGCAATTGTCATTCAAAATGCAACCACGCTGAAAGCTGAAAATTGCCTGGGCAGGAGGGGGGTGAAAGTGCCTGGTATTGAAGTGGTTAAAGTGGATATAAACCCCATTTTTTTTATGTCACAATGTAGAGTATAAGATTTACTATCATCTGTGCCCAGTCTTGCCACACAGAGTTAATCCAGCCCTGAGTAATCCTCTTTTAAAGTTCAGTGCAAATTAAAGCGGATCTCCACCCTAAAGTGAAGATCCGCTGATCGGAACCCTCCCCCCCTCCGGTGTCACAATTGACACCTTTCAGAGGGGAGGGGGGTGCAGATACCTGTCTAAATACAGGTATCTGCAACCACTTCCGGCCCGCAGTCTCGGGCAAAAGTCGGGTTTTTTGGCGACATCCCGTCGCCCCCCCATTGTGTGCTGGAAACTCTCGGCTCCCAGCACACAGCGGGAGCCAATCGGCGGGCGCAGCGCGACTCGCGCATGCGCCGTAGGGAACCGGGCAGTGAAGCCACAGCGCTTCACTTCCTGGTTCCCTCACCGTGGATGGAGGGGGGAGCAGCAGGGTCACGAGCGATCGCTCGTCCTCTGCTGCGGACGCCGCTGGACTCCAGGACAGGTAAGTGTCCTAATATTAAAAGTCAGCAGCTGCAGTATTTGTTGCTGCTGGCTTTTAATATTTTTTTTTGCTGAACCATCCGCTTTAACAGAATTCCAGATAAAAACTTGCCAAATTATAAAGTCCGTTTCTCTGTTATTGCTTTCAGGAACAGGTTATTTACAAATCTAGCTGACATGTTTATCATAACAAGAGGTGATCCAAAGTTCATTGTATATTACTAGGATGTGTTATGATGTTATATCACCTCATGTTATGATAAACAAAACATAACATATGATAAATATGTCCTAGCTAGATATGTAAATAACCTCTCACTCAAAGCAAGAAGAGAGAAAACTGACTTTTTATCTAGGCAAGGTTTTATCTGGAAGGCTGTTCATTTTCACTGAACATAAAAGAGGATTGCTCAGAGCTGGATTAACTCTGTGTGGCAAGACTGGGCACAGATGATAGGAAATCTTATACTCTACATTGTGACATAAAAAAAAAGGAATGCAGCTACATTTATTATTTTTTTTCCTTTAAAGGACAGTTTGGTAATACTTTAACTATTCTCTACTCTTTCTGCTACTGAAAAAAACACAAGGTTTGAATGTAAGATACGCGTTAAGAAAATTATTTTAGTGTACAGCTGACAACCATTGAACCCCAAGGATAATGTCTTGGGGTGACCAGGGAGCAGTTGTCAGCTCTGGTATAATGGCAGCTTTTTCGTGTCACTCTGTCAATGTTGCACAGGGCAGGGTTGTGAGGCTGTGATGACAGAGCACAAAGATTCTGTGAACCCTCCCATCACCTCTGAATAGAGAGCAGAGGAAGAATCTCAGAGAGTTCAGATGGGGGAGAGCAGGTGACGAGGAGGGGGATTCCACTTCACATCATCCAGTCATTTGTCACAATGTGGCACTGAGGGACACAAGTCTGTGATGAGCTGCACTGGTGAGTCCATTTACTCTACCTATTTTCCTGACATTTAAAGTGGCTAAGAAATGCTTAATGTTAAAACACTTTAAATTTCCTTTCTGTGCTACATATAATAATCACATTTTTGTGGACCTGTCAAAGGTTTCCTAGGCTGATCATTATCTAAGCAACTAAACAGATTCAACATTTCCGAGTCATAAGGAACCCATCCAATTTTTACTTCTGACTCAGATTTTTTATTTATTTTTTGGGATGTGAGAGATTGCAATAGAGGTATAGTTCAAACTCCTACAGGGGAAAAATAAATTAATGGTTGGTTACAAAAAAAAAAAAAATATTTAAAATTCTGATACTAGACTAATGATTTGCTAACATTTGCTTGATATATGTTACTCATCATCTTAGACTCTAGCCATTTATTACAACCTGTACCTGTGTATTAATCTTTTTAACAGACATCAGATGACAGGTAACGATTCACTTTGAAAAACAATTTTTAATGAAATAATTTTTTCATAAACATGTATGCTTGGATGGTTAAGGAGTCTATGTTAATGCCAATGGGAGAAGGACAGCAGGGGGGCATCTTCAGTATTGGTTTATCCAGACAATAATAGTTCACTAGGGAAATCCAATTGGACCCATTGGGCCAGATCCACAGAGCCAGTACGTCGGTCTATCTCCTGATACGCCGGCGTACTTTCAAATTACCCGCGTCGTATCATTCGTTTGAATCCTTAAACCATGATGCGACGGCTTTGGGCTTCGATCCGACAGGCTTACATCTTCGTATGCCTTCGGATCTACACTGCAATCTTTTTCCGCCTGCTGGGTGGAGTTCGCATCGTTTTCCGTGTTGGTTATGCAAATTAGCTTTTTACGGCGATCCACAAAGTTACGATCGGCCGTCGCATTCTCTAACGTCGTGGCTAGTCGGGTTTTTCCGGCGTAAAGTTAAAGCTGCTATTGTCAATTTTTTTTTTTTTTTGCGTAAGTCATCCGCGAATAGGAATGCACGTAAATTACGCTACAAAAAAATAAATTACGTTTCGACGTAATTTCGCGCAATGCTCGGTGGGAAATTTCAGAACGGAGCATGCGCAGTTCGATCGCCGCGGGGACGCGCCTAATTTAAATGCTTCACGCCCCCTAATCGCGTATTTCGATTCAGCCGTGAGAAATACACTACGCCGCCGTATCTTACGGGCCGAAATCTTCCTGGATTCGACTTAGAGCCAGGTAAAATACGGCTGCGTAGTGTATCTCTGATACGCTGCGCCAGGGCTATTGTATGTGGATCGGGCCTATTGAGTCTCCTCTAAAGGTAATCAGCTATCTGATGTATTGAGAAGTACAAAGTCCCCATAGAGATCTAATAATTTCCACAATTTACCATAACCAGCCAGATGAGGCAAAATCTATAAGCAGTGTTAATTGTGTCGACTAAAACCGACTAAAATATTACAGTCAACTAACTTAATACCATTTTAGTGGACTAAAATACGACTAAAACGAAAACAATTGCGATAACTAAAACTAAAATGGCATTTTAGTCAAAAGACTAAAGCTAAAACTAAATTGAAATTTTACATCAAAATGAACATTGGTCTGTAGTGCATGTTCATACTTCAATAACATAAATAATAACATATCCAATTTTTTCACTTCAGCAGTATATAATACGATTGGAAATTGTAGAGAAATGTTTTAATAATGCATTACAATTTAACTACACCCATTCGATTTTACAAGACTAAAATTTGTTTTATGCTGCATACACACTGTCCAATGGAAAAAGTCCAATGGGAGCTTTTCATCAGATATTCCGACCTTGTGTATGCCCCATTGGACTTTTTCTGTCGGAATTTCCAACGAACTTAGGCGGCGTACACACGACCGAGAAACTCGTCGGGCGAAACACATCGTTTTCCCCGTCGAGTTCCTAGTTCGGCAGTTAAAAAACTCGTCGAGCCAAATTTTCCCATTGCCCAACGAGGAAATAGAGAACATGCTCTCTTTTTGGCTCGACGAGTTTCCAGGCGGGTTTCTCGGCGAAAAGTGTACACACGACCGGTTTTCTCGGCAGAATACGTTTCCCATCGAGTTTCTGGCTGGATTCTGCCAGGAAAATCGGTCGTGTGTACGCCGCCTTAGACAGAGAGCAGGTTCTCAATTTTTCAGACTGAAAAAATTCCTATTGGAGAATCCATTCGTCTGTATAGAATTCGGACGGGCAAAAAAACATGCATGCTCTGAAACAATTAGACACATGCTCGGATGCACTGAACTTCATTTTTCTCAGCTCGTCGCAGTGTTGTACGTCACCGCGTTCTTGACGGTCGGAATTTGGTGTGACTGTGTGTACGCAAGACAAGCTTGAGCAGAATTCAGTCGGAAAAAACATTTGATCTTTTTCCAATGGAAAATCCGATCATGTGTACGTGTCCTTAGTTGACAAAAATGTCCTGGATATTTAGTGGACTAAATACGACTAAAACAATTGCAGAAGACGAAAATGGGACTGAAACTAAAATGGCATTTTAGTCCTAAGTCTAAAACTAGAAGAGGATTATCAGAGTTGATTTTCTAAAGTGCCACATCCAAATGAGAAATCAAAAAGAATAAAGGCAAAGCCCCCTAGTCGGACTTTAAAGGCACTGTGGTGTGTCAAATGTAGTTAGAGAAAACATAGTATTACAATATAATTTATTGAAGAAGTATCAGATAAAAGTTGATTACATGATCTATAACCAATACAAAAAATACAAAATAATGAAATATAGTTCAACATATATTGCTGTGTGATGTGATGCCCTGTGTGGTCCCGACGTTTCAGGGAGACATAGTCCCTTTCTTCAGGGGTATTCCAGGATTCACAGCTAGTGAACTGTATGGTACTTCAAGTCAGTAGATCATGTATTTAAAAGCATGGGTTTCCGGATGATCCGAGTCTGCTGGCCTGGCCCCTGACGACAGAGCAGAATTGTGAGCAGGGTGTGTTGTTGCCAGATATAAATATGCTGCTGGAGTCAGAGGACATTGGAGCCTAGTAAATGGCGATGGAGAGGCTCGTATTAGGCTGGAAGTGTACAAAAGTAATAAGAAATAATGAGTAAATATGTACAATGTATGTAAGTAAAAATATCCATGTTATATTAATGTGGTTAAACCATATATAGTTAAATGTTATAGCAAAAATTGCTCAATAGATGGCGTTCAATGGGGATATTTAGATGTTATAGCAAAAAATGCTCAATAGGTGGCGTTTAAAGGTTGAGTATTAAGGAGTTGATTAAAAAGGAAATTTTTTTTTTTTTTTTTTTTTTTTGTGTTCCTGTAAGTATGAAACTGAATGTATGTAGATAACCAAAACCAGCAGGGAAACTGATAATGTGGTAGCTGTGATTGATATGAAGAAAATAAAATAAAATAAAACGTTATAACATCTAAATATCCCCATTGAACGCCATCTATTGAGCAATTTTTGCTATAACATTTAACTATATATGGTTTAACCACATTAATATAACATGGATATTTTTACTTACATACATTGTACATATTTACTCATTATTTCTTATTACTTTTGTACACTTCCAGCCTAATACGAGCCTCTCCATCGCCATTTACTAGGCTCCAATGTCCTCTGACTCCAGCAGCATATTTATATCTGGCAACAACACACCCTGCTCACAATTCTGCTCTGTCGTCAGTGGCCAAGCCAGCAGACTCGGATCACCCGGAAACCCATGCTTTTAAATACATGATCTACTGACTTGAAGTACCATACAGTTCACTAGCTGTGAATCCTGGAATACCCCTGAAGAAAGGGACTATGTCTCCCTGAAACGTCGGGACCACACAGGGCATCACATCACACAGCAATATATGTTGAACTATATTTCATTATTTTGTATTTTTTGTATTTGTTATAGATCATGTAATCAACTTTTATCTGATACTTCTTCAATAAATTATATTGTAATACTATGTTTTCTCTAACTACATTTGACACACCACAGTGCCTTTAAAGTCCGACTAGGGGGCTTTGCCTTTATTCTTTTTTAAGTCTAAAACTAAGTCGAAATTTACTACCAATATTAACACTGTCTAAAAGCATCTAGGGCCAGATTCATAAAGAGTTACAACGGCATATCAGTAGATACGCCGTCGTAACTCAGAATCTGCGCCGTCGTATCTTTAAGCGTATGCTCAAAGTGAGATACGCCTAAATGTTGCTAAGATACGACCGGCATAAGTCTCCTACGCCGTCGTATCTTAGCTGCCTATTTACGCTGGCCGCTAGGGGCGTTTACACTGATTTACGCCTAGAATATGTAAATTAGCGAGATACGCCTGTTCACGAACGTATGCCCGTCCGTCGCAGTAAAGATAAGCCGTTTACGTAAGGCGTTTTCAGGTGTAAAGATAAAGCAACAAGAAGATGGCGCAGCCAATGTTAAGTATGGACGTCGGGACCGCGTCAAATTTTTCACGCTTTACATTGATTGCGTAACTCGTCCGTGAATGGGGCTGGCCGTAAATTACATTCACGTCAAAACCAATGAGTCTTAGCGGCGTAATTTGGAGCATGCGCACTGGGATACGTCCACGGACGGCGCATGCGCCGTTAGTAAAAAACGTCATTTACGTGGGGTCACACTTAATTTAAATAAAACACGCCCACATCAAACACATTTGAATTAGGCGGCCTTACACCGGACAGTTTACGCTACGCCGCCGTAACTTAGGGAGCAATTGCTTTGTGAATACAGCTATTGCCTCTCTAATTAACGGCGGCGTAGCGTACGCCCGCACAAATATACGCCGCTCTACGTGTATCTAGCCACTTGACTCTCTGTCTGGCTTATTATGCCCTGTACACACGATCAGACCTTTGTCCGACCAAATTCACATTCGAATTCTGACGGAATTCCATCGGAGGAAAAAAGAACATGTTCTCTATGTAATCTCTGATGGAATTCATCGGAATTTCCGATGGAATATCTCCGATGGGGCATACACACAGTTGTGTGTATGTGGCCTTAGAGAAGGTAAAAATTTAGAAACCCATATCAGCCAATCAACAATTCTCATCCATCCATAAATTGATGAAAGAAAAAAATCTGATTGGTTACTATGGGTTACTGCCATATACATATCGTCACTGTTCTTGGCACTGCTTTACAAAATCTGCTTGCTGCAGGGCAATGCTCGGTGCAGCACCCCATGACACCTCAGTTAGGTCCAGTGTTTTATTGAATTGTATTTAATAGTTAATACACTGTAATGTGTATGTTTATCTTTTCAAAATGTGTATACCATATATACTTGAGTATAAGCCGAGATTTTCAGCCCTTTTTTAAGGCTGAAAATGCCACCCTCGGCTTATACTCGATTCTATACTTCTGACTGTGTACCTGATTATGGTGCAGAGTTAGACGGCGGGTGGCCGATGTGGAAAAGTCGCACCTCCTCCTCGTTCTGTTTATCTGATTATGGTGCACTGCACAGTCAGACAGCGGGCGGCCATTCTTGAAAAGTCACGCCTCCTTCTCGTTCTGTTCTGTGATAGGCGGAACACGCAGTTTCCCAGCAGACAGTGGGCCAGATTCAGATACACTTAATATTGCGCTGCGTAATCAAAAATACTCTACGCTGCCGTATTTCACCAGGCTCTACACCGAATCCTGGTAGATTTTTGCCCGTACACTACGGCGGCGTAGTCTATTTCTCGCCGCGTAATCGAAATACACGATTGGGGGGCGTGAAGCATTTAAATTAAGCGCGTCCCCGCGGCGATCGAACTGCGCATGCTCCGTTCAAAAATTTCCCGCCGTGCATTGCGCGAAATCACGTCGTTACGTCATTCGTTGTTTGAGTAGCGTCGTTTACGAACATTCCTATTCCTGGACGACTTACGTAAAAAATAATAAAAGACGTAGAGATTCGACGCGGGAACGACGGCCATACTTAACATGGGCTGTCTAATATTAGACCAGCAAAAAGCTGGTATAGTGTTACGCAAAAAAAAGATGACTAAAGGTGCCGTAAGAGATTGCGAATGAAGATCGCCGGGAAAGGCTCATTTGCATACCCCGACGCGGAAAACGACAGGAAGTCCACCCAGTGGCTGCAATTTTATTGCAGCGTAGATCCGAAGGCGTATGAACACGTAATCCAGTCGAATTGAAGCCCGCAGCCGTCTATTCATGGTTTGAGGTTTCCGACTAGCTAGAAAACGCGCGTAATTTGAAATTACTCCAGTCTAACACCAGTTAGACAGGCGTAATGGCTCTGTGAATCTGGCCCAGTGTGTTTAGTGTTCTGCCTATCACGGACATTTTTTCATCCTCTTGTTCGAGGATGACTAGATGACTAGATAGGAACTGCCTAAAAAACGCTAACAGGCGGACCCGGTCGGTTTGCTAGTGTGAAAGGGGCCTTAGAACTGTCAAAGGTGCCCCTACACAACACGTAGCATTGGTTTATTTATTACAGATATTCACATAGTGCTGACAACGTACATATCTTTTTATATACTGTACATTAGAGCTGCACGATTAATCGTCAAGAACCGTTAATGCGATCTTTTTCCCGTTGCGATTCTTGATACAGGGTTTCACGATCTTTGACATGAAAATAATTTTCTCTCTGCACTTTGGTATGCAAAGAATTTTCTGTCTGCTCTCAGCCAAAGTCAGTCTGGGCAGCCTGCCAAGTTTTGGAAACATTCTTTATCAGTGGAAAGTTAAGTCTAAACATTGTATCTCTTCAAAGGAATAAACTTCTTCTGTATGTAAATTAGGAATTTTTAACCACTTGAACACCAAACCTTTATCTGACAGCTCTTTTCAAGTTAAAATCATTTTTTTTTTTTTGCTAGAAAATTACTTAGAACCCCCAAAGATTATATAACTTTTTAGTAAAGACCCTAGAGAATAAAATGGCGGTTGTTGCAAAAATTTTATGTTGCACTGTATTTGCGCAGCAGTCTTTTTAAATGCATTTTTTTGGAAAAAAATTACTTTAATGAATTAAAAAAAAAATAGCCAGTAAAGTTAGCCCATTTTTTTTTTTTTTTTTTGTATAAATGTAAAAGATTTTACGCCGTGAGAATCGTGATCTTCATTCTAAGCAAAAAAATCGTGATTCTCATTTTGGCCAGAATCGTGCAGTTCTAGTGTACATTCATATTAGTCCCTGCCCTTGCCCTCAAGGTGCTTACAATCTAAGGTTCTTCTATCTCCCATACATACTCCGGCCAATTTAGATTGCATTCAATTAACCTACCAATGTGTTTTGGAAGAGTGTGGAAAGAGACCAGAATAACCAAAGATAATCCACACCAGCACAGGAAGAACATGCAAACCCCATGCATATGGAGTCGTGGGTGGGATATGACCTCATGACTCCAGCGCTGCAAGGCAGGACTTCTAACTGACAAGTGAGTTGCTCTGTAATGTTGGAAGTGGGTGGCCATATACTCATTGGGCCAGATTCACAGAGCCCTTACTCCGGTCTATCTCGCGTTAGACCGGAGTACTTTCAAATTACGCACGTTGTTTCATTAGTCTGAATCCTCAAACCATGAAACGACGGCTTCGGGCTTCAATCCGACTGGCTTACGTGTTCGTACGCCTTCGGATCTACGCTGCAATAATTTTGCGGCCGCTGGGTGGAGTTCCCGTCATTTTCCGCGTCAGGGTATGCAAATGAGCTTTTTCCGACGATCCACTAAGTTACGAGCGTCATTCGCAATCTCTTACGGCATCTGTAGTCATCTTTTTGCCGCGTAAAGTTATTCCAGCTTTTATCTGGTCTAATATTAGACAGCCCATGTTAAGTATGGCCGTCGTTCCCGCGCCGAATCTCTACGTTTTCCGACGTCTTTTATTAGTTTTTACGTAAGTCGTCCAGGAATAGGAATGTTCGTAAACGACGCTACTCAAACAACGAATGATGTAACGACGTGATTTCGCGCAATGCACGGCGGGAAATTTCTGAACGGAGCATGCGCAGTTCGATCGCCGGGGGGACGCGCTTAATTTAAATGCTTCACGCCCCCCAATCGCGTATTTCGATTACGCGGCGAGAAATAGACTACGCCGCCGTAGCGTACGGGCAAAAATCTACATGAATTCGTCGTAGAGCCAGGTAAAATATGTTTTTATTTTTTACGTAAGTCGTCCGGGAATAGGAATGTACGTAAACGACGCTACTCAAACAACAAATGACGTATCGACGTTAGTTCGCACAATGCACGGCGGGAAATTTCGATCGCCGCGGGGACACGCCTAATTTAAATGCTTCACGCCCCCTAATCGCGTATTTTGATTCCGTCGCGAGAAATACACTACGCCGCCGTACGTTACGGGCCAAAATCTACATGAATTAGTCGTAGAGCCAGGTAAAATATGGCGGCGTAGTGTATCTCTGATACTCTGCGCCCATGTAATTGTATGTGAATCTGGCCCATTGTCTTACCAAGAACAATAGGCCTTTCTCCAAACAAGATGCTTTCTCCCGTCTCCCGGGAACTGCTGTGATCTTCCCTATTTATATAATTGGTGTTGGGGGGTCACAAAAAGTCTTCACAGAAAAAGGAATATCAGGCTATAAATTGCACAGTAATTTGTATACATCCAAAGGTCTAGTTTTAACAGTAACCCTACAGGGTTCGGTTATCATAAGCAATGCTCAAAAGCATCCCATTGCTTGTCTTTACATGGCACGTTCCGACCATTACCTCTGATCTACTAAATAAGGCTGTGCCGATCGCCAGCCATAGATGGAGCGATATTCTTTTCTTCTTTCCTGGAAAATCGTTCAATTCCCCCATCAACACAGGCAGTGTTGATGGGGCAATCCCTCCGGCGGAGCTATTGTGTTCTCCTGGCAGGGGGGAGCTATCACAGCTGATTATTGCTAGCGGCTACAGCTGCTGGCAATAATCGCATGACAGATCCAACAGGCCGGTTGTATCCAAGTTGATTGATCGATCAACATGGCTACACTCAGCCTGCCCGTACATGGGTCAAATCTCAGCCAGTCCCTGCTGAACCAGTGGAGACTCGGACCATCTATGGCCAGATTTAGATCCCTATAGGAAAAATGTTAACACTCTAGATCAGTGTTTCCCAACTCCAGTCCTCAAGGCACACCAACAGGTCATGTTTTCAGGATTTCCATTATTTTGCACAGGTGATTCGATCAGTTTCACTGCCTTAGTAATTACCATAGCTGTTTTAATTGAGGGAAATCCTGAAAACATGACCTGTTGGTGTGCCTTGAGGACTGGAGTTGGGAAACACTGCTCTAGATTACTGTATAATGTATAGTGGTTGCCCAGGAATGAGCAGTTGTTGATTACAGTGAGATCTCTCACCAGGAGGTCATTTACATTTGTGAGATGCTGGTTAGAATAGGATCTGCTGAGAAGAGGCTACACTCGGGGTGAACTGTCAGAACACAGCTGTTGTGACATGTAGGGATGTGTGCTTAAAGGGGTTGTAAAGGTTTGTTTTTTATTTTCTATATAGGTTCCTTTAAGGTAGTGCATTTTTTTTCTTTGTCTGAATTTCTCACTTTCTGTTCCTCCTCAGTAAGCTTACCCCCATCATCTGAGCCTTTTTGGCTTGGGGGTTAGTCAGCGTGCATGCCCCCTCCCTTGGGACTACATCCCTGTGGGGAGACGCTCTCCCCACAGAGATTTAGTCCCAAGAGAGGAGGCTCCCCGCAGGGATGTTGCCCCAAGAGAGGGGGCGAGCACGCTGACTAACTCCCAGCCAGAACGGCTCAGATGATAGGGGCAAGCTTACTGAGGAGGAACAGGAAGTGAGAAATTCAGACAAAGAAAAAAACATTAATGCCTTGTACACACGACCGGTTTAACGATGAGAAAACTCACATTTTTTTTATTGGTCGTGAAAACCAGTCGTGTGTATGCACCCTAGCAGTTTTATCGATGAAAAAACTGCCTGCAAAAAAATTGAAACCAGCTCTCTTTTTTCTCATTGTGTTTCCCGTCAGTCTTTTTCTCGTCACGAAAAACGGTCGTGTGTATTGCATTCTCAGAATCAAGTATGGAATGGAGATAGCACATTCATCACGCTGTAAGGCCCCTTTCACATTGAGGCGTTTTTCAGGCGGTACAGCGCTAAAAATAGCGCTGCTATACCGCCAGAAAAACTCCTTCACTGCATCCTCAATGTGAAAGGCCGAGGGCTTTTACACCGAGGCGATGCGCTGGCGGGAGTTAAAAAAATCTCCTGTCAGCAGCATCTTTGAAGCGGTGAGAGGAGCGGCGTGTATATCGCTCCTCTCACCGCTCTTTCCCATTGAAAACAATGGGAAACTGCGTCAATACCGCCTGCAATGCACCCTTTCACGGCCGCTAGCTAAGGCTCGATTCACACCTATGCATGTTGCTTTTGAGCGTTTTTGCAGCGCTTTTTGCGGTGCTTGCTGCTTTTTTTTTTGTTTGTTTTTTAGCCATCAATTTTTTTTTACATTTCCTTTAACAACCAGCTATAAACAGGTTAAAAAGAAACGCAAATTGCAATAAAATCGCGGTAAAAATGCAGTACTTGCCTTTTTGATGCAGGTCCATTGGATTCTATTACATGCAAAACGCTGCTTTTTGCAAGTAAAAAAGTCCCCGGCCCTTTCCAAAAACGCAGAGGCACAAAAAAGCATTGATGTGAACATGTTCCATAGAAAATCATGTTAAAACATTTGCCTGCATTTCTGCAAAATGCATAAAAAAAAAGCATTAGTGTGAATGGAGCCTAATGGACTGAAAAGCACGAAGACTGAAAAGCGCGAATCGTCTCTCACCAAACTTTTACTAACACGAGGATCAGCAAAAGCAGCCCGAAGGGTCACGCCATTTAAAGGGAACCGCCCCTGTATAGTCCCGTTGTACGTGTTGTACGTCACTGCCAGGCCCGGACTGGCCATAGGGCATACCGATTGCGGCCCACGAACGGCCCTCGCGGCCCACGAACGGCCCCCTGGCGGCTATTAAGCCTCACTGTGCCCATCAAATGCAGCCACTGGGCCATCAATTCTCCTCACTGTGCCATGCCATCAAACGCAGCCACTGTGCCACCAATTGTCACCACTGTGCCATGCCATCAAACACAGCCACAGTGCCATCAATTGTCACCACTGTGCCATGCCAACAAACGCAGCCACTGTGCCATCAATTGTCACCACTGTGCCATGCCATCAAATGCAGCCACTGTGCCATCAATTGTCACCACTGTGCCATGCCATCAAATGCAGCCACTGTGCCATCAATTGTCACCACTGTGCCATGCCATCAAACACATCCACTGTGCCATCAATTGTCACCACTGTGCCATGCCATCAAATGCAGCCACTGTGCCATGCCATCAAACACAGCCACTGTGCCCTTTAATTGTCGCCACTGTGCCAATTGATGCCACTGTGCCCTTTAATTGTTGCCACTGTGCCCATTGTTGCCACTGTGCCCATTGATGCCATTAAACGCAGCCACTGTGCCATCAATTTGCACAACTGTGCCATGCCATCAAACGCAGCCACTGTGCCATCAATTTGCACCACTGTGCCATGCCATCAAATGCAGCCACTGTGCCATCAATTCACACCACTGTGCCATGCTATTAAATGCAGTCACTGTGCCATGCCATCAAATGCAGTCACTGTGCCATCAATTGTCACCACTGTGCCATGCCATCAAACGCAGCCACTGTGCCATGCCATCAAACACAGCCACTGTGCCCTTTAATTGTCGCCACTGTGCCAATTGATGCCACTGTGCCCATTGATGCCAGTGTGCCCATTTTTGCCACTGTGCCCATTGTCACAGCTGAGCCAGAGGGGGCGGCTGAGCCAGAGGGAGCGGCGCTCCGGCGCCCTCTATAGATTCACTGCCACTGTCTGTCTTCTTTCTTTCTATCTTTATCTATCTTCCTTCCTTTCTATCTATCTATCTATTTTTATCTATCTATCTAGATCTATCTACCTATCTTCCTTCCTTCTCTTATTTTTTTCTATCTTTATCTATCTTCCTTCCTTACTATCTTCTATCTTTATCTATCTATCTATCTATCTATCTATCTATCTATCTATCTATCTATCTATCTATCTATCTATTTTTATCTATCTATCTAGATCTATCTACCTATCTTCCTTCCTTCTCTTATTTTTTTCTATCTTTATCTATCTTCCTTCCTTACTATCTTCTATCTTTATCTATCTATCTATCTATCTATCTATCTATCTATCTATCTATCTATCTATCTATCTATCTATCTATCTTCCTTCCTTTCTTTATCTACCTTATCTATGTATCTCCCTTCCTTCCCTTCTATTCTTTCTATCTTCCTTCCCTTCTTTCTATCTTTATCTTTCTTTTTATCTTTCCTTCCTTCTTCCCTTCTTTCTTTCTATCTTTATATTTCTCTATCTATCTATCTATCTATCTATCTATCTATCTATCTATCTATCTATCTATCTATCTATCTATATATCTATCTATCTATCTATCTATCTTCCTTCCTTCCCTTCTTTCTTTCTATATTATCCATTCTTTCTTTATCCATCTTCCTTCATTTCTATATCTATCTATCTATCTATCTATCTATCTATCTATCTATCTATCTATCTATCTATCTATCTATCTTCCTTCCTTTCTTTATCTACCTTTCTTTATGTATCTATCTCCCTTCCTTCCCTTCTTTCTTTCTATCTTTATCTTTCTATCTTTATCTTTCTTCCTTCCTTCCCTTCTTTCTTTCTATCTTTATATTTCTCTATCTATCTATCTATCTATCTATCTATCTATCTATCTATCTATCTATCTATCTATCTATCTATCTATCTATCTATCTATCTATCTATCTATCTATCTATCTATCTTCCTTCCTTCCCTTCTTTCTTTCTATATTATCCATTCTTTCTTTATCCATCTTCCTTCATTTCTATATCTATCTATCTATCTATCTATCTATCTATCTATCTATCTATCTATCTATCTATCTATCTATCTATCTATCTATCTATCTATCTATCTATCTATCTATCTATCTTCCTTCCCTTCTTTCTTTCTATCTGTATCTATCTTTCTTTCTTTATATATCTTCCTTCCTTCCCTTCTTTCTTTCTATCTTTATCTATCTTTCTTTATATATCTTCCTTCCTATCTATCTATCTTCCTTCTTTCTATATTTATCTATCTTTATTTCTTTAAAATGCCCGGGCCTATTTTTAGTCCCAGTCCGGGCCTGGTCACCGCGCTTTGTTCGGAAGTTTTTTTGCATGAACGTGTGTATGCAAGTCAGGCTGGAGAGGAATCACGTCAGGAAAAACAACGGCTTTTTGCACGTCAGGAAAAACGATGGTGTGTACGCAGCATTAGAAGGGAAATCGAAGGAAAAATGAAGTGAACTAACAATGCACTAGCTTAAAGGAACCTATTTAGAAAATAAAAAACAAACCTTTACAGCCCCTTAAAGCTGGCTATACACTAATAGAATTTTGTTTGACATTTTCTGTTTTAAGAACATTTGTTCAATATTTGAAATGTTAGTGGGGTCAAATCGACCTTTGTTTTCGACTGCAGTGATGAATTTGAAGGAGCAGGAAGGAATTTTTTTCTCAAACAAAAACATAATGAAACCTGCGCTTATTGAGAAGTATACTTCTCTATATTTCCTGTACATTGACATCTTGGAAAAGAACATGACAGTACTTTACAAGAAAAACCTCAAGTCTGGTTAGCTCTCTACATTTTGCAAGATGAGTGACTAAACACGTGGACCACATACCTCATCTGCGTGATAAAACATGTTCTTTTTTTTTTGTAAAAATATCTATGATCGCAATATTTTTACACAGTCAGCTAGCTGTACATGTACAGATTTTTCTTTTTTACCCTGCGGACTGAATGAGAGAAATCTAATGGATTCATCTATTGTGGCTACATTGAGTGGATGATGAAACCTCAGTCTCCTGACAGCTGTTAGAATACCCGCACAGTGGCTGCATCTGATTGGATACAATCAATTATGGGCCAACAATTTTGCACCTGGATCCTTTAACAAAATGCTAATAGGGTCCCCCACAGCTCGAATTTAGGCTGATTTAGCAGGAATTTAACAAATTTGTGCCATCAATGTGGTGGCTGCATTTGTTTTCTTTTTTTTAGGCTTTTTACTTTTTGTTTTCACCTGTTTATCCTGCCAGTAACCAGAACTTTTTTTCTCAGAAAATAGGTGCAGGAACTCAACCACGACCCGTTCAGATTTCGCAAACAGTAGAAGGGTCTTAAAGGGGCATTAAATACCAGAATTGCATTACATACAGAGTGCAGAGTTCAGTGGGTTACAAAGCTGTCACTTGTAAACACAGAAACCAGACTTCTGTGTTTATAAGTGATTGTGGTGAGAAGGCACCAAAGGGTCTGAGCCAGAGGTGGTGGAACTGAGTTCCCCCAAGTTCCCCCTGAAAAAAGCCCTGCCAGTAACACACACTTTCCACCCCAGGGTGTCTGAATTCTGGATTAAATAACAAAGCAGACACCTTTGGACAACAGCATTGTCAGTCTAGGAGGAGGACAGGGATAGACTAGAAAAATTAGATGGAACTGACTACTTAACTTTAGCTTACACTTTATTAACTGGTACATCAAATGTTTTTCTTTTTTTTCTTCTTTTGGGCATAAAGGTTTTACATAAATAAATACAAACTTGTAAGCAGGGTTAGTACCCCTTTTAGTAAGGCCCCTCCCCTGGGTGTAGTTGGTGGGCGGAGTATGTGTGGGGAGGTGTAGTGTGGTTTGGTTGCTGGAAACACTCAGAGTCCAGATGCAGTAACAGAACTATATTGTAAATGTAGTCCAAACCTGTTCACCTACCTGGCAGGAAGTTAACCTGATGCACCAACAGTGTCTGTCTCGAGTGATGGAACGCAGCCTGGCAGGCCTATGCCCAAACAGGGAGATTTCCAGGAAGGCTAGCATGTGGCTCTTTCTCTACTCGTCTGGAACCTCTACTGCTAATACCGTCCCTGACAGATGGGTGACCTGTTGCTACACTACCCAAATGCACACCAAGCCCAGGAGCCAGGGTTTTAAATAGACTCTGCCTGACCCAAGATGGCCACCAGAGTCACATGTGGCTAGAGCATCCAACTGGATAGCTTTCCCAGTGTCCCAGGAAACCACAGAAGAACCATGTTCCTCTTGACTTCCTCTACCTCTGCAATGCCACTGCAGTTGAGCACCACTTGCAGTGGAGAAAGTAGACTGCACCTGCATACATATATACCCCTTTGTAAGCTGAAGTGGGTGAAGTCCTGGTTAGTAGGAGCATGCGAACATGTAACCCCCTGACTTACCCTTTTTTAGGTTTGTAACATGGAAATGTGAGGACCCTTTGAGGCTAGACCAACAAGAGATGCTGGATGGGGACCCACGCTAGAGGAACTCTTGATGGAAGAAGAGAAGGAGAGATGGCTAAGTTCAAGTTTACTGCACTGAAGTTTACTGCAAACCTCCCAACTTTTTGAGATTGAAATGAGAGACACCTATTGGAAAAAGTATGTAGGTATAGGACACACCCCCTGTCACGCCCCCTTAAAGAAGAATTATACAAAAAAAAACAAAAAAAAACAACAAGTGCTTTTTTTACCACTACTATTCCTTTATACTGGCTTTACAAATTCGGCAATTTAGAAATTGGAGGAAAGGTTTAACACTGTGAAACAGTTTTTGAAGGATAAATAGTGTATTTTATATACAATTATAAAGATCGGACCAAAATGAGGGACAAATGAGGAGCAAAAAGGGACAGAGGGATATTGGTCCAAATCAGGGGCAGTCCCTCGAAATCAAGGACAGTTGGGATCTCTGTTTACTGTACTGCTTATCTGAAGTGTGGATTTGAAGAAATAGCTATACGGAATTGTTGCCATGATCTTTCAGTTAACAACATTAAAAGGCTATTCGTGTGGACATTCTTTTATTAGTCAAAGTAAGCCTCAGGCCAGGAAAATGTGAGTTACAAGATGGTGGAGTCTCTCTCTTTACAGGTGTGTGGATACCCTAGCTGAAAAAAAAAGCGGGATGAAGCCCCTGGTCAGCTTGGTGGGAACTGGGGGCAAATCAGGGCTACCAAAACGCTAACCACTTACCCCTGTAAAATGGTCTGACAGAGACAAGCTACCTCCTCCATTAAGAAAAGTTCCTTCATTGATTACAGGGATCTCCAAACTGTGGCCCGGGGGCCGGATCCAGCCCTTTGATAGCCTTCACCCGGCCCTTTCCTAGCCTTCATCAGGCCTTGGGGCACTATTGCTCCAAATGACATGGGGCACTATTCCTCCCACTGACACCAAAAATGGGGCACTATTTCTTCCACGAATACCAGTGATAGGGCACTACTCCCCCTCCTACTGACCACCAACACTGAGGCTATGTTTATTATCACTTATGCTCGGCCCAGGGCATTTTCTACCCGCACTGGCCAGTGTCCGGCCCCCTAAAGTCTAAAGGACAGTAAACTGGCCTTTGTTTGAAAAGTTTGGAGACCATTGTTCTAGATCACCATGTAAAAAGACTGAACAAAGAAAATAACACCACTCGAATGCCCCCCAAACCTGTATCAATTGGATCATGGGGATTGACTGGTGCAAGACAGACAGGATCGGCTTGTCAGGCTCTAGTAGACCTCAATAAAATGCTGGCATCTGCACACAGACAGCGTCTCCCTGTTGCATGAATGTAAATAAGCTGAGTAGAAAATGGCCTCAGCTCCTGCTCAACACCTCTAGAGAACTCGAATGCATTTTGCTCTCTTTTGGCGCTTCTAGGATTAAGTCCCAAAAAGGGTGAAACACCTTTATACAAGTGGAGAGCAGGAGCTAAAGCCATCTTTTACTCAGCTTATTCGAATTCATGCAACAGGAAGTTGTGTAGACGGCCAACTGAAGCCATACATAGCCAGGCATCTGGCGTTTTCAGACAGATAATTGTGATATTCGTTTAACAATTGTTTTTTAAATGTATTCCAAGATGTTGTGGCTTGTAGGGCAGTGCATAGGGTGCCACAGGTAGTAATGATCACAGCATTTAATATCACCTGATAGCTATTGGACGATAAGCGACTGTGCTCAGTACATCCCAGGTACACACTACACTGCCTGCTTTCTTTATTTTGACAAAGAATTCACTTTTAGACACGAATGGCTTCCGGCCTGCCAGTGAACCTGTTGACTGTGTTTGCTCAGTGCTGGTTGTTAATTCCGAGGACCACACTCTTTGTGCCTCCTGACTTTACATGTTCTTGTAAAAGATGCAGCTGTTAGAGCTGTGAAAGTCCTGAAAGAGACTTTTCCCATAGCAGGTCTTGTGTGTGTGGGTGGACCGTTTGTTCACCCTAAACAGCTTTTCTTTTACGTAGAACAACCTAAGAGCTGTGAAACTGTGCTTTTATTGTAAAAGTGGACGACTGTTTACTTACCACCATACAAGCCAGTCTATGGTTGCCCTAGCATTTCCATCGCCCTAATGGTGTGTCAGTGGGTTAAACGAGCTAGACTGGAATGATGAATGTAGCTCCCCCTTGCTTTTTTTTGTGGCGGAGTTACGCTAAAGTTAGTGGGGAATGGGAGAGTTACATGGCTCCCATTCGCAATTTGTCAAATTTGGGCTGCTGCCATTTCCAGAACTGTCCTGTGGGCTGGTCTGCGCTCCAGGGGTGAGTGTTCACCCCTGGGTGGCAGTTGGCACTAGAGGGGTTCTGGCAGACTCGTTTTCCTCAGCAGCCAATCAGAGGGGTTGGTTCCCCCGCCAGGGCATGCTGAGGAAGGCTTTATCTAGGGCAGCCGCCTTGGCCTGAGGGCTGTTCTTGTTTCCTGCGGGGTCCGAGTATCAGGTGCGGCATCCACCTTCAGGGTGCGCGCATCCATGGACCCCGCAGCCGTGGCCTACCTGGCCGAAGTTGTGCACCATTCGAAGCTTCACTCTAACACGGAGAAGGACCCCAGTAGCTGCTGGGTCCAAAACCTTTCCTAAAAGGATCCCAAGCTTGAAGCTGAATGGTGGGGGATTGGCTTGAGGAGAACCCAGAGGCAGGTGATCCAAACGGGCTTGAATGAACCATCGGGGATCCAGTGACTCTAACTAAATTTATTGGGAGGACTCATTTACTTCAATTTCATGCTCATTCAAGTACTAGGCCTATGGCAGAGGCCCGGGCCAGGCCTGTGGCAGAGGCCTGGTCCTCCCAGCATTTGCAAGTGACGTTTCGGCTGCCAGGCCTGTGGCAGAGACCTGTCCGGGGGCACTTTACCCATTCCAATTGGAGTGGCGACGAACCTGAGTTCATTACTACTAAGAGTTATGCCGCGTACACACGATCATTTTTTGTGATGAAAAAAAACGACGTTTTCTGTGAAGTAAAAAACAATGTTTTTGAAACGTCACTTTTCAAAGACGATGTTGCATACACACCATCGTTTTTTTCACAAAAAGCGAGGTTACGTTCACCACTCTTTTCCATTGAAGGTCGCTTCATAACTAGCTTCTGGGCATGCGCGGGTTGAAAAACGTCGTTTTAAACAACGTTTTTGCTACACACGGTGACTTTTTGTGAAACAAAAAACGACGTTTTAAAAAACGACACAAAAAATTCAAGCATGTTGGAATTTTTTTTTGGTCGTTTTTTTGAAGACAAAAAACAACGTTTTGCCCACACACCATCAATTTAAATGACGTTTTAAAAAACAACGTTTTTTTTCATCGCAAAAAACGACCGTGTGTACGCGGCATAAGATTGCTCTCTCACCTTTCAATATCCAAGGCCTGATACTCAAGCTCTCTCTCTCTCTGCTCATCAACCTGTTCCTATCCTATACTATGTTGATGAAGGCCATGTTGGGCCTTGGAATAAAGCATTGAAGCATACGCTACGCCGCCGGAAAGATACACGATTGTATCTGAATCCGGCCCTGTGATTTTAGTAATAAACTTACCTTAATAACAGTATTCTATTCTTTTCCAGAGCAGGAGGTCGCGGGCCACATCAGAGGGCTCCGCGGGCCAAATGTGGCCCCCGGGCCACTGGTTGGGCACCCCTGCACTATGGGGTCTTTTCTGATTTGTCGTTTCATGGGAGTTTGAGTTCAGCAACATACCCCCTTTTTTGAACGAGCACATTTTGGATCGGCACCTTCAATTCATTTACCTGGAGATAGTCTGACCGGGAAGACTTTAAACATCCCTGCACCTGATATGACCGATGTAATCGCGGTCATACACATGTGGTAAGGAGACTACATTACACCACTCGGGTGGTCTTTCGGTGGAGGATTTTTTTGTGTGTGAATTTTGGCATCAATCACTGTTTATGAATTTCTCCTTCATTCACTCACTGATCAGTTTAATCGGACTTTCCTTTTTATTTACTCATATGATTTTCAATTATGTCATTTTTCTCACTTTTCACTTGTTTATTATCATTAATTATCCAGCGGTGTACCTTGTTGATTTACTTTGGGTATCTTAAGTATTGGTACTGGCAGCTTTTGTTCACAATCCTTTTTTTTTTGTTAGCGCAGTGTTTTTTTCTCTCTTTTGAGGATATTTTCTGTTTTTTTGTATCTTCAATCCAACAGTCTGACTACAGTCAAAGGGGAATGCGGGGACATTTTTATCAAACAGCCAATAGGCTGCAGCTGCCGGTCAGTGTATTCCAAAGGCCTGTACACACGAAAATCGTACAAAAAAATATCGAATACGATAATCCGATCGTTAGTAAACAGCTTTTGCTCTAAATTTCCCAAAGGGACAAACACAAAACCTTTTTTTGTACGATACCAGATCATACGATTTTCATTACATCAGTTTTTCATCCCAAAATACAATACATTACATCACTTTTTATTATAATGTATGATCATTTTCGTTCTTTAGTAATTTATTAATTTTCGATATGAAGACTAGCATGCAAAAAAAAAAAAAAACACGGACGATCATTCATTCCGAAAATCTCATTGTGTGTACTAGGCAATGGCATTAGCCATAGCCATGGAGGAGCTAAGCTATGAGGAAAGATTGGAGGAACTGAATTTATTCACTCTTGGGAAGAGGAGAATAAGGGGGGATATGATCAACATGTACAAATATATAAGAGGTCCATATAGTGAACTTGGTGTTGAGTTATTCACTTTAAGGTCAACACTGAGGACAAGGGGGCACTCTTTACGTCTGGAGGAAAAGAGATTTCACCTCCAAATACAGAAAGGTTTCTTCACAGTAAGAGCTGTGAAAATGTGGAACAGACTCCCTCCAGAGGTGGTTCTGGCCAGCTCAGTAGATTGCTTTAAGAGAGGCCTGGATTCTTTCCTAAATGCACATAATATAACGGAGTACTATGTTTTGTAGGTAAAGTTGATCCGGGGTAAATCCGGAAGGAATTTTTTCCCCTCCAGCAGCAAATTGGATCATCGCTCTGCTGTTTTTTTTGCCTTCCTCTGGATCAACTGTGGGTATGGAGTTGGGTGTATAGGATGTACTGTGTTTTATTTTGTTTGTTTATTTTTTTTATGGTTGAACTGGATGGACTTGTGTCTTTTTTCAACCTGACTAACTATGTAACTATGTAACTATGTAATTACCACAGAGGGGTCCCACAATGGCACAGTAGAGAGGACTCCATCATCCACCCTGTTTGTGTGAATGGAGGAATACGTTGTTTTTTTTTTTATCAGCCCGCTCATCTATAGTTCTCTATAGTCAGCCTTAACAAAAAAAAAAAACATTTCTCCACCATCAATGCTAAAAGGTTGGATCAATCTGTAGTGCTGGCAATTGTATTCTGACAGTGGAATACCCAAATAATGCCTGCATCTGACAATTTTCTATAAAATTTACATTTTATGGGGTTGGATGGTGACCTCCATCGACTAGGTCACCTATGGAAGGAATTTCAGTTGATTCAGCAGGACTCATACCCAGTAATATCTAGACTATGGTAAATACAGTACTGCAGGGATTATGATGATTGTACAAAACCTTACAGATGATCTGGTAGAAGATAAAACTGACTGGTCAGACAACACTGACTGGTCAGACAATACTGACTGGTAGGCCTATCGGTGGTGCTTTTTAACAGGTTGACTTTGGGTTTATGTGTGCCCACCAGAATATGGACCTGGTTACAGAACCTTTGCCCCTTAGTCTTTTGTCCTTTATACTTTTACTCCAAGCACCAGCATGGACCACATATGCCTCATTCAGTTTATTTTGTCAATCAATCATTGATGGAAAGCTTAATTAGCCTAGACAATGTCTTCTGATAGTGGTCAATAGCTCAGTATTTTGGAACTAGGTGAAGTCACAGAAGGGTAATGTACCATGGCTTGATGTACAGCTGTGCATGAGTTGTGCTGTCCCATAGGAAAAGGCAGCTATTGTAGTTGCTTAGTACATCTGTGTCATTCACTCTTAATCAATAAATCACATTTCCATTTTAATAGTTATTATACTCATTCAGTTTACTGCTATCCGTACATACTTTGGTCGGGTCATGTACAGTGCTTCACCACTTCTCTATTTTTTGGAATTTGCTTTGTCATAGGATATCATTAATTCGTGCTTCTTCCCAAGCTGGTCCCATATTACATCACTTATGCCCCGCACACAAGATCTGTTTCCCCACAGGAAAACTAGCAGAAAAAAAAAGAGAGCAGGATCTCTTTTTTCCCCATCAGGAAAAAATCCTAGCGAGAAAACTGGTCGTCTGTATGCTTTTCCGACGGGGAAAAAAAAACACGAATTCTCGGAAACAGTTCGATGCATGCTCGGAAGCATAGACCTTAATTTTATCGGCTCGTCGTAGTCTTTTACGTTACCGCGTTCTTGGCAGTCAAAAGTTCACCGGACTTTTGTGTGTCCGTGTGTATGCAAACAGGCTTAAGAGGAATTCCGTCGGCAAAACCATCTGTTTTTTTTTCCAAAGGGAAAACCGGTCGTGTGTACGTGGCATTACAAGATAATTATCTGTTGGTTTTTTAAGTATTTTCTTTTGCTGTATTATTTTTTAATTTTAAACGGAATTACAGTTGAAACTAGAATAATTTAAATACCTCTTTTGGTATTTTTTCTGTACACTATAAGGCCGCGTACACACAATCAAATTTTTTTGCTGGAAACGGTCCGACGGACCGTTTCAGCAGACAAATTCGATCATGTGTACGGGCGAGCAGACAGGTTTTTCCAGCAGACAAATTTTAAAGCTTCCTTTAAATCTGTCTGCTGGGAACCCGTCCGTCTGACATGTCTGCATTCGACGCATGCGTGGAAGTATTTTACTTCCTGGTTCGGTGACGTGGCGGCGTCAACGCACCGCCATGTCACTGCGCTGTCTGCCGGCGGGGATTTTGGTTTGATCGTGTGTACAATATATCCCAGCCGACAAATCCGATCAAAACGGTCTGTCAGACCGATTTGATCGGATTCATTTAGTGGTGTGTACGCGACCTAAAAGATCAGCATTTTTTGATAAAAGGCACAGTACAACCAAACTAAAAATGTAATAAAATCCTCCAGCCTTGTCAATAACCTCTCTTTCGATTCCAGCTCAAGAAAATCTATCAACTAGCTACATATACTCACCTTCTCTTTGCTCACCCACAGCTCCATTCTGCCATTGGGAGCAATTATAAATACCTAGTACTTCTAGGTGAGGGGGATCACGTCATTCATTCATCTTCACCTGTAAGTTCACCTTTACACAAAAATCTGTAAGGTGAACTTACACAGGTCCACCTACTCGTCCTCCCCTTAGTCCTGCTGACATGGACGGCCGCAATTTCCGGGTTCTAAGCCCTGGAATATCCAAACCAGGAGCTTGGGGCTTAGAAATCCTCTCTGCATTAATGTAGCGTCTTTATAGCTGACAGAAAGGGCTATGCAGCTGTTGATTAGTCGGTGCTGCCCATGTGATAGTGATTTTAAGCCACAGACACCTGACGCAGATATTTAACAGGGCTTAGAACCTGAGATTACTGCAGTCCAGTTTAGAGGGATCGAGGGGGGGGGGGGGTGAGGAGAGGGACCTGTGTAAGTTCACCTTACAGTAGGGTGACCAGACATCCCCGGTTTCAGGGGCCAGTCCCCGGATTGAGGACACTGTCCCCAGACTAAGACAGTCCCCAGTTGTGTCCCCAGATTGGATTTGAACAGGGGCTGGGACAATTTCAAAGACAGTCAGTGCAGAATAAAAAAAAAAATCGTAATTACACCTCCCCCCGCTCCTCCTAGTAGCTTAGGGGGTGTATTTTTTTCCATTATCTTTGTTCCTTTCTGATGATCATGTGCTGGTCAGAATGAAGGGAATATTTCTTCAGTTTCGGGTGCATGCCCATTCATTTCCGCTCACATGTTCTTCTGCCTTGGCTCAAGTCTCGGCCAGCCGCCTGCCTGTTTATCTCCTTGCCTTCCCCTGTGGAGTGATCTTCCTCCAATCCCCACCCAATAGTAGCTGGGGCCTGAAGAGTAAGACTTGACAGGCTGTGAGGGGGGCGGTGGGGGGCAGAGAGTCGCTGATTGCCGCTATTACTAGTAAACAAAAAACATGTCCCCGGATTTCATTTTAAAAATCTTGTCACCTTACCTTACAGAGTTTTCTGTAAAGGTGAACTTACCCCTTAATGATTGGCTGTACAGGGACCTAGCTCTGTCACATGGAGGCTAGTGCTGTAAACAGAGGGGGAAAGAAGGAATAAGCAGCATGGAGGGCAGACATTTAAATTAGCCTGTCCACTCTAATATACCTTGGTTGGTCCTAAGGCTCCATGCACACTGGCGTAAAAAAAGTTGCTTTTATAGGAGTTTTGTGTTCTGCCTGTAGAAGCAGCTCAATGTTATTATATGTGTCCATGCACATTAGGACATTTAGAGGCATATTTTGGATCAACGTTTAGAGGCAGGAAAAAAAAAAACTTCTGGTTCGCGTTTCTGATTGGAGCTTGGAGGCAGAAAAAATTTAAAACTCTTCTAAACTTGTCTAAACTTTGTACAAAAAATGCTCTATATCAGCGTTTTTTTTTTTTCATGGGACATGTAGTTTCACAACCGCTGGAGGGCTGCCAGTTTTATACCCTTGCTTTAGATATGCATTTGTTATGTTGAAGGGCTGTAAAAAGGATAATGGTCCAGATATTAAAAGAGACACTGTTATTTTGCCCATTCAAGGCCAAAGTGACAGCGACTTCTGATAGTCTGCCTCTCTAGCAGATTATACTCATGTTCCTTTACGTCTCCTTATTCAGTTGAGGCCCTTGGTTTATTGCTCTAACATAGTTGTGTTTATGGGTATGGGTGAGCATGTGACATCATCCTTAAGACAGTGGTCAGGCCTAAGTGGCCTGAAAAAACAAAAAAAGGCGCACCAGCCTAGTGTATTACCGTTATGGCAAAGTAAAAAAACCTACTCACAATTGTAGTAGAGGATTTCACAATAAGACAATAAGTGGCCTGAACACTGCTCGTGTGTGTGTGGGGAGGTAGACTCCACCCACTGGTGTGCGCAGCCCATAACATTAGGGGGTGCCCGCCAGTTAAGAAGTGGGGGGTCTCCCATGAGTTTAGAAGCAGGGGGAGGGTTTCCCCCAAGTTTTAAGAAGTGGGGGGCCCAGTCTCCCGCAAGTTCAGAAGGGGGGTCCCGCCGGTACCGCGAGTAGAGAAGCAGGGGTGCCGCGAGTATCAGCAGGATGTGCCCAGGTACAATAAGGGTGTGCCCACTCATGATTAGGGTGTGCCCAGGCACACCGTGTGTGCAAGCCTATGACTGACTCCACCATCCAACACTGGAACCTACCACGGATGGACTCCTGCAGCTGGGAGGTAGCAAAGGAGTGCAGATTGTTGAGTATGACTTGCTGGCAGGTGTGTTACATAACTAGATACTTTCACTTTTGCCTGAATGGACAAAAGTTTCTCTTTATGTTACCCATGGCAAGTTTTATTTTTTTAATGCTATACAATTTTCTTTTAACTGTTGTGATGTTCCTTTCCCAGGTAAATAATGGACGTTCTTATGGATTTATCAACTCATCTGGCCTCAACAACATGGACCATGCAGACTGAAGAAACAACTCTTTTGGAAACAAATATATCTACTGTACCTCCTTTCAATGGCTGTCATATCCAAGATGGAGTACTATCCTCGGTGCTACCAGTGGCATATTCATTTGTTTGTGGCCTTAACCTCGTAAGCAACATTCTGGCTCTCTTTGTCTTCTGGACAAACTGTCAAAAGTGTACATCAATGATCATATACATGAGGAACCTTGCCATAGCTGACCTCCTCCTTGCCCTTTGCTTGCCCTTTCGCATTGCCTATCAGAACAATGAGGGACCTTTGCTCCTGTGCAAGATAATAGGTGCCTTTTTCTACTTGAACATGTATGCCAGCATCATGTTTCTGAGCCTTATCGGTATGGATCGTTACTTTAAAATAATCCGGCCTTTGCAACAGTATAAAATCCACAGTGTGTCTTGGAGCTCCCGAGCCACTCATGTTGTCTGGGTGATCAATGTGGTATGCATAGCACCATTCCTGTTTGAAAATAAAAGTGATGAACCTTGCAGTCAAAAGTGCTTCCACTTCAAGAAGAAAGGAATTGTGGCAGCTGCAATCAACTTATCGGCAGTTATTGCTTTCTTTGTCCTTCTGTTTCTTTTTGTCTATTTTTATGCAAAAATCTCAGCAAAGCTCCACCAAGCCACTTTGGGAAGAAACCAGCCACAGACTAAAAGGAACAGCAACCGGGCAATGAAAAAGTCTTTTGTTGTCTTGATTATATTTATTGTGTGTTTTGTTCCTTATCACCTGGTACGTGTGCCCTATATCCTATCTCAGATCGATACTATTCCCAGCATGGCCTGGAAACAGACATTGCATATCACTAATGAATTGGTGTTGTGTTTATCCACATTCAACAGCTGCCTGGACCCTGTGATTTATTTCTTCTTGTCAGACAGCTTCAAAAGGGCTGTAATTTGCACCATTCAGGGAAAGCTCAAACTCATTATGAACAAGCAAGACAGATCATCCTACTGCAATAGATCTGTTACTGATATGTAAGGCCAAGCTTTGCTGATGTGTTTACAGTCTCCTCTTATGGAAGCACCTGTTTCTCTTGTAATGGATGGTGGCATACAGAGGGATGGTGTTGTTTACAGAATGGAAAATAAGTTATTGCAACCTTTCCAGGCATCACAGCACACCTATTATATGCTTACCTGTATGATATAATGACTTTTTTATTGCCAAAAGGGAGGGGGTAACATGAAAAATAAAAATCCTCTTTGATTATGCCCCTTTCTAGTTTGGGTAGAGATTTCCAAACTTGGCTCAGTGTTATGTCAAAACAGTTTTCCTTAAAGTGGTAGCAAAGTTAAAAAATAAATAAATAAAATAAAAGGTCTCCCCTGCAGGTTTAAGCCATAATTGTGCTATTTAAACAGGGGTGTCAAACTCAATTTCATTGTGGGCCGCATCAACATTATGATTGCCCTCAAAAGGGCCGATTCTATCTGTAAGATTAGATGTCCAGTGCATCCCCCTCCCCATTTATTAGATGTCAAGAGCCACCCCACCATCAGAAGTTGAGTCCCCCACTCTCCCTTACATCACAGTGCATCCCTCTTTCCTTATGCTGCTGCAGGGAAGAAGCTAGATGCATTGCTTGAAAGCAGAAAGTAAGGGTCTAGAGGAGGACCAGAGGAGGGCTGGAGCTCTTCTGCAGCTGCAGGAGAGGTGCGAGGACCACATAAATTGGCCTGGAGGGCCGGATTCGGCCCGCGGGCCTTGTGTTTGACACCTGTGTGCTAATATGTACCACATACTAGCACATTATGTCAGACTTGCCTATAGAATAGATCTCTCTAGTGGTGCCTTGTCCATCTTCACACTGTATTCCTTCTGGGTTTGTGGGCTCTGTTTGAATGGCTGAGCCATGATGAAGTGGGGCAGCACGAGTATGTCGTCTCTTCAGGGCGCATGCGCCAGTGACATCGCCAGCTGCTGCTTACTAAAATATCTTCTAAATGGTGCACTTTTAGAAGATTTTAATTTTACCTACAGGTAAGCTTTATCTGTAGGTAAAAATGTACAACTAAGACTTTAATTCACTTACTTTTCCCAGATCGTGACCATAAATGGGTGTTAATGGAAACGAAAGATAAAAAAAAATATAGGGAATAAAATCTCATCTTCAGGTTCTCCCCTTCCAGTGCCATCTCTGGAAGAGGAGAGCCCTTCCAGAAGTGGGCACTGGTAGGGGATAGCCCCAGGAAGTATTTTATGTTTTTTTTATTTGCCTTTCACAGAATTCTTCAGACCATTTATGTGATGCCATATGGTCTTCTTCCTCTTCTCTTGGCTGGGTGGTCCTTAATAATATATAGAGTGGTGCTACCTCATTACAATGTGAGTGCATGTGATGATGCCCCTAAGGAGACGGGTTTGTGACACTATACCAGCATTTTTTAACCAGGGTGCCTTGAGGTTTCTTCAAGGGTGTCTTAGAAAAATGCCTAAATATTGCCCAAAAATGATTTTTACATTTTAGAATGGGGTGCCTTGAGACTGTCCATAATTTTAAAGGGTGCCTTGAGACTGTCCATAATTTTAAAGGGTGCCTTGAGACTGTCTATAATTTTAAAGGGTGCCTTGAGACTGTCCATAATTTTAAAGGGTGCCTTGACTGAAAAAAGATTGAGAAACACTGCACTATACACATTCAGCAGTATGTCCTCAGTCTTTTGGGTTAAATGATGCTGAACATCATTCGACCCAGAAAACTAAGAACAAATAGCAGTGAAAAAAGATCACCTCGGGGAATAAGCACTAGAGAGGAGGTGAATATTGGTGCCAAAGCTATATTTCTTTTTTATACCTGCTGTGGGCAACTGACCAATGTTTTTGCATCTATAGTCTAAGGCCTCGTACACACGATCAAATCTGTCTGCTGGAAACGGTCTGCTAGATCGTTTCAGCAGACAGATTCGATCGTGTGTATGGGCGAGCCGACGGATTTGGCCACCCGACAGATTGGAAAGCATGCTTACCAATCTGTCGGCTGGGAACTCGTCCGCCCGACATGTCTGCTAGTTAGTACGCTAACCAGCAGACATGTCTTCTCGCACACGCGCCGAATGGTTTCGACACATGCGCGGAAGTGTTTTACTTCCTGGTGCGGTGACGTGGCGGCGTCAACGTCACCGCCACGTCACCGACACTGTCTGCTGGCGGGGATTTTGGTTTGCTCGTGTGTACACGCGAGCAAACCAAAATCCAAGCAGACAGATTTGTTCAAATCGGTCGGTCCGACCGATTTGAACAAATAGATTGCCTCGTGTGTACGAGGCCTAACTGGACATATCATGGAACAATGGCATGTGATACCGCAGAATTTTGGGAAACTGACCATTTTTATTTTTTTTATATCCATTGCCTACAGCAAAAACTTGTTTTATACAGGCAGTCCCTGATTTACGAATGGGTTAGGGATTGTAGGTTTGTTTTTAAGTCGAATATGTTCGTAAGTCAAAACAGCATATGCAGAACAGCAGATACATCGTTTTCCGATGTTCCGTTGAATGTGCCCGCCATCTAAAAGTGGCCGTGCATGTGTAGAAAGTCCTATACATTGTTTTCCGATGTTCCGTCAAATGTACCCGCCAGCAAAAAGGTTCAGTCGAATTGCCCGCCGTCGAAAAGGTCCCGTCGAATGTGCCCGCCATCGAAAAGGTTTCGTCGAATGTGCCCGCCATTGAAAAGTGGCCACGCAGCCTCCCGTTTGTAAGTAGGAGTCATTCGCAAGTTGGATGTTGGTAACTCAGGGACTCCCTGTATAGGGACATGGAGGTGTGTTGCCAAAGACATAAATGAAATCCACTGTAATATATAAATAATAATTTATGAAAAAGTTATCAGTATTCAATGTATTGCTTTGTCTCAAAAGTTTTTTTTTTTTTAAAGTTTTTTTATTTAAATATTGATTTTTATTAAATAGTTTGCAAGGTTACATTAAAAGACAATAGTCTGAATCGCCTTGATCCTATATATCACATTAGTGAAACTTGAGAAGGACAATCCTTTCTAATATTTCGAAGATCAATATAAACATATCTTATCATCTGTTCAACAAAAACAACTATACTTAAATAATCATTATTTCACTTGGGCAAGAATCTGCCTGTAGCCAAAACAAAACAGACAATAAAAAGAAAGAGAACAAAACTGGAAAGTACATATATAAAGAGAGAGAGAGAGAGAGAGTAAAATAAAGGGGGGAGAATTTCATAAGCAAATCAATCTATTTCTCGGACAATCTATAAGGGGAGCCGCTATTTTAAGTCAGAGTCGCGTCATGAAGTAAAAAATATTTATAAGAAAGATCTCAGAATGGCAGACCCCAAAAACTCAATCCAAGAAGACCATATCGACCATATATTGCGTATAGGATGATATGCATGTGTTTGCCATTAATTCTTCCATTCTCCTTAAATGATTCAGCTCAACTATTCACACTTTAATAGTAGGAGCAACATCTGTATTCTAGTGTCTAGGTATCAGTATTCTCACTGCGGAGAGAAGGAAGCGAAACAGACCCTTTTTAGTCACTCCATTTGAGCCCGGATAGATAGACAGTAGGATCATTTCTGGAGATTTCTGATATGGAATACCAGTAGAAATAGAGCAAATCTGGAACACAGACTCACAAAAAGTTTTAATCCGGGGGCAAGTCCACCATATGTGGATCATTGTGCCTTTATCCCCCCACAGTGCCAACACTTTCAAGGTAGATAGAAGATATTCTTTGAAGCCTCACGGGGCATCTATACCACCTGGTTAATATTTTATTGTTATTTTCTTGTATATATGTTGAGAGACTAGATTTAAAGGTTAGGAGGAATTACTTTTTCCAATCTTCTGTGGTAATACTATGGCCCAATTCCCTCTCCCAATCTTTGATGTCATATGGATAATTGGGGAATGCATGGGATAACAATATATAATCGATTTTAGAAAGAGCACTCTGAGAGCCCAGTGCAAAGAGATCCAAATGGAGTTAATTCCCTATGAATTGGCCCCTTGTTCGATAATTGTATGTAAAAATGCTGAAGCTGAAAAAAGTGTAGCCAACAACCTGGGTAGTTACATCCTGCAGTTGCTATTGTATGAAACGATTGTAGTCCCTTAGTTATAAGTGCTTGGTTAATCTGTGAAGGTGTCAGTTTTGTCCATTGTAGGAACCTGGTTGACAATAAACCCAACTGACATTCTGGATTACCCATAATTGTAAATGGGACAGGGATTGAAGAGATACCAAGCTTTCGGAATAGTTAAATCCCAGACTTTTAATAATTATAATGTCAAAGGTGAAAGTGTTTGTCTAGGGGGGCAAAATTTAGGTGTAATCCAAGGAACAGAGGTCAAGGGGACGATGTTATTTGTTGCTCAATAGTTACCCACTGTTTAGATTTACCATGATAAAACCAATCCACTATTCTAGTCAATATGGATGCTATATAGTATAGTTCCATATGCGATAAACCCACTCCCCCCTCTGTTTTCCACTTTACTAAGATGTCATAATGCAGCCTAGCTGTTGAGTTCGGCTAGCAACACCTTAGTAAGCAAGATCGTAGCGAACGGAAGAAAGCCCTCAGGAGTGTTATAGGTAGCATTTGATATAAATATTAAAAGCAAGGTAGAATATCCAAGATGCTTGGAAAAGCTATTATTGGGTTGGATATATATATATATATATATATATATATATATATATATATATATATATATATATATATATATATATATATATATATACACACATGTAGATATGCTTAGTTATAGGAACTATTGCCCACCTAAACTACGTGGATAGAGAAATTAGACCTTAGAGCCATCGTCAGATGTTCCATAGCCAAAATGTATAGGTATGGTGATAGCGGACAGCCCTGGCATGTCCCGTTAGAAATATTAACCAGTCAGGAGAGTATCCTGTTTATCCTTATCCTTGTGCATGGAGCGCTACATAAGTCCATGATTTTTGTATGAATTCCACGAGAGACCTTAAAAATTTCAAAGATGCTTCCATAAACCTGCAATCCAAGCGATCGAAAGCCTTCTCCACGTCTAATGAAAGAAGACAGAGTGGCATCTTCGTTTTTTGCACATATTGTATATTATATATTATACATATATTATATATCAGTAAAATATATTATATTATATATTATATATCAGTAAGCTTGTCTTTAAGATATTGTCCCGAGCTTCCCTATTTGGGACAAACCTCACCAATCTAAGCCAATTAAACAAGGGATCACAGTTTGTAGACGCATAGCTAAAATATTGGCAAATATTTTTTTGTCTCAAAAGTTACTCCCATTGTTTTAGAGCGTGTTCCGTGAAAATTTTCTATTTGCATTAATACCAAGACAATAACTGCATGAATTTTTCCTTTGGGCATTAAAAACAATTTACAGACTTTCCCCTTATGTATGCCATGGAGATGCAGCATCAAGCATTAAAACAACTTTACAAACTGTACTTTACAGACTCTGCATGATTGTTTAGCATTTTAGAGTCTCTCATAAGAAACAATGGAACTCCAGTATTGCAGATTATTTTAAATGTTGCATTGGCAGATATGGTCTTGACAGCATGATATTGACTTATTTTATTTGGTAGAAATAAGTGCAATGATCGTATGCAGTATGCAAAATTAGGGCCCATTTGGACTTTGGTCTCCTGATGCATTGTGTTAAAGAAAGTCTGTTAACACATACATAATACATTGTTTTTTCTCACCTGTCAACATGCATTGCAATAAGACATCTAGGACTCTAGGACAACATATTTAAAGAGGCACAAGGAAGTTTTAAAGTTGTAAGGGTAGTCATATGAAGGAAAACTTCAAACAAGCCCAATAGCTCTAGCGAGGCCGCTCCCACACAGCATGGCTGCCAGCGATGGGCACCCAACAGTAGCTAAAAAAATAGGAATGCGGAAAGACAACCACTGTGTTTCAAAAGCAACACAACCAACCCCACCCCCTAGTAGGGTGTAAGTAGGGCACTAATTAGAGTCCATCCCTGAACTTGGCTGAGCGCAGTGAACTGAGCTCCATACCTCCTGACCTTCTGGAATGAGAAAAAACTTTTTTAGCACAAAGTATATAAGCAAAGGACACGCATCTGCCACCCCATGATCTTCCTTTACACAGAACACGAGTAATTAATGCTAAAACTACAATTTCTGTAGATCTAATTCTTTATAAATGAGAAACTGTCATGAGAGTAAAAAGTAATTAACACTGTGTATGATGTGTCATTCTTCAGTAATTGTAGCAAAAGATTTCTCTCATGACAGGTTCTCTTCAAAAAAAGTACTGTGAGAGGTGCCACAGCAGCATATTTCACCTGTAGTAGCAACCTAGGTAAATGTTTAAAATTGTGATTTTCAGGACTGAAAACGGAAGTAGAGCTTGTGGGTTAGTCCACCAGTAGTACAAAGTTGAAGATAAACCCTTTAAAAGATTAGTTCACCTCCCCCCCACAATTTTTTTTTACATGAAAAGGTGAACTAACTCACAGTACCCTACCTACCCAACCCAGTCATCGCTGCACTCAGCTCCTTGGATAATTATCTTTCACTACCCATGCTAGCTGATGTAATGGCACCAGGATTTGAAAACCGCTACCTTCTTTCTTCCTTCAACATTCCAGGTTACCGTTCTGGAACAAAGAAGGCTCTGAGAGATTCTAATTGGTCAGTGTAGTCACACACCGATGCTGACTAATGCCCATTCATCATTGCAAGCATTATGATGCTACACAGCTTTTGGGTTGTGTACTGCATTTCTCAAATGCCCAGATCGCTACACTGGCTGGCATGGGTGGAAGAAGATAATCATCAAAGGAGGTGAGTGCAGCGGAGACTGGAAGGTTGTGGGGTGGGGTTTGGGCAGGGGGAAATGGAATGTTTCATTTTTTGTGAAGAGCTGAACTATCATTTTAATTACTGATTTTGCTAATTCTTGAATTGAATATTTGGTTGAAGCTACTTATAAAATGCCACTTATTTTGACTCCCACAGAGTCTCTGCATTAATTAAAGGGCTGTTATATAGTCCTCCTGATGATACATTTTAAACCTGTGATCTTTGTGCCTAATATTTGTTATTATTTTGTAATTGTTTTCTATTTCACAATTGATTTTTTTTATGAATTAAAAATACATTTGTAAAAGAAAGTATGTTCTTTTAAAGCTTCTTTCAGAGGTTGCAGCTTGTAATGAATGCAATGATATATTTTACACATGCTGTAGATCAGGAGTCCTCAAACTACAGCCCGCTTGCCACATGGGGCCAGCCGAGGACATTTATCCGGTCCACCCCACCCAGGGCGGGATTCCCAACAGGTCAGCCCTCGGGGCGGCAGGTTGTAATACAGTGGGAGACTGCTGTGTCACGGAGCTCACTATTAAAAGTTTGGCCGCGCTGTGATAAAAGTCCCATCCTCCTCCTAGACCAGCTTGTGTGATAGAGGCAGTGTTCTGTCTATCACACTTTAAGCTGGTCTAGGAGGAGGGCGGGACTTTTATCACAGCGCACCTGAACTTTTCACAGTGAGCCGTGACACAGCAGGAGATGCCCGATGTGCACATACACTGACTGGTGAGACATTGTTTGGCACAGTAAGGCTGTGAGGGGGGCTTGCAATGATGGTGAGGGGAGGGCTTGCAATGATGGTGAGGCATCTTTTCCCAGCGCTACCATTTATCTTTTTTCTGGTGAAGCAAAGAGGAAATATGTTTATACATCTTAAACCGTCGATTACTTATGGTTATAATACAAAATGTGTAGTACTGGCAAAATGTCTAGTATTCTATTTTAGTAAGTAAGCTTTGCCCATGCTTCTTCTGTTTGTTGTGACAGTTGAACTTGGGGTGACTTAAAGGAAGGTGGTATGAAAAAGTTTGAGACTGCATGCAGTCACAGGGAGCATCGCTCTTCATAAGTCAGTTTGCCAAAAGACATCGTCCTGTGTACATCGGTAGTTGTGCAACTGGTGCTATTCTGACCACAGTGTGTTCCCACATCTGTTATTTAATCATGGACTGCAAGTTAGAACAAAGAGCAAATGTGAAATTCTGTGTGAAACTGGGCAAATCTGCCACAAAGACATTTGACATGATTTGGCTAGTTTACGACGATGCTGCATTGAGTCGTTTGAGGTGTTTTGAGTGGCACATGCGCTTTGAGAGTGGAATAACATCACTGGAAGCTGGCAAGAGATCAGAAAGACCTTCAAGGAGCTCAACCCCAAAAATGTCAAAACCATTCACTAACTTCTCACACTTGAGTTTCTCGCTGGAAACAACATGATCTCACTTCTGCACCCACCCTACTCACCAGATTTGGATCCTGTAGACTTTGCCCACTTCCCGAGGATAAAGAACCAGCTCAAAGGTCACTGTTTTTACACCTTTGCGGAGATTCAGCGTGAATCACAGAAGGTGTTGGACGCATTTAGAAAAAAAAGACTTCCAGGACACATTCCAGAAGTAGCAGGGACGCTGGTACCACTGTATTGCTGTGCAAGAGGACTATTTTGAAGGTGATACTGTGTAAACATAGATAAAAAAGTACTTTTTGATACCACCTCGTAAGAAAAACCAGAGAAGGTTAATCCAGTTTAAGCTAACTTTACACTAGTAGAATTAAAACATTTTTTTTAATTATGGACCTGTAGTTCCAAGGAGGAAAGCAACCAGGTGTCTGTGGAGTGGTGGGAGACCACTGGCTAGGTCACGGGTATATAGGGCATAGGGTTAATCTAGAGCACTTAGCATTCCCACTGTAGTACCCACCTAAGGAGGCCCAATTTTCACCCATCACCACAATCTTAACCACAAAGGCCTTCAGGAACTCAATACTCCACAGGGGACCACTGCCCTGGACCTGTACAGTACCCTACTGGGCCACATGGCATTATATCACAATATTGCACAAGGTCCTGTTATGTAGAGTCCAGGGCCATCCAACAACCTTACAGGCTTTGTGGTTTGGGTACTATTCCTTTGAGAAAAAGCCTCAGGACATGGAACCGGATAACACCAGTCACCTAATCCCATCTAGAACCTTTGAAAATCTAGTTATTTTCATGCAGAGAGCAGTGGAAGCTAATGGCTCCGGCTGAGGAGAGGACCTCATCACTGGATTGAGTTTGGGCTTGGGTAAGTATTAGGGAGGGGATGTGTGGGGGGAGCAGCAGACTAAAAGTTTTTTATCTTCATGCATAGATTGCATGATGGTAAAAAAACCTTCAGCCTTTACAACCATTTTACCTTCTTCTTCCTCCTGGTCAGGAGGCAGTGTTTGTGTATTTTCTGAAGGCTCTGATAATGGAGCAATGGAGTGGCAATTATCATCGCATACCATTAATGGAAAAAGTGACAGGGTCTTTTTTTTTTAAAAACATACACAGTTGTGAACACAGGAAATCTGAGGCACACCATATGATCAGTGTAACATGTCACCTTTTGTCAAGTGCACCATTAACAGGCAGTAAAGATCTATGACTGTCAAGTGTAAAGTTTAACACATTAAGGACAGAAGGATGAATGGATTCCAAGAGGAGGTCATGATGGTCTTCAAATGGAAAAAAGGTTAAGTTCACGATCATGAACAAACGCTGACCAGAGACATCAGAGGGCTTTTAGATGTGTAGGCAAGGTCCATCAGTTTCTATGTCTTTTGGATCTTGCTCCAGGAAGTACTAAGGACTACGTGCATTAAAAGATCTCCAAAGTCTTATTTATGGGAAACATATATCACATATTTCAGTTACATTTGCAGTGTTTGTCAGCTTGAATCGTTTTCTGTGACTAATATCTAATATCCAAGAGCTTCTCTATCCAGAAGAGCAAACTAGGACTCCATAACTGGTAAATTGATTTTTTGGCTCCTTTGTAGTCAGTAGAACATTGTTGATTGTTTTTGTGTGTTCTAGTTTTCACAGGATGTAGGTATAAGTGCTCTTCCCTGCTTTATAGAAAACTGTGGGTTATTCTGAAACACAGGTGTAGAGCAAGGCAAATGGGCAGTACAGTGGAACCTCGGTTTAAGAGTAACTTGGTTTGAGAGCGTTTTGATTTGCGAGCAACTTTTTAAAAAAAAGTCTGACTCGGTTTGCGAGTGTTGACTCGCAAGACGAGCAGAATTCAAGCTAAATAGTCCTGCAGTACCTCATTTTGCCTGAGGTACGGGGGCGCAGGAAATGAGCCAAAGTGTCCTCTGGCCTTTTCGGACGTTTCGTCGCTCTCTGGCGGCCCCCATCTCTGGCCGCATTCGGTACTGCATCCCATTGAAGTCAATGTGGAACTAATTATTTTTGTTTCCATTGACTTCAATGGGAAAACTCGCTTCGATATGTGAGTACTTTGGATTACGAGCATACTCCAGGAATGGATTATGCTCGTAATCCGAGGTTCAACTGTATGAATATTTATACTGTTTCAGCCAATCCCTGGGAGAGATGGGGAAGGGGTATAAATAGTCTGAATTGCAGAGCAGCACTGTCCTTCTGCTAAGGTATTTCACCTGTTCTGGTGGGGGTGACTACCCCTCACCTTAAGCCAGTTCATCGAGGTGCCAGCTAGAACTAGCTGGGGGGCCTATACTCAAATCTGTGTTTGGAGTTATCCTGATCTCTGCTTATGAATCCTGTCAGAAGAGTTACTGTGGTGTGGAAAGTGGAGGGTTGACCTCTCCCTCACTGGAACATGTTCTGCTGGTATTGGAAGGGGGCATTCAGTTACCCAAAGACATTATGAGTACTAATCTGACCTGGGATTCTCCCTTTGTAACTGTGTACTATTGTGATTTCTGGGCACCATAGTTCTTTTGAGAGGTACATACTAACCGTTCCCTTCTAGTTTGTGAAAGGCTGATTGCTAAGCCTGGGCGAAGTAGTTTTTAGCTAATTGGATTGGATGTTGGCGGGTGTAAACAGATACAAGTCCATTTACATCCGCTGCTCCATAGAGAACAATAAAGGGTCCGGATTAGGTCCGTCTGAAAAACTTGAATGGCGGACCTAATCGTTCTGCTCGTGTGAAAGATGCAAAAAATAAGCACTTCCCTGGCAAGCAAGAGTGCCCTTACACAAACATTGCAGAAATCTGAGCATGTAAGGGAAAAAGTTATCTGGAATAGGTTTTAAACTCTCTCTGATCAGAGCTAATTGGGTTGGGGGATTTCTAAGGTGCTATAACAATGAACTTTCCTCATCATCTGAGAAAAAACAAAACTCGTAACCTATGTTTCATTATTTCCTGTGATGACTTCTTTGGTATTTCACTTTTGTACAGCGATTCATATCCCTAGGTAATGCTTACATAGACATTTTTTGTAGTTAATAATAAAACAAAATCAATCCTTAACTATCTTTCATTTCACAGAAAAATGTTTGATAAGTCATCTGTTCTAAATGTCAGTAAAACAGATTGTCCATGCCAATACCACATAAGATTAAAAAACAAAAACAAAAAAACAGGTTTAAAGGAAGTGCCTATAATTAGGCCTCGTACACACGAGGGGATATGTCCGCTGAAAACGGTCCGATGGACCGTTTCAGCAGACATCTCCGCTCGTGTGTATGGGCTAGCGGACAGATTTGTCCACCCGACAGATTTCAAAGCAAGCTTTGAAATCTATCCGGTGGGAATCTGTCCGCCCAACATGTCTGCTGGTTAGTACACTTACCAGCAGACATGTCGTCCCGCACCGCCGCCGCGCCGCCGCCGAATGTATTCGGCGCATGCGCGGAAGTGTTTTACTTCCTGGTGCGGTGACGTGGCGGCGTCAACGTCACCGCCGCGTCACCGCCACGTCACCGCGCCGTCCGGCGGCGGGGAATTTGATCCGATGGTGTGTACACGCCATCGGATCAAACTCCCGATCGGACATATCCGATGGAAATGGTCCGCGGACCGTTTTCATCGGATAAGTCCGATGGTGTGTACGAGGCCTAAGTGTACAAAATCCCAATCCTAAAAGAACATTTCATATGAGGCTGTTCAAATTAAGATACAAATAATGGGCCAGATTCAGGAAAGAGATAAGCCGTCGTATCTCTGCGTCTGAGCCAATCCTATCTATGCGACTGATTCATAGAATCAGTTACGCATAGATTTCCATTAGATCCGACTTGCGTAAGTCTCTTACGCCGTCGTATCCTATTTTCATATTTAGGCTGGACGCTAGGTGGCGTTCCCGCCTAAAATATGCAAATGAGCCTCTGCGCCGATTCCCGAACGTACATTTTTTTACGTCGTTTGCGTTAGCGTAGGTACGGCGTAATGTTACCCCTGCTGTATGAGGCGCAGCCAATGTTAAGTATGGATGGTGTGCCGGTGTATTTTTTCCTGTCGTTTATGTAAAACGTTCGCGAATAGGGCTTTGCGTAAGTGACGTTCACGTCGTTTTCATTGCGTATTGGCGTCGCAATTTGGAGCATGCGCACTGGGATAAATTCACGGCGTAACGTAAATGACATCCGTTACGCCCGCACAAAGATAAGACGGGCTACCTGAATCTAGCCCAATGTGAATAAATCATAAATTTGGTGAACTAATGAAAAATCTAAAAATTCTATACAAATAGAAACAGCTTTTCGTGTGAATGTTAAAAAATGTCCTGCAATTCTTAGATGTTGATTCGCCATAAATCGTGCCTAGAAAAAAAGCAATATCACTCAGTTCCACTAACTATGGAGAATCGCTCATCGTATTACTTTAACCCCCATCTCTAAGAAAGTCAGAAATCACTTATGTATAGTAACCAGTAGCACAGATATATTTTTCTGTAGCCCAGCTTCCATTGGCTGCATTTGTTTTTATTAGCCAAAAATACATTTTTAAAGAGGAACTTTTGAAAAAGTAAAAGGAAACAGCGTCATGTACTGTTGTTGCTGACTTTTTAAAAACACTTCTTACCAGGCCAAAAAGTTCAGTGCTGTCGTCCGAGGACCCAAAGTCTTTACAGCTCATTGGTTTCCTGAACAGACTGAGAGCAGCCGCTGTGTCCCAATAGACATAAATGGGACCAATTGCACGTGGATGCATGTAACATCTTTGCATTCCCATGCAGGTAAACACGGCCCTTGCATGGAGTAAACATTGATATGACCTGTGTGAATGAGGCATAACTGTGGAAAATAAAAAGCTTTGGCATCCTTTTGTTAAAACTGCAACTCCTTGGAAACCTTTTTTCAGTTGGATACAGCAATAAAGGGTTTGATCCCTTTATAAGCTTGTATTGCTCTGTGATAGCTGGGTGTGCCTCATTTGGAGGGGAGTTCTCTCACTTCCTAAGTGACTATGGTCACCAGGACAGAAAGTAATGCCCCGTACACACGAGAGGTTTTCCTGTCAAGAAAAAAAACAATGATTTTCCCAATAGAATTCCGCTCAAGCTCGTCTTGCGTATTAACAGTCACACCAAATTCCGAGAGTAAAAAACGCGGTGACGTACAACACTACAACGAGCCGAGAAAAATGAAGTTCAATGCTTCTGAGCATACAAGCATACGTCGACTTGATTCTGAGCATGCATGTTTTTTTGCACGTTGAAATTGCATACAGACAAACGGTTTTCCAAAAAGGATTTTTCCTGACGGGGAAAAACAGATCCCGCTCCCTTTTTTTCCCGGCAGTTTTCCTGTTGGAAAAAGTCAGATGAAGCATACACACGGTCGGGATTCCTGGCCAAAAGCTCTCATCTGACTTTTTCCGACGGGAAAACCGGTCATGTCGAAAACTTCCTAACTGGCGCACCAACAGTATTTTATTAAGAAGTTGAAAAGTTACAACCACTATCAGGTTTTCTTGCTCTGTGCTGCCACCCTCACTTTATATTCAAGGTACCGTAGACACCAATTCAGGAAGTGAGGCAAGTTTTCCTCAGATGACAATAAAAAAACTGACATTCTAAAGCTGGCCATAGACTGATCGAAATTTGGCATGTTCAGCAAGGATCCTATTTTAATCAGCATGTGGTTGCTTTTGCTTTAAAGAAGTCAATCATTTGAAGATTTTGATCAGTGTACTGTATTATGACAGCGGCAGGTCCAGGCTGGGGGGTATGAGGGTTGAAAAGAGGGTTCCTCTATGAACCTCGCTTGTTGATGAAAAAAAACTGTTATGCCACATACGCGAATCAGAAATTCTGATTCTGAAAACCGTGCATTTTTTTCCAACTGAATTTTGGCTAAAACGTGTCTTGCATACACACGGTCACATAAATCTTGTCGGAAATTCCGAACGTCAAAAAGGAAGTTCAATGATTCCAAGCATGCATAGGATTTTTGTGCGTCGGAATTGCATACAGAACATCGGAATTTTTTGCTGTCGGAAAAATTGAGAAGCAGCTATCAAATTTTTCTGGTCGGATATTCCGACAGCAAATGTCGGATGGGGCCTACACACAGTTGGAAAATCTTGGCATGTTGGGCACCCCTGCTCTAAAGGAACACTCATTGCAAAATTAACACATTTCTGTTCACAGGAGAAGATAATGATTTTTTACATTTAGGTTTAGCTAGACTTTAAAGTGACACTAAACAATATCCTTGATTGCACTTTACACTCTTCTGTCTGTGCCCAGTAGGTCAAATATGAAAACAATATAAAATGTTTTATATTCATTAGATAAGGTTGCTCTACTATATCTGTGTAACTAGTTTACTATTTAGAAGGAAATAACTGCTTAGCTTGGTTTGGTTTTTAGAGCATATAAGTTTCTTGGTTATACAGATTCAGTTGTCGTGAGCATGATTTGAGGTTTTGATAAACCAAGAGCATAAATTAATAATTTTGTTCCAGGAAACTGTGGTGAAAATACTGCTTTTTGTTTATTAAATAAATGTAATTTATTTTTATGGTTTAGATAAGGTTTATGCCAGTATGGCATAAAAAAAAAGGTTAAGAGAGGTTGTTAGAGGGGAAAACCACGGAGAGGGAGGAGTCGAGTAATGGCGCGGTCTGTCCGCCGGAGCTGCTAGATGGGAGCTCTCATTCCCAAGCCCAGTCCTGCTCCAGGGAATGAGTAGCCGCGATCCCTCTCCCTCCCCGCATCGGACCCCCCCCTGTGCTTCGCATTGATCCTTCCCTCCCCCCGGCAGATCTCGGGGATCCGGACCTGGCCGGCCGACCACGGAGGGTGCTCTGATAGGCTCATTAGCTTACCTACACGGACGAGGTGACTGGTCGGCTGGCTCGGATTCTGCGGCATGGCCTGGAGTGGAGATGCTGTCCGTGGACGGTATGTAGAGAGGGTTACACCGGAGGAGCGAGACACTGGGACACGGTCAGAAGCCATAGGTACGGGGAGAGTGTACGGGGGTAGGCAAGGAGAGCTGCGAGTTCCAAAAAAAGGACCGCAGACCTACGCACGGAGCGGTGGTAAGAAGTCGGTATAGCAGTATACCAGCAATAGTAAACCCGCACGAGCCGAACATGAAGAGGTGCCTGTGTCGCTCACTCCTTGCATTCCTTACACATACTGGTAAATATTAGCACAGCTCAGCCCCGCTCCAGCTCGCCAGTCTCAATTCTCTCCCCTAGAGGCACCGAAGTGGTGAGTACATCATACCTCATAAATTTAGAGGCACAGACTGTTGGGACACCAGGTATATGTACCGAAGAAATTTAAAATATAGAAAATCAGTTACACTATTTTTGGATGAGCTTCTTGTGACATCTCCCATTTGCATTTTTCTGAAACGGTATTGATATCCTGATTCTGTTTGGGGAATTCCGGTGGCTCTCTGATTTATTTTACCATACCTCTGAGTTGTCTGTAAATAGAACTATTCACAAACAACACACTGGAAAGTAAGTGCCTATCGCAGAAACAAATTAGAACTTTCTCTCTGTATTTGTCTTGCCAAGCAAACATCAGTAATGGACATAAAGTACTAACAGACAGCAAACATACATTTTAAGAGAAAGAAAGAGGAAAGAACCTAGCTATACACTTCACGGTTTAGCCGACCTTCAGAAATGAAATTGTGCAACGGTGAATAGTGAAAACTTGAACTATGATTTGATTGTGGCTATCACAACTAGACACTCTATGTTAGAGTAGGGGGAATGACTCTACTAACACGGAAAACCAGGCCTATATGAAGGGCACATACAGTTTTTTGCCGGGACTGTTTTCGTGAGCCATCTGCGGTCCTGCCTTGTACTGAAGCTCCGGGGTCGCCTGGGTCTCTTTCTCCTTTTTTTTGTACTATCCCTCCTTACTCAAAGAACTCAGAAGATAAAACCCTCCAGCATTCCTTATTAGGGCCAGTGCAAGGTCCAGGGCATAGGTTGGGTTATTGGGTAAATTAGCAGAGCAAAGGTTGGTGAGCCATTCTGGCTAAGGAAGGGGCAAGGGTGGAAAGGGAGTGGAAGGTAAAAGGTAGGGAAGGGAGGAAGAAATGGAAGGGAGGAAGAAAATAAAAAGATGAGCATAAGGGGAAGAGGAGCGAGAGGAGGGGCAATTTCAAAATCCCCCCGTTTAAGTCAAAGCCCGGGCCCGATGACTAAATTTGTGTCCTATGGGGGAAACGGGGACAAACAGGCAGTGAAAAAACAGCAAGGCGGTAAAAGTATCCAGACAGAAAAAGTCAAGAAATAAGATAAGAAAAAACCCGCTGCTAAAATTCTTGCAGAACATGATACATTGTGGGAGTCTAGAATAGACCAGGAGGTAGAAATGGATTTTGAACATAGAATCGGGGAGGAACAGCAAGATAGGACACTATTACCAACAAAAAGAAATAGAAGGTATGTTTGCTGCCTTAGAAAAATCACTCAAATCACAAATGGAAAGAATGGAGAGAAACATGGGACACACGTAGGAAAGGGTTGAAGTAAAGAAGGGGGAGGTGCGAGGGAGGGAGGGATAGGTAGGGGATCAGGATCTGTATATTTCATAACAGACAAAAATCTGTCGGAAAAAAGAAAAAGGGAATGATATGTCTAATGTAAATTTTATTACATATAACGTGAGAGGCCTCAGTTCCCCAGAAGAAAGGCACATGGTATTAAAAGAGATTAAAAAGTACTCTGCAGAAATAGTCTTCTTACAGGAGACACACATAGCACTAGATTCTAATGTGAGACTCTATTCTCGGGCAATCCCAACCTGGTACTATGGAGATTCTCCACAGAAAAGAGCAAAGGGGGTCGCCATAGGAGTAGGGAAGAATATGTGCTTTAAGGTAGAAGAAAGGAAAGTAGACCCAGAGGGTCGCTATTTGTTCTTAAGAGGGGCCCTTCAAGGGAAAAAATATACGCTTGCAAATATATATTGCCCTAATAGACACCCCCAAAAATAGTTCTAATGGACTTTAAACAAGGTCATATAATACTAGCAGGAGATTTTAATTTCTCAATGGAACACCACCTTGATAGTACGTCTGCTGCACAGATGCGAGATACCAAACAACTTTGATTACTTAAAAAAAAATGTTCAACCAGCAATTAATAGATCCATGGAGAATTACATATCCAAATAAAAAAAGACTACACATATCACTCATCAGTGCACGGTATGTACTCAAGACTGGATTATATGATGGTAGATCATGGGGTATTGGAATATGTAATTCAACCTTCAATAGGTATAATATCAATTTCAGACCATGCTCCGGTAATAGTCAAAATACGGTTCAATGAGATAGAGCAGAGAAAAGGGACGTGGAATCTAAACAAAGAACTTTTAGATGATATAGAAGTAAGTAAGACAGTAAAAAAAGAGATTGAGCAATACTTCATGACAAATAACACACCGGATGTCAGTACCGCAACAATATGGGAAGCTCACAAGGCGTATATTAGGGGTAAGTTAATATCCATATGGGCGGGGAAAAAGAAGACAAGAGAAGCAAATATGAAAAAAAATAACAAGAGAGTTACAGGAATTGGAGCAAAAACAAAGGGGGAGGGGGGGTGGCTGTTAGGAGTGGGGGGAAATAAATGGAAGAGGCAGCGGAACATTTGAGTTATAATCTGTTATGATGTGCTAACTACTAGATTTGGCTGTTCAATAACGAAAAAATCTTTAAGAAAGAAAGAATATTAAAGCCCACAGAAGGGAAAAAAGCTAAAGAGGGTAAAACCACTAATGATGCGAAGCCTTAGAAGAGACGTAATGGGCAAATTAACCGTGAGCAAGTCTCGTTGTCTTGTGTGGTGGAGTCTGAAGTGAAAAAAAAAGAGAAATAAAAATAAAGACAAAAAATAAAATAAAAATAAAGGTTAAAGCCCAAACTTTGGTATCCCTTGCACTGGGGTCCACATTGTAAGGTTAATTTCTCATTTAGATTTTGAGGACTTGTTGAAGAAGATCTACTTACCCAGTCCTCCACACTGCTAGACCGGTCCCCACAGTGTCTTCTCCCCACAGCTGTCTAAGTTCCCAACATGGTCCCTAGATATGATCCACTGCTGGAGCGTGGGGAGCACCTTCTGCTGGAGAAGGGGCGGATCAGGTATATAAAAGGTTTTTTTCTCTCTCCCCTAGACTACATGAGCATTTAACCTTTGTGGTGCAGGTATAGCCTCACTGCAAGGGATAATCTTCAAGTTTTCTATAGTTGGGCTTTAAAGGGGTTGTAAACCCTCGTGTTCTTTCACCTTAATGCATTCTATGCTTTAATGTGAAAACACTTCTGACACTGACCAGCCCCCCCCCCCCCGTTTTACTCACCTGAGCCCATTCGTTCCCATGGCACTCTACCTCTCTGGCCATTGTCTCAGCTCTTGATTGGATAGATTGAGAGCAGTGTAGCCTTTTGCCCCACTGCTGTCAATCAAATACAATGACACGGGTGCCAGGGGGCAGTGCCAAGTCCAGCATTCGGTTTCTATGGACACAAAAGCCCGCACGGTAACCCCTAGGGAGAGCACTTCCCCCAGGGGGGGGTTTATGATGTGGGGAGGAGCTGATAGTACTGCCGTGGGACCCCAGAAAAGGTGGATCGGGGACCACTCTGTGTAAAAAAACTTAAGTTTACAACCCCTTTAAGTGTATTCTGCCGCCCTGTATATACAGCAACTAAAACTAGAATTTGGGACTTTATTAAATCAAATAGGCATTTTTATTTAGAGAACAATAGATATGCATAAGAAACACTTAGAATTGGGGACTGACGTGAAGCCCAAACAGTTAAAATTTGTAGCTGTACATGTAGCAGTTAATTTGCTAAAGTAACACTTTTCTGCTGAGTATGCAATTGTCTGGCTTTTTGCATCCTTGTCAGTAGAAAAAAATATGACAAAAATGATGTACCTGTAAAAGAACTGCTGAACAGCGCTCCATTCAAGTGAAATCCCTGGACCGGATTTTCTCATCCATGGCTCCTCCAGAGGTTGCTATGGGTACCTTGGCCAATGAGCTACTTCTTCCTCTCAGATGAGTAACCACTGACCAATAATCTTTTTGGGTATATTTTCTCAAAGAACATAAAGGTAAGGTGCATCCTACCCAGTGACCATCACATTAATGTACTATGAGCTAGAGATATAGTAATTGTTTAGCAAAGAATCCCTGGAAGTTTTTTCATGGAGTTCTTCCATGCTAAAGCCTAAGTGCAACCAAAATTAAAAGCACAAAAATCAGCACAAGGGACATAACGTACAGTCCAGAGGCATAACTGGAACCTTCAGGGCCCGGTGCAAGAAACCATGAAAGGCCCCCACCAGGGTTGTTGCTGGGTCTACAAAAGATCTCGGGCTATAGCCCATAGCAGCAAAGTAAAAAAAGTCATACATTCCAGAGAGTCTCCTCCTTCATCAGGGTCCTCAGAAAGTCTCCCCCTACAACAGAGAGTCTCCCCCTACATTAGGGTCCCCAGAGAGCCTCCCCTTACACCAGGGTCCCCAGAGAGCCCCCCTTACACCAGGGTCCCCAGAGAGCCCCTCCTTACATCAGGGTCCCCAGAGAGCCTCCCAATTTACATCAGGATTACCAGAGAGCCCTCCTTACATTAGTGTCCCCAAAGAGACTTCCCTTTAACATTAGTGTCCACAGAGAGCCCATTCTTACATCAGGGTCCCCAGAGAGCCCCTTCTTACATCAGAGTCCCCAGAGAGCCTCCCTCTTACATTAGTGTTCCCAGAGGGCCCCCTCTTACATCAGTGTCCCCAGAGGGCCTTCCCTCTTACATTAGTGTCCCCAGAGAGCCCCCCTATCAGGGTCCCCAGAGAATGTAAACAGAGGAGAGGGGAGGGGCCTCTGACCCGGTCATCAGCAACAGTGTACAAGCAGAGTGAAAGTGAAACTGATACCTGCCCGGTTCAGAGGCTCCTCCTCTCTCCTCTCCACTGTATACACTGACACTCAAAAGAGTTCTACAAGCCCCAGGGAGCTTGTAAATGTGGGACATTCATTATAGCAAAAAGTAAAACATATTGTTTTTTTTTTAATTATCTGCCTTAAAAACCGTAGAGGTGATCAAATACCACCACAAGCTCTATTTGTGGGAAACAAAAGAATGTCAATTTGTTTGGGGTACAGCGTTGCAGAACCGCGCAATTGTCAGTGAAAGCAACACAGTGACTAGAAGGCTAGGACAAATAGAGAGGGTGAATCTCCCTAATGGGGACACAGACAGCAATTAATCCTGACAGGTTTCTAATTCCTCTCTACTCTATCAAAAACTCTATCTCTATAAAAAAGATTTGTCTTTAGTTTACTTAAATGTAACTATACTTTAAAAATGCTTAACTGATTTAGCTTGATTACTGTAAACTATCTAAAGGTTAGCTGTAATGTACCAGGCATTGATGGTAGGTGGTCTTGATGTTTACAAGTGTATTTTACATGTGAATGCAGCTTCCTATTTCAATGAACTCAAACAAGTCTGATGTTTCCTCTTCTCACACTAAAATGTGTTTGCTGAAGAAGTAAGCAGAATTCTTTACTGACACCTGGGATACCCTTAAACAAAAACTTTTGGCAGGACTGATGTCATTCAGCCAAAACCACCCAGGGACCTTTTACTAATAATTATGTCATGTATGTAAAAAAGGAAGCAGCTGTGGGGGAAGCCCGGGCCAGGAGCTTAGTGGTTAGCACGTCTGCCTTGCAGCCCTGGGTCTCTGAATCTTGTTTACGACACTATCTGCATGGAGTTTGCCTGTTTCTCCTGTGTTTTCCTGGATTTTCTACCACAATTCAAACATATGGCAGGTAAATTGGCCCTACTATGTGAGATAGTAGGGTTAGATTGTAATCTCAGATTAGGCACTAATGTGAATGTACATTATATAAAGCAAATTGTTGGCATTAAATAAATAGCTGTAATACAAAAAATTGTATCTAATCTATTTCAGATCACATTGTAACTAAATTGTAATCACAAAGTATAACTATAGAAGCTTAGGTCACTATTTACCACCAGCATTAGGGGCCCTGTAGACCACATGACCTCTGTCAATACCCAAAGGCCACGATTGTAAATTCTGACAACAAAACTGTGGATTTTTTCCGACGGAATGTTGGCTCAAACTTGTGTTGCATACACATGGTTACACAAATGTTGTCTGAAATTCCGAACGTCAAGAACGTGGTGACGTACAACACTACAACGAGCTGAGAAAAATTTAGTTCAACGATTCCGAGCATTCGTAAGATTTTTGTGTGCCAGAATTGCATACAGAGGATCGGAATTTGCGACAAGAACTTTTGTTGTCGGAAAATTTGAGAACCAGCTCTCAAATTTTTGTCGGGAATTCCGACAGCAAATGTGCGATGGAGGCTACACATGGTCGGAATTTCTGAAAAAAGCTCACATCGAACATTTGTTGTCGGAATTTCCGATCGTGTATACGCAGCATTAGGGTGCTTATTGAATGTCTGGCCCCTGACTGGACTGTGGTTCGTACAACAAGTAAATTTTGCGCAAAAATCAAAGAAAAATATATATATATCCCAACAGCGTGATATAAACCAGGGTCCAATAAAAGGTCCAAGTAAAAATTATTATTAAAAATAAAATAAAAATAAAAATAAAAACAGTTCAGGCTGTTTAGAATAAATTGTAATTAAGTTGATGGAGATATACACTCAGGGCTGCCATCAGTGGGGAACAGAAACCAAGTTCCAAATCTAGAAGGGCAAACAAGGAGAGAGGCGCCTCTGGGTGTAGTATGTTAAACAAATTTAATCACAAAGCCAAAGATAAGAAAACCACTCACATTTTGGTGGTGATATACAGGCATATCAAAGTTTCTCCAGAAGGGAGGGGTGGCTGTCATCTGGTGCGCTCGTTCATCCACTTTGTGTCCACTGGTGTAGCGCTGTGTGGTGAGGAGTCAGTCCTGTTTCCCTTGATGTTATGAGTGGGTGCAATGGATGAGACAGTCCTCAAAGAGCACAGCGCCGTGGAGCAGGAGCAGCGGGCGATGGATGGTGACGTCACCAGGCAAGCGACGCGTTTCCGAATGCTAAGGCAGAGAATGACACGACTGACGCATTCCTTTCTCAAGCTGATCATCAGCTTGAGAAAGGAATGCGGCAGTCGTGTCATTCTCTGCCTTAGCATTCGGAAACGCGTCGCTTGCCTGGTGACGTCACCATCCATCGCCCGCTGCTCCTGCTGCACGGCGCTGTGCTCTTTGAGGACTGTCTCATCCATTGCACCCACTCATAACATCAAGGGAAACAGGACTGACTCCTCACCACACAGCGCTACACCAGTGGACACAAAGTGGATGAACGAGCGCACCAGATGACAGCCACCCCTCCCTTCTGGAGAAACTTTGATATGCCTGTATATCACCACCAAAATGTGAGTGGTTTTCTTATCTTTGGCTTTGTGATTAAATTTGTTTAACATACTACACCCAGAGGCGCCTCTCTCCTTGTTTGCCCTTCTGGACTGTGGTTCCACTTGCTGCATCACTATTGTGTGTTGTAGTAAAGTGGATGAAAAGTGGGGCAACAGTACCTGGCAGGGAACCAGACATTCAACACACACTCCGAAGTGTCTCAGATGCTGAAGTTTTTTGGCCAGTACAGCTCTTCAAGAGAGCAGATATCAGAAGCATGGGCAGTGAGAAAAGAAAATATTATTGCCATTTGCTTGGCTGTCTCTGCTTTTAACACTTTCTGAGTCCATGACCTTGATCAAGTATGCACCAACTAAAATCACAAAACCTGAATCATATACTTGTTTCAGATCTGTGAAACAATTGCATTAATCTGAGCCTTTGGAAACACTCTGTGATCTTCTCTCCTTGTTCCTGGGATGCAGTGCTCAGCTCAGGCATGAATTGCCAATCGCCTGACTTCTATAGTATTTTACCCATGCTTGTTGAGTCTGTCTGTGCCATTTCCCTGTGTAAGCCTGGTCCTTTTTATCTGTCCTGCCTCTCCTGGGTGGAGATGTGTTTCGAGGATACTTTCCGTTCACCAACTTTACTGGCGCTACTAAACAAAATGGGCCAGATTCAGGAATAAGATAAGACGGCTTATCTCCAGATAAGCCGTCTTATCTCTGCGTCTGAGCCCTCCTATCTATGGACTGATTCATAGAATCAGTAACGCATAGATTTCCATTGGATCCAACTGGCGTAAGTCTCTTACGCCGTTGTATCTTATTTTCATATTTTAGGCTGGACGCTAGGTGGCGTTCCTGTCTAAAATATGCAAATGAGCCTATACGCCGATTCCCGAACGTGCGCCCGGCCGGCGTATCTGTTTACGTCGTTTTACGTAAGGCTTATGCCTGGCCTAAATCTATCCCTGCTATATGAGGCGCAGGCAATGCTATATATGGACATCGGGACAGACGTTGTTTACGTCGTTTGCGTAAGTCGATATAGAATGGGGCTGGCCGTACGTTACGTTCACGTCGCTTTCTTTGACAATTTGCGACGTGATTTGGAGCATGCGCACTTGAAAACTTTCACGGCCGGCGCATGCGCAGTACGTTCGGCACGGGATCACGCTTCATTTAAATTACGACGGGCCATTTACGCTACGCTGGCACAACTTTACAGGCAAGTGCTTTGTGAATAAAACACTTGCCTGTAAAAGTTGCGGCGGCGTAGTGTAAACAGCATACGCTACGTCTGCATAGAAATAGGCGATTCTACCTGAATCTAGCCCAATGTGTTTTTATTGCTGTCATCATTGCTGAAAATTACACCTATCTTACTGTTTTGTCTGACACCATCAAATAGAGGGGAAGTGAAAAGAAATGCATTAAAACAGGAAAGGGACTGTGGTTACCACATTGCTATTCCTGTATAATATTATCATATAATATCTGCTGAAGCATTTTTTGGGTTAGTCATTTTGGCTGATCATTAAAAATGTATATGCACTATAAAGAGATTTTAGGCAGATGTGAAAAAATACGAAGACGATAAACCTATATCAAATCAATATTTGCCTAGGTTTTCGTGCATAGTTGAGTCGTCTTGTTTCCATGTCCTATGCACAAAAACATAGGGACTGGAGTGAAATAAAATGGCAGCAGGTGCTCTGGACTGACGAGTCGAAATTAGAAATATTTGGCTGTAGCAGGAGGCAGTTTGTTGGTGAAGGGCTGAAGAGTCATACAATGAGTGTCTTCAGGCAACAGTGAAGCATGGTGGAGGTTTCTGGCAAGTTTGGGGTTGCCTTTCTGTTAATGGAGTTGGAGATTTGGTCAGGATCAATGATTTCCTCGGTTCTGAGAAATATAGGCAGATAGTTATCCATCATGCCATACCATCAGGAAGGCTTGTGATTGGCTGCATGTTTGGGGTAGTTGTCGTGCTGCAGAATAGATTTGGGGCCAATGTCATTAAGAACTATTTTCAGTGTAAAGAAGAACAAGGAGTCCTGAAAGTGATGGTTTGGCTCCCACAAAGCTCTGATCAACATTTCTGAGTCTGTCTGGGATTACATGAAGAGACAGCCTACATCCACAGAAGAACTGTGGTTATTTCTCCAAAATGTTTGGAACAACCTACCTTCCACGTTCCTTCAAAAACTGTGTTAACATAGAATTGAAGAGTTGATGCTGTTTTGAAGGCAAAGGATGGGCACAGCAAATATTGATTTGGATTTCTCTTCTGCTCATTTACTTTCTATTTTGTTAATTCATAAAAATAAACTATAACCATTACTTCTATTTCTGAAAGTTTTCCTAATTTACTGTACATGTGTGTATACAGTATATATTGCAGCCATAGCAAGCAATGTGAATGCTGTAGAGTCCACAAGCAGATGTTCAGGCAGTACTGTAAACACAATGAGAATCAATAGAATTTGGAAAATCATTTTTTATAACAGAAATACATATACAATCCAGACATGCAAATGAGATCTGGTGTAAAAATCTCAGAGACAGACTTTGTTCTAAATTTCATCTGTCAGATCAACAAAAGTTACCAACTGCAGTATGAACATCTACCTAAGCTATCCATACTAATATTTCCAGGCAGATAGATGTTCACACTGTAGTTGCTAGTAAAGACTATTGATCTGACAAATCAAGGGCCCGTGTTGATGGGATTTTGTTTGCGTCAGATAGGTTTGCATACCCATTCGAGTTTAGTAAGGGAACAAGCAATGATCTTGGTATGGGGTTCCATCCCTTGTAGATACACTTCTGGACCAAACGTTAAAAGAATATATTTGTCTTGTAAACGGAAAAATTACACTTCAATCTAACAGCTTATGGACCAGCCGCCACAGTTTTACTGCAGTATGTTGGCTCCCCTGGGCAAAGCAACCTTACGTTGCTTCGCCTTTTGGCCACTAGGGGGGCGCGCGCCACCGGAGATGATGCGAGTGCCCCGCGCCCGCGATCACTCTTGATAGAGCAAGAACCAGGATCTGTGTGTGTAAACACACAGATCCCGGTTCTCAGGGGAGAGGAGACTGATCGTGTGTTCATACAATGTAGGAACGGCGATCTCTCTCTCCTCCTAGTAAGTACCACCCCCCCATAGTTAGAACACACACTAGGGAATACATTTAAACCCTTGATCGCCACCTAGTGTTAACCCCTTCCCTGCCAGTGACATTTATACAGTAGTCCGTGCATTTTTATAGCACTAATCGCTGTATAATTGTCAATAAAAATTGCTGATCACCACCATTACTAGGAAAAAAAAAATAATAAAGAAAAAAATGCCTTAAATCTATCCCCTATTTTGTAGATGCTATAACTTTTGTGCAAATTGCGCTTATTGCGATTTTTTTTTACCAAAAATATGTAAAAGAATACATATCGACCTAAACTGAGATTTAAAAAAAAAAAAAATGTAATTGGGTATATTTATTATAGAAAAAGGTAAAAGATATTGTTTCTTTCGAAATTGACGCTCTTCTTTTGTTTATAGCGCAAAAAATAAGGTAATCAAATACCACCAAAAGAAAGCTCTATGCGTGGGAAAAAAAGGACGTCAATTTTGTTTGGTTACAGCATCGCACGACCACACAATTGTCAGTTAAAGCGTCGCAGTGCCGAATCGCAACAAATGGCCTGGTCATTGAGCAGCCAAATCTTCCGGGGCTGAAGTGGTTAAAGTACACTTGTCTCCTCAATTAACTTGAATAGTAACCCACCTCTACTTAGTAGGAATGTTCTGTTTGACTTTTAGCATTCATGACCAGCTTTAACAGGATTCAATGAAAATCATGACCATTTGAAAGTAGTTATTTGCACATGGTTAGACATTCCTCTGCCTATCTCAAATAGTCACTCAGGCTTTGAAAGCTACACCATAGGAGGCACATGGGAGTCAATACATTCACCCTATACAGAGAAAGAATGTGCATTTCAGACTAGAAAACAGGTCTGAAAAGCATCTACAGTACTATGCAAAGGGAGGAGAGAACTGTCTGTAGCTTTCATTCAGGTGACACGTTTGTTGTAAAAGAAAGCTTGTCTGTTGTCCTTGAAGACTAAAGCCTCGTACACACGATCAGATTTCCATCAGACAAATCCATGCAATTTTGTGTGTAAGGCGTTGGCCGTGAACTCGGTAGGCTTAACTTTTTCAGCCAACATACACAAAACTACGTGATTTTTCAGCTCTTTAGTGCCACCCTTTGGGCAACTTCTGCTAATGTTGTGCTATGGTTAGCATTGGTACGGAGAATGCGTGTTTGTACTTTGTACGATGGACTTGTATACACATGATCGGATAATCAGACAAGACACATTTGTTGTCGGAACATTTGAACGCATGCTATAAAACATTTGTTGTCGAAGTGTACAAACAGTCTAATTTTCCGACAAAACCCTGCCATCACACATTTGTTGTCGGAAAATCTAATCGTGTGTACGAGGCTTTAGGCCTCAGGCACACTGGACGTTAAAATAACGTTATAAAAACACCAGTAGCTTTTCAGTGAGTTTTTCAACTATTTTGCTATAGCGTTTTTTTTTTCCAATAGATCAAAAAACTTTAAAAAAAATCTGGTGAGCAATGTTTTTGAGGGTTTATCAGCGTTTGAGCGTTTTTACAGCTGAAAAACGTCTCTCAGAACCCTCTAGTTTTTTTTTTTACTGCTCAAAAACTCACTTCCCAAAACTGCTGATATCAGCCTATGTGTGCATGGACACATAGGATAACATGATGGAGAGTTTAAAGTGGTTGTAAACTCTTATGCCCTGTACACACGATCGGTTCGTCTCATGAAAACGAACCGATAGATTTTTTCATCAGATATCCGATGAAGCCGTCTTTCATCAGTCTTGCCTACACACCATCAGTTAAAAAACAGATTGTGTCCAACACGGTGATGTAAAACACTACGACGTGCTGAGAAAAATTAAGTTCAATGCTTCCGAGCATGCGACGACTTGATTCTGAGCATGCGTGGATTTTTGACCGATGGATTTCCCCACAGACGATCGTTTTTTTTCTATCGGTTTTTTAACCATACGAAAAATTGAAAACAGGTTCTATTTTTTTTCACCGATGGGAAAAAAACTGATGAGATTGACACACGATCGGTTCGTCCGATGAAAACGGTCCATTTTCATCAGACGAACAGATCGTGTGTACAGGGCATTACAGATCACTTTTACCTACAGGTAAGCCTATATTACAGGTAAGCCATCACAAATTTTGGGGCCCTTACACAGCTTTAGGCAGGCCCCCCCAGGAGTAGAGAACCGCAAGTTGCTAAAGGTGGAGGGGTCAGACAAAAAAAAAACACAGGAGGGGGCGGGCCCCTTCCATGAGTTTCTAAAGCTTGGGGGTGGGGCGCACCTTAGAAACGGCATTGACTGGCGGCTCCCGTAAATCACAGTGCCGGAGCCACGATAACCGAAAGTCACTCCAGGAGAGATGGCGGCGACAGAGGAGGGGAACGAGGACCGCTGTGGTGGCTTTGATCTCAGGTAAGTAATTCATAATGAGCTAGTATGCTATGCATACTAGCTCATTATGCCTTTGTCTTGCAGGGTGTTTTTTTTTGGCAGAGGGTTTACTTCCTCTTTAATGACTGTAAAAAAAACGTCTACAGCCAAAAACAGCTGTTGTAAAAACGTCCAGTGTGCATAAGCCCCAAAAGTCTTTTAATGGTCCCTCCTGTTGTTGGTCAAGGAGCATACATATTTATTTAAATTGTCCTGAGATTTAGAAACACGAAGACAAGAGTGGAGAAGAAATATCAGACAATGAAAAGCAGATTACTATGCCTTCCTTCTAAAAAAAGGTGCTGTATCACCTACCGTAATTATAAGTTCATCTAAATGAGTGAGAAACTTATATAGCGCAGCACATGCCTCAGGGCGCTTAGTATCTATTCCTTAGTGTATTTTTGCCTTCAGAATAGATGGGTTTTGAGTTTATTCCTGAAGGCCTGGTGATTCACCTTCATTCGGATGCTGGTTGGTAGAGCGTTCCACAGTCTAGGTCCTTGGACTGCAAATCTTCGTTCTCCTTTGGACTTATATCTGGCCTTGGGTATCTGGAGTAGTTTTTGGTTGGTGGATCGGAGAACGTGATGGGGGTTGTGGCATTTTAATTTATCGCATAAATATTGTGGGGCACTTCCTTGAACACATTTATGCATCAGACAAAGTGCCTTAAATGTAATTCGGTCTTTTACTGGCAACCAGTGAAGGGATCTCAGGGAGGGCGAGATTGATTCCCAGGGCTTTTTCCCAGTCACAAGTCGTGCCGCCGTATTTTGAACGACTTGTAGAAGAGCGATTTGGTACTTTGGGAGTCCGAGGTAGAGGGCGTTTGCACAGTCGAGTCTGGAGTTGATTATCGTTCCCAGCTCGACTGCAGTGTTTTCTTTTGGGATAAAGGGAATAAGTCTACATAGCAGGTGCAGCAGATGGTGGGATCCGCTGACTACTGAACTTCTTTGTGCATCCATTGTCATGTGGGTGTCAAAAGTGACTGAGACTTTTGACTTTGGTGCTAGGGATGATGGTTTGTCCCAGAATGGGCGGGGTGTCCAAATTGTTGCGGGAAGTCTCTTTCGGTTGGCGTGGAGCAGAAGAAGTTCTGTTTTTGAGCCATTGAGTTTAAGGTAACTCTTCGTCATCCAATTTTCTATCAAAGTAAGGCATTTCTCTAGTCCGAGATAATGGTCCTTTTTGTTGCTGATTCGAAAGTAGAGTTGGGTATCATCCGCTTAGGAGTGGTAGAGTAACTTCTGGTTACTGATGATTTCAAAAAGGGGGCGGAGATAGATATTGAATAGTACGGGCGACAAGGGGGATCCCTGCGTTTTTCAGAACTGAAAGGACCTAGTTTCACTATTTGAGATCAGTTTTCCAAGAAGGAGAACCAGGGTAAATCCAAGTCTGCCACTCTAGCTACTTCAGCTAGGCAAGTCAGCAATAATTTGTGGTCTACAGTATCAAATGCTGCGCTTAGGTCCAACAGTACCAGAAGACAAGATTCTCCTTCGTCTGCTGCTTCAAGAGCGTCATCCCATCTGTTCCGTGACCAGGGCGGAAACCTGATTTGTGGGTGTCTAAATGATGTTGTAGCTGTTGTACAACTGCTTTCTCCATTACCTTGGAGAAGCTGTTTAGGCCTGTTATGGGTCGACGATGGTTTGGGTCTTTGGGGTCAAGGGTGTTTTTTTTTAGAATTGGTTTGATTATGCCTTGTTTCAGTAAGGTCGGTACCATGCCTTCCTTGAATGATTGGTTTATGAGATGCGTGATAGCTGGTGCCACAATATCTGCACTTACAATTTTCTTAGTCCATCGGCAAAATCTCACAAATACCTGTTGAGCCTGCCAATGAAATCCACCTAATGCAACCTCCTATGTGGCAAGGAAGTTGCAGTGCTCCAGGATTCAGGGCAAAGTTGACATTCTTATGTAGGCTGCGCCTACTGCACTGCAGTGTGATGAAAACATTTTTCTTACAGCGCTGTTCCGGAGTCTGGGAGGGGGAATGTGAGAGACACCAATAAAGGAGGATTTAGCATAGAAGGTAAATCAAGTTTCTGGTTTATTTTATAAGTCTTGTGCAGCACATAGTAATGGAAATTAGTACTTGTTTAGACTGTCATATAGGAACATTTGGTTGTACTTTATTAGATTATGATAAAAAAAACAATTGTAAAATGTATGGCTGTATACAGATAAAAGGCACATGATCAGCTGGTGATAAACCCTTGTATGCTGGTGAGAAAAAACAAACACAAGCCACAAAATATCCAATATGTGATCCATAATGAGGCCACTAGGATTTTACTATAATAGTACACTTACAATTGGAAAGAGCAGACAACCGAAGGCAAAAGGCTGGCCTTCCAAAACTGTTCTGATCCTCATTCATAAACAATATAGGAGTATTGGACAGTAAATCACTTTAAAAACATTTACATTTTTATATCAAATCACAATTTATAATAGTTATGTTTTCATTAAAAAATATTAATTGTATTTTTAGAAAAATCTAAAATTCACACTGGAATGTGTCCCAATATAAGGTTCCTAAAACTAACTACGTAGCAAAAATTAAAAAGGGTGGGTCTGGGCTCTAATGATCTAAATTGTGTGGCTCAACACTGTGGCTATGAGTACAGGAGCATGCACAGAGATAACCTAAACAGTGTTCTGCTGCTCCTTTATTGCTGAATCACAGACCAGGATAGGTCTTTGATTAAGGTAAATTGCATGTACAGTTGAACCTCGGATTACGAGCATAATCCGTTCCAGGAGTATGCTCGTAATCCAAAGTACTCACATATCAAAGCAAGTTTTCCCATTGAAGTCAATGGAAACAAATATAATTAGTTCAGCATGGACTTCAATGGGATGCAATACTGAATGCGGCCAGAGGTGTGGGGGGCGCCAGAGAGCGCCAAAAAAGCCAGAGGACACTTTGGCGCCCCCGTACCTCAGGCCAAATGAGGTAATGCAGGCCAATGTTCGGTTTTTCTCGGCTCCCGCGCCCCTGTACCTCAGGCCAAATTAGGTACTGCAGGCCTATTTAGCTTGAATTATGCTCGTCTTGCAAGTCAACGCTCGCAACCCAAGTCAGAATTTAAAAAAAAAAAAGTTGCTCGCAAATCAAGTTACTCTTAAACCAAGGTTCCACTGTATAAAGAAAAAACATACAGCACATCTCTGTAATATTACACATTTGCCCAAATTTGTCACTTTAAAAACACTGCAACTCTGCCTCTTTTGCACAGGAATCATGAGCAGAGGCGTGGCTAGTTTCCGAAACATGTTCCGATTGGTCCCCACAATGGATAGGCCGACAGCTCTTTCTGACACTCCAGCTGGAGAGAAATCCTCATACCAGACGACTCATCCCAACCTTTGAGGGCAGCCCGATACCGGCTCCTCCATGATGGTTCCTTGGTTTATCCCGCTCCCTCCTCAGCTTTTTACACCATCCCGGATAGAGACTCCAGTCCGCGACTTGCACTCGGACCTTTCTATGTTGTGATCTGTCATTCCTCACCCCACCCACTTGTGAGTGTATATACATGCATATTATGTCATACTTTTAACTTATAAACTGTGCTACACTATTCCTGCATGGTGCTATCTTTCCCTGAACAGTTCTTCTGCTGGATACAGATCACCTCCCCCTCTCCTGATCACACAACAAAATCAGGGAGGTGTTCTGTAGTTCACGCTAGGTTGACAACAATGCTTATGATTTCAGCACATGATTTCAGCACAGGTAGTTTCTGGTGGGATCAAAAAGCATTTTAATTTAGTTGCAGAATCTGTAAAGAGACATAATGTAGGGACATGTGTATGTTTTGCAGAGATGTACTATTATTATTTTTTTTTTGCCCAGTCAGATTTTTTAGGCTGCAGATTCAGGGTCTGGTTGTGTGGTCTGGAAGGCTGTATCTGGATTGCAAGACTGGCTAAACATAGTAACAAAATCTTATGTATTCTGTTGACAGCCAAGCTTGGTAGCAGTTGTTCAGACAGATTCTGAGCACCCATTGACATCTAGCTCATGAACTGCTACTAGTACTCCTTGCTTAAATACACCTGTCAGATGCCAGCTCACCAGGAAGGCTTTGACCACAATGTTAATGGGTAACATGGCGATTTGTGGAAGGCACAGTAGCAATGAGAAAGAAGGGTCCTGTTCTCCCTTATCCACACCCTTTAAGAGCATTAACTTAATATTAGTTTAATTAATTCAAAAGGACTTTTGAAAAAAAAAAAAGAGAAAATAAAAGTAAAGTAATAATGCGTACCATGTTCTATAAAATCATGGGTCTTCAAACTATGGCCCTCCAGTTGTTCAGCAACTACAATTCCCATCATGCCTAGTCATGTCTGTGAATGTCAGTGTGTTTCAATGCCTCATGGGATGTGTAGTTCCGCAACAGCTGGAGGGCCATAGTTTGAGGATCCCTGTATAAAATGTTTAAATATGAACAACATTTTATTTTCTGGATTTTAGTTGTCTATAAAATATTGTCATAATGACATTTTGGTGGCTTACTTAAAGTGGAGGTCCACCCTAAAAAAAAAAAAAAGATTTATTTTTTTACATAAAACGGCTCCAAAAAAAATTAAAAATGTTTTACTTACCAGAAATGGCGGTTGCTAGGCAGATCTTCCTAATCTGCCACTTCCTATTCCGCGGTAGTCTTCCTCCTCGCGTTGTCCTCTGGGACCTGTGTGTGTCTCAGAAGACACCTGTTCATTCACAAAGCGTCACGTGACTCTCACATGCGCAGTAGGAAATGGGCAGTGAAACCGCAAGGCTCCCATAGTGGCTTACCCATAGTGAGGATGGCGGTGCCGAGACATGATCTGAAGGTCAAATCGGCCTCGGGGGCTGACATCACGGGCGCCAAGGACAGGTAAGTGTCCTTATTAAAAGTCAGCAGCTACAGTGTTTGTAGCTGCTTACTTTAAAAAACAAAAAAACAATCGCGGCTGGAACACCGCTTTAAAAGGCTGAAAATGGGAGCCAAAGTGGATTTTTGATTTTGATTTTTTTTTCTTACAGCGACTAACCTTTAATTTATTTTTTATTTTGCAGGATACCTTTCAAGTCACTTTAAAAAATAATATAAAATGACCCCCTAAAATGAAAACAGAGTCCATAATTGCCCAGTGGCAACAGTCATTTGACAATGGATACTTAAAACAAAGATAATGCCCTCCAAGAATGGCACAGTGGTCATAGGCCACACTTTAGCTTTTCGTCTGCGCTACTACTGTCTTCAGGTTAATCACAGTCTCCATATAACTATATTATTATAGAGGATACGCTAGACAGCAGAAGATATGGCTTTTTTTGGGCAGCACCATCTGATGCCACGATTCCCAAACTGTCACTAGCACTACTCATCCTTACTGGTGGTGGGATGATGTAGGGCTCAACATGTCTGGGTTGAACTGCATTCTAGTAGTGAAACAGGGGGTGTGAGGCGCACTAGAGAAATACAATTCAGAGGTCAATAGTGCATTTACATTGGAACCCCCCCCTTTCAAAAGTATACTATTCTACATGCTTAACACTGTTATGTTCACATTGACCTGAGAAAAAAAACACTGCATTGCTGAGCTACATTTAATGCTTTCCTGTGTAGACTCTATATTATGGGGACTCGATATGCATATTTCCCCACAAAGTCATCTTCCTGCTCCTGGACTGCCATTTACTTGTTTATTCTGCTTTGCTGGATGTACCATCTAAACTTTTACTTGCCTCGGATTTTTATTATTCAGCAACACATTTTTAAATAACACGAGTCTAATTAACAAATGCTGCTAAGTCTACACTATAAAATAATAACATAATACACAAATTAAAATAGTGATCTTGTCAATCAAATAAATTATGCATATGTTGATGAAGTACCAAAGAATGGTTAGCAAATTGATTGCTCATTCTGCTAAAGAGAAGTGATGTTCCACAAGCTTGGTGGTCCATTGGTCGGAGGCAAAAAAATGGATGTACTGATAAGAGTATGGTGGTTTGGTTATATGGCTTGGTCTTTTCATTGGTCTTGAAGTTCCTGCTTGCTCTTTAGGGCTCTCATGCTTTCAGGCCTAGTAAGCGAGCAATGTTTAGCACATCATCCCTAGTGAGATAACAGCCACAAAGTTGCCTGTAGCCTGTGAAAGACTCCCGTCCATGCAAGACCCTCCAGTTATCAACAAAAAGCACCTGAAAAAGAATATTTATTAGAATAATTAGTTACAACATGACATAAACTGGACATGGCTAAGAATACTGGGGTAGATTCAGGTACACGTAAATTTGCGCAGCGTATTCGAAACACTCTACGCTGCCGTATTTTACCAGGCTCTAAATGGAATTCTGGTAGATTTTTGCCCGTACGATACGGCGGCGTAGTCTATTTCTCGCCGCGTAATCGAAATACGCGATTAGGGGGCGTGAAGCATTTAAATTAGGCGCATCCCCGCCGGCGATCGAACTGCGCATGCTCCGTTCAGAAATTTCCCGCCGTGCATTGCGCGAAATCACGTCGTTACGTCATTGTTTTTTGAGTAGCGTCGTTTACGAACATTCCTATTCCCAGACGACTTACGTAAAAAATAAAAACAAACGTTGAAATTCGACGCGGGAACGACGGCCATACTTAACATGGGCTGTCTTATATTATACCAGCAAAAAGCTGGTATAGTGTTACGCAAAAAAAAGATGACTAAAGATGCCGTAAGTGATTGCAATTGAAGATCGTAATTTCGGGGATCGCCAGCAAAAGCTCATTAGCATACCCTGACGCGGAAAACGACGGGAAGTCCACCCAGTGGCCGCAATTTTATTGCAGCGTAGATCCGAAGGCGTACGAACACGTAATCCAGTCGAATTGAAGCCCGCAGCCGTCTATTCATGGTTTGAGGTTTCAGACTGGCTAAAAAACGTGCGTAATTTGAAAGTACTCCAGTCTAACACCAGTTAGACAGGAGTTACGGCTCTCTGAATCTGGTCCACTGGCTGTACATGATAGTGCTCCTGAACTACAAGTGCAATTTAACCAACCACCATGCACCTAAAACTAAAATATCAGTTGGAGGACCTTAATTCTGTAAATCAATTAGCACATACAGTAAATAATCAGTGTTACAATTCTTAACTACTTATGACCCAGGCCAATTCTGACTTTTCTCTCCTACATGTAAAAATGTGTATTTTTTGCTAGAAAATTACTCAGAACCTAAAAAACACGATTTTTTTTTTTTTACAGAGACCATAGAGGAAAAATTGTTGTTGTTGCAATTTGTTGTGTCACACTGTATTTGCATGCACAATTATTTTGGAAAAAGTACACTTTAATTGATTTAAAAGCAGAAACACAATTTTTGTAAAATATAAAAGATGTTATGCCAAGTAAAGATACCAAATATGTCTAGCTTTAAAATTGCACACACTTTTGGAATGCCGCCAAACGACAGTACTTAAAATTCCCAATAGGTGGTGCTTTAAAAACTTTTACAGGTTACCAGCTTAGAGTTATAGAAGAGGTCTAGTGCTAGAATTATTGCTCTCACTATAACTTTTGTGGCGATACCTCACGTGTGGTGCAAACAGTGTTTACATATGCGGGGAGGCGACCTACGGGCACTTTAAAAGTTACTTTTACTGTGAAAACCCGGCGCTGTATCAGATCTCCGGCTTCCCGATCGAATGGGATAATCCGGAGAGGTGCTGGTGGGCAGCGGGAGGAGACAAAAGCAATCCAGAGGCTGTCTGGATGATGCCTGTACCTGCAGGCATCATCCATATATAGAACCTTAAAGTTCACAGCGTCATATGACGTTATGCATGCGGTAGGTCGTTAAAAGTGAATGGCACCTCTTTGATCAGATTAAATGGTAAATGTTATACTGCTCTTTATATCTGGCTGAATCCATATCTTCAATGTAAGGAGCCATTTTTTTTTTTTTTAAAGATCCTTTTATAGCGCCGTAATTTTATGCAGCACTTTACATTAAATAATTACTGATTTTTGCAAGCATAATCACAGAAAAAAATCAAAAGGCAGGCCTTTCCCTCTGCCTTTAGCTAAACCCATCTCATGTGACACCGGGTAATTTTGTGAATCAAAACATATCCAAAAAACATTAAGGGTCCTTTCACACGGAGCGGACCGTTTTTCGGTCTGCTCCGTGTGCCCGTCAGCTCAGCGGGGGGGTCTCCGCTCAGCTGTCGGGGCGGTCCCCGCACACTGTGCAGGGACCGCCCCGTCTCTCCTCCGCTCTCCCCTATGGGGAGTCGGATGGAAACGGACCGTCTGTCCGTTTGCATCCGATCCGTTTGGCCGGACGGAAGAAAAATAGGACATTCTTCCGTCCGCAAAAACGGATGCGGGTCTAGTGGGACGTTAGCGGATGCATCATCCGCTAACGGATCCGCTCCCATAGGGAAGCATTACAAGTCCGTTAACGGACTTGTAATTAGCGGACCGTTCGTCCGCTAGTGTGAAAGGGCCCTAAGATACACATTTGTGATAGAAATCCATACCAGATAATCAGCTGTTTGGAAGATAGCTTAAAAATGTAGGTAAGCTCCAAATCAAATTTTCATTATGTCTGGCATCATGCTTTTAAAGTACTCAATGAGGTTTATTTACTAAAGCTGAAAAGTGCAAAATCAGGCTCAGTTCTGCATAGAAACCAATGAGCTTCCAGGATTTATTACCAGGCTTAATTGAACAAGCTGGGGTTAGAAGCTTATTGGTTTCTATGCAGAAGTGAGCCTGATTTTGCGCTCTCCAGCTTTAGTAAATAAACCCCATTGTGTACTTAAAAGTGGGGTATGCCGGTATACAGTTTTCTTCAGCCAAGTTTGTTGCAAAGTTGCTTACCGGGAGATACAGTCAGTAATAGCACTTCTGACAATGCCACGCCACTGTTGTCAGTCTGCTGTGTGTAAAAATAAAAGAACTCCATGCTATGGTCAAAGGAAGAGTGAAAATATAAATAAATAAAACTGCAAACTACTTGAGATCCGCGCTATAGCCGAAGGACGGCTACAGCGCGGACCTGAATTGCCAACAGGCCGTCAATTGATGGCCTCCCTTTTTGGCGTTCCCCGCGCGCACTCCCGAGCGCGCAGCGGGGAAATTCTGTGTTGGCCGTGTCCCTTGGACACAGCCAATCACAGATCGTGGCGAACGGCCAATCAGAATGGCCATTTGCTATGTGATCTGTGCGGCCAATCAGAGATGATCTCATATGTAAACATATGAGATCATCTCTTATTGCCGTTTTACACAGAGACAGCATCTTGTCTCTGGAGAGGAGACCGATCTGTGTCCCTTGTACATAGGGACACAGATCGGTCACCTCCCCTCCACACACAGTTAGAACACTATGTAGGGAATACATTTAACCAGGGCTGTTGCTGATCAAAATTTTTTTGTTCGATTAATCGTTTATTTTTTTAATCGATTAATCGACTAATTTCGATTAATTATAACGCACATTCAGATCAAACTACTTTTAGCTGATCTCCTTGCCAGCTCATTCCCAGTGCAGCTACCAACCAAAGGCACAGCAAAGGAGCCCTTCAGATGGACACGGCAAGCCCCGCCGGTGTCCGTTATGTTAACGGATCTCCGATGTAACTCCCTGGAGGCCCAGAAGCTGGCGGAGAGGTAAGAACCAATCAAAAGAATTTTAATCGATAAAAAAAAAATTGATCGATCAAAAAAATTAAAGATTAATCGATTAATTAAAAGTTAATTTGCACAGCCCTACATTTAACCCCTCCCTCACCCCCTAGTTTTAACCCCTTCAATGCCAGTCACATTTATAGAGTATTTAGTGCATATTTATAGCACTGATCGCAGTATAAATGTGAATGGCGCCAAAAATGTGTCAAAAGTGTCCGATGTGTCCGCCATAACGTCGCAGTCCCAATAAAAAAAATCGCAGATCGTGGGAATCCGGGGCCCATTTATGACAGCCATCCGCCACCTATACTCAAACCCCACTACCCAGGTCAAAACACCCTTCGCCCTCTCTTCCTCCTTCCCCATCAATAATGGTACTCGGCAGGGGTGTCCACTTTCACCCTTGCTATTCGCTCTATGTGTTGAACCCTTGGCGGCCACTATCCGGAACAACCCGTCTATCCGGGGGGTCCCTGTTAGGGGCAGGGAATTTAAAATTTCCCTGTTCGCGGATGACATCATCCTTTCCCTGACCCAACCCAGAATCTCCCTCCCGAACCTTCACGCTGAACTGGCCCGGTATGGAGCCCTGTCAGGCTATAAAATTAACACGTCTAAGTCGGAGGCCCTACCAATTAATATTGCTGGGACGGAGGTAGCTCACCTACAGGCCAACTTCTCATACCACTGGAAAACTACCTCCCTGAAATATCTGGGAATACACATTACCCCAAGCTTTACCACTCTGTACCAGGAGAATCCCCCCCCCCCCCTGTTCCGCTCGGTAAGATCCCTATTGACACAATGGAAGAAACATCACATCTCCCTGCTCGGCCGGATCGCCTCAGTCAAAATGACGATACTCCCGAAGCTCCTCTATCTTTTCCAAACGTTACCCATCCCTATCCCCTACAAACATCTAAGAAAGCTCCAGTCTTACCTAATTAAATTCACCTGGAACTACAAGAGACATAGGATACCTCAGACAGTATTGATGGCGGCGCGCTCAGACGGGGGCTTAGCATTTCCTAACCTTGTCAAATACTACCAAGCCGCTCAACTCAGGGCGGTAGCCTCTTGGTTTACGCAACGGTCCTACAATAAATGGACAGAGATCGAAAAACTATGGTTAGCCCCGACTCACCCAAATAATTTGCTTTGGAGCGCGGATGCGGAGGTTTCCCTTGAACGTTTGTTGGGATCTATGTCACAGCTCAGGCGTCTTTGGCGTCGGCTGTCGAGACCGCTCGGGATGTCCTCGGAGCGCTCGCTCATGACTTCATTTATGTGTAACCCCAAGGTGCCAGATAACCTCACACACCATATGTCCCATCCGTGGACATTTCGGAATCTGTTCCACTTTGGGACCCTAGTAGATCCTATATCCCGCAAGCTATTACCCTTCACTAGCCTCCAAACCAAATTTGGCCTCCCTCGACAGGTATTCTATAGCTATTTGCAAATTCGCCATTATGCCCAATCCATCGCACCTGACCTGCAATTTTCCCCCCCAGTGCCCTTTGAGACTGTGATCCTAGCTGGATCGGCCCAGAAAGGCCTCATTTCCGACATATACAGGATACTAAACGCTTATCGACCGGAATCCCAAGGTAAACACTCCTATATGACCCGTTGGGGAAAAGCCCTTAATGAGGTAATTCCAATAGAGCAATGGCGGATAATATGGTCCCAGGCGGCAAAGAGTTCACTTTGTACACTGTACAAGGAGAACACATATAAAGTACTTCTCTTTTGGTATATTACCCCCGACGTACTGCACGCCATATACCCCTCTAGCTCGGACCACTGTTGGCGCTGTCTAGCAGATAGGGGCTCCCTCTTTCATATTTACTGGAGTTGCCCGGTGATCTCCCCCTACTGGACTGAAGTCCAACAACTTCTGGGCCGTCTCCTAGGCACGCAGGTCCCCCTGTGCCCCAAATTCTTTCCGTTAGGCCTGCCATCCCTGAGAATGTCCAAGCCATATAAAAAGCTGACGCGTCATGTTCTCACAGCTGCACGCTGTCTCATAGCCCTCAGCTGGAAAAAAACGCTCTCCCCCCATCCCTGAGGCATTATACGCTAGAGTTAAAGATGTGGAGTTGATGGAGAGAATGACTGCCAGGATACAGGACAGGCTGGAAGCCCATGACGTCCTCTGGGAGCCGTGGCGCCTCCGGGAGGACCCATCATAACCGGGTGAACGAGCTGATCCGATGACACCTCTCCCCCCCCCCTTTTTACTTTTCTTCCCTACCCCCCCCCTCTCCCTCTCTCTCTGTTTCCTATCTCCCTATCCCTTTCTTTTCTTCCTCTTTCTTTCTCACTTTCTTCTGTGAGCACTCCTGTGACTCACCCCAGGCTTATTGTTTTGCAAAGTCCTACTGCATGCTTCAATGAGTTAGTAAATTTGACTTTGGTTATGTGCTTACTATTGCTTAACAGTGTACTGACAAGCCATATTCTTTTTCTTTTTTTTTCTTTTATTGCTGGAAGGTTTGTAATGTATGCAGGCTGTGTCCTATTTTGTACATCTTCCTCAAATGCTATATCCCACGCTCTGGTATGTTGTAAGCAAATATTTTTAATAAAAAGTTATTTGAGAAAAAAAATAAAAAAAATCGCAGATCACCGCCATTTCTAGTAAAAAATAAATTATAAAAAATATTAATTCTGTTCCCTACTTTGTAGGCGCTATAACTTTTGCGCAAACCAGTTGCTTATTGCGATTTTTTTTTTTAGGAAATAAAGTGCTCAATAACAATAGATATCCAATGGAACAGTTTACGGTGTGTGCCCCTCCAGTTGGCTGTTGAGTTGCCCATGTGACAGACATGATATGGCGTCCAATGGACAACTGAAGAAGCGCACACAACAGGCCAACACCGCTGATGCCTTTGTGTTTTCAGCCTGTAACAGAAAGTACCATTACTGGCAGGATCTCCTGGAAAGAACTTTGCAAAAGACTGGCAAAAAATAAAAACTGCTTACAGTGGACATGAGGCCACACATAAAAGACATACTGTAGGTTTCAAGTTTACACATACTAAGTGAATATGTACTTTCCCTAAATAAATAACCAGTAGTGCTTCAATGACTGAGCCCCTTTCTTGGAGAAACGCGTTTGAGCGGGAGGGGGACAGGCAAGATAATATGCTGTGAAACTTCTTTTTGGTGGATTAAAGTCATTAACCACTTGCCGACCATACGCCGTAGTTTTACTGCGCAGAACGGCATGACTGGGCGAAGTGACGTCACCTCACGCCCCCTGGAGCCGAAGCGATCTGTTATCTCCCCTAGTAATAGTAAGTGCCATCCCCCCTTCAGTTAGAACACAGTGAGGGAACAAGGTTAACCCCTTGATTGCCCCCTGGTGTTAACTCCTTTCCTGCCAGTGACATTTATACAGTAATCAGTGCATTTTTATAGCACTAATTGCTGTATAAATGTGAATGGTCTAAACCAAAAAATGTGTCAAAAGTGTCTAATGTGTCCACCGCAATATTGCAGTCCCGATATATAAAAAAAAATCGCTGATCATCGCCATTATTAGTAAAAAAAAAAATATTAATAAAAATGCCATAAAACTACCCCCTATTTTGTAAATGCTATAACTTTTGTGCAAACCAATCAATATACGCTTATTTTTTTAACCAAAATATGTAGAAGAATATGTATCGGCCTAAACTGAGGAATTTTTTTTTTTTTTTAATAAATTGTGGGATATTTATTATAGCAAAAAGTAAAAGATATTGGGGTTGATTTCCTAAAGGCAAATGCACTTTGCATGTCCCCCTCAGATCTATAGCGACTGCACTTCCAAGTTGGATTTGCCTTTAGTATATAACCCTCGTTGTGTTTTTTTTTCTTTTGTTTATAGTGCAAAAAATAAAAACCACAGAGGTGATCAAATACCACCAAAAGAAAGCTCTATTTGTGGGGAAAAAAAAGAATGCAAATTTTGTTTGGGTACAACGTCGCACGACTGCGCAATTGTCAGTTAAAGCGATGTAAAAAGTGCTGGTCAGGAAGGGGATAAAATCTTCCAGGGCTGAAGCGGTTAAAGTGTTTCAATATTTGTGATGTCATAAGTGTATGGACCTTTGCTTTTACCTTCTGAAAGTGGGTTTGCAGAGTGAATATGCGCTCTTGGCGGCACATTACAGCAGCCAAAGAAGCAAGGAGAGGGGAGTTTTTGCAGTGGCGTGTTTTATTGCTTTATGAACAATTGCCCAGGTTGGGTACATAAAGAATACAGCGCTTGCAATTATAAATTGTGATCATCAACAGTCCAATAAATAATAATACAAAAATCTTAAAAGTGCTCTGTGCTCCAAATAGTCCAAAAAAAGTGCTGAAGTGCTTAAAAAAAAACATGCTGTGTCTCGTGTGTCACACTCCCCTCTTGTAACCCCACTCACCAGAAGAAATGGACCCACAGCTTTTCAGTCTGGGGGTCAGGCAGGCATGCAACTGGTGTGGGGTATATTAGATCTTATAAGCTTCCTGTTCAGATATCCACAACTGCTCTTGACACAATGCTCAAATGGAAAGAAAGGGCACCAATAGTGAAGTACTGTGTGCGTATTTTAATAAGCGCAAATCATGCAATATGTGAAATAAGACAACCCTCTAGTCTGCTTCAGCCAACATTTACAGCATTATCAGCATGACTCCATTAGGCTCACAAGTAACCGCTTTAGTAATTATCCAGCAGGGATATTTACTGAAGCTGTATGACATCATCAGGTGACCCCCGATGACATCATATATGATAAAATATGTTGGGTGGAGCTTAGTGATCCAGGAGTGAATTGGCATCCAGGATGAGAGCTGGAAGGACTATAGTGGTTTGGCTCTGTACTTGTCCCCAACATTACTGTTCTTCTGCCAGTAATTTATGAAAGTGGTTTGTCCTTGTTTTAAAAGTTAAAGGGTTTGTAAAGGAACATTCCCCCCCCCCCCCTAAATAGCTTCCTTTACCTTAGTGCAGTCCTCCTTCACTTACCTCATCCTTCCATTTTGCTTTTAAATGTCCTAATTTCTTCTGAAAAATCCTAACTTCTTGTTCTTCTGTCTGTAACTACATGCAGTAATGCAAGGCTTTCTCCCTGGTGTGGAGAAAGCCTCTTAAGGGGGAGGGGGTGAGCAGGAGTGTCAGGACGCCCACTAACACACAGCTCCTTTCTCTATCTGCAAAGCAGAGAGTGTCCTGACTTGCCTGCTCGCCCCCTCCCCCCTCAAGAGGCTTTCTCCACACCAGGGAGAAAGTTTTGCAATACGGTGTTGAGTTACAGACAAAAGAACAGGAAGTGAGTATTTCTCAGAAGAAATAAGGACATTTAAAAGCAAAATTGAAGGATGAGGTAAGTGAAGGAGGACTGCACTAAGGTAAAGGAAGCTATTTAGGGAAAACATTTTTTTTACCTTTACAACCCCTTTAAGTTCACCAGTCCGTTTTTTTTTTTTCTGAAGCCATTGAACCCATGATCAACAGATTGTGGGTGCAATATCAGGCTCTTGCAGAATATTAGTATAGCTGTCTCCCGTACAAGCATACAGTTACTGGAGTGCTGATCAGTGGCAGATGGTAGTTGTAGTTCATTCATTCTCAGATCGCTTAAACGTGACTGCACTTTTATTCATTTTTAATAAAATAGTTTTTAAGCAGTGAACTGTTCTTTTTTTTCAGCTTCTTTTGATCATTATCACTTGGAGTCTCTCCCTGGATAGTTTACCCTGCTGGGTAATTACTGAAGGTGTTGCTTATGAGCCTAATGGAGTCATACTGGTAAGATGTTGGCTGAAGCAGACTGGAGGGTTGCCATTTTTGGGGCCATTATTAAGCACCATGCTGAATCCTGGTATAATAAATATGTGCATTTTTTCCTTTGCAATGAGGGTCAAATCTTAAGGTAAGCGTTTATCCTCAAGGTGACAATGATAGCTATTCACCTAAAGTGCATCATTACACAGAGTTTTAAATATTTTGGACTTTTCGCATATTGCACAGATTTAGATTTTGCACCATTTAGATATTCTAGTGCATTGTTTATTTAACCTTTTGATTTATGTAGTTTACAAATATATTTTTGTGTTTGTTTTGATACTTATACATTTATGTATTGCGATTGCAATATTTACACTTTTGTTTTATTTTCTGGTGTTTGTATGTATTGAATTGAGAATTCACTACATGGTTTGAGCACAGCACTGATTGATACATACTTAGGTGATGTTGGTCACACAGTACATGCAGCTTATTCATCTTTGGCCTGTTGCACAAAATTATTTATTCACGTGTTTATGACCTAGTCATGCTGCTAAAGTTGTCGGGGGTTAAGCATTTGGCTGTACTTTCTTCCACAGATACCTGGATTATAAATTTAATTTACATAAGTAAAACTCAAACCGTAAATAATTTAATAGTATTATGAGTTGTTTACTTTAAAAATAACATTCAGTTATGGGAAATTACTTGAATGAATGAAAACTTGTATAGCGCGGCACATGCGAACTGAATCGCCTCTGGGCGCTTGTTGTTCCTGTCTCCTTTGATATCAAGCCTACATAATGCAAAGTACTATAACATCTTCCTGCTTTGTACAGAGCACCCTGTGTAATGGCAGTCTTGTGGTATCCTGTCATGCAATGTATTTATACTTTTATCAGATTTAACCACTTAAGCCCCGGACCAATATGCTGCTAAATGCCCAGAGGCGTTTTTACAATTCGGCACTGCGTCGCTTTAACAGACAATTGCGCGGTCGTGCGATGTGGCTCCCAAACAAAATTTGCGTGCTTTTCTTCCCACAAATAGAGCTTTCTTTTGGTGGTATTTGATCACCTCTGCGATTTTTATTTTTTGCGCTATATACAAAAATAGAGCGACAATTTTGAAAAAAAACCCAATATTTTTTTACTTTTTGTTATAAGAAAAATCGAATAAACTAAATTTTTTTTTTTCCTTTCTTCTTTAAAAGTGTATTTTTGTGCGTGAACTCGAGAGAGAGAGGAGCCGGACTGCAGGAGTTGGGAGTAGGCAGACCCTCCCCCCGGAGGCAATCGCCATCCTTCTCCATGCCCCTGGTGGCAATGGCGGGTGTGAGGGGGGGCCTCCCACTCACACCGCCCTACCTGCTCCTCTTGGGAGCCCAACTGGGGCCCAACGGGACCCCAATGGGGCAGAGGGACTCCCCCTATGAGGGAGTGAGGGGGCCTAGCCCACCCAGCCAGCCCCGTAGGTCCTTCGCCTCTCTTTATTTTAGGAGACCGCATGGCCAAAGTGCGTGTGTTTTTAAACCAATTTTGTGTAGTGTAGTGTTTTTTTGTGGGGGGGGGGGGGTGTACTAAGCACAGGCGTACCTTGCATAGCACACCCACCGGGAGCCGGGCTGAGACCACCAAACTCAATTCACATGTAGCCGAGACCGGGATCCGAACCCTTGGCTGCAGAGGTGAACGGCTTGTCAGCACCAATCACGCTGAGCCACCACAGCTCCCTCGAATAAACTAAATTTTATTCAAACATTTAGGCCAAAATGTATTCAGCCACATGTCTTTAGTAAAAAAAAAAAAAAAATCGCAATAAAAAAAAAAAAAAAATAGCTACCCAAAGAAAAATGATCGCTTAGTGACACTGGCAATAGGGGGTGAAAGGGTTAACTAGGGCAGTGATCAAGGGGTTAAAACTTTATTAAGGGGGGTACGGGGGCTACCCTGGGCCTAACACTAACTGCCTGTCACACTAACACTAAATGCAGTGATCAGTAAATATATGATCACTGCATTCAGTGACACTGTGACAGGGGGTGGGGGGATTTAAATGTGCCTATGTGTACTGGTGTCAGTGTAGTGTTGTGCAGACTCACTTGTGATGTCTTCTCTCCTCAGCGGCGGTTGAAAATACAGCTGAGAGGAGAGATTACATTACTTCCCCCTTCCTGAATTTACAGAGGAAGAGGGCGGGGGAGGACGCGCATTGGCTGCAGCCACGGGGACCGCCGCAAGTACCGGGGGGGGGTCCCGATCGGACCCCCGACCCACGTCTAGGCAGGAACGTACAGGTACGCCAATGTGCCATTCTGCCGACGTTTATGTACATGCGGCGGTCCTTAAGGGGTTAAAGTGGAGCTTTAACCCCCCCTCAAAAAAAATTGGGCAAACAGGCAGGATTTGAATGCAGAAGAGACATACTATGTCTCACCTGCATTAAAGGTCCTTACCGACCTGTACGCCATGTACAGCTCAGTGTACAATTGAGACAACCATGAGGTGAATGAACTCCCACGCATGCATGCGTGTGATGCCATCCCAGCCAGGCCAACAAAAAAAATTCTGAAGATCTGTACCCCGAAGCCAATTCGGCAAAAGATGAAGCTCCAGGACACAAAACGTTTTTCCTGACGAGATTCTTGGCAAGAATATTTTGTCACCCGAGTGTGTACACACACTCATTTCAAAAGAACCGCCATTCTCTTGAAAGTCAAGAACGCGGTGACGTCATCGCGTACGACGAGCATGCGCTCGTCACATTTGGTTCCCCTATGCCGCCGTCTTGCTTCACCCTACCTATGCTGTGGAAGCTATCGCGCATGCGTCAAAGTCATTTCGAGCATGCGTGGGTTTCCACGGCGACAGGTAAGTATACACACTCTTGGGTTTCTCATTGGGAAACAGGCCAACAAGAATCTCGATGAGAAAAGAGAGCAGGATCTCAATTTTTCACGTTGATATTCTGGCCAGATTTCCAGACGAGAAACCTGAAAGCCTCGTACACACGCTCAGTTTACTCGGCAAGAAAACTCTGCCAGCAGTTTTCTTGCTGGTTCTTGCCGAGAAAACCGAGCGTGTGTGTTAGCTATGCTTGTGGGGACTAGAAGGCTAACGCCAAATAACTGCTTCCAAGTACATTTTGTCTGCATTTCATACGTGAAAGTGCAAAATACTGCGCTGTCGCTCTAGATTCTAAATAGCGGCCAGCACAGCAAGAGACAATTATTGTTTATTGCTTGTATAGCGTAGAATCACCCGAAGGCATCGAAACTCTTCCAGACCTTAACAATTCACAACGAGACCGGGTGTTACAGGCATAAATTAACATAGTAACAATATACAATATGTACCAATTGCAAACAAATAGTAACAAATTAAATGTGTAGCGCTAATAAGAGACCGTTTTAGTGATAGTCAAACTAATTATATGACACATGTGCGAATATGGATATACAATAAAGTACGTCCACATATTGATGAATAAAAGATAAATATAGAGGAAAATATATAAAAATGTATATATAAAAAATACAAGTCCACAGGTGAAGATTAGGTGTTTAAGTTAATCCTGACAGTTGGATAACATCCTTAACTACTTGCCGACCGCCCGCCGTCATATTACTGCGGGACGGTGGCACTGTTTTGCGAGAGCACTTAGCTCTACGTCCTCTCTTTTGCGGCCACTAGGGGGCGCGTGCGCGCCGCCGGCACGCGCGCCCCCGAGTCCCACGCGCGTGCCCGGCGGGCACACGCGATCGTTTGTTACAGAGCGGGGAACGGGAGCTTTGTGTGTAAACACAAAGCTCTTGTTCCTGTCAGCGAGGGAAACACTGATTTTCTGTTCATACAATCAGTGATTTCCCCTAGTGAGTCCACCCCCCCATACAGTTAGAACACAAACAGGAACACCCTGTCCCCTTCCCTGCCCCCTAGTGTTAACCCCTTCACTGCCAATGGCATTTTTATAGTAATACAATGCATTTTTATAGCATTGATCGCTATAAAAATGCCAATGGTCCCAAAAATATGTCAAAAGTGTCCGATGTGTCTGCCATAATATCGCAGTACCGAAAAAAAACGCTGATCTCCGCCATTACTAGTAAAAAAAAAAATATTAATAAAAATGCCATACAACGACCCCCTTTTTGTAAACGCTATAATTTTGCGCAAACCAATCAATAAACGCTAATTGCGATTTTTTTTTAACGAAAAATATGTAGAAGAATACGTATCGGCCTAAACTGAGGAAAAAAAAAAAATTTTATATCTTTTTTGGGGATATTTATTATAGCAAAATGTAAAAAATATTGCATTTTTTTCAAAATAGTCGCTCTATTTTTGTTCATAGCGCAAAAAAAAAAAAAAAAACGCAGAGATGATCAAATACCACCAAAAGAAAGCTCTATTTGTGGGAAAAAAAGGACGCCATATTTGTTTGGGAGCCACGTCGCACGACCGCGCAATTGTCAGTTAAAGCGACGCAGTGCCGAATCACAAAAAGTGCTCTGGTCTTTGGACAGCAATATGATCCGGGGCTAAAGTGGTTACACTTGTCTGACAAACGCTCCGACATTGGGAGCTCATGTCGCATGACGTGGGAAAATTATTGTTTTCTTATGAGAGCCGTTTTAACTGGTCCGACACGAGTCGATACAAGTTGGTTCGATGTTGAAAATGCTCCCTGTACTACTTTGGTCTGACTTTGATCCGACTTCAATGATATTCAATGGCCTGAAGTTTGATCAAAGTAGGATCCTTGTCCTAACCATCTGACATGGCGATTACAGCAGCAGTAAAAGGAATTCATGTCACACTGGGATTGTTTTGATTGGTCAAAGAACAAGTCATACTATCACAAAGTCGGATCAAAGTAGTATCCTGTTCATTCAAGTCGGATGAATGTAGGACCAATGTATGACTTATGTCGCAGAGCAAAGTAGGATGAAAGTCGTATGACTGTCGGTGTTGTATCAGTGTGAACCCGGCCTAAGACATCAGTGGGAGGATGGGTGAGAAAAGTAGATATGGGAAATAACTGCCACCAGCAGTGAGAAGGCTTACCAGAGTAAGTGGACCCAAAAGTGCATACGCCCCCTGAGTCTTCAAGGAACACACACCAATGTATTGGAAACTCCACTTCTGCAACATCTGGCTCAAAAGGAAGACAATCACTCCTTCCTTCAAATGGTTCACAGCAACAGTGACCGATAAATATTCTCAGAGAAGGGTGGACAGGATCATTCCCATGTATTCACATGCTGCGGACGGTGCACACACACAGCCGAGCTGCTTACATAGCCGGAATGACAGAACAGCGGTCTGCTGATGTATACAAAGCAGATTGTCCTTCTGTCAGACAGAAAATGACAGTTAGTAAGCACACTGAGGGAACAGCTTTAACCCCTTGATTGCCCCTGATGTTAACCCCTTCCCTGCCAGTGTCATTTATACAGTCAGCATTTTTTTTTTAGCACTGATCATTGCATTGGTGTCACTGGTCCCCAAAAAGTGTCAGTTAGTCTCCAATTTGTCTGCCGCAATGTGCACTCCCACTAAAAATCGCTGATCGCTGCTATTACAAAAAAAAAAGTTCATAATTCTATCCCATAGTTTGCAGACGCATTAACCATTGCGCAAACTAATATTTTCTTTTTCAAAATTGTTGCTCTTTTTTTGATTATAGTGCAAAAAATAAAAACCGCAGCAGTGATAAAAAATACCACCAAATAAAAGCTCTGTTTGTAGGGAAAAAAGGACATCAATTTTATTTGGGTACAGCGTTGCGCGACCGCGCTATTGTCAGTTTAAGTAAAGCAGTGCCGTATTGCAACAAATGGCCTGGTCATTAAGGGGGAAAATACTTCCAGGGCTGAAGTGGTTAAGACACATCTGAGATCATTTAAAGTTAATTAACAGGTGCATCTGACTATCATTCTGATCTCTTTTTTAAGCTGCAGCATCCTGCTTTGTGCTGCCTTTGTATGGAGAAAGTAGTAGATTCTGATGAACAAAGGCCCATTAACACAGGTAAGCAAACGAGTGTTCAAAACTAACACAAGTGCCAACAGCAGCAGTCTCAAAAACGCTCACTTCATAGCTGCCCAGAGCTTCCTGGCAATTCTTCACTTCCTGATAATAGACATTAATCATAGACATTAAACCTTATCCCAAATACAATGCCTGTATCAGAGCTTCCAAGCTCTCACTGACCCGTGTAGCTGTGGGCACTGTGGAGCAAGTCATCCTTAAAATTCTCAGTAGATACAGTAAAAGAGCCCATATAGGTTTTCTCTGCAGCTCACCTTCCCCTGTTCTTTTCAGAGCACCTATTCTTTGTTTATATTAGAGATTAAAAGGCTGTCAATGCACTGACTGAAGGGGGAGCAAGATAAACTTGGTCAATGAAAAACTGTTGGAAGGGAGCAACTGGGTGAGCCGAGTTGCTGACAGAAAGACTTGTATGTCCTCGGAACTCCTACTGTAAAATTTGTGTATTAATTGCTTCAATGTGCCTGCGGCTACATAAGTCAATGAGGACTAGTATTTGTTACGAATATGTAAATACTTGAATATCCACAGGCTGTCTACAGATTCACTTTAAGACCACCTGATTCATGTCTTGTATCTGTGGATAGACAGTATAATCCCAAAGTGCTGTGGCTTCCAGTAGTCTTAACAAATTAAAGCCTCCCCCATAATTCTTTATAGTATGTACAGATACCTGTAGTATCCTAGACAGAAAAACACATGCAGTAAAAAAAAAAAAGTAAGTTCACCTCCAAGGGGGGCAGATAGGTGGAACATAAGCCTGTTCTTGCTAAAACCTTTTCCAGGCACTGGAGCTACTGAGGAATTTAGAACCCAATAAAAATGTTTTGGGTTGTGGGTTATCCTTGGGTTGGGACAAAGAGGTTTAGCATTCTCCATAGGCAATCATTTCATTAGATTTATATAATAAAAATACAACAATTTTCAACAGAAGAACAAATAATAAAAAACATCCATCCAAGCCAATGTTACAGAAACCACTTTCTCTACTGGGAAATATGCGCTGGCAAATGTATTTTTAACCAGTGAATGTGTAACTATAGTGAATGTTACCTAGTGAATGTTTCAAGAATACACCAGAAAATACGTAGTTCACCTGAATGATAACTTGCTTAGTAATAGGAAATGGTTTGTGGTAAAAAAATGTTTTGCTGTATACAGGAAACTTTTCTTTGATCTCATTTAACATACCTTGCCGGGTTTCAGTTTCACCCACAGCTCATTTTCAGGCCTCCTCAGCTCATTGGTTAGGATTCGGTGTGCAGAATACCATTGGTGCACTAAATCATGGGGCACTGTGTTGATGACAGCACGATCATAGTTGTTGTATCTGGAAACATTACATTTTTTTGTTAAAGTAACAGGTCTTGTTCACGCATTAAACATGCACTATGCAGTTTTTATTTTCTAAAGTTAAAGTAGTATGGAATAAAAATAAATAAAAAATCTTACTCACCTCCATACTGCAGTATCAGTGTGATGATGCAACTGTCAGTCACTGCTCTTCACTCTGCTTCTCCAGCATTTAGTGGAGTGCCAGGCTGGGGAGGGGGTGGATGCTGCTGGCTTCAACTCTCAGCAGGGCTTTGAAAGGCAGAGCCAGCTGTTAATCAATCAAGTGGACCACTGACAATATAGGGATCCTTACCGAGACTGGCACAACTTTGCCCTATCAGCCAATAGTAGATAATAGTTGACTTTGGGTCACAGGAGAACAAAGGTAAATGACTCCAAAAAGCGGTATGGCCCAAAAAAATAACAGCTATAAATTCTGAGCTTCAGCCGTTTAAAGGGACAGCAAAAAATAGCCACAATTTCCAACCCCAGGCAAACTGAGGAAAAAAAAATTAAATGCACATTGTTTTTGAAAAATGTTTTACCTGACAAATGATTTATATTTCTCTCCATCCATTTTAGGTGATACATTGGATCACCTGAAATACCTGGCTGATCCTGCCCTCCCCTCTGTAAACTGACCACGGTTTATTATGGCTGCAAAGCCCTGACAACCGTGGTCAGTTTACATGCCTCCATCATCTGCAGCTCTCCTCTACCCCCCCCTGCCTGTCAGCCCATGATAATGCCGCTCTGCTCCCCTCCTGCTGAAATAACTATATTATGTTAATGCCGTTCCCTCTGTTAAATAACGATATGTGTCCCGGTGTCTGTGCTATATAAAAAAAAGATGTAGATTTCTACCTTATATCAGAGCATCTCCCAGCGCTCATGTGACAGCTTGATTCTCTCCTCGCGCTGTAGCTGTCCACCTGGGAGAGGAGAGAAGCGAGGAGCCAATGCGAGCACCGGGAGATGCTCTGATAGAAGGTAGAAATCAGCATCTTTTATATAGCACAGACTATGGGACATATATACTGTATTTATTGGCGTATAACACTCACTTTTTCACCCTGCAAATTGGTTGCAAATAGTGTGTGTTATATGCAATTTTGGCTGCTTGGAGAGAGCAGGGCGGGACAAATTACATACAGCGAGAATCTACTGTTTATTCTGTAATAGGAAGTCCCGTCTCCAGGGCCGGCATTGGACCAGTGTTCTGTCTATCATAGAAGTCGGTCCAGGACTTTGTATTAAAGAGACCACTGAACAGGAGATTCTAGCTGTATGTAATCTGACGGCGCTCATCCCGCCCCCCTCCCTGAGATGGGAATTGATGAGGCTTTTTCATGGCAATGGGAAGTCTTTAGATGGGCATTGATGGGCAATTGTGAGGCTATGGATTGGCATTGATCAAGCTGCATTGATGGGCAATTGTGAAGCTGCAGACGGGCATTGATGAAGCTGCATTGATGGGCAATTGTGAAGCTGCAGATGGGCATTGATGAAGCTGCATTGATGGGCAATTGTGAAGCTGCAGGTGGGCATTGATCAAGCTGAATTGATGGGCAATTTTGAGGCTGCAGATGGGCATTGATCAGGATGCATTGATGGGCACTGACCCTTATTTTGCTTCAAAGTTCTTTATTTAAAATTTACGTTTTTTCCTGAAATCTCCCCCTTAAAATGAAGGTGCATGTTATATACCTGTGCGTGTTATATGCCCATAATTACGGTAGTTGATTAACAGAGCAGATGTGCTTTACAACCACTTTAAGGGATAAGTTCACTATTCCAAACATGTTACACCCATATTCAGGGTGTAACCCATAAGGAACAGACCGGCCCCCATACCTCTCTGATTCGACAGCTAGAGCCTCCGCCCACCCAGCTGCGCCACTCATTTACAGTATCATGTGAATGGAAAACTACAAGGTTCGGCAGCCTTTGCAGCTGTCGGCTTGTATTTTTAAATGAACTACTACAGCGCTGTGGAGTGCCATGGTAGTTCATTCTCGCTTTCTGTCAGATGGTATCTGTTTGCCTTTACAGGATGTATGGGCACACAGATACACTGACAGACATGCAGGAGACCTGCATGGCACCAGTGATCTGCTGCTTGCTGGCTCCTAAATTATATGAATGCAATTTTTTTTACCTGCAAAAAAATGTGCATTTATATAAAATAAAAAAAAATCTAAAAAGTGAACTAATCCTTTAACAATTACAGGTCTTGATCCTTCCCATGGGACTGAACTGTGAAAGAAGCAGCAACAGATTGCAAAGCTCATATTTCCCATCACTGTACCGTAGCAGAATTAATTTCAGCTCCCAGACCCTCCCCTTCTCCTTGGTAGCATTTGCTTTTGGCCCTACTCGTGAAAAACTTTTAAACTTCTCCTAGTCTGTCATCGATACAGTTCCCTGTCCTAGTAATTCGTAGTACAACCCTTTACAGTACAACCCTTTACAGGGGTAAAGGAAATCCTTAGCATCCCTATTCACATAATTACATGTGAGCAAGAATAATATGGATGTTTAGACATTCATAACTGACTCAATTCTGCTTTATATACTTGACTTTACATGTTGTACAGTACAGGTCAGCTTGAGCTACTTAACACTATAATCAACAGGATTTTTACAAGTGGAGGTTGAAATAAACTACAAAACATGTCAAAAGTGACACCTGCTCACGTAAAGTAAAATAAAATAAAACTTTAACATATTTTTGGTCCCTGCAAAAATAGAAGACACTATAACAATTTTTGTACCTTGAATTCTACTTTAATTACCATTCTTTTGCGTTTTCATGATTTTGTTGTGTCCGCCTGCTTCCTACAGTTTTTCTCCCTTTCAAAGATTCTAGTTAGATGGCTGTATTGCTAACTTCACTGCTTGCAAACTGCTTGCACAATTTAAGTCAGGGGTCTCAAACTCAAATTACCTGAGGGCCGCAAGACAAGTTTTCATATCTCATGGGGGGCCGCATGCAAACTTTCAAACTTCAAAAACAGTACTGGTGTCAGCGAACACATTATTAACCCCCACCTCTGTGTCAGCGGACGCATTATTAACCCCCAGCACTGGTGTCAGCGGACACATTAACCCCCAGCACAGGTGTCAGTGGACACATTATTAAACCCTAGTATTGGTGTCAGCAAACGCATTATTAACATTGACCACTGCACACGGACCACTGCACACGGACCACTGCACTGCACACGGACCACTGCACACGGACCACTGCACTGCACACGGACCACTGCACTGCACACGGACCACTGCACTGCACACTGCCGACAGACCACTGCACTGCCGACAGACCACTACACTGCCCACTGACCACTACACTGCCCACTCACCATCATGGCACAGCACATCAAGGCTCAGGGCCCAGCACATCAGGGCACAGCACATCAGGGTACAGGGCACAGTAAGGCACAGAGCCCAGCAAATAAGGGCACATGGCACAGCACATCAGGGCACATCAGGGTACAGGGCACAGCGCACATGAGGCCACAGCGCACATGAGGGCACAGCGCACATGAGGGCACAGGGCACAGCACATCAGGGTACAGGGCACATCAGAGCACAACAGGGTACAGGGCACATCAGAGCACAGCACATAGGGGTACAGCACAACAGGCCACATCAGGGTACAGAGCACGGCACATCAGGACAGGACATATCAGGTCAAGTTACAAGGCACATCAGGGTACAGGACATGGCATATTGGGGTACAGGGCACATGAAACAGCACGTCAGGGTACAAAGCCCAGCAAATCAGTGTACATGGCACACATCAGGGCACATGGGGCATATCAGGGCACATGAGAGCACATCAGGCACAGCACATCAGTACAGGGCACATGGCACATCAGGGTACAGGGTACCCTGATGTACAGAGCCCAGCACATCAGGGTACATGAGGCACATCAGGGTACATGGGGCACATGGCACATCAGAGCACATCAGGGTACCTTGGGCACATGGCATATCAGGGTACATGGGCTACATCAGGGCACAATCAGAGCACATCAGGCATACCTCCCAACTTTTCAACTTCAGAATGAGGGACAAATGAGTCCCAACGAAGTTGTTGAGCGGGTGGGGGGGGGGGTCCGCAGATAATAGTTGATGAGCCCCCCGCGGATCTGAGTTGTTGAGCGGGGGGGTTCGCGCAGATCAAAGTTGTTAAAGGGGGGGTCCGCAGATCAAAGTTGTTAAAGGGGGGGTCCGCAGATCAAAGTTGTTGAGCGGGGGAGTTCCACGGCTCGGAGTTGTTGAGCGGGGATTTACCGCGAATCGCGGGGATTTACCGCGAATCGCGCAAATTTACCGCGAATCGCGGGAATTTACCGCGAATCGCGGGCCATTTATTACCGGTCCGCGGGTCGTAAATGGCCCGCGGGCCGGTACTTTGAGACCCCTGATTTAAGTTAACTAATATCAGTTGATTTCTGTTGCTCCTGCAATGGGGACTTTTTCTGGAGGGGACTTCCCTATAGCCAGTAAACTAAAAAAAAGTCAGAGGGGGCCCTCTGCTGGCAGTCTGAGGAAATAGTTTCTCATGTTCTTCAAAAGGAAAACTGATAGATAGAATATTTTGGTCAATGTCATTTTATTTTTTTATTTTTTAATCTAGAAAAACTGTTTTAATCCTTTAACCACTGCGTCGCTTTAACTGACAATTGCGCAGTCGTGCGACGTGGCTGCCAAGCAAAATTGGCGTCCTTATTTCCCCACAAATAGAGCTTTCTTTTGGTGGTATTTGATCACCTCTGCAGTTTTTATTTTTTGCGCTAAAAACAAAAATAACGCGACAATTTTGAAAAAAATGAATATTTTTTACTTTTTGCTATAATAAATATCCCCCAAAAATATATAAAAAAAACGTTTTTTTCCCCTCAGTTTAGGCCGATACGTATTCTATATATTTTTCATTAAAAAAAACGCAATAAGCATTTATTGATTGGTTTGCGCAAAAGTTATAGCGTTTACAAAATAGGGCATAGTTTTATGGCTTTTTTATTAATATTTTTTTTTACTAGTAATGGAGGCGATCAGCGATTTTTTTCGGTACTGCGACATTATGGCGGACACTTCGGATACTTTTGACACATTTTTGGGACCATTGGCATTTTTAATAGCGATCAGTGCTATAAAAATTAGGGCTGTTACTGATCAAAATTTTTGTGTTCGATTAATCGTTTGTTTTTTTAATCGATTAATCGACTAATTTCGATTAATTATAACGCACATACAGATCCAACTATTTTTAGCTGATCTCCTTGCAGGCTGATTCCCAGTGCAGCTCCAACCACTGGAAACATGGATAGCAGGATACAAAAAACACACAAAGGCAGCGCTCGATGGAAATAGCATTAAAACTTTTATAGTCTTCAAGTCGGTAAGAAAATAAATATTGCACTGGAGATAAAATCGATGTAGCTACATAAACTGTAAAAATGGTGCGAGTAATACCAAACAGTACCAAAAGCAGTCAAAAAAACATGTTGCCAAGTATGATACTGGTATAAAAATGTCTACAACAATGCCACTGCTGAATCCAGACGAGGAGAGGTTAACATCAGTCCGTCGGCATGTAGATGTCCCGTGAAGGGAACTATCACAACACCCAGTGGATGGTTGTAGAATCCCAGGGTGATAGAGGGAAGTGTAACAGCCCTTGTGTGTGGCAGATAGTAAGGTCCCGCCGGCATGCAGATATGAAGGCACAGCAAAGGAGCCCTTCACATGGACACGGCAAGCCCCGCCGGTGTCCGTGACGTTACGGGGTCTCCGACGGAACTCCCTGAAGGCCCAGAAGCCGGCAGAGAGGTAATTATCAATCAAAAGAATTTTAATCGATCAAAAGGATTTTGATCGATCAAAAAAATTAAAGATTAATCGATCAATTAAAAGTTAATTTGCACAGCCCTAATAAAAATGCATCGATTACTATAAAAATGGCACTGGCAGTGAAGGGTTTAACACTAGGGGGTGGGGAAGGGGTTAAGTATGTTCCTGGGTGTGTTTTAACTGTGGGGGGGTGGACTGACACGGGGAAATCACTGATCTTCTGTTCATACATTGTATGAACAGAAGATCAGCATTTCTCTCCCTGACAGGACCAGGAGCTGTGCGTTTACACACACAGCTCCCGATCCTCGCTCTGTAACGAGCGATCGGGTGTGCCGGCGGCGATCGCGCCCCTAGTGGCTGCTGGGCGAGGTGACGTAGAGCTACGGACTCTCGCCCAGCAGGGCCAACCTGCCGCCGTATAACTGCGGCGGCAGGTCTGGAAGCAGTTAATTAAAAAAAATATATAATGCATATACATACGTACATACTATATCGCTGTTTTACAAAACAAAACGGCAGCTCCCTTTGCCCGATTAAAACTTCCTACAAAGCAGTCTGCTAAGAAAGGAGTCACTACTGTGAAGACTTTAAAATCTGTTACAGTGGTTCTAAAGGCAGATTTTTTTTTAACCATAATGCAAACCTTTTGTGTGCAGCTCCCCTAACCCCCCCTTATACTTACCTGAGCCCAATCTCGATCCAGCTATGTGATGAGCAGCATCGCTGCCCCCTCTGTTTTTCAGACAAACAGGAGCAGGAGCCATTGGTCCCTGCTGTCAAAGCCATTGAGGAGGGAAGAATTATATAATTGCGCTAAACCAAACAATGTGCTATCAATAAAGAAGTACACAAAAAGCACACATAGCCCAATGCAGGGCACGTGTGCCTAAATTTTTTTAAATTAAAATCAAAAGTTTGAACCAATTCGTGAATATACAGCTCACATCCACAAATACATAGATGCAAAAACAGTAATGATCACCACATGTGCATATTATATCATTAGTGAACCTAATTGCCAAAATACATGTGAGCGTAGGCTCAGTTCATTGGTTTGATAATGTGATAAGTACGGAATAGTCAATTGAATTGAATAAGTCCAGGTGAAAGAAACAAAAGGAGAAAAAATGTCCAGGTACAGATGATTGATTCGACACCCATGCACACTCCAGATATTGTAGCTCCGTGATCCCAACTGACCCGCTGTGAATCCACCACCATTGATAAGAGAATCTGCTTACCAGATACATGGGTCCTTATGGACCGAATACAGCATAAATCCAGCAGAGACTGGTTAATATCGTGTCCACACTAGGGCAGAGGTGGGGGATGCTCCACAGAAGTCATTCAATATGTTGGATCATGTAAAAGAAAGGGCCTCACATAGCATAAAACCAGGGGGTATGTTTATTATAATGGTAGGTAAACAACTCACATTTAGATGGAAGAAATAAGCATTCAGCCTGTAGCGCCGGCCGGACGCTGACAGGCAAACCACTCGTGTAAAGATTCTGCGATAGAGGGGGGATGACGTCAGCATGTCGCTCGCTCAGTCCGACGCGTTTCGTGATAGAGTCACCCTCTCTTTTTCAGACACACAGGAGCAGGAGCCATTGGTCCCTACTGTCAAAGCTATTGAGGAGGGAGCAAGGGGTGAGGCCAAGTCGCACTCTGTGTCATTGGACACACAGAACACAGCTTTGGAGCAGGCCTGCATGAGTGCATCCATAGCAAGCAGCTTGCTATGGGGGCATTCAGCAGGGGGGGGGGGGGGGCAAGGGTGCCAGTGGTGGACTTAAGAAGAGAGGGGTCAGAGATTTGTGCAAATCCATTGCACAGAGCAAATAAGTATAACATGTTTGTTATTTAAAAAATATAAAAAATAAAAGGTTTTACCTTTATAATCACTTTAACAACTGGGTTGTGTTGGTATAGCTGAACAGAAAACTTAAAACAGAAGGCCAAAGCTATTTTGGCCCTACATCTCTTATGGATCACAGGAGTGCCCGTTGTCAGTTGACATCACTCAGCCGGTCCAGGCTCTTGAAAGATCCCGACTGTACAGTCGTGATTCACCCAGATGCCTATAGCGTCAACTGGCTCAGCCTCTCAGCACACTGCTTAGAGCCTGAGCCAACCGCTTCCGCCCTGTCCACAGCCTGGCACTCCACTGAGCACTGGGGGGCAGAGCAGAGAGCTGCTGACTGACAGTGGTCTTTGATTGCTCAGTTCACAGTGTAGTTCCGGCGGGGGGACAGCTGTAGCTGGGATTGGAGCTGCAGTCATCTACATAGGTATGATTGTTTTGTTTTTTTATATTCCCAAACTTCTCCTAACATGTGAAAAGGAGACTAGAGCGCCATCTGCTAGCTCGTCAGATGCATGTGCATTATATATGTGCAATATTTTATGCATAAAAAATTGGATTTTGGGAAGAAACCCTCTGTGCCTTCTCTGGCTAAATGGAAGCGTCTCGTAAACGAGAGCCTTACCCTGTATAAAGATACATACGAAAACAGAGGTTGCCCCTTGAAATATGATAAGATATGGTGTACATGGCTAGTGGAACCTACTACGGCTTGATAGTCAGGTGAAGAAGTTACAGATTTGATTTTTATGTGTCAGCTTCTAGGTACTTCGCAAAAACGGGAAAATGGATACTTGTGTGCCTGATCACAGAATAGTTGGTTTCCGAAGATTGAGGAGACGTCTGACACACATGGTATCATGCTCTGTCCCGAATACGAATATATAAGTCATGAATTGTTCATTTTGCCAGCCACTCATTAAGATGTTTGTTAAACACTAACTGATATGTTGTTTATGTCTGTTTTGTTTTTTTCAAAAATGCAATAAAAAAGATTTATAAAAAGAAAAAAAAAATGGATTTTGGCCACAGGAAGTCTTAAACCTTTGGTTATACCGCCATCTACAGGGGGATTAGACACTGGTAAAAAAAAAAAAAAAACCTGTGAACCGGTCCCAGGTATTACCCCTTCTACTACCAGCATGCCTCCTTTTGTAGCAAAGCAGTATGAACAGAGCATGATCATAAAAACAGGTAGGGGTGGCTGTAAGAGAGATAGGAGGGTTTAGTTCAATTTTAAGTAAATCTTTAGACATGATGAATGAGGTCGATGGTTTCCACACAGCAGAGTAGAGCTCAGCATGTACACAAAGTCTGTGATCTGTAATTCTCCCTGTTTTCTACTGTTGACACTCACCTAATCATATACAGCTCTTTATTCCACGGATAAACATTCAGTACTGGTCCAATCCCCACCATGTGGTTGCGACTCAAGCCAACATTTTCAATGTATTCATGTTTCAGTGGCACAGTACTGAGGAGGTCAAAGTCTTTAAGGTGATGCTGACGAACTTGTTCAGCAGCGTGAAAGCCATCTATCAACATGGTGCGCCCTCCTGTGCCTTCATGCCGCAGACAGTGGAAAAGCTGCATGCTGCAATTAACAGACACACAAATAATTAGTAAAACACTGGTAATATAGTTAAAGATGTTTTAAAGGGCATCTGTTCATGGAAACCATGGTGTATATTCAGTCAGTACATTGTTTGTAAAGCTTTTTGCTAAGGCTTTTAAATTTTTCCTTTCTTGTTATTTCATATTTGACTATTGTACAGTATATGCAAATTTGTTAAAGCGGAGGTCCGCCGACCATTCATCCCCCCCCCCCCCCCCAGCCATTCTGACACTTTGCTAAAAACAATAAACACACTCACTTTTTTGGAATGATAATTCCCCCGATGTCCGTTTTTGAATAAAAAATGAACTTAGAAAATCTAATGATGGCTGGTTCCATCTTGCTTGTGGGCATGTGAAGCCCACAAGCATTGATTTCCGGGGTGCTGTGAATGCTGAGCTCCCAGCATTCACCGCTCGTTCCTGTGCATGCTCATTGTGTATGGCATGAAGCATCGTAAACTTCAAGGTTGCCATCACACGTCACTTTCGGTTTCATGATCTCTCGGGATTTCGTGGCGGTGTTCCGCACTGACTCATGGGAAGCCTGACACTTAGCTCCCAGGTGACAGTGCGCCTCAGGGGAAAAATAATATACATGCCTCCCGCAGGGGTGAAGAACAGGAAGTGCCACATTAAAGAATTTTCTTTTCATTTGCAAATCTGTTTATAGCGTTGATGGGGAGAAGGTTAAGTAAATAAGCTTTAAGGGTGCAATGCCATACTCCTGCAGACTCTCAGCATAGTTGTCTGCTCATACCTGGTACAAGCAGGCAGTTACCTGAGAGCAGGAAGACCAATGGACTACGTGAGTGCTCACCAGTGGCCTCATAGCTCATTGACAAAAAGGTGGGTGTGATGAAACAGCGGGGCTGTGAAACGCGTCATCCCATTGGCTGACTCCGCTCCCACGTCACTTCCGGTGCGACGGCTGTCAGTTGCGCTCCACGCTGACGCGCACGCCGTCCCGAGCGGCTCTTTCCGGGCTTCCACCGGGTTCCTCGTTTTGCCTGGACGTTGGACCATTTGAAAAGTGCCTTTACACAGAACACCTGGCACCACCAAGTTCCAGCACCAGCAGATCAGGGACCACGGGACTACTGCAACCACCGAAGTGAAAACGAGTCAGCCACCATTCTATATGTGAGAAAAATGTGTATAATTTGCGCCACGGAGAAAAAAGTGTTATTTCTCCCAATTAATGGGTAGGATAACACGTGATTAAACCTAAATATATTTAAATATACCAGTTTATGAGCTGCCACCTAAAAAATTTCAGTGTGTGAAAATACAAATAGAAACAGGGGTGAAGGGGCGCTGGATGCACAAAATCAATACAAGGTATGTATACTCAAGTGCATATATATACATTAAAATGTGCAGTCTATTAATACAAAAATCATAAAATTGTTGATATAGTGAACTAGTGTCCATACAATGAAGTGAAAGGAAAGTCCCAATAGTGCTAAACGATAAGCACCCAATAGCATATCACAGCCCAAAATGACGTATATATTGCAGTTCAGGAACCACCACCATATATTTGCACCCAATGTGATCGATAGAAATGGCTCCTTACCAATAACAGTAGACTCTTTTAATTAAAAAAGAAGTCATAAACCGCTTGTGTCAATGGGATGACTCAGAATGATCCGGATAGGCAAATCAGATGATCCAATATTCATATAGATAGGGGTCATAGAAACAGAAAGGCAATCATAGTGAAGTATTGTTTATTAAAATATTATAAAAAGTAACATGCCAAGTGGCTGCTTACTTAGATTGTTCCCTGATCCCGGCACTGAGGCTTGTAGCGTGTATTCGATATCCAATCGAACCCGCGGATTTGGATAAGGATCGGTGGTCCGTCGCGCTGGTAGTCTCACTGGCCGGCGTACGTTCTACCGTCGAAACAGCGTGGATACGGAGAAGGATCGAAAATCCGTCGCACTGCTAGTCCCACTAGTCGGCGTGCGTTCCACCGTCGGAAACCAACGGACCCGGAAATCGGAAGTGGAATGGGAATGCGTGACTGGTTAGCGCCTCGACGTACGTTTCGTATGTTTACGTCATCAGGAAGCGTGAACCATTCTATATATGCCCACCTTGTTGCGACACTTGTGAGTAGGAATTTGGCTGTCGTCTACATGTTATTCCCTAATAAATTGTAAAGCTTATTGCACTTAGATGGGCGCACCTCTCTCTTCTTTGTGTGTGTCTTTCAGAGCTTGCTTCTGCCTCTAGGTTGCTGCCGTTGGTGCTTAAATAGGACTATAAGAATCCTCTTTATTACCATTTTTGAACTTACATTGGACACTTTTCTTTATCCTATAGACTATTGACAATTGTTACCATTTAAATGCTCTGAAAATTTGTGCGCCGTCTATCACATTTTCTGTACCTCATAGCTCATTGAGAACTTCAAGCCATCAGCCCTAATGTCGGAAGGTACTTGTAGGCTTTAATTCACAGAAACTGCGAACATATAAAGTGGTCGTGTGGGCAGAGCCCCGCACGGCCACGTTGTTCTCAAAATTGTGACAGTGGTTGCAGGGAGAAGAGGGATCGGGGGGAGAGAAGCAGCAGATGCTGGAACTTGTTGCATATTCCACCCTAAAAATGGGTGAAACACGTAACACATATTCCAAAAAGGTGAACTTACAAGTAATTTATTTGATTAATGACCACTTAATGACTCTTGAATAGGTTTTGCAGCCATTAGATTTCAGAGGATAACTGGACGTGCGGAACAGAACACATGCATGATGACAGGAAGCATTATTAAGCAGTTAGCTTGTTTTGTGTATGCTCACCCACAAGGTTCCTGGAAGTAGGTGGTATCTGTGTGCCGATCAAGGGCCAATTTTGTGTAGGCTGTGTCTCCCCGGGAGAAGTCAGATGTGAGGTCCCACATTTTACCATAGATTGTTTCCCTAAAAAAAAAGAAAGAGACATTTGTATCATTAACAAGGCTGGAACTCACCCATGTGCCACCCAAAGTCATGCTGATAGATGATCATATTCAAGCCAATTTATATTGATCTCGGTACTGATACAAATTAATTGAAAGTAAAAATTATATAATTTATTACATATAAAATTAAAACATACAAAAGGTATCAATATAAAAAGTTTAAAACCGTATACAAATACTCAAAGTTTTCCCCAAGAAGTATCTGATGATGGAGTTTTCTCATAGATTAACCAGTCATCTACTACAGTGGTCCACAATATTTTTGGCACCGGGGACCGGCATTGTGGATGAAAATTGGTGGATGCGTTTTTTTTCACGCCCAATTTGTCAGTAAATGCCTGGTGTTAGCACTTCAATCATCACAACACCATGGTTAATATGGTGTCAGGATGATTGAAGCACATTATTGTTATTATAATATTGTAATATAAAATTAAATAGTTAAACTCATCATAATGCAGAATCTGCCACCAGATGCAGCTTGCCACAGTGCCTGTCACCAGATTGCCACAGTGTCTGTCACCAGATGCAGATTGCCACATGCCACCAGATGCAGATTGACACATGCCACCAGATGCAGATTGACACATGCCACCAGATGCAGATTGACACATGCCACCAGATGCAGATTGCCACAGTGCCTGTAACCAGATTGCCACATGCCACCAAATGCAGATTCCCACATGCCACAGTCCGCACATACTGACCCCCCTGCCACAACTCACCTCTCGATCTCCCTGCCCTGGATGTCACAGCGCCGAGCGCTGCCACTGCTGCCTGTCTTCACTCACGGAGGGCGGGGTGCCGGGCTGACAACCCCCTTAATGTGTGGCATCCAGTGCAGAAAGCACCCTCGCCCCCCCTCTTGGTACGCTGACCGGGCTGTGTGGGCGGCGGGGCTGTGTGGGCGGAAGTGCGGTGATGGCGGCAATCTGTCTGCTTGCCCGCCACCGCTGCACTGCATGCTTCGCCCGCCCGCCAGTAAACAGGCTGCGGCCCAGTAGTGGGCCGCGGACCGGGGGTTGGAGACCCCTGATCTACTAGATTCACGTAACATAGTGGCTGATAAAGGGTTAATACCGCCCACAATGCGCCTCTGCAGAAGCGCATTGTGGGCGGTATTGCCGCGGTTTCCCATTGTTTTAAATGGGAAGCAGCGGTATACATACCGCTCCTCTCACCGCTCCAAAGATGCTGCTGGCAGGAGATTTTTTTCTCTCCTGCCAGCGCGTCGCCTCAGTGTGAAAGCCCTCGGGCTTTCACATTGAGAAGGCTGAGCAGGATTTTTACAGGCGGTATAGCAGAGCTATTTTTAGCGCTGTAACGCCTGAAAAACTCCTCAGTGTGAAATGGGCCTAAGACTGTAGTGCCAGAAATAAAGGTGTTCAAGACACAGATCACTTGAAAGAAGTGTCATGCCGCGTACACACCACCGTTTTTCGCGATTTAAAAAATTACTTATGTCTTTAAAAACGATCGTGTGTGGGCTCCAGAGCATTTTTCGCGACTTTAAAAATGGGCATTAAGAATTTAGAACATGCTCTAAATTTTCGCATCGTTTTTAACATTTTTGTTTTTAATGTTGTAAAAAATGGTCGTGTGTGGGCTTTACGACGCATGCTCAGAAGCAAGTTATGAGACGGGGAGCGCTCGTTCTAGTAAAACTAGTGTTCGTAATAGAGATAGCACATTCATAACGCTGTAACGGACAGAAAAGCACGAAGACTGAAAAGCGCAAATCGTCTTTCACCAAACTTTTACTAACACGTAATCAGCAAAAGCAGCCCCAAGGGTGGCGCCATCCGAATGGAACTTCCCCTTTATAGTGCTGTCGTACGTGTTGTACGTCACAGCGCTTTGCTAGAGCATTTTTTTTTCATGATCGTGTGTAGGCAAGGCTGGCTTAACCTCCCTGGCGGTCTTCCCGTGTGTGGCACGGGGTGAGATTTTAAAGCTACGATCGGTAACCCCGTGCCACACACGGGCTTGCCTCGCTGGATGCAGAAAAAAGTTTACTTACCTTTTCTCTGCGATCCAGCGATGAATCCCCGCAGTACACGGCGGGCGGATGTCCGCCTGATGCTGTGTGTTCCGCCGATTCCCTTCCCTGCGAGCGTCGCGACGTAGGGGGGGGGGGGGAACGGCGCCAAATTTAAAAAAGTAAACAAACACTATACATACAGTACACTGTAATCTTATAGATTACAGTACTGTATGTAAAAAATACACACCCCCCATGTCCCTAGTGGTCTGCCCTGTACACTACATGTTCTTTTATATAATAAAAACTGTTCTTTCTCCCTGCAAACTGTAGATTGCCCATAGCAACCAAAAGTGTCCCTTTATGGCAAAAATTGTTTTAGAGCAGCTAAAAAACAGCGATAATAAATCAGAATCACTTGCAGAATTTAGCGATAGCGATTTGTGGGGAAATTCGTCATAAAAAAAAAAAAATAATGACAGCAAAAATTCTGCAACTGAGCAAATTTCAGTGATTTTGATTTGATTACATTATTGAATAATTTTTACTATAATTATATTATTATTTGTTATAATTTTTTATAATTATTTATTATATTATAATTTTTAATAAGAAAAAAAAAAAAATCATACCCAGGATGCCTATTAGACTCTTGTTTGGATAGATTTCAGTGAGTTATTCCTAAGAATTACAAGCCTACAGTATAAAACGCCAAATTCCCTTGCAAATAATGGTACCGCTTTTAGCACCTAAAATCTTAAAGAATCATACCGCCAGGGAGGTTAACAATAATCGGGTTGAAAAAAAACATATGGCCAGATTCAGGTAGAGTTACGCCGGCGTATCAGTAGATACGCCGTCGTAACTCAGAATCTGCACCGTCGTATCTTTAAGCGTATTCTCAAAGTGAGATACGCTTAAATGTTGCTAAGTCTCCTACGCCGTCGTATCTTAGCTTCCTATTTACGCTGTCACTGCAATTGCAGTGATCATATATTTACTGATCACTGCATTTAGTGTCAGTGTGACAGGCAGTTAGTGTTAGGTCCAGGGTAGCCCCGTACCCCCCCCCATATAAAGTTTTAACCCCTTGATCACCGCCCTAGTTAACCCTTTCATCCCCTATTGCCAGCGTCACTAAGCGATCATTTTTCTGATCGCTGTATTAGGCCTTGTACACACGATGGGATTTATCTGCTGTAAACGGTCCCCGGACCGTTTACAGCGCATATTTACGCCGGGATGTTTTGATCCGATGGCTGTACACACCATCGGATCAAATTCCCCGCCGGCGGACAGTGCGGTGACGCGGCGGTGACGTTGACGCCGCCACGTCACCGCACCAGGAAGTAAACACTTCCGCGCGCATGCGTCGGATCCATTCACAGGATACGACGCATGTGCGGGCAGATATTTCCGCTGGTTTGCCGTACTAACCAGCGGACATATCTGACGGGCAGCTATCCGGCGGAAAAATTCCAAAGCATGCTTTGAAATTTTTCCGCCGGAGGAATCCGGCCAGAATGGTCCGTTTGCCCCTACACACGAGCGGATTTTTCGGCTGAAATGGTCCGTCGGACCATGTTCAGCGGATTTATTCCCTCGTGTGTACAAGGCCTTAGGCCTCGTGCACACGAGGCAATCTATTTGTTCAAATCGGTCAAATTGAACAAATCTGTTTGTTAGGATTTTGGTTTGCTCACGTGTACACACGAGCAAACCAAAATCCCCGCCAGCAGACGGCGCGCTGACGTGTCGGTGACGTTGACGCCGCCACGTCACCGCACCAGGAAGTAAAACACTTCCGCGCATGCGCCGAATCCATTCGGCGGCGGTGCGAGATGACATGTCTGCTGGTAAGTGTACTAACCAGCAGACATGTCGGGCGGACGGATTCCCATCCGATAGATTTCAAAGCATGCTTTGAAATCTGTCGGGTGGCCAAATCCGTCGGCTCGCCCGTACACACGATCAAATCTGTCTGCTGGGACGGTCTAGCAGACCGTTTCCAGCAGACAGATTTGATCGTGTGTACGAGGCCTTAGTGTCGCTGTTGCCGCTAGGTAGCTAATTTTTTGTTTTTTATTGCGATTTTTTTTACTAAAGACATGTGGCTGAATACATTTTGGCCTAAATGTTTGACTAAAATTTAGTTTATTCGATTCTTCTTATAACAAAAAGTAAAAAATGTTGTTTTTTTTTCAAAAATGTCGCTCTATTTTTGTTTATTGCGCAAAAAATCAAAAAATCGCAGAGGCAATCAAATACGATCAAAAGAAAGCTCTATTTGTGGGAAGAAAAGGACCAAATTTTGTTTGGGAGCCACGTCGCACGACCGCGCAATTGTCTGTTAAAGCGACGCAGTGCCGAATTGTAAAAACGCCTCTGGGCATTTAGCAGCATATTGGTCCGGGGCTTAAGTGGTTAATCATTATTTTTCCTTTGGACACTGCATATGCATTTAAACTGTGATGAAGATCTACCAGGTATTCTACAAATGATAGAATATCTCACTGCCAATCCATGTCAGTCAGAAATCTGCCCTTCTAAGACCTCCTATACTTTTCCCCAAATAAATATACTTTTTATTCAGTACAATGGCAAGGTTTTATTGGAATAGCTTCTGTGCTAAGCTCATGACCAGACAAATGTCATTTGGATAGAATGTGTCTAAATGATGATTACAGGAATACCCACATCTCAGAAATATATACCGTATTTTCCGGCGTATAAGACGACTTTCTAGCCCCTTAAAATCTTCTTAAAAGTCGGGGGTCGTCTTATACGCCGGTAACAGCTTACCTTACCAGAATCGCGGCCGTACGATTTTTCAAAAGCCGTCCGACGTCTTCTGTTCCGTGATAGGCGGAAACAATCAGCTTCCCAGGAGGCACTGTGTTCAGTGTCCGCCTATCACGGAGGCCCTCTTGTCCTGTGTTTGGTGTCCGCCTATCACGGAGGCCCTCTCGTCCTCGGACGAGAGGGCCTCCGTGATAGGCGAACACTGAACACAGTGCCTCATGGGAAGCTGAATGTTCCGCCTATCACGGAACAGAAGACATCGGAGGCGCGGCTTTTGAAAAATCGTATGGCCGCGATTCTGGTAAGGTAAGCTGTTAGGTTACACGGCCGCGATTCCCATGGGATAAGGTAAGGGCACGGTCTGGTCATGTAATGGGGCACGGTCTGGTCATGTAATGGGGCAGGTCTGGTCATGTAATGGGGCAGGTCTGGTCATGTAATGGGGCACAGTCTGGTCATGTAATGGGGCAGGTCTGGCATGTAATGGGGCAGGTCTGGCATGTAATGGGGCAGGTCTGGCCATGTAATGGGGCAGGTCTGGCCATGTAATGGGGCAGGTCTGGCCATGTAATGGGGCACAGTGTAGTCATGTAATGGGGCACAGTGTAGTCATGTAATGGGGCACAGTCTGGCATGTAATGGGGCACAGTCTGGCATGTAATGGGGCACAGTCTGGCATGTAATGGGGCACAGTCTGGCATGTAATGGGGCACAGTCTGGCATGTAATGGGGCACAGTCTGGCATGTAATGGTGGCACCGTGAGGCGAGGCATGACTAGTAGGAAGGGGGTAGTCTTATACGTTGAGTATATCACAAAACCAACATTTTGGCTGGAAAATTAGGGGGTCGTCTTATACGCCGAGTCGTCTTATACGCCGGAAAATACGGTATACAAGCTTTGTTCTATAGAAGTGTTTCAGACAGATCACAAATGCCAAGAAAAAGGTGGTGCCACATCCCTGAGAGAGAGGAAAAATACTATGGATGAGATTTTACAGGCACCCAAGCTTTGTTCTGGTTACCGGATATGACTAATTCTCTGTGCAGTCCTCTCTGTATCCTCCCGGGTTGCTGGAACATCATCGACAAAGGCGATGCCGTACAGTAAAAAGTTCTTCAGAAAGTCTTTAAGTCCTTCATTTGTTTCAAGGAAATCGTAGTAGCTGACAGATGGCACATTTGCTTCCTTGTAAGTGTTTGCACTCCATAAAATTCGAGGCTGAACAAGTTGCTGTTTTTGTCCTTCATAGCTATTCTGTGATAACCATTCTAATCCATATTTGGTCATGTGCCCATCTGGCCCTATCAAATGTAAAAACAAAACATTATTTTACCAATATACAAAAGGACAGAATCTTATGCTTTGCACCTTAATCAGTTGTATGTACCAGAAATTACATACAAAAATCATACCGTGTTGTTGGTACAGGACTGCGGTCATCCTTGCTAAACTATCCCCACTACATTCCAAGACTACTACTTGGCTTCCCAACTATCCCATTTTTATTACTTTGACAAAACAGAACACCCCAATACAAGCCATCTTACGGAGCGATACACACATGAGATCACCTCGCTATAATGACCGTATGCTTACCTACCACAAACACATTTGGGACATTACTTTGCGAAAAAACACATATCCATTCCCACACCCCCCCATGGTTCAACAAACATATGTCGGAACTACTTACCATCCCAGACCCCATTGTATGGATCTCTAATGGTATACTTTACTTACACAAGGTTATGACCGCTTCAGAATCCAAAACATTCCAGATGCTTAAAGATTATTTTTCCCTCCCTCACCGTCTACTGTTCCAGTATCTACAACTATGCCATGCCTTGCAAACCCAATTTCCAAGCTGTATGGTCTCAATCCATACCCCTCCCACACTGAATATTATATTGGGTACAGAACCCTCCAAATTAATCTCCAATTTATACTCCACTATTCACCTTCCTGCAGCTACAACAATAGCCTACACTGCGAAAAATAAATGAGATAAAACGGATATTGGGGAAATTAACTGGGCGGAAATCTTGGAAAATACCAAAGCTGCATCCCCTAAGATTTCGGACCGCCTCACTCAACTGTACATTAGAGCATACTTAACGCCTCAAAGAATTGCTCAATTTCATCCCACACGCAATCCCCCTTGTTCACTATGTGCTTCTACACCTGGCTCCTTTTATTACTTTATATGGGATTGCCTGGAGATACAGACCTTTTGGACCCAGGTAATATGCTTCCTACATGTTTAGATGGCATCACCAGCTGTGTTAGACCTCAAATTGTGTTTACTGGGACACCTCCCAGACACAGAAACTGATACATTTCTGTCTGTATTCATTCAGGAAACGCTCTTCCTGCCCAGGGAGACAGTGGCCGAAACTGGATGCAGGCACTCCCTCCAACTATTCAGAAATGGAAGAGGGAAGTAAACGATACTCTCCACCATAAAAAGTTGATATACATGCTCAGGGGTTGCCCTCTTAAATACTCTTAAGTATGGGATAGGTGGTTAGCGGATGGTGAAACATGTACCTGATACACCCCCTCATCTCCTGTACTATACCTCAGATGTAGAGATAATATATGCAATGGATCTCGACACTATATGTCAGAATGGACGTGCCGAATATCCCGACTCATGATAGCATGACCGTTACAGAGCGACCTTTGCTAGTGATGCAATACACATAAGGGTACACTTATAGATACAGTATGTTTTGAGACTGACGTTCCATTCACCCATTCTGTCAACAAGTTTTATGTTTAATACAAGATAAAAACAGACATATCCATTTTTGATAATGCTGCAACAGTTCCACTGACCCCTCTATGTAGAAAATGTTTTCGCAAGTCATTACTTATTCACCTTTTAAAATGCTGCAAGGGCCTGCATTCTGAGCAACAGACTCCCCCCTACAGAATCACAGTGGATTGCCAGGGTGAGCGATATAGAGTTCTGACTGTCCCCTGAACTCTAAGGCATCGTACACACGATGAGATATGTCCGCTCAAACTTGTCCGACGGACAGTTTAGAGCGGACATGTCTCATCGGATTTCGGTCCGATGGCGTGTACACACCATCGGATCAAAATCCCCGCCGGCAGACAGCGTGGTGACGCGGCGGTGAAGTTGACGCCGCCACGTCACCGCACCAGGAAGTAAACACTTCCGCGCGCATGCGTCGGATCCATTCACAGGATACGACGCATGTGCGGGAGGATATGTCCGCTGGTTTCCCGTACTAACCAGCGGACATATCCGACGGACAGGTTTGTAGCGGACAAATTTCAAAGCATGCTTTGAAATTTGTCCGATGGACAAATCTGTCCGCTAGCCCGTACACACGATCGGATTTGTCTGCTGAAACGGTCCATCGGACCGTTTTCAGCGGACAAATTTGATCGTGTGTACGCGGCCTAATGCCTCGTACACGCGATTGTGAGGAGAGCTTTTGGCTGGGAATTCCGGCTGTGTGTATACGGGACGGGAAAACTGCCCAAAAACCACCAGACAAAAAAAAAAAGAACCAGTTCTTTTTTTTCCCGCTGGGAAAACCGGTGGACTTTTGCCCGGCGTTATTTGGCAGTTTTCCTATGGAAAAAACTGTGATGGAGCATACACACGGCCGGGATTTCTGACCAAAGCTGTCGGGAAAACCAGCCGTGTGTAGGGGAAAGACTGAACCGAGCAGGTTCTCGGCTTTCCCCTTGGGATTCCGACGGGAAATCCCGCACGTGTGTACAGGGCATTACAATTCTAAATATGCCTAACTGTCACCATGTCCACTCCTGGTGACTCTTACACTGGATAATCTCTGCCTCTCCCCCTATTTCCTCTCGTCTTTTACTTTATTCCCCCCCTTTCTACCCCTCTCTTCCTGCCCCAATAATAACTACTCTAATTGAAAGATCCCCCCCCCCCCTCACACACACACATTTTGATTCCCAATTTCTACAAAAATTGGTGTCCATCAGACTTGATTTCTTACCACTTCAATGATACATGATATTTCATATTCCATACTACAAACTGTCACAGTTTTAACCTAGTGTTTTATCAAGTCCTGATGTGAACCCTTAAATAAAGAATTGAAAAAAGCAATATAGTAAAGTGATTTCCTATCATCTGTGCCCAGTCTTGCCACACAGAGTTAATCCAGATCTGAGTAATCCTCGTTCAATGTTCAGTAAAATGAACAGCCTTCCAGATAAAAACCTGCCTAAATAAAAAGTCAGTTTTCTCTCTTCTTGATTTGAGTGACAGGTTATTTACATATGTAGCTTGGACATGTTTATCATAACATGAGGTATAAAAAGTGAGAAATCCACCCCTCCCCCACATAACACATCCTGGTAATATACAATGAACTTTGGATCACCTCATGTAATGATAAACAAAACATAACATATGATAAACATGTCCAAGCTAGATATGTAAATAACCTGTCACTGAAAACAAAAACAGAGAAACGGACTTTATAATTTGGCAAGTTTTTATCTGGAATGCTGTTAATTTGCACTGAACATTACAAGAGGATTACTCAGCACTGGATTAACTCTGTGTGGCAAGACTGGGCACAGATGATAGGAAATCTTATACTCTACATTGTGACATCACTTTACATCCACTTTAACAATGATCTTCTCTTATTTGCTAACTTTAGGTCTGTTAAATTTACCAACCAACAGTATTTTGAAGTATCTGTTCAATAGGTGCACAAACCCCCGTTGGTCATGTTACAAATTCAGAGCTGTCCTGTGCACTCTATAGTTTTATAGAAGGTTTGCAATAGACAACTGCCTCCTTATCTTTCCAAACATACAATCAACAAGGCTCTTATACGGAGGATGTGTATTCCCAAACTTACATGTTAGATATATGGTGGTTTCATCGACTCGGACCTGTGCAGGTCTGATATGCAGTTCTACGCTGGCTGTGTCCAAACTGCGCTGGTTGGTCTTGGGGTTGTAACAAGAAGCTGAGCGGCAGTGATCTCGCAGCCACACATAGTCAAAACGCATACATATTCCAGAGTAAAGCAGTTCTATTTAAAAAAGACACAGAGAGTAGAATAGTTAACCGGTGACTTTAAAACAGGCAAGGCTAAATGATCTGCAAGGTTGGAATGTGTTTCCCACAGAAATCAATACGATTTTCCCTTTGGGGTGTGGTTGAAAAAAGGCAATAACTGGATTGGTTGCAGTGGGTAACAGACCTTTACAAAGGAACTAACAAAAGGAAGATATTAGTTCTTTTGCCATAAGTACAATGTAAAAGTGACTTTTCAGAAGGAAGTTACACAGGATGCGTAGAGTCTCTTTTGAAAAAAATAATATTTCGCAAGTAGTTTTTTTTCATGCTTTTGCGTTTAGCAAACCAAACAGACTGTCATACTTGTTACACAACATGTGCCATCGTCATTTCACCAGGGGCATTAATTGACAAAGGGGAACAGACAGACAGGGGATTTCTAGAATATTGAGGATGTTGATAACCTCTACGGACAATGGGTTGGTGTGTCCCTTGGGGAGTTGGGAAATAGGACTGAACCAATCAGTACCGAAGATGCTGAGAGAAAAGGTTCTGGACTATGTTCAATCTACTTCAATGGACACAAGAATAAAATAAATTAATTATAAAATGATTAACTAAGCGGTACTATGTTCCATCAAAAATGCAAAAAAAATAAAAAAATCATGATTTATCATCTCTATGTTGGAGGGAAAGTGGGAGGAAGGAACCTATGCACACATATGGTGGCAGTGTAGTTTGATACAGTCATATTGGGTGGAAGTATTGGATTTAATTAAAAAGACTGAGGGGACGGAAATAGAATTAGACTCCTGGAAATTCCCGTTCCACGCGATCAGGGGTTCTAGGAAGAAGTACAGAGCAGCACTCACTCCATTTCTGTTAAATGCAGTGAAAGCATTAATCCCGAAACAATGGAAAATAAAAGAAACACTGATGATAAGGGATTGGTTTCAAGAAATAGATATAATGAGGATAATGGAAGAATTAATATGTTTTCAAAAGGACGCAGAAACAAGATTCCAGGGTACCTGGAAGAAATGGTTGTATTTTAAACAGTCCTCGATCTACCTGGAAATTATGGGGAGCGGAGGGAGTACTTAGGGGCTTGTCCCCTGCCCCCCCCCCCCCCCCCCATGGAAGAGAAGGGAATACAATTCTCTCCCTCCCCTCATTACCCCATTTTTTTTCTTTCCACAACTTGAAGGAGGAAGCAATGGGGGTAGAGAGATGAGCATCTCTATCCTCCTCGAAAGTAAATAGACATGGGTAAGAGGGGGTATAGATTTGTTTATATTGGTGTAACACTACTCACATAAAGATACATTCCTTGTTTTCTCTTATTTTCTCTCTTTTTTTAAGCACTGCACAACCTGAAGGAGGATAGTAAGGGATTTGTATTTTTAGATGGTCCAGGAGAACTCAAGGAGGAGCTTATGCTGTGGTATAGATTTATTTTTGTGTTTAAGTGTATGTTAGAGGATAGATCCATTTGTGTAATTATGTGCATTTTTATGTATTTGTGTATTTTACGCATGTTGTGTGTCATCTTGGATGATTTGCAAATAGTTTTTTTGTAAAGTATGTAAGATTTTTTACTTGTAAAAACTCAATAAAAAATCATTTAAACATTTCACCGGGGGCAATCTAACAGGGTATGAAACAATCAACAGTGTTGAACGAGTGGGTCAATCTTTAGTAAACTTCTTAAGCCTCGTACACACGACCACTTTTCCCATCGGGAACTTTTGTATGCTCGTGTGTATGCTCTATGGCAGTTTTCCAGACAGGAAAACCCTTGGGGAATCGCGGCAGGAAAAATTAGAACATGTTTATTTTTTTCCCGCCGAGATTCCCTGCGGTTTTTAACCTGGCAGTTTTCCTAAAGGGAAAGCCTGCAGGAGAGCATACACGCGGCCGGGTTTCCCAGCCAAAGCTCTCATGGCAATCTTCCTGCCAGGAAAACCGGCCGTGTGTAGGAGGAAAAAGCTGCCGAGCCGGTTCTCGGCTTTCTCGGCGGTAAAACGTCAGCCGAGAAACCCGATCATGTTTACGAAGCGTGAGGGGTGTTTACTATGCCTTGAGATGAAAGCTGACACTCTCACATTGTAGAGGGCGATCAAATTATTTGCACTCTACACTATGTAGAAACTATAGGTCATGCTAACAAAAAAGTCACCCCTTTATGATCAGAAAATGTCTTAGGCCTCGTACACACGATCGGACATATCCGATGAAAACGGTCCGCGGTCCAATCCATTCGGCGGCGGCGCGGCGGCGGTGGGGGACGACATGTCTGCTGGTAAGTGTACTAACCAGCAGACATGTCGGGCGGACAGATTCCACCGGATGGATTTCAAAGCATGCTTTGAAATCTGTCAGGTGGAGAAATCTGTCCGCTAGCCCATACACACGAGCGGAGATGTCTGCTGAAACGGTCCATCGGACCGTTTTCAGCGGACATATCCCCTCGTGTGTACGAGGCCTTATCTATATTGCGCACAATTTGTGGACCACTGATACACATGACCTGGAGACTAGACTTGGCAAAATCTGACAGAAGACCAGTTTTTATTTTACCTGTAGGGTGGATTTGTCAAATTGCAACAGCTTTCTTTTTGTACATACAACAGTATGCTTCTAGCTTGACTTGTTTAACCATCTGCCTCACAGAAACCCTTACTGGCCAAGAAGTGAAGCGCCTTGTTCCTGGCAGGTAAGTCTTTCTAGACTCAGACCTGTGTGCAGGGTCACATGTACAAAAAGCAACAATAAATTAAAGTAGAACTATAGACAAAAAGTTTTTTTTCATTTTAGATAGAATAAGGGAGGGTTATAACTAGGGTTGTCCCGATACCACTTTTTTTAGGACCGAGTACAAGTACCGATACTTTTTTTCATGTACTCGCTGATACCGAATACCAATACTTTTTTTTAAATGTCGTGACAGTTTTCAAACCACAATACAGACTAAGGATATTTTCTTTAGAATTATAAAGAACTCTAACTCAAGACATTATAAAAGAATAAAAATGAGTAAAAATGAATAAAAAAAATGTATTTGCTCATCACGCAGTAGTAAAAAACTCAAAGAATTTTCACAGAACATGTTGATAAATACAAAAAAAGTATTCGGCCAGGCATCGGGACCATTTGCACGAGTACAAGTACTCCCGCAAATACTTGGTATCGGTCCCGATACTGATATTAGTATCGGTATCTGGACAACCCTAGTTATAACCCTTGTTATTTTGCCATCTTTGTCCCATTGGGGAGATTTACCTGTACTTCCTGTCCCAAAGCTAAAACAGGAAGCGAAAGGAAATCCCTGCAAATTAAAGGGATCTCTTGGAGACCCCAGGTCACCAGAACTTGTGTCCTCATTGGAAGATTTTCCCTTTATTACATTTCTGGATACAACCCAAAATGTAGGATTTTTTTTTATTTTCACTTTCAATGATAATGATAAACAGGACAAATAGAGAGGAATCTCCATAACATGAGCACAGACAGCAAAAAAAATTGTTCTAATTAGGGATGTACCGAAATTTTGGCGGCCCAGGCAATTCAAATCCAGCTCCCTGACACAGCAGGAGATCAGTGGCGTCTCCAGCTTTCATATTTAGGGGGGCACATGGGGGGACAGGGACAAAAGTAGGGGGGCCAACTATAAAATGCAATTATATATATATATATATATATCTCCTGGGGCCCTTTACTACGATCCCACAACGGGCCCTTTTACATGTTCCGCAGTGAGCTCCCTTCCTACTATAATGGGGCCCCCCAGGGTGGCAGAAAACAAGAGATATATGTCACCAGCACACCAAGAAAATATAAGGGTCCAAAGCAGTGGGAGAACTTTCAGGGTTGCAAAGGTTGTCTTGCCACCGGCCCTGGTGTTCTGCCACTGTGGGGTTCCCCAGCTGTCCTGTCCCTGCTATTGACAGCGCTGGTCTGGCATCTGTCTCCTTGGCAGCGGTGGCAGTCCATTAGGACCTAGTGCTGGTGACATTATGGGTGCATGCAGGGGAAGGCTGGCACTATTGGTTATAGAGAGCTGAGCCCCCAGCTGGTCACCTAGCAGCAGTAATGCTGTATAACCTTCTCTGTTGACATGCTGATCGGGATGTGATCCAGGTAATGCTCCCAGTCAGATCTAATAAATACAGTATTTATTAGCATCAAGAGTACAACCACATATATATATATATATATATATATATATATATATATATATATATATATATATATATATAAAATCAAACTTATGTTCCGCAGCCGTGTGGGCTCTATGCCTGTAAAGTGTGGGTTCTATGCCTGTAAAGTGTGGGCTCTATGCCTGTAAAGTGTGGGCTTTGATCAATAAAATCTCTGATATTTAACACTAGGATTTGACTGGGAGCATCACCTGGATTGCATCACGATCAGCATATCAGAGAAGGCTCCACTGCTGCTAAGCAACCTGCAGGGAGCTCAACTGTCTACAACCAATAGAGATGGGCTCGGGTGTGTTTGAAATCCCACATGCGCAATCCCGCCAGGAAGCCAACACTCCACAGTGCTAATCACAGGCAGTGAGACATTTCCTGATCTGTGCAGAGCTGCGGACTGGGAAATCTCTCACTGCCTGTGATTAGCGCTGTGCAGTGTGGGCTTCCTGGCAGGCTCTGGCATGTGGATTTTTGAACATGCCCAGCCCATCTCTAACAACAAATTGTGCTGGCCCTCCTGTACATCAGCCCCATAAAGTAACCAGCACTGGGTTCGAATGTGCTGCCGCCGCTGCCAAGGAGACAGAGACCAGCGCTGTGAATAGCCGGGACAGGACAGCAACTCTGGTTATTCCAGCACTGGTCCACACTGGGAGGATTCCCCCATCCACATATAATGTGTAGATGGGGGAATTGGATCATTTTTTTTTTTTTTTTCATTCAACCTAATAGTTGAATGAAAAAAAGTGATCAATGTATGGGCTGCCTAAGAGCTAAGACCAGCCATAGACAGTTTAAATCTCAGCTGGTTCAGCAGGAACTGGCTGAGATTTAAACCATTAATAAACAGATTCTCTTATGATTATCACTAGTGGTTGCTGTATAGCCACTAGTGAGAATCGCTGTTTGTCGGGAGAATACAATTGCTGGGCAGGAGGGATATTCCCATCAGCACTGTCTGTGTTGATGGGGGAATCATGCAAGTTCCTGCAATCTGTGGATGTAGGAAAGAAATTTGCACTGTATATTACCTGCCTAACTGAAAGTGAAAGTGTAACAGAATGGCCCGTGACACCCAGAGACTTTTGAAGGATGGGGGGTACTCGAGTGCCAGCATCACTAATGACTCTTGGGTCTAGGGTCATCCTGTGCCCCTTTTGGGCATAGGGTGACTGAGAAATGATAATGATAAATGACATGGGATGGGACATTACTGATAATTCATGTTTTGCAGGATATCTTTAAATATTACAAGTTGTTAAAGTCTGACTCCGACAGGTCAATAGAGTGTTTTCATTCAATGTGGGGACACATGCTTTTGAGGTGTTAATTGAGTCTGCTCCTAGACATTCCATTGTGTGATGCTAATACCGTTTTGTGTCCATTGTTCTAATTAGGTTTGCTCCTAAGACCTGTTCATTGTGTATGCTAATGACACTGTTAAGATGTGGAATGTGACTTGTCAAGCTGTAGTAATTAACCCCTCTAAATGCGGAGCCAGACCTTCTGGGTAATGAGTAGTAATTAACTCATCGGAATGGCATTATCTAAAAGAATGTGTATGAAGCCCCCCATTGTGTGATGTGTGGGTGGAGTGTGTCTTTGTCCCTGTGATTAACTGTAACATGTTTGTACTGTATATAAGAAAGCTAAGTTACCATTAAAGGATTCATTAATTTTGGAACCAGTACCAGAGCTTGTGTTGTCTCAGTTATTCTGGGAAATGAAATGGGTCGTGTCTGATGTCTGTCGGACTGTCGAATAAGCTGCCGTGGGGTGATGGAATGGAGTATCATAAACGGTGGTGACCGTTACAGAAAGTAAATTGTGAATGTCTTGAAAGAACAGAAGAGGGGAGGGAGACAGATGGGGGAGAGAAGGGTTGGAGATAATGCAGTTCAGTGATTACAGTGTACTGCAGTCTGAAGTGCACACACTTACCCACGGTCCAGGCTAGAATCTCAGGCATCATTCACACACATGCTGCTGATTTTCATATTTCCTGAACACACATCCCCTCTCTTCAGATACAGCACACCGAGATAGTGTGGGCGGGACTGAAAGGAGGAGGAGGAGCTGTATTCCTCCCTGCTCGTATGTGAGGAGAGTGGGGGGGGGGTAGCTGGACTCGCTGGGCTGTAAAAGAGTGTCATAGACTGACACTCGGCTCAGCTTGCAGTCACCACTCTCGGAATTTACAGGCTGGTTCTCCTGTCCTAGGGACGGGAGAAATCAGTCTGTTTTTTCAGTAACTGAGATGAAGGCTTGGCCCCCCCTCCCCCACAATGCTCATGGAGTCCTTTCTGCAACTCACTCTTCTCCGTGCCAATGAGGATGCAGGGGAAGGAGCAGATTGGGCGGCTGTGGTTGTGTGAACGCTTGCATTATGCAGTGTCAGCGACCAGAGGGAGGGGGGAGGAATGCCCCGCAGAGCTGACTGGGGACGCTCTTCCTCTCGGGAGAGACTGTTACTCCAGGGTCAGCCCGAGAGAAAAAAAAAAGCACATGGGGGGGGGACATGGTGGGGCACAGCATAATGTTGGGGGGGTCAGGGCCCCCTCTGGCCCCCCCCTAGAGTCGCCTCTGCAGGAGATTGCCGCTTTGATCCCGGCACATCCAGGCTGCATCTGCCAGGCACTGGCAAGGCTGCATCTAACATGCACTGGCAAGGCTGCATCTAACATGCACTGGCAAGGCTGCATCTAACATGCACTGGCAAGGCTGCTGATACAAGAGATGGTTAGAGACTGAGGACATGATAAAAGAAATGATACAAGAAATGGTCAGAGACTGCAGACTGCATACTGCATTTTTCTTGAGCTTTTTCTTGAGCTAAAACTGCGATTTTCAGTTTCGGTATCGGTTTTCGTCAAAGTGCATTTTCAGTTTTGCCTTTAACATATCCAATCCACCGCCAAGACAAACAGGCCTAGTTCTTTTTCAGCCCTGACCCAAAGAGTATCTCCAGTGGAGAACAATCATGCAGGGTGGCAATTTCTCACATATAGGTGAAATGCACAAACACTTCAGATATAAATTATATCAAACATGTGTATATGTGAAAGTCAGTGGAGGGGTTGTAAAGAGCTTTCAACATTCCAATGCACAGGTGTCAAACACAAGGCCCGCGGGCCGAATCCGGCCCTTCAGGCCATTTCATGTGGCCCTCGCACCTCTGCTGCAGCTGCAGGAGAGCTCCAGCCCTCCACTGGCTTTCTCCAGACCCTTACTTTCTGCTTTCAATCAATGCAGCCAGCTTCTTCCCAGCAGCAGCATAAGGAAAGGGGTGTGCACTGGGTAAGGGATGTAAGGGAGAGTGGGGGACTCAACTTCTGATGGTGGGGTGGCTCATGACATCTAAAGTAAGGGGAGGGGATGCGCTGGACATCTAATCTTACAGATATAACCGTCCCCTTTGAGGGCAATCATAATGCTGATGCGGCCCACAATGAAATTGAGTTTGACACCCCTGGTCTAATGGATGCCGAACATTCAGCCACCATCTCTCATCTTTCCTTTGTACCACTTAATGTGTCAAGTCTTCGGTAAATATCATATGTAAATATTTACTGAATGAAGGTTAATAATGGGCACTGCAACTTAACAGGATGCAAAATGTTCTGTGTTTAATCAGAAATTACGCAGCTTCCTCTCCCAACATTTTTTAAGTAAGCTTTAGTTAACTTACCAAAGTGATCTTGGTGTAGGACCCAGGAGCACTCTTGTGTTGCTGGAGCTGTGCTGAGCCAGCGATTTCTTACCCCTGTCGATCTGCAGAACCTGGCTGATCTATAATTCTGTTCTTTGGCGGCCTTTGTTCCGAGTCTCCTGGCTTCTGAAACGAGTCGTGCCAGCCTGTGACTCCACATTCTGTTCCAGAGGAAAATGGCATCAGAGCCAGGCAAGCAAGATAATCTGATTGTGCAAACCAGATGAAGTCTGTAGAAGGGAGGAGAAAGCATCTGATGATGAATGGCAGGAACAAGGCTAAAGAGGAGGATTTACAAGGACGCAGTGTAGGAAAAAAATTAACATTGCCAAAAAAAAAAAAAAAAACCACAGGAAAAATACACAAACATAAAGCTGAAATGATGAGAATGACAGAATTCATAACCCTTTAACATCTTTTATGCCAGGGCAATATGTCCTAACCTTTACCTTATGTATACACAATAGTCATCAACACATAATTAGGAAGTTAGAGCTACAGTGAATATGTGTGTGTTCCCATGAAGACGAACAGCTGTTATAAAAAAAAAAAAAGAAAATAAAAAAAAAGAAGGTCTGAGCCAGCAGCACAATCATGCCAAGCTTATTAGGGCACATCATGTGGATTACAGCCCTTCAGCTGGTAGATACAGGGAGTGCAGAATTATTAGGCAAGTTGTATTTTTGAGAATTAATTTTATTATTGAACAACAACCATGTTCTCAATGAACCCAAAAAACTCATTAATATCAAAGCTGAATATTTTTGGAAGTAGTTTTTAGTTTGTTTTTAGTTTTAGCTATTTTAGGGGGATATCTGTGTGTGCAGGTGACTATTACTGTGCATAATTATTAGGCAACTTAACAAAAAACAAATATATACCCATTTCAATTATTTATTTTTACCAGTGAAACCAATATAATATCTCAACATTCACAAATATACATTTCTGACATTCAAAAACAAATCAGTGACCAATATAGCCACCTTTCTTTGCAAGGACACTCAAAAGCCTACCATCCATGGATTCTGTTAGTGTTTTGATCTGTTCACCATCAACATTGCGTGCAGCAGCAACCACAGCCTCCCAGACACTGTTCAGAGAGGTGTACTGTTTTTCCTCCTTGTAAATTTCACATTTGATGATGGACCACAGGTTCTCAATGGGGTTCAGATCAGGTGAAGAAGGAGGCCATGTCATTAGTTTTTCTTCTTTTATACCCTTTCTTGCCAGGCACGCTGTGGAGTACTTGGACGCGTGTGATGGAGCATTGTCCGGCATGAAAATCATGTTTTTCTTGAAGGATGCAGACTTCTTCCTGTACCATTGCTTGAAGAAGGTGTCTTCCAGAAACTGGCAGTAGGACTGGGTGTTGAGCTTGACTCCATCCTCAACCCGAAAAGGCCCCACAAGCTCATCTTTGATGATACCAGCCCAAACCAGTACTCCACCTCCACCTTGCTGGTGTCTGAGTCGCACTGGAGCTCTCTGCCCTTTACCAATCCAGCCACGGGCCCATCCATCTGGCCCATCAAGACTCACTCTCATTTCATCAGTCCATAAAACCTTAGAAAAATCAGTCTTGAGATATTTCTTGGCCCAGTCTTGACGTTTCAGCTTGTGTGTCTTGTTCAGTGGTGGTCGTCTTTCAGCCTTTCTTACCTTGGCCATGTCTCTGAGTATTGCACACCTTGTGCTTTTGGGCACGCCAGTGATGTTGCAGCTCTGAAATATGGCCAAACTGGTGGCAAGTGGCATCTTGGCAGCGGCACGCTTGACTTTTCTCAGTTCATGGGCAGTTATTTTGCGCCTTGGTTTTTCCACACGCTTCTTGTGACCCTGTTGACTATTTTGAATGAAACGCTTGATTGTTCGATGATCACGCTTCAGAAGCTTTGCAATTTTACGAGTGCTGCATCCCTCTGCAAGATATCTCACTATTTTTGACTTTTCTGAGCCTGTCAAGTCCTTCTTTTGACCCATTTTGCCAAAGGAAAGGAAGTTGCCCAATAATTATGCACACCTGATATATGGTGTTGATGTCATTAGACCACACCCCTTCTCATTACAGAGATGCACATCACCTAATATGCTTAATTGGTAGTAGGCTTTCGAGCCTATACAGCTTGGAGTAGGACAACATGCATAAAGAGGATGATGTGGTCAAAATACTAATTTGCCTAATAATTCTGCACTCCCTGTATAACAATTCCCAACAAGGCTTGCCAAAATCTCAGTGTCTGTACCTTGGACTGCTAAAATCTTGGGGGGGGTGGGGGTTTGGGGGATTTGCTTGTAACAAAAAATCTGAAACACTCCATCCAAATCTTTTTGCAAATGTTGCTGAGCATTCATTTCTCTCAGCCACGTTAATATAATCATTAACTAGAATACAATAGCAGGAAAAGACTGCTTGGACAGAAGGAGCATTTAGAGCACCCGACTTCACGCTTCTGCTAATCAATTAGTTATTTTAAAAAGGGTGCACGTCTGAACAAAATAAAAAAAAGATGCAGGTGTGCTCATAAGTTTACATACCCTGGCAGAATTCATAATTGCTTGGCCATTTTTCAGAGAATATGAATAACACAAAAACTTCTTTCACTCATGGTTAGTGTTTGGCAAAAGCCATTTATTATAAACCAACTGTGTTTACTCTGTTTAAAATCATAATAGCAATAGAAACTACCCAAATGACCCTGATCAAAAGTTTACATATGCTGGTGATTTTTTGGCCTGATAACATGCACATAAGTTGACACAAAAGGGGTTTGAATGGCTCTTAAAAAGGTAACCATCCTAACTTGAGATACGTTTGCTTGTAATTGGTGTGTGTGTATATACAAAAGGTCAATGGGTTTCTGGACTCCTGACAATTCCTTTCATCTTTCATCCAGTGCTGCACTGACGTTTCTGGATTCTGAGTCACCGCGCACACTGGATTGAGAGCAGGAATTTCAACACAAGACCTCCTCCGTAACACTAAACTGATACCTATAGTGGGCTTTTGAAGTGTCAACTATAGAAAATACAGGGTACTGAAGTTTGACGCCATTTCAGGGGCGCACGAAAATTTAAGATTTGGCATGTTGGGTATCCATTTACTCAACACAACCTCATCTTTTATATTTTCCCAACAATTTGGTTAGTTTATTGCGTTTGTTTGCCCTAAAATTCATGTTAGTGTGTTTTTTTTACAGAAATGTCCTAGACCTTTGCGGTAATATCGTATGACATAAAAAATTGGAACTACCGCTAGTTTATTCTCTAGGGTGTCTGCGTTCAGAAAATATATGTTTGTGGAATCTTCAAGCCAAAAATATTTTTTTGTGTGCGAAAAAACGGCCCTGGCAGCGAAAGGGATAAAGTTTGATATATTTAATCTACAAACTTGCCTAACAGAGTGAGCTCAATTTTTGGGATGTATTACTTTGCCATGGATCAAAAAGGAGTTTAGACTTTGTCACACATGAAAATATTGGATATTTAAAAAGTATACTTGATTAGACTCCATGTCCCATTTTCTGTTCAGTTTAAAAAAAACTGTGCGATAGATAGATAGATAGATAGATATCCCACCTTTTCTGGAGCTGTCCTCACTCTGTGATCTTGCCGACAGTTGAAGATCTTTGTTCAGCTCCTCGATGGTCCTTGCCTTTTCTTGTCTGGTATCAAAGGTTGCTAAAGGTGCATAAAGCAGAACTAATGATTAAGCTAGACTATCACCAAGTTTTCTTATTAACTTTCAATAAGCACTGCACATGTCATAATTACTGCATTTCAGTACACCCGAAACATCAGAAAATGAGATCTGACATTCTAAATTTCTTAGGCAATGATATAATACATGATCCTAAACATCCACAACATAATCAGCTTACTCTAGTATTACTTTAACCCTTTCGCTGCCAGGCCCTGTTTGCAATTTTTACCCTCAGGTGGCCAGACCATTAATGCAATTTTTCCTTTGCTTTATTATTTTTCACTTATAGCTTTCAAAGTTTGTAAAAGATCCCCTCCAAACCATATATTTTCTGAAAGCACATGACCAGTAGAATAAAAAGAAGGTGCTACTGATTTCTAAGGTCCCACAATATTTGCGCAAATGTTTATCAAACAATATATTTACAAAAAAAAAATCACTAAAATCATAATTGGCAGATAAATACACAGCAAATTTTACAAAATTCCTACTAAATATAAAAGCTTAACCTGTATTGAGTTAATAAATAACAAATATTTGTATTTTTACATTGTGCCATTTTGCAAAATGGTGAAAATCGAACTTACACAAAAATGTAAATATCAAAATTTCTCTAACAATCTGAAGGTTTTAATTTTTCCCTTACAGTTTCAGATTTTGTAAAAGACCCACAAAAAACATATTTTCTTAAAGCATATGAGCTCTGGAATAAAAAGAAGGGGATACTGATTTTTTAGACCCCGCTGTATTTGCGCAAATGTATATCAAACCAATATATCTGCAAAAAATACACTAAAACCATTATTAGCAGATAAAAACAAAGAAAATGTTACAAAATTCCTTCTAAATCCCTACTAAATGTAAAAGCTTAATCTGTATGGAGTTAATAACTAACAAATATTTGTACATTTTAAATTGTGCCTTTTTGCAAAATGGTGAAAATTTTACGTATCAAAAAATGTCTCAAAAAATCTGAGAGGTTTTTATTTTTCACTTACAGCTTTCAGAATTTGTAAAAGACCCCCCAAACCATACGTTTTCTGAAAGCACATGCCCAGTAGGATAAAAAAAAATTGCTACTGATTTTTTAGGCAACACGATATTTGCGCAAATGTTTATCAAATCAATATTTTTGCAAAAAAATACATAAATTGCTACTAAACCATTGTTCGCATGTGGCATACTAAAGTGTATGCCCATGGGAGACCAAGTTTACCAGCACAGGGATGCACAGGTGTTCCGTGCATCCCCGTACAGGCAGTCACATATATGTCAATTGGGATGCAACTGCTGCACAGGCATAGATGCTGTTCCCAATCTGATATCCGTGTGGGTACATCGGGAGCAACAGCTCTGTTCATGCAGGTGCTACATCCCAAATGACATCACCTGTGTGTCCCAGTAAAGGTACACTGTGTATGCCCTGTGTGAACAAGACCTTAGGCCCTTTTCACACAAGCAGACCGATCGGGTTTTCAGGTGGGCCCAATCGGACCACCCATTGTTCTTTATGGAGAGGCTGATGTAAATAGACATGCACCTGATCCAGTCCAGTCCACTAAAAACAGATGGATGATGATTCCATTCCCCATCCATCAAGCAGATCGGATGGCATCGGATGGAAATGGACAAGCGGTCCGTTTCCATCCGACCACCCTATAGAGAATAGCGGGCTGTGTCCAGGTCTATTCTGCATCAGCGGAGCGAACACGGACCTGTCATACACCTGCTCAGCGGGAATCGGCAGACATATCCCCTGCTGAGCAGGCAGATCTGCTTGACAGAGTCTGCTCCATGTGAAAGGTGTCATATCAAGAGTGTCCGGTCCATTAGGGGCACAGGGGTGTGGTATGATTTTTTTTCCAAGCTGCATGATTAGAGCAGAGCATTGCACCCCGAACCCACCCACTTGTGACAATAGCAAAGTAATATACACTATTGTCTTCAGGCTTCTCTTCCTGGCCAATTAGGATGGATCGGGTTGGCCGGGAGGAGAAGCTGAGGAAGACGTGGAGGTGTGCGGGGTGGGGGGCCGTCACCATGGAGAGGGGAGACTGTCACCATGGAGGGGTGAGTGCGGGTGGACCTGGGGGTCTTACTATGTTTGTATTTTTTTTTTACATTTTTGACAGTTTTTTTTTTGGGTGGTCTTTGGCAAGAGATCAGAGGTCCCCCATATATTTTTTTGAGAAAGAGAAAGGGACTGAAGATAGTTCCTTTCACTGTAGCACTTTACATGAATAAAATGACAGTCTGATACATTGTAACACTTGCTGTTACAATGATCAGCTGTCAGTGGCTATAGCAGCAATTGCTGCCTATAGCCATTGTACAGGACTTTACCCCCACTTCAAGCCACAACTTCACCCCCACCCGAACCACTCCCCCCTACCACGCTCTCTAGCCTGACAGATCACGGAGATCAGTGCAGGGAGAAGCGGCGGGAGGGAAGGATCAAGGGTGCTTCCCTTCTGTGGGTATTCTGTGGGTAGTGCATCACTTCCCGATCCCCCTGTTGTGTTCTGGGAAAAACACGGCTCCCAGAACACAACGGAGACCAGTAAAGACGCGTGGCGCGACGCTTCACTTCCTGATTCCCTCACCGAGGATGGTGGTGGGGGCAGCCGAGAGACAAGCAATTGCCCGTCTTCTGCTGCTGACGTTGCTGGACTCCAGGACAGGGAAGTGTGCATTTATTAAAAGTCAGCAGCTGAAGTATTTGTTGCTGCTGGCTTTTAATTTTTTTTTACGGTAGAGCTCCGCTTTAAACAATATACAAACTGCTCACCAAAAGTAACAAGGTATACATTTTACAGTGGCTGCCGCATGGGTTCAACCCCATTCTGCTGCCTTGCAGCTTAAAGCTGAACTCTGGGCATAAAAACTCTTATTTAAAGCAGAACTTTAACCATAACAACTTGCTTCTTGCTGGAGGCTGCCATTTTGCTGAAGCCCAGAGCCCCCAAACAGCAGTAAATCATAAAGCGGAACGAAACCAATTGATTTAACAGTTTCATTCCTGAAATACTGGGATTGCTAACAGACACATTTGCTTGTGTCCTCAACCAAACTATCAAACCTGCAAATGGCTGGTGTCATAACTGATCACATGTGCAGCATCAGCAGTTGCAGTTTAAACACTTCCTGACGGCCGTACGACTTTGTACGGCCGCAGGGTGGTTCTATTTCTCTCATCTGCCGTCTTTTTACGGCCTCCGCACCACTGCGGGGCGCGCGAGTGCCGCCGGAGTCACGCGCATGCCCGCCGCATCGCTGAGATGCCGATGCGCGTGCCTGGCGGCGGCAATGTTCACCAGGCACTCGCGATCGGCGGTACAGACATGGACGTGGATCTGTATATGTAAACCCACAGATCCATGTCCTGTCAGGGAGAGAGGAGACCGATCTGTGTCCCTTGGGACACAGATTGGTCACCTCCCCCAGTCACTCCCCTCCCCCCACAGTTAGAACACAATGCAGGGTACACATTTAACCCCTCCCTCACCCCCTATTGTTAACCCCTTCAATGCCAGTCACATTTATACAGTAATTAGTGCATTTTTATAGCACTGGTAGCTATAAACATTTTAATGGCGCCAAAAATGTGTAAAGCGTCCCATGAGTCCGCCATAATGTCGCAGTCGCAATAAAAATCGCAGCTCGCCGCTATTACTAGTAAAAAAAAAAAATTCTGTCCCCTAATATGTAGAAGAATACATATCGGCCTAAACTGAGAAAAAAACTTTTTTTGTTTATAGTGCAAAAAATATAAACCGCAGAGGTGATCAAATACCACAAAAAGAAAGCTCTATTTGTGGGGAAAAAAGGACGCCAATTTTGTTTGGGAGCCACGTCGCACGACCGCGCAATTGTCAGTTAAAGCGGCGCAGTGGCGGAAGCTGAAATTTCACATGGGCAGGAGGGGGGTATATGTGCCCAGTAAGGAAGTGGTTAAACAATATCAGTGTTCTAGGCTGTAAAGGATAGGAGGGTTTAATTCCACTTTAAAGCGTTTGTTAACCCAAAAAATAAAAATAAAGATTCTGTTCCTATACATGTTATACAGCACAGTGTTTGTGCTGTGTCATGTGGCCCCTTGTATACCCTAAAAAACCTGGCTGATCCTGCCAGTTTCTGCCCTCTTCCCTGTAAACTGACCATGGTTCATCGGGCTGCTGAGCCCTGACACTGTGGTCAGTTTACGTGCCTCTGTCATCTGCAGCCCTGCTTTCTGTCTCCTCTGTCCTCCTCCTCCCTCCCCTCCATGTCTGTGAGCTCCGCGTCTGTGCCTGTCCCCTCCCCTCTTGCTGCTCAAATTAGGCTACAATTTACATTATTCTCTTGGTTGATGAATCTAGAGTCCCCCCTGTGACTGTGCTTTATAAAAAATGCAGCGATATACCTTGTTTACAGAACGCATATCTGTGATCACGTGACCCGCCATATTTCTCCTCTCTCGCATGACAGCTGCAGCGGACGGGGCCACCCCTCTCCTCCCCCCCCTTCTGAATGACGTCAGCGGGGGATCCTCGACCCCGCCCGCTGTAGCTGTCATGCAAGAGAGGTTGCGAGAGCAAATCGCCGCTTTATCAGTCCAGGGATTAGAAATCACCGTGGCTTTCTTTTCTCTTCTCCAGCGCTGACAGATGGGCTAGGCGGGTTATGATTGGTCGGCGCAGGCCAATTAAAATGCCTCCTATACGTACCTTTATGAGGTACGTTTAGGAGATTAAGCCACAGGGATTTTTACCCTTTAAGTCTGTCAGCAGATCGGCCTCTGCAAACTCAGCAGTGCCTACAAATGCCTAAAATGGAAAGCAACTGAGCATGTGCAGAGCAGGGAGAAAAAGTGTATTATTGGATTTTAAACAGTATAGACACTTATTTTTTTTTAATGGTTTACATAGATATACCTGCAAACGGGGCCATCCTGAAGTGATATAGCAGGACTTCATTTTCTGACTAAAGTTTCACTTTAAATATATTCTTCAATGGCCACAAAAGATATAAATCTACTCTGTGTGCATCAAATATTTTTGCAAGCCAAGATATTACCTTATTAAAGTAGTGGTGAAATTATCACTCACTGTGCTGTACATAGCCTTTGCAGAGAGCAGAGCTGTGGGAGGGACCCGGTAGGCCCCACCCACCACAGGATACCTGCAGAAATCTACAGGAGGGGCGGAGACAAGACCAGTCACCTGCACAAGGTAAGAGAGTAGCAGTGACTGGTCTTTATTACAGGATGCTCCTGCACAGAGGCCAAGTTTCACACTGTATTACTGCACAGATCTGGAAGAAACACACAATGCATGCCAATATTCTAGGACGAATTCACATGCAAAATGTATTTAGATGATATTTACTTATCCTGGAGTTCAGCTTTAAGGGGTTGGTAAAACCATAGCTCAACTGCAAGTTTTACACCCCTGTGAGTACAGTTGTGGAAGGTTGTGGGACCTGTGCTGCATGCTAACCCCCCCCCCCCCCCCCCCCAAGTATATAGCCCATACCTCTCGATGCCTCGCTGCATTTGTGCTGGCGCGTTTTCCCCATAGAAGGCATCAACTGTGAAAGGAGACTGTGATGGTCTCCTTTCTAAGTTGATAGTTGATGCCTTCTACAAGGAAACGCGTCTGGTGGAGCTACAGTCTCTGACGTTACCACGCACCAGCTGGTCTGGCTTGAGCCGCGGCTGTGTTTTGAAATGCTTGTTTGTTGGATGTCAGTATCGTTGTTTGGAAATAAAGCCTTTAAACTTAGTACTGCAACATAAAGTGTCTTCTTCATCCCTTTTAATCTGCCTTGGGTGTGAGCCTTGACTTACTAAATCCGTGAGGACTATCTTAGCAGGGGAACAGTAGCAGGAGAGGTCCACTGATCGCAGGAACTGATCCCTATTTGCACAGGCCCTTTTGATCTTTATAACCTGAGTTCCGACATATCTGGTAAGCGGTGCTGATTGTTTGATGAACAGAACATGTGAATTATGCCCCGTACACCCAATCGGGATTCCTGGCGGTAAAAAGTCCGCTGGGAATCCGGGGGGGGGGGGGGGGGGGGGGAGGGGGAAACCAAGAATCACAGTGTTTCTATTAGGCAAACTGCCGGGAAAAAGACCGCCGGTAATCGCGGCAGGAAAAAAGAAAACATGTTCTAATTTTTTCTGCCGTGATTCCCGGCGGTTTTCCTGTTGGGAAAGCTGCCATGGAGCATACACACGGACAGTTTTCCCGGCCAAAAGCTTTCATGGCAGTTTTCCCGATGGAAAAACTGGTCGTGTGTACGAGGCATAACCTTCTGCCAAGCCGTTTGTCTCACTGGTCTGCACAGCAATTTATGGACTATATGAATTTATGAGTTTGATTTAATATTTTTTTCTATTTATTGGCATTATTGTATTTCTGTCTTTAAGCAGTTATTAGTTCACTTTTTGGGTAGCGCAATTATTTTTGTTATACAATGTACAATTGCCATACCTGAAGAGAACATAAAAAGACACACGGCCATTCACTAAAATTAGAAGAAAAGAGTTTTAACCTTAAACTACGTAGAGGGTTCTTTACTGTAAGAGCGGTTGGGGATGTGGAATTCTCTTCCACAGGCGGTGGTCTCAGCGGGGAGCATCGATAATTTAAAAAAACTATTAGATAAGCACCTTAAAACGACTACAACATACAATGTAATACTGACATATAATCACACACACAGGTTGGACTTGATGGTCTTGTATCTTTTTTCAACCTTGTCTACTATGTAACCATGAGACCTACATGGGCATTTAACCCTTGCAGTGCAGGCACAGCCCCGCTACAAGGGAGAGTGTTCCTTTTCCCCGGAGTTCAGCTTTAAGGAATGTGGAAAAAGAGGTTTGTTCTAACAACAGAATAAAGCAATGTTTTGTGGGTATAATACAAACATCTCTGTGTAAACATAATACTGCATAGAGCTGAGGAAAGGGAAGCATGTGAGGCTCAGTGCAGCCTGTGTGAGCACATAGAGGCTCATCAGTGCAGTGTCCCTTGTGATGGGTGCAATGTGTCTTGCGTCAGGTGCAGCGTGCCATGTGACGGGTGCAGTGTTCCATGTGACGAGTACAGTGTCCCATGTGACGGGTGCAGTGTGCCATGTGACGGGTGCAGTGTGCCATGTGACGGGTGCAGTGTGCCATGTGACGGGTGTAGAGTGCCATGTGACGGGTGCAGTGTGCCTTGTGATGGGTGCAGTGTGCCTTGTGATGGGTGCAGTGTTCCATGTGATGGGTGCAGTGTGCCATGTGATGGGTGCAGTGTGCCATGTGATGGGCGCAGTGTGCCTTGTGATGGGTGCAGTGTCCCTTGTGATGGGTGCAGTGTCCCTTGTGATGGGTTCAATGTGCCTTGTGATGGGTGCAGTGTGCCTTGTGATGGGTGCAGTGCCCCTTGTGATGGGTGCAGTGTGCCTTGTGATGGGTGCAGTGTGCCTTGTGATGGGTGCAGTGTGCCATGTGATGGGTGCAGTGTGCCTTGTGATGGGTGCAGTGTGCCTTGTGATGGGTGCAGTGTGCCTTGTGATGGGTGCAGTGTCCCTTGTGATGGGTGCAGTGTCCCTTGTGATGGGTGCAGTGTGCCATGTGATGGGTGCAGTGTCCCTTGTGATGGGTGCAGTGTCCCTTGTGATGGGTGCAGTGTGCCTTGTGATGGGTGCAGTGTGCCTTGTGATGGGTGCAGTGTCCCTTGTGATGGGTGCAGTGTCCCTTGTGATGGGTGCAGTGTCCCTTGTGATGGGTGCAGTGTCCCTTGTGATGGGTGCAGTGTGCCTTGTGATGGGTGCAGTGTCCCTTGTGATGGGTGCAGTGTCCCTTGTGATGGGTGCAGTGTGCCATGAAAGTTTATGAGATTTCTTTGTGCATTACAGAAGATGACCCCCATCCATGCATGTGTTCTAGTGTTTCTCCGGCTCACACTGAGGGATTAATAGAAGAAGAAAGAAAGAAGTGAACTAACTCCATACACAATCGCCAGTCATGTGCAATTTAATAACACACTCTCCCTCCCCCGCTTTATACACACTCCATCCATAGTACTATATAAAAAGAACAGAACACAGCCTCCCACATACCTGACACGTCTGGGGCCCCTCCAGCAATTCTTACTTGGCTGTACAAATCAACCGCACAGTTCAAGTCCGCGCCGCGGTGGATTGTGGGGGGTTGTGGCTATGCAGGAGCTGCTGCGTTGACAATCAGCGGCGAGCTCACTACATCTCCCAGGATGCTGCGCGCGTGTTGACGAAAATAAGTAATTGGTTGGTCCTGCTAGCCTGTGGTTGGTTAGTGCGGGAGAATGCCGGGAGTTGTAGTTTATCGAAGCATTTCATGTCTTTCTATTTTATATTGGGATGGGAAGTTCTGACAGAGGGCTGGGCTGTGTAGGAGCTGTTTTTGTGTCTCTGGATTTCCCATACTAAAGTGTATGACACAGTTTTATGAAGCTGCATAACTGGGGTGATACTTATGTGTTATAAACACCAGGCATAAATAGGATTCTGTGATCTTTAAAGTGGTAGTAAATTCTGTTGCACCACTTGTTACCTACAGGTAAGACAGGTGCTGTAAATATCTCCCAGTGGCTCCCGCATGCATGCGTTAGAGTGACATCATCACAGCTCTGGCCAATCACAGCGCTGGAACACGCGAACCTGGAAGTAACTCCAGTGAAAGATGGCGGCCGTGGGAGCGAAGTGCAGGCGGCACTATAGGGCATCCTATGCATCCTAGCTCATTGTGCCTTTGTCTTGCAGGTTTATTTTTTGTTTTTGTTTTTTTATTTTTATTTTTTACGGAAGTTTACAAACTTAATAAAGAAAAGCTTTTTTTTTTTTTTTTAAATTAAAATAACAATGTTATACTTACCTGCTCTGTGCAGTGGTTTTGCATAGAGCAGCCCCCGGTCCTCTTCCCTTTGAGTCTTCCGCCAATGCTCCTGGCTTCCCCCCCCCCTCCACCAAGTGCCCCCATAGCAAGCTCTGTACTGGCTTATTGTTTGTAAAATATATGCTTTTGGTTAGGGTAACAGACGCGAGTAGAGGAGAGGCGATCGGCTGCTCTCCTGACGGGGGTATGTGCTGATTGTTTATCAGCACAGTCCCCCCCCCATGCAGATGCCCACCCAGGACCACCAGGGATGCCACCAGAGATGGCCACCACTGATGACCACCAGGGATTCCATCCCTGGTGGCCATATGTGGCAATGTGTGCCCACACATGATGCCAATCAGTGCCCACCAGTGCTACCTAATCAGTGATGCCCACCAGTGCCATTAATCAGTGTCAATCAGTGTCCATCCATGCCCATCAGTGATCAGTGCCACCCATAAGTACTCATCAGTGCAGCCTATCAGTACCAATCAGTGCCACCTATGAGTGCCCATCTGTGCCACCTATGAGTGCCCATCTGCATATCAGTGCTGCATATCAGTGTCACATATCAGTGCCCATCATCAGTGCCACCTCATCTGTGCTCATCAGTGCATCCTCATCAGTGCCCATCAGTAAAGGAGAAAACTTACTTATTTACAAAAAAAATTATAACAGAAAAAAAGAAAACATAATTTTTTTCTGAATTTTAGTTTTTTTTTTTAATTTGTTTAGCAAAAAAATAAAAACCGCAGAGGTGATGAAATACCATCAAAAGAAAGCTCTATTCGTGGGAACCAAATGATAAAAATGTTGTTTGAGTACGGTGTAGCATTACCTCGCAATTGTCAGTTAAACAGCGAAATCTGAAAATGTATCTGTGTAGGAAGGGGGGGGGGGGGGGGTATCCGATGGATGTCGGCTCAAACTTGTCTTGCATACACACGGTCGCAGAAATGTTGTCGGAAATTCCAATCGCCAAGAACGCGGTGACGTACAACACGTACGATGGCTCTATGAAAAGGGAAGTTCAATACCAAGTGCGCCACCCTTTGGGTTCCTTCTGCTAATGTCGTGTTAGTAGAAGTTGGTGAGAGACGATTCGCGCTTCTATGTCATCTGCTGCTGTTCCCGATCTCTCGGAGTCTCTGAGAAATCAGTTTGTCAGAACTCTGTGTGAATATCAGCAGCAAAACAACTTCAATATTGTAGCATCATAAAGAAGAAGAGAAAAGATTAGTTTTACCAGACTGAACACTTCCATCTCGTACTTGTTTCAGAGAATGCGTGGAATTTTGTGCGTTGGAATTGTCTACCCACGCTCGGAATTTACGAGAACGCATTTTGTTGTCCGAAAATTTGAGATCCAGTTCTCAAATTTTTGTTGCCGGAAATTCCGACAGCAAATGTCCGATGGAGCATGCACATTATTATTTTATTAGTATACGAATTTCTGAAAACAAGCTCACATTAAACATTTGTTGTCAGAAATTCCGAGCGTGTGTATGCGGCATTAGTCTTCCTCCAAAAATGTTGTATCATCCACCATGAGCTGTTAATCAGGGATCCACTCAATCTCTTGCAGAGAGGTACAGAGGAACCCATTCCATCAGCCACAGATGATCCTCCATACTTACCAATTTATCTGGGTCTGCTGGGAGCTGTTGTCCATCACAAATTCCCACAATTTGTTAAACAGAGGAATGCCTATATGCTAAACATGTTCATAACTCTTTACCCTTTTGGCCGCTTTCAAAATTCAGATCATACAGTATACACATTGGGCCAGATTCACAGAGCCATTACTCCGGTCTATCTCCTGTTAGACCGGAGTAATTTCAAATTACCCGCGTCGTATCATTAGTTTGAATCCACAAACCATGATACGACGGCTTCAGGCTTCGATCCGACAGGCTTACGTCTTCGTACGCCGTCGGATCTACGCTGCAATCTTTTTCCGCCTGCTGGGTGGAGTTTGCGTCGTTTTTAGAGTCGGGGTATGCAAATTATCTTTTTCCGGCGATCCACGAAGTTACGATCATCCGTCTCATTCTCTTATGGCATCTGTAGTCATCTTTTTGCTGCGTTAGGGAAGCAAAAATCTGGTCGATAGTTAGACAGCCCATGTTAAGTATGGCCGTCGTTCCCGCGTCGGATTTCAATTATTTTTTTGTTTTTGCGTAAGTCGTCCGGGAATAGGAATGTACGTAAACGACGCTACTCAAAAAAAAAAACTGACGTAAGGCCTTTTTTTTTGTGCAATGCACGGCGGGAAATTTCTGAACGGAGCATGCGCAGTTTGATCGCCGCGGGGACGCGCCTAATTTAAATGTTTCACGCCCCCTAATCGCATATTTCGATTCCGCAGCGAGAAATACACTACGCCGCCGTACCTCACGGGCCCAAATCTTCCTGGATTCGTCTTAGAGCCAGGTAAAATACGGCGGCGTAGTGTATCGAAGATACTTTGCGCCAGGGCAATTGTACCTGAATCTGGCCCATAGTGTTTATATGTATTGTTTTCACCTTTTTGTGTATACACAGGCCTAAGATATTTTGCATATCTTTATGTGTTATAGGTCATTCTAATCCCGATCACACAGCTGTTTCTCATTGCTTTAGCTTTACACATTATGGGCCAGATTCTCTAAGAATTCCGGCGGCGTAGAGTAAGCCATTTACACTACGCCGCCGCATCGTACTAGAGCAAGTGCTTTAATCTCAAAGCATTTGCTCCGTAGTTTTCGCCAGCGTTGCGTAAATCGCCCAGCGTAAACCCGCGCAATTCAAATGGGGCAGCTTGTATTTAAATTAAGCGCGCCCCCGCGTCGAACGAACTGCGCATGCACCGGCCGGGGAAAAAGCCCAGTGCGCATGCTCCAGCTCACGTCGGAAAGCGTTGTTGAAACCGACGTCAAAACGACGTGAGCGTCATTTACGCAACTCCCTATTCGCGAACGAGTTAGTAAAACGACGTAAGCGACGGAAAAAGCCGACGCTGACCCGACGCCATACTTAACATGGCATCCGACGGCACCCGACGGCATCCGACGGAACTTCGTAAGGTTACTCCACATACTAGCCTCATTTGCATATGCAAATGAGAAAACAACGTAATGGCCACCTAGTGGCCGGAGTTGTCATTACACCTACAATCCGCAAGTATAATGGTATTACACTTGTCGGATGTTGCAGCGTATCTATGCAAAAGTGATGCTAAGCATAGATACGAGGCAAAAAAAACGGCCATACGACAGGGTATCTGAGATACTCCGTCGTATCGCCGCTGAGAATCTGGCGCTATGTTTTCATTGGGTAACAACACATTGTGAATGTAGCCTTAGGCACGCCATACATGGGTCTAATTTCGAAATAATTTTATCTTATCTTATCTAAGAATTTTTGTTCGAATTTCGCACCATTAGTGGGCTTCAGGAACAGCCGATTTTCGTGCAGCCATTGAATATTAATAATCGGACATGTTGTTAATTTTTTGAAAAACAAACGCTTTTCTAATCAATGATTGGAGAATTGTGCGAGAAATGTAATCAAAAAAGAAATGCGCATGTGCAAGAAAAGAAAATTTCCCGGAAAGAAAAGAAGATCCCCAGACACAATTTTTTTTTTCTGTAGGAACATGACGTGAAATTGAAGGCTTGGTTGGTCGAATTCCGAAATCAATGGTGGCACCATCAGATCACAAAACGCACACATTTCCTGATTTTCAAAAGAAAATTATTTAGAAATTAGGCTGGTCATACATATTACATTTTCTTGTACAATTTTTCTTTAGATTTACCAAAAACCATATAATATGATGTCAAATCTAAAGAACTTCCAGTTGTATCCAATTAGGCACTAATTATGCCCTTGCACTACATAAGGTAAGTCTAAAGGAAAATTGTACAAGAAAATTAAACATGTATGTATGGCCAGCTTGGGTCACATATATGTAAATTGGATGCATTTTTAACTGCATCCAATTCGCACAACATGTCAACCGGACTGGCCTTCAATGGAGCCGGTTCACACGTGCGCTGGGTGGCCGCAGTGAGGTTTTAAAAAGAGTCCTGTGTGATTTTGGTTCCAGTTCAGGTGCGATTTCAGTTAAAAATTCACACTGGAAGGGAACTGTACCGGACTGCTGCACTGAAAATGCGGCCACAAAGGTTCTTTTAAAAAACAAAATCAAACATGTCATACTTACAAGGGACGTGTGGCTGGCTGGTGAGGCACTGGCTAGTATCAGAGCCAGATACACACAGGTTACATACACCACGATCATTAGAGCGAGAGCAATAATTCTAGCACTAGACCTCCTCTGTAACTCTAAACATGTAACCTGTAAAAAAGATTAAAGCGTCACCTATAGAGATTTTTAAGTACTAAAGTTTGGCGCCATTCCACGAGTGTGCACAATTTTAAAAGCGTGACATGTTAGGTATTTATTTACTTGGCATAACATCATCTTTCACATTATACCAAAAAATCTGGTTATCTTTAGTGTTTTTTTTTGTTTTTTTTGTATTCATGAAACAGTTTAAAAAAACAAAGCATTTTTATTTTATTCCCTATAGTGTCTGCTAAAACAATATATATAATGTTTGGGGGTTCTGAGTAATTTTCTAGCAAAAACATTATGATTATTACATGTAGGAGAGAAGTGTCAGAATTGGCCTGGGTGGCAAGTTACCATAAGTAATATACAAATAATTATTATATTATATTATATTGTTTTTAAAGCGATTGCATACCCCCAATTTTTTTTAAAAAAACTGCAAGGCAAAGGCATAATGAGCTAGTATGACTAGCATACTAGCTCATTATCAATTATTTACCTTAGATCGAAGCCCCCGCAGTGGTCCTCGGACACGTCCTCCGTCACAGACATGATACCCGCTGTCACTGGCCAGAGCAGCGATGATGTCACTCCTGTGCATTCGCGTGGAACGTCACGATCCCCGCACATTTCCGGCACTTTCCGGCAGGCTCCTATTCAAGAGCCGCCACGCTCAGTGAGTCTGCGCCATTATCTATGGCGCGCATCGGTGCCCGCTTTTCTGCAAATATCTCCTTAACCATGTAGGTTAGGAAAATATTGCAAGCATCTACAGGTAAGCCTTAATGTAGGCTTACCTGTAGGATCAAGTATGACAAGAGGGTATACAATCGCTTTAAGTTAATTTACTAAATTTTTCAAAAACTGTACTCAAGCAGGTGACTTAACCAACAAATTACTAAAGTTTAAAGTTATAACTCCAAACCAGTAATTTCACAATAATTAGATAAATAATAAATTATTATCTTATAACATATAGCATAATAATATATGATTTAGCTTGATTATAAAAGTAAATTTTCAACAGCAGCAGATTCTCATGCTCCCTCTTAACTGTGTGAGAAAAACATGGGATTGTGGGTAAATCTTATACCCATAAACACTTGTATATAAGAGGGCGGAGCTGGAAGGGAGAATTTGTCTTTTAGACACATGCCCCCTTCCATGACACTACAGTGAGAGGCGTGCCACCACTGCCACCACTGCAAGCTGTCCATTGAGCTCAGTGCGTCTGACACTGTGAGCTCAACCTCTCAGTCTGTGCCAGCTTGTATTTAAACTGGACGCTCTGTATGTAGCTTCTGTTAGGCTGCGCAAGGAGCCCTGTATCTCCAGAACCATAGGTCGTAGGAACCCCAAATATTTACCAGTGGTGGGGTAGGACTCAGGCCTCAGGTCACTGAGCTATGACCCTCAAAGCTCGATATTTTTTTTTAAAAGGTTCGTGGTAGGTGAGGTTCTGCCTCCCCTAACTGCATGTCACTGATACTTGCCTCCTCTGTGCAAGGGTTTTGCACAGAGTGGCCTCCTCTTTTGTGGTGCCCAGGCGGTGCTCCTGGCTTCTCTTGATCATCGAGTGCCCCCACGGAGAGAGGCATTCAATGGCGGCACTGCATCCGTTGACAAAGACAACAGTGCTCACCCCAGCCCCCTGGCTTTCATGTCACTGGATTTGATTGACAGCAGTGGGAGCCAATGATTCCTGATGCTATCAATCTATCCAATGAGGACCCCGAAACAGTGGCTGTAGCTGCTGGGCTTGTCCTCACCGCTGGAACAGACGGATTCAGTTAAGTAAAAAAAGGGGGGGGGGGTATGGGGTGCAGCACAGAAGGGTTCATGGAATTACCAAGCTATATAAGACACAAGCTATATAAGACTAACAAGCGTCACATAAATATATTGGTATTCAGTAGACTGTCTCAATAAATATAACTGTATTTTACCAAAAAGAAATACACAACACCAACAACAGCGTATCAGCGTTCTTTCCCATAGCAAAGTTTATTGCAAATAAACAGGAAATTTAAAGTACGTTCATACTGGCAATTAAGAAAACGCTGTTTATCTGCTCCAGACATATTCAGCCGGTAAATGATTATAATAATATTCGTCAAGTGTGTCACAGGTTACAGGTTACATAAATACTTTTCCGCAGAATGATTTATTTATAATCAGCGGGAACTGTTGTGTGGAATTAAAATGGCAGGAAAGAGATCGGAAACATGCCAGAATATGCACTTTGATGTCACAACTAATTTTAGATGTAAAAAACGAGGACAATAGTGTAAGACGGCTTGTCTCCCACGATGATGGGCACCTAGAATGAACCCTTCTGGCTTTATCTTATCATATGGCACATGGAAGATGGTATGCAGGGGCGGACTGACCATTGAGGCATTCGGGCACTGCCCGAGGGCCCCATGCCACTAGGGGGCCCCATCAGGGTTGCCATGCTCAGTAAAACCAGGGACAGTACTGTATGTAAAAATCTGTGTTTTTTTTACATCTGTCCCTAATATGTCCGACACGACATGCTTTTGATGTGAAAATCCCGAGATTTTAGTTGCCCCACCTCTGCACTGCCTCCTGGCACGGTGGCCATCTGTAAGCCCGGGGGCCCCATAATCTTCTATTGCCCGGGGGCCCCATGAGTTGTCAGTCCGCCCCTGATGGTATGCATTAACTTTGTTGTCTAACCAGAAAACAGCTAACAGCAGCTTAAAGTGGATAGATCGTTCAACCTCACTAGACATTTGTTGGTAAAATCTGGTAGTTTGGAGCAGCCATATGATATTATCTACTAGATTCATTAAAAAGTGAAATTAGTTTTGCACTTCCCATTTTGGCATGTTTTTTGCATGCTAACATTATTTTAAAGCGGAGTTTCCCCCTTAAACATTTTTCTACCCTTACATTGTGCTCGCTTGCAACAATGACAGTATGCATTTTTTTTTTTCGCTGTACATACCTCCGTACAGCTATTTCCCCCCATGGCTTCCAGGTAATGAACCCTGCGGGAGTGGGCGTTCCTATCCAGCAGGTGATTGACAAAAACTACTTCCCCCCGTCGCATAAGGAGCGTCACGAGTTGCCGAAAGAAGCCGAACGTCAGTGCGCAGGCGCCGTATAGCGGGAAAGAAAATAGCTGTACGAGGTATGTACAGCAAAAAAAAACGGCATACTGTCAATGTCGAGAGTCAGCTCAATTTAATGTTAGAAAATAGTTTTTAGGGTGACTCTCCACTTTAATTAAAGTGTAAACCTGGGCATAATTAAGATATATGCAGTACATATAGTTGCAAGAAAAAGTATGTGAATGGGGGAACTAATGCGCAAAACCACACTAACCAGGGCACTGAGAACTAAAACTAATTAAAAGGCTATTTAAAGTGGAGTTCCACCTTAAAAAGTAACTTTCACTTAATCCCCTCCCCTCCCCCTTACATGCCACATTTGGCATGTCATTTTTTTTGGGGGGGGGGGGGGAGTGGTGGCTTCAGTAGGAGTGGGACTTCCTGTCCCACTTCCTGCTTCCGCCGAGGGGCTGGTAAGGCGATTAGACCTAATCGCCTTACTGCAGCCCCTCCCTTTGGCGATTGTCTAGGACACTGACAGGTCCTAGACGATCGCCTGTCCAATCAGCGGCGGGCCGCGCGCGCATGCGCAGTGCGGCTCGTGCATGCGCAGTTGGGTGCCCGGCCGTGAAGCCTAAGGCTGTCACGGCTGGGTGCCCACAATCGCAATGAGGATGCCGGCCGGGGAGGGGGGGAGAGGAGCGGAGCCCCGGTCGGCGCGTCGCTGGAACGTGGAGAAGGTAAGTGTCTGTTTATTAAAAGCCAGCAGCTACAATTTTTGTAGCTGCTGACTTTTAATAAACATTACATTTGGGTGGAACACCCCTTTAATCTAAACTAAGCAGCAGCCACAACTAAATAGTGCTCACACACTGATAACAAGTTAAAAACAGGGGGTGTAATGGCGCTTGCTAATATTAAAAGTAAATAACATAGATGGACGAAATAACAAAAAACTACATCTAGCCAATTATTAAAAACAGGGGGAAGTAAGGTCGCTTGCCAGTACACACAGTGTAAATAATGTGTAAATAATAATTAATCAAAATATAACAATCTTGGTGTGTTCATGAAAAATGTTTCACTCCTAGTCCTTAATAATGACCCACCAAACATCAACGAAATGATGAGGCCGATGAAAAAGGTGATTTGAGTGAAAACCGAAATAAATAAATGGTGTGAATAATAACAATGTGATATTGCAAGATCACACTACACAAATTAGTAGATACATGACATAAAATAAATAATAAATATTGAATCCAGTATGTGCAAACAGAAAAAATATTTATAAAATATATAGTCCCTGTGTGTGCGGAAGCACAAGGTCCACTAATAAAATCAAGATGCAGTGAAAAAAAGGGGGATGCAAGAAAAAAACATGCGCAATAATATAAAATATACCACAAAATAAGTCTCTGTGCACACTCGTGCAAAAATAGTTAATCAAGTGTTCAAAAAATAAATAAACCAAGGTGCTTCAATAAATAATTTCCAAAGTGCACCAGTGCTCCGATGTAAACAGGAAAAAAATAAATAAAGTGCTTTAGTCAATGATTTCAAAAAGTGCATCAGTGCTTTTAAACAGAAGATATCTAAAGTCCACCACAAGTTCCCACAGTGTAGCTGTGCAGAAAACCAGTGCTTCGTTTCCACAAGCCTCTCACCTTAAAAAAGCCTAGGATAAGCCTATAATACTCTCTTGACCACCAATGTATCCCTCCAGCCCCCACTAATCACCAATGTACCTCTCCAGCCCCCACTGGCCACCAGCCCCCCTTGATCACCAGTGTATCCAAACCAGCTCCCCCCTATCCCCCCGCCACCAATAAATCTCTCCAACCCCCATTGACCACCAATCTACTTAAACCCCACTAACAACCAATGTACTCCACTAGTCTCAACTGACCACCAACGTACCCTTTGAGCCCCCAATGTACCCCTCCAGCACCTTCTAACAGCAGGTTTCTTTTTTCCCCCCCCCACTGACTCCCTCTGACCACCAGCATCAGGGCATTTTTCTCTCACTGTCATTGACCGGTAGGAATTTCTTTCCTCCGCTGACCCCGAACACCAGACATTTTCCAGATGACTGACATTAGGATGCTTTCTTCTCACAGATTCTGTGGCATTTTTTTTTTCAAGGACCACTGATGGTAGAGCTTTTTTTTTTACCCCAATGATAGCAGACTCCTCTTCCCACTGACATATTTTTTTTTTTTTTTTACTCCCACTGACCAGCAATGTAAGAAACCCTATGATACATATTTGTGACCACTGTACTCTATACCCTATGCTGTGCATTGCATAATCCTGACACCTTAAATACACTCATGTGTTACATAGACCTGCTCATTAAACTTCCAGGGCCAGATTAAACTCTGTATCTATGTTGCATGTTACATAGCCCTGCCCAAAGTGTTTATTTTCTTTACAGTTGCTGTGTAGTTTACAACCATTTTAGTGGCATTTTATTGAATTTATTCTTTGAGGCAGGCTCAGATAAAGTATTAGCTCTTTTTCTTATGATGTTTTAAGTTATGTGTGTGAGACTTTAAGGCCCCATTCACACCTTTGTGTTTTGTAGCTTGAAGCTTTAAACTCCAAAACCCTGGAGGGGAAAAAAATCTATTATTCTCTATGGAGATGGTTCACATCCCCACTCCAAAACGCCTGAAGCCAAATGCTCGAATCGGGCAGATTTGGGCATTTTTGGCATGTTTATATTCCCATAGAGATGAATAGAAACACGCCATTTTGTGTGTATTTGCGCATTTTGTCCTGCTCTTTTGTGCAATTTTCTGCTTAAATTAAAATTGTTAATAATACCTTAATAAATAATAATTAACCTATAACCTTAAAAATATTAAATACATGTTTTAAACTATATTTATTAATAATAATATTAATAAAAAAATAACACCCAAACTTGAACAAAAAAATACATTGTTAATAATAATATTTTGTGTGTTAGGGTGTTTAGTTATTTATTATTATTTTATTTAAGGGTTAAAGTTAAGGGTTAATTATTTATTTATTGTTACTTAGTATTAATTCATTCTATATATTCATTTTCTATTTATGATTTTTATTTATTTGTGTATTTATTTTAGATTTTTTTAAATTAATGTATTATTATTTGTATAATAATGATAAATAACATAAAATAAAAAAGAAATAAAATACTAGGAAATAATTATAACCCCAACTCCTAATCCTAACCCTAACCTAAACTGAAATCTTACCCTACACACAAAAAAAAACATTATAATAAATTAATAATAATAAAAGAAGAAATAAAAGTGGACAAACTAAAAAAGCTGAAATACCTAGAAACAAATGATGCAACAGATAATAGTTTTCTCTATTGGCTAATAAAAAACGTCAAAGCTCAAAAACGCTGCATACAAATGTGTCAAAACCACCCCAAAAAAGTGCGGAAAAACACCGGAAAAGCGCTCAAAAAAGCTACAGGTGTGAATGCAACCTGACTCATAGCACAGTAATTAAGGAGTATTTTGTGTCTGCAAGGACTGCGGACTGTGTATAGTGAAGAATAAAAGTAGGCTCTTATTTGACTTTTATTTAACCATGATTTTATTTAACCATGCACCGCTAAGCAACAACTCATGTACACAAATTTGTAGTTTGTTTTCGCCAAATCCCAAATTGAGCAGCCAATTTTTTATCACATCTTACTGGACAAAAAGTCCAAATGGCCGTGTCGTCATTACTGATAATTAACCTGCAGATGGCACTCCAGGACAAAACAAAATAAGTAGAGGAAGCTTGGAATCATTAATACTCTTTTTTTTCCCCAGCTTTAATCATACAATGGACATACGTTATTAATCTACACACTCCATGGGCACAAAGTAATGGAAAGATGTACCTCTTTCTGTACAGGCTATTTGCCTAGCTGGGTAAAGGCTAAACATCTGACCTTATGCTTTATCAATGCGGGGCATTGCAATGCCATTTACAGTATTGTAATTGAAACCCCAATAAACTGCAAAGTAGCGGACAATGCACCACAACGCAGATGGGGTGTGTTGCAGTACACTGCGCAAAGATAGGGTGCGTGTCTAATACATTTGCGCATTAAAGAGAAAGTAAACTCCAGATTTATTTTTCTTTTTTTTTTTTAAAACATTATCAAGCAACAATGTATATAGATGCTTTCCATATTAAAAATGTTATTAAATGAGTGTTGGAAATAACTTTTTTTGCTTTTCTAAAATATATCTTCTTCCTGAAAGTAGTCACCTTGGAACAGGAAACCTGAGGCTACTATCATGACAACAGCTCAAACTGGAACATAGGTGTACCACTGGGCAATGTTATTGAATTGCAGAACCTTATTTATCCACAAGATGGCATTGCCAATTATTCTTGCTTTAAGAGGAGGTAAAGCTCCCCCACAAATAAATAAAAGTCAGCAGCTACAAATACTGCAGCTGCTGACTTTTAATATATGGGCACTTACCTGTCCAGGGAGCCCGCAATGTCTATTCATACTAGCTCATTATGCCTTTTTCTTGCAGGTTTTTTTTCCCTGGGTTTGTTTCCAGGGTTTACTTCCTCTTTAAGGGGCCCCCCAATATACAGACCACTTGCTACCTTTGGAATACTGCTACAGAGGAATCTGATGAGAAGGTCCCTGGCCCACTTTACAGCTACAACCACTTGTTAACATCTTCTTTAGTCTAAACTTGCGAAAGAGCCATTTCTCTCCATTGACACTTTGCCACAAAAAATCTTTCACACTTGTTGCTGCACCTATCAATAAGCAGCAAAGCCAAATACAGAGCATAAGGTCATTAGTATCCCAGAACATTGACTTTGGCTTGATTCCATCTGCCTTTCTTTAATGGAGAAAAAGGTCAGTCTCTGGTGGGACCTTATTTCACATGAACAATATATTAAGGAAGATTTAGTTCCCAGGAGACTGAGAGTAGATATTCCCATCAGTGATGGACTATTGGATAAAGAGCCCGTTGTTGAGTGGTATACATTTTAAAAATTTTTAATAAAAAAAGGTTTGGAAATGTTACATTTTATTATAAAGTGAAAACAAAGGAAAATGGCAATTATTAACCAACAGTTAGCAGAATTTAAAGATAAACTTGAAAGTCATAAGGAGTCGCTACAATTTACGGCTTTAACGAGCCAACTAAACAGGGTCTTGGAAGAGATAATAATAAGATATAAAGGTGAAAAAAGAAAACATACGCCAGAGATCTAAATGATTATAAGTTGGATAAGGTGCTTAAATGGCAGTTGAATTTGAAATCTGATAATTCGGCATCCACTGTCACTACATCTGAGAGGGAGGTACGCATTGTTACCCCTGTAAGAAAACCATATAGGGTACTTGAACCCCAAGGACAAGGTCCCAATGACCAATATTATTCTGGACCCTGTACACCTAAACCATGGTGGCAAAATAAAGGCAACACTAAAACTTGGTATAAATCACCAAGAACACCTCATTGGAAAAACAATGGAAATAATCAGAATTGGCACAATAAGAATCATAAAGGACCAAGGAATCATGATAATCAAGGTAACCAAGGTTATATTAATCAGGGACACAGGGAACAGAGAGATTATCATTACAACCAATGGGGAATTACAACCAACAGGGGAAATTATTATAATGAAGAATCGAGAAGAAGTCCAATACCGACTTACAATAGGTAAGAACCCCTTAAAGATCAATATGATGACGGAACCCCAAGACATTTTTTGGGGGAGACAGGAGAGATCTCCCACAAGATAAGACTGGCCAGTGGACAGAAGAAGAAGCCCAAACACAAGAGGGGATGTAGAGCCAGATTCAAGGTCCAAAAGAAAAAGAGACCAGTAGGAGAAGGGGTGTTTAATCTGAGTGGTGTAGAACTTACAAGAATGGAATTGTCAGTATTAGATAAGGGCCTTAAATTTGTACCAAAACGCAATCTGAGTAAATTTGACACGTACATAGATCTACAGAAATACACAAGGAAGTTAAATATTCAGAAATATATGTTGAATCAACCAATAGCAACTAATAGAGGAGTCATGGATGAGGACTTAAAACGGAGTCAACTCAGAAGAAAAATCTCTATTTAACCCAGCGGTACATAATAACCACTTAAAGGGGTGTTCCAGCCCAAAAATGTGTTTATTAAAAGTCAGCAGCTACAAAAAGTGTAACTGCTGGCATTTAATAAACACTCACTTACCTGCTCCTACGCTCCAGCGACGCGCCGACCGGGGCTCCGCTCCTCTCCCCCCCTCCCCGGCCGGCGTCTCCATCCTGACTGTGGGCACCCAGCCGTGACAGCCTTCGGCTTCACGGCCGGGCACCCACTGCGCATGCGCGAGCCGCACTGCGCATGCGCGAGCCGCACTGCGCATGCGCGCGCGGCGCGGCTCGCCTCTGATTGGAGAGGCGATCGCATGGGACCTGTCAGTGTCCCATGTGATCGCCTACAGGGAGGGGCTGGTGTAGGCGATTAAGCTTAATCGCCTAACCAGCCCCTCGGCGGAAGCAGGAAGTGGGACAGGAAGTCCCACTCCTACTGAAGCCCCCACTCCCCCCCCAAAAAAATTACATGCCAAATGTGGCATGTATGGGGGTAAGGAGTGGGATAAGAGGAAGTTCCAAATTTGGGTGGAACTCCTCTTTAAGGACCCTGCACTGTATATATACGTCCTCTTTTTAAAGATGGATATCTCGGTAACGGCAGCAGCTGCTGCCACAACCGAGATATCCATCTCTTCAGTGCAGGGTCCTGTGTACAATAACGGCGGTCTCCGCGGCGGATTCGCCGCGAGATCGCCGTTATCGGTGACCGGAGAGGTGCCCCCCCCTCCCGCCGCTTTCCCGTGCTCTCCGCCGCTTATCGTTGCCGTCGGTAGTGGCGGAGGCGATCGGGTCTGTGCGGCTCCTCTGCTGGGATACGAGTGAGGGAAAAATCGCCCCCACCCGTTCCCCATAGCAGCGCTGGGTGGAAGTGACATCAAAACGTCATTTCCGCCCACTGTCTTAAAGAGACATTTTCTTTTTAAGGCTATTTAAAAAATGTCATTTTCCTTTTTTTTTTTTTTTTTCTTTTTAAGCCTAAATATGAGATCTGAGGTCTTTTTGACCCCAGATCTCATATTTAAGAGGACCTGTCAGGCCGCGTACACACGGCAGGGAATCTCGACGGGCAGAACACATCGTTCCGCCCGCCGAGGTTCCCTGCCGGCCGTCGAAATCGGCGACCCGCCCGTCGGGAATGGCAACCAGCCATTCTTCCAGGCGGGCCGTCGAGGAAATAGAGAGCGTGCTCTCTATTTCTGCTCGACGGGCTTCCCGACGGGAAGCTCGCCGAGACCGTACACACGGCCGAGGTCCTCGCTGGAATGTGCATTCCAGCGAGGTTCTCGCTGGTTTTCAGTGAGAACCTCGGTCGTGTGTACGCCGCCTAAAGCTTTTTTCTATTACAAGGGATGTTTACATTTCTTGTAATAGGAATAAAAGTGATCAATTATTATATATTTTTTTTTCAGTGTAAAAAATGTTAAAATAAATACAAATAAATAGGAAAACAAAAAAATTTTTTTTAAAGCGCCCCGTCCCGACGAGCTCGCGTGCAGAAGCGAACGCATACGCGAGTAGCGCCCGCATATGAAAACGGTGTTCAAACCACACAAGTGAGGTATCGCCACGATCGTTAGAGCGAGAGCAATAATTCTAGCCCTAGACCTCCTCTGTATCTAAAAAAATGCAACCTATAGAATTTTTTAAACGTCGCCTATGGAGATTTTTAAGGGTAAAAGTTTGACGCCATGCTACGAGCGGGCGCAATTTCTAAACGTGACATGTTGGGTGTCATTTTACTCGGCGTAACATTATCTTTCACAATATATAAAAAAATTGGACCAAATTTATTGTTGTCTTATTTTTTAATTCAAAAAAGTGTATTCTTTCCAAAAAAAGTGCGCTTGTAAGACCGCTGCGCAAATACGGTGTGACAAAAAGTATTGCAATGACCACTATTTTATTCTCTAGGGTGTTAGAAAAAAAAATATATAATGTTTGGGGGTTTTAAGTGATTTTCTAGCAGAAAAAACTGTTTCAGTCTTGCAAACACCAAAACTGAAAAACACCCAAGGTCCTTAAGTGGATAATGAACATATTGAAGTATTCAACCATATGGTATTAAAGGAGTTGGAAGGTCTGAAATTGAAGAAAATGCAGAATCCACAGAATATTAAAAAAGGAATCAAATCACTGAAAGAGAGAAAAAATGTGGTCATTCGACCTGCTGATAAGGGAGAAGCCATTGTGGTCCTCTCAAACGAATACAACATTAAAGAATTGATGGAACAACTCAATGATCCTGTCACATATTTGAAACTTATGGGGAATCCGACAAGAAAATACAAAAAAAAAAACTAGAGGCACTGATTGAAAGAGCTATTACTATGCTCATGATTGTCTAATTAAATTGTATCGAGTATTTGGATCAGATGTTTTGTATCTTTCCGATACGGTGTAATATTCTGAACAGATATTTAACAGAAATATAACAGAATATTTAACAAAAATATATTTGGTACCAGACAATTGTCAGGTACCAATTATAGATACTATCCTAAAAATCCTCAAAGATCAGGTGAATCCCCCTGGGAGGCCAATTTTAACCAGTATCCAATTGATTAATGCAAGGTTAGGTGAATATATCGATCTGTTTCTCCAACCATTGGTTCAGAATATTACACCGTATCTGAAAGATACAAAACATCTGATCCAAATACGCGATACAATTAAATGAGACAATCATGAGCATTTAATAGTAACGGCAGAAGTTTCTTCACTCTACTTGATTATTAATCATGAAGAGGCCATCCAATCATCAAAATTGGCTCTTGACAAATATGGGAGTCAATCAAGACAACAGAATAAATGAATGAAGAAGTTCCTTCAGGTATGCAGATCAGTCTTGCTGGCCTCCGCCCATAAACTTCCATAAGTTTCTCTAACTTCCAGACCCAGGGAGAGGTACCAGAGACCTGCCTCTGTGCATCACTCAGCCTGACCTGCAGTAAACCCCGAACCAATTCCAGACTCACAAGTTAACCATGAGTCATAACATAAATTTGGCTGCACTAATCTAGTAGTAGACTAGAGGTTGTCACATATTGATTACTGAATTATGTGCATTGCCTGCATTTCCGTCTCTCTTTCTATGCTGTGCAGAAGGCATGAGCTCACTTCCTGTTAAAGCGGAGCTCCACCCAGGAAAACAACATTTTCCCATGTTGTTTAAAAAATTGAAATAAAAAAAACTGAAAAAAAAAAAAATACTCACCCGTAATACCTGTTGCTATGCGGAAGTCCGTAATCTGCCTCTTCCACTCCGCGGTGCCTTTTCTTCTTGTCCTTCTCCTTGTGAATGGGGCGCGCTGCTTTCTGGGAACTGTGTGTGTTCTCAGAGAGCAGCGCGCCCATTCACAAGCCAGCGTGAGACTCACGCAGGCGCAGTAGGAAATGGGCAGTGAAGCCGTACGGCTTCACTGCCTGTTTCCCATAGTCTGAATGGCGGCGCGGGACCCAGAGCGATCGTGGGACCGGCATCGGGGGGCCCATCAGCGCGGGCAAGTAGGACAAGGTAAGTGTCCTTATTTAAAGTCAGCAGCTACACTGTTAGTAGCTGTTGACTTTAAAAAAAAAAATTGCGGCTGGAGCTCCGCTTTAAGTAAGTACAGAAGAATAAGGATACAATGGACACCTAAGAATCACCAAAGGTGGACACAGAAGACTGAATAAACATTCCCTCATCTGAAAAATGTCAGTTTATTTTCTGACATGACAGATGAGTACTGTACATGATACTTTTTTATCTGAAGTAATAGCTACATTTTCAGGTGAAGCTTTTGGAGTATACCCCTTTCTTATAAAGTTCAACCAAAAAACGATCATGGATCTCGTGAACTTTTTCTAAATACAAACGACAAACCTTTGCCGGCTAACAAACAGAAACTATGGCCCAGATTCACAGAGCGATTACGCGTGCGCAACTGCTGTTGCGCGTGCGTAAGTCTAAATGTGCGCGTGCGTATAGTTGCACGCGATTCACAAAACAATATACGCCAGAAATCTACGTTTTTTGGTCCGGCGTAATTGAGTTAGACATTCGCTTCCCTTCGCGCAAAACTGCGCTAGACACACCATTGATTTGCTAGTCAAATATGCTAATGAGGGAGTTACGGGGATTCACAAAAAAACGCAGTTGCTGCGCAGGCTACGCGATGTGCGCAACAGCAAAATGTCCTGTCTAAAGTTAGAGGACCTAAAAGCTGGTCTAAATTTTGAAAAAAAGTCTACTTGTCAGATAAAGCAACACTGTTAGTGAGGTGTTCAGCAGTCACACGTGTTGCCCAACAATCTGTATGCCAACATGCCAGGGGCATCGTCGCGCATAGCTATACTACTGACTTTAGATGAACAAAGAAGGATGAGGGCACGGAGGATGGCACTAAGGAGGGCACGGGAGATGTTTTTTTTTTTTTTTTTTTTTGCTTATATAAAATTTACAATTTAATCTAATCTAATACAATATTCTTATCTGATACAAGCCCCTCACTCTTCACTTGATATATCACACACGCATAGACATCTTTGGCATGAGTGATTCTGAGGTGTCTCGCATCTTCAGATTCACCCCTCATGCCATCATGGAATTACCACAACCTTGCAGGAGGACATCAGCAGCCCAACACATGGCACCACCCATGACACCCATGACAGCTACATATACAATCAGAGCCCCATCCCCACAGATTTCCAACAGAACATGTATGGGGACAGCTGGCTGGTTGGTGAGTGACATGGGAGTCAGGCATGACTATCCCCTCCCGTGATGCACACCTCACAAGTGGCACATGCATGACTAACATCCTCTTGTCTTTTCCCTTCAAGGTGACTCTGCATATGCACTGGTACCCCATCTCATGACCCCATCTCATGCCAGCTCACATTATGCATCTTTGCACGTTAAACACACACATTAATCATGGCACAATGAGAATGCATGCATGCACACCACTGTGGTCCCTAGCACACACACCCCACATCCTCATCAAATTGGATTGGCACCAGTCCACCATGCAAGACTGGTGAGCAGTAACGCCACGTCAAGGCTCCAATTATGTCACTGTACATTCATACACCATTCACACGGACCTGGGAATCACTTCTCCCTGGTCCTGGGGAACCCTTCTCCACCCAAATTGAGGATGACACCCCTTTTCCAGCAGGAATGTCACCCCCACATTCAAACATCATTCACAACCCAAAATATGCCAAAAATGTCAGAAAAACAAAAAAAAAAATGCATAGAAAAAAAAAAATGCAGAGAAGAAAAAAAAATGCAGAGAACAAAAAAATAAATGCTTTCAAACCAAAAAAAGGGTGAAAAAAAAATTAATGCCCTCTGCGTGAGCCACGCCTGGGGCGCCCCCGGCCACGGCCCCGGCCCCTCAGGGGAGACGCATGGGGGAGGGGAAAAGCCGGGGAAGGAGGAGCAGCCCCTGAGATCTGCCCACCTGGCGGCCTGCCCTCCAAGGCCACGGCTATTCTGTCCAGGGCAGCACCAAGTGTTGCCGTGTTGCCCTGGATAGCCTGGGTAAGGGCCCTCACATCCTGCCCAACGCCTGCTGCTGTAGTTTGCAGGTCATTTAGGCAGGTTGTGGAGGCCCGGGAGTGGGAGTCCAGGTTACCCAGCCTATCGTTGATGGAGGACAGGCTCTGATCCACCCGCCCCATAGTCTGGCAGAGCTGTCTCAGAAGGCGGGTCTGGATGGCCTGGTTCCTTCTCAGACAGGCGAGCAGGAGATTGGGCGCCCCCCTGGTGCTCTGGGATGACCTCCTGGCTCCAGCTGATGGTTGTGGCCGGGGAGAAGGGGAGGCCCTTGTGAGGGGAGCCATGTTGGGGGAGGAGGGGGGGGGGCTCCCCCTTAGGGAGGGCAGGCTTCTTGCAGCCAGAGGGGAAGAGTCCGCAGAAACCAACCGTCCAGTGCCTGCCATGGACTCCTCCTCCTCATGATTCTCCTCCTCCTCATTATCGTCCTCCTCATGATCATCCTCCTCCTCTTGTTCCTCCTCCGCGGACTCTGGCCTTGTTGGGGGGGCCTCATTAGGCTGCTGTCCTGGCGTTGGAGCGGTCAGGCCAGATGGCCCTGCACCCTCCTGCACAGCTGTGGATGACACAAACCATTCACAGGTTGGAGGATCCACACACTTGCCACATATTCCCTTTCACCCCCTCCCCCACACATGCTACACACCTGAGAGAAATAAAAACCTTACCTGGCACCACGGGGACCGGACTTGTGTCAAAGCCTGGCAGGCCCTCCACTTCATGACGGTGAAAGGTTAGGGCCACCACACGCTCCGTCGCTGTAAATCTAATCCGGCATGGTGGGCCCCCTCCTGTGCCCCTGGCATGGGCATTTATTGCGGCCAGTTTTTTTTTCACCTGACGCCGGAGGTCATTTATTTTCTTGTCAATCCCAGACCGGGTCCGTGTCTCCCCCTCCCCCGATGAATTGACCTGCTCCGTGATCATATCCAATATCTCCCTCCTCCTGGCCGGGGTGGTGGTGGCACTCTGCGGGCCGTGGAGAAAACGCCCATAGTCGGTAATGGCCCGGGCAAGAATTCTTTTTTCCCCCACTGTAAAATTAAGCTTTCTTTTTCTCTCAGTCATACTTCCAAACAAACTCACTAGCAGTCACCAAAAATCTGTCACAAATACAAGCACAACCAATCAGGCAAGAACACACACAAAGAGAAAACGAACACCCAAAAATCACACTAGCACTCAGCAAGAAACAGACACAAAAAAATCAGATGAAAAAATAAAGCAAGAAAACAAACGCTCAGAAATATATCAATCAAACAAACAGTCTCAAACACTTATCAAAATACACTTTCACAAAACTACCAACAAGCACTAGATCACACAGAACACTAATCTGACAACTACAAAACACACTCTAACAAACAACAGAGCAAAAGCACTTGATTCAATGGGAAGGGACACAAAGGGATGTACTTTTGCAATGGAAGTGCGTTTGTGTGTGTCTATTTATGCTGTCTGCGTAGTTCACAACGTTGCCCTAGTCCATTTCCAATTTCACTGATTGCGCCGCTCCCGAGTTGTGAGCATGCGCACAACGGAGCTGACATGGTTTCCTTCACGCGCGCATGCGCGAGTCGGCCGGCCCTTCATTTGCATGGGGTCACGGCTCATTTCAATGTAACACGCCCACGTCCCTCCCAATTTGTATTACTCCTCCTTACGCCTCAGGAAAAAACCTTACGCTTGCGCAATTTCTTGCGCCAAAGCTACGTGAATCGCGGGATTACGCGGCTAGATTGCGCAAGTCTAACGGAAAAGTGGTGCGCTACGCCGGACCGATAATGCGCCGATCTACGTGAATCTGGGCCTATGTGTTTTTTCTGCTCTTTAGCGCCACCCTTTGGGCAACTTCTGCTAATGTTTTCTTATGGTTAGCATTGTTTCTGAGCATGCGTGTTTGTACTTTGTTTTTTTTTCCAATGGACTTGTACACACGATTGGAAAATCCGACAAAACACATTTGTTGGAAAATTTTAAAGCATGCCATCAAAAAAATGTCCGATGGAGCGTACAAATGGTCGGATTATCCAACAAAAACCTGCCATCACACAATTCCTGTCGTAAAATCTGATCGTGTGTACGAGGCTTTAGAGGGATCTCCCTGCCTGCTGGAGACGCTGGATTGACTTTAATAAGAGCGCATGTATAATATTCACTTTTTTCAAATTTTTTACTTTATGGATTACTAAAATTCAATTGCATGTGTTTTGAGCACTAGAGCTCTGCATGATTGCTTTACCATATTTCAAGTGTTTTATATCAGAACACAATGCACAGCAGCCGCATACATTTTTGCCCTAGCGTGGATCTACACCAATTGTTGTGGGTGGGGAATATCTTAGCTGCAGCTGATTGGCTCAGCATTGATAACTTTCTTTTGGGTTCCATTGTACATGTGTTTGGTCTGAACCCAGGCTTATACCTACCCTGGTAAAATATTTGGCCTCATTAAAATGCCTATAATAAAGATCATCTATGTAAGCCGACTGCAAACAAATACTGTAGATGCAAATCCGCTTCAGATAATGACCTTGAATGCAATTTGTTTTTCTAGGGTGATATAAAAAATGTGTATTTCAGAAACTTTGATCATCACTTTACAGGCATTTTAAAAATCCACACCCAATGGTAAATGGATCAAACAATTAGATTGTCGATTGTGTGTTGAAACTTTTAGTAACAATGCATCAAATATTGCATACGTTTAGCAACGATTATCATGATCCAATCAATGAAAGCTGATCTATGAATAATCCATATAGGATCCTACACATCACTCCACTTTGCACTATGTTATGAGTTAATTCACCCAATAGAGCTCCGAGCAAGGCTAAGCACCAAAAGAATTTTCAGAAATTCAATTAATGGAGCTAATTTTCACAAGGGAGTTCTAACATAGGCCATAAAAAGTCAAAAACAGAAATGCAGGAATCTCAGGGATTAATTTGTTCTTGTATAACCTCTGCACAGCAACCAATTGGGAGAGCCAGAAATTCCTTCCTTATGTTGTATTTCTCTTTACTTTGCCAGACTATGCATCCCTAGAGAGGGGATTTCTGCATTGCTGCATTGTATTTATTTATTTTCCAGCACAATCAACAACACATTGCCATTGTATTATTTGCTATGGCAACGCAGAAAGAAAAAAATGATATTAATAAATCTAATGAAGTGCAAGGCACGCACCAGAATGTCCTAAAATCACCTTAAATAATAAAAAAAAAAAAAAAAAAAAGAAGAGGCCTAGACTCTGAAAACACAGGGCAAGCTGAAAAAGTTGTAGTTGTATTGTAGTAATAAGGTGTGTCTGTAAAGGAAAGTTTGGCAGCTAGTGCAGTATTATGTCATGATTGTAGTAAATTGCCTTCAATAGGAGCCTCTATAGTAAATGCATACATGTTGCTGTACTAGGACAGTGTGAAGACAAAGGTAACAAATGTACTCAGGCCTTTAGGGAAGAAAGCCTTAAAGGATCACCAAATGATTTTTTTTTTTTTTTAGCTAAATAGCTTCCTTTACCTTAATGCAGTGCTGTTTTCATGTTCTCATTGTTCGTTTTTGCTTTGAAGTAGCTGTAATACTTCTCTGATCTCCACACTTCCTGGTTGTCTGGCTCCTTATGAAAAAACTCATGGCAGATTTTCACTGTGGTCTAAGCTGTGTGTCTAAAACTCCTCAGAACCAATCAGATTAATTTTAAAAACAAAACACTGCCCTGGATTTGTTTGTTTTTGTTCTGTGTGTCTTCTCTACTTCACAGAAACATGAAATCATTTTAAAAACGAAAGTGAAACTAGAGGCACATTATATGATTGATTTTTATCTATTTTTAATCATTTTTAAAAGGAATCAGTTAACTTTTATGTCTCTATACCCTGTAAACTGTCATTTCAACAAAACATTTTTTTTCCTTTAGTGACCCTTTGAGATAACCATACAAAGATTGAAATTTGGCTGGTTCAGCATGGACCATTTGATCTATGTATGGGCAGGCTGATTGTACCCAAGTCAACCAACCTATCAGATTTTTCTACATGCTGCCAACAACTATAGCCGAAAGCAGTAATTATTGTATTCAATAATTTTCATAAAGGCGAATAAGTGCAGTGCTGAAGTGAGTAGTCTCAGAACTAACTGGGACTGTAATTGCATGTGAATAATACATGTGCTATTCAGATAAGCTTAATACCAATACATAAAAGATAGTGAAACATTGGAATAGTTAAAGTCCAAAAAATAAAATGTCCTTAGTGTTGAAAAAAACAGTCCTTAAGAATATTCCAACTTTCAAAAATGTATTTAATATCAAGGATGCCCGAGATGTGGGCAGCCGAAGCTGAGCAATCACTCGGGTCTCAGCTGCCCTGCCGACATCCTCGGGGAGGGAATCAGGAAGTGAAGCGTTGCGGCTTCACTGCCGGATTCCCTACTGAGCATGTGCGAGCCGCGCGGCGCTATATGAATGGGCGGATGTCCCCTGGGACACATACAATGTCCCAGAAGACACCGCTCCCCATTTGCCAGGAGGCAGCGCGAAGGAAAGAAGAAAGAAGACCCACCAAGTGGCAGATTAGGAGGTCTGCCTAGTAACAGACACTTCTGGTAAGTATATAAAAAAAATATATTTTTTTCACATTTTTTGTAGCCTTCTTGGCTATTTTTTTTTTTTTAAGGGCGGATTTCCGCTTTAAGAAAAGGTAATAATAATCCAAAAAGAATGATAAACTAAGCCTTGACGCGCATACAAATAGACATAGTGTCAAAAGAATTTATAGGAGATCCACCAACCAAAATTTCAAAGGCTTACCGGAGGGATTAAACTCAGGTAGGTGTACACCTAGTGAGTCTATCAGACTTATGGTACAGAAAACAAAGAGGAGATTACCTCTGCAGACACGACCTCCAGGGAGATAGTGGATTCAAAATAATGGAACCTCAAATGGTATTTTGGGTCAGTAAGCCAAAACAGATGGTTTATAGAGAAAAAGAAGAAGGAGGGCACATAGCATGATTCCATAAGGAAACTGACAAATTATTTATTGTAAAAATTGAGAGATTACACACACATTTCTGAAGATAGATAGATAGATAGAAAGCGCTTGTAAAAAAAAGGCAATGACAGTGGCATTAGCAGAGCTTCCCACGCCTTTCGTCTTAGAAGACATTATCTGGGGTGCTGATCCACTATAACCACTGCCTATATATAATAAATGGATACCCCTGTAATGAATTATGGCTCCAATGAGGTGACTGTACCAGCTAGCGATAACTTCCGGGTAGGCAAGATGGCGCCGCCGCCACGCGCAGTTTAAGCCTCATTGTGGAGAGAACGGAAACCGGAAGCGGCGTCACTGCCAAACACTGCACATTTCCGGTAACCAATAAAATGGCAGCGCCCCGTATGAGTCAAATCCAGTATAGGACTCATTGTAGAGAAACAGAGACTGGAAATGACATCGCCACTGAATAGCATAGACTTCCGGTAATCAACAAAATGGCGGCGCCGTGTATGGGTCAGGACACTATATAAGAGCCTGGAGTCGGAAAGGGCGTCACCAATGACAGGAATTGAATGTAATAATAATTCCCACCATGAAAAATGAGTTAGGCCTCGTACACACGAGCAGACAGATTTGTTCAAATCTGTCTGTCCGACAGATTTGAACAAATCTGTCTGCTGGGATTTTGGTTTGCTCGCGTGTACACACGAGCAAACCAAAATCCCCGCCAGCAGACGGCGCGCTGACGTGTCCGTGACGTGGCGGTGACGTTGACGCCGCCACGTCACCGCACCAGGAAGTAAAACACTTCCGCGCATGCGCCGAATCCATTCGGCGGCGGTGCTGGACGACATGTCTGCTGGTAAGTGTACTAACCAGCAGACATGTCGGGCGGACGGATTCCCACCCGATAGATTTCAAAGCATGCTTTGAAATCTGTCAGGTGGCCAAATCCGTCGGCTCGGCCGTACACACGATCGAATCTGTCTGCTGAAACGGTCCAGCAGACCGTTTCCAGCGGACAGATTTGATCGTGTGTACGAGGCCTTAAGCATATTTAAGTTGGACTTATTATTCACTTTCAATCCTGAGATTTCCCTTGCAGTACCTTTTTTTTCTGCCACCAGATTTCCTTTGCCTGGTGGCTTGCATCATTCAACCCACTGCCTCTGAGCCCAGGATCAGTCTCAGCCTGTGACTGGACAGTGAAAGAAGTATCTATCAGCATGCTTCTTGACAGCTACTTGTACTGCATCTGCCTCTCACACTGCCGCCTGCTGTCCAGTGACTGCCAGAGGCTGGTACCAAACCACATTTAAATACACTGCTTGCACTATAAAAATCATTTGATTGTATATTAATGATTATAGCTGCATTAGGGCTCTTGCACTGATCTGCATATAGATGTATTGTCATCTATGGAACCATGCACACAGCTAAGTAAAGATAAGTAATAGAGCGATGAGTACAGAGCAGTAACAACAACAAAATACACCACTTTGAAAATTATTGCACTTACAAATGTTTATTATTATAACATTTTTATGTTTGCATTTATGTACCCCTTTGTAGCCATCAGGTAGCACAATAAATAAAAAAGATGTCTTCTCCTTTCGTGCAGCTGCTGTTGTGAAAGTTGACTGTGCAGGGGAAGGACACGTCCCTGCTGGACTTTCTTATGAGAAAGCCCATCATTCCTTTGAAACTGTCATGAATGCACTATGAAATAAATTGCAATTTGAAGATATTCTACAAATATTTAAAAAAGTATAAAAAAACATTAGCGTATAAACTTGTAAACGTTAAAATGGTATTAAAGTGATGAAACACTGATGTAATACCATTGTCAACTGTCTCTCAGCCAAGTGCTGAGAGCTAGAACCAGCTGTCAATCAGGTAGCTGGGTGGATACTCGCAATATAGTGGGGATCCTTTCAGAGCCTGGAGCGGCTCTGTGCCATCAACAAACAGTGGGTATAGCCCACTGTCTGCTAACTGTGGGTCACAGGAGTGCAAAAGCAAGCGCACTCCTCTGATCCACCAAAGAAGTAGGACCAAAAAAGCTTTGGCCATACTTCTCTTTTAAAGCAATATCATTTTGATGGTGTTGTGACTTCGGTTGTAATTGCAGTTAAACCCAAGAGCCAAGGAGGCCATACAATCTGCCTGACTACTGCCGCAAAGGAGGCCATTTTATTGTTTGCAGCTGTGAACTTATCTAGGCACTATTAGCTGTTCAAAAGTCTCCAGTCAACCAACCTTTTTCATTGCTATAGTTGTTTCCAGTCGGGGCCCAGTTCCTAATTCTTTACAACATGATGGTCATTTTCCTGGGGTTAAATTCCTGATTCTAGATAGGGTGCATCCCAACCCTAGAGGTGGAGACTGGAATAAAACCCTAATACAGCATGAGACCCGTTGGATTGCTGACCTTGAAGCCAGCCTTCCTCCGGGCCTCAACGAACAGATAAGCTTCAGGCCCTTTTTGGAGGGTTTCTCCTCTGGTGGATGGGAGGGGGACTGAGGTGTATTTCCATCTACTTTCTATTACGACTGTCTTTCATTTGCCCTCATCTACTTACATATGTATTAAACATGTATATTGTACTGTATGTGTTTTTGATATATTTGATATATAATTATCATTGTGCCGTCCCTGTTTATTTTATTCTTTTGTATTTACCTTTTGCCTGTGCATTTCATTGCTGGTCTTTCTCCCTTGGCGTGGATCTGATTACTGGAGCTTCTGTGTTCACTCGGCCCGGCGCACATAAGCCGCCCCTTCTTGAGGGGACGGCTTATTCTTGACCTGGCTGTCACACAATTTTCTTAGTGTAGACAGCCCTTGGGTCTATATTTGCGCCGCGAAGGAGATGTAAATGACACATTTTCTGTCCTCTCCACTCCTTCCCTGGACCTCACTGCCGGCCCACTATCTCTAATTAGATATGTGTGGTCTTTTTACATCAATACATATCCCTTATACATTCTTACTTTTTACAAAATTATTATATTGTAGTCCAATTAGCCTTTACCTTGTAGCCTCTCCATGGGCGTTTATTTATAGGCATACCATAACCATTTTAGTTTTCTCCAATTTCTTTTTTTATTTCTCCTTTAAAAACCCCTTTGGCCCCGTCTTCCGTTGGTGTATTTAGGCAGCGGCGACCTCATATGCAGCTTACTAGCGCTGTCATGCACCTAATATAAGGTTTTTGAATTCTATCCCCTTCTTCTCATTTACAGTCAGCCATGTCTTGGCGTGACTTTTGTTACCATGTTATCTTTGTTTCTTTGGTTCATTAATATAGTCCTATAAGACGTTGTTACGGACGCTGTGTTGGCCCCGCCCACCACGCAGATGATCTGCGTGGTGTGCTGTCGGGGCTTACGTCACGACGCTGGGCAGTGGTGATTATGTTCCTTGTTTTTGCCCTTACTCCGCTTTCTATTACGCGATCAGCGTCATTGAATCTTTCTTTACGGGCCCCTGGGCGGCGGTGACTACACTCTTCACTTCCGCCCTGATGTCCCATGACTGCTGTTATACCAGCCCCGCCCACCACGCACATGATCTGCGTGGCGAGCTGACGGGGCTTATGCCCTGACATTGGTCTCTTCTTGGGCGGCGGTGTTTACATCTCCCACTTCCGCCCTTACTCCTCGTTTTCCTACGACGGGATCCGCGTCATCACAATTTCATTTGCGGATGTCCGGGCAGCAGTGATTATATACCCTACTTCCGCCCTGACTCTATGCCCTTACATGACGCGATCTGTATCATTGCGACTTTGATTCATGGACCTATTGTGTGACGCCACGTCACCAAATCACGCCCACCTCTTACACCTGCCTACCGTCCCACCATATTTAAACGTCCTCCTTTCCTTACAAGCCTGACATGGCAGAAGGCTTGCTACGCTGCTCCTGTTTACATCCTCATGTGAGTACCTAGGTCTAATTAATGTGCTTTCTTGGCCCTAATTACGGCTATCCTTTCTGATTACTTTCTGTACTAGTATATACAGATTTTCAGTGCCTATGCCCGCCCGCAACTTTTAAGGCTTGACTACTATCTGCACTCCTTAATTTCTGGTATGTGCTTTCTGATATTCTTTTGTTTTTTGCTCTTGTGTTTCCTGTTATTGTAGCCAACCACAAGATACTCATATATAAAAAGTTTTTCATACACTGTCCTTTATTTATAGGACAGTACATTGTTTTGTGACAATTTTTGGTCCAGGTGGCCGAGTGAAACACAGCACCCAGGTCTTCCTATTCCTTTCCATCTTGGAAATCTCCACGCCATGGTTGATACACCTTCCCAATGATCTGCAACTTTAAAAGCATCTTGATTGGTATGGATTTGAATCATTGTATTTGTATATGTATTTTGCCTCCTGTATATTTTTTTCTTATTATGTGTTTTTTTTGCATAAATTTACTAGATCCCATACAGACTTCGGCCCCTGAAGAAGGGAATACCCGAAACGCGTAGGGCCTGGTACTTACCACGTGGATCATTTATAAGTTGTATATTCATTGTTTCTTTTAACTTTTGTGTTTTTTGATACCTTGTTATTTATAAATAAAATCATATATTTTGTATAAAACATTATAAATTCTTGTTGCCTTCAAAGCCCCACTTCGGGGGATCCCTCGAACTCTTTTTCTTTGTCTACCAGGGGTGGTGGCAACATATTTAAGATCATATACCGAAGATGTTCCCCTTATATAATTCTTTACTGACAGTAACCTTACTTCCCCAAAATAATCTAATGTACCTTTCTTTATTTACATATTATTTTAGCTAGTAAAAAAAATGACAAATTCTAATTTTAAAGGGTCACTAAAGGATTTTTTTTAGCTAAATAGCTTCCTTTACCTTACTGCAGTGCTGTTTTCATGTCCTCATTGTTCGGTTTTTTTTTTTGCTTTGATGTTGCTGTAATTCTGCTCTGATCTCCACACTTCCTGGTTGTCTGTTTCCTGATAACCACAGTGCTGGGAGCTTTCTCACTGTGGTCACTAATCAAGGAGGTGTGATTACTGTGTGTAAACTGAAACTGGGTTGGTGCTGAGGGGTTTTAGACAAACCATCACTGCCCTCTATTGGCTCTCTGGCTCTGTACATCAGAGAGACAGGAAATAACAGCAAAAACAAAACTAGAACTGTAGGTTGATTATATGATTGATTTTTATATATTTTTAATAATTTTTAAAAGGAATCAGTTAACTTTTATCTCTCTATACCCTGTAAACAGTCATTTCAGCCCAATTTTTTTTTCCTTTAGTGACCCTTTAATTTCATATTATTATTATTTCTTATGTACCCCTTTGTAGCCATCAGGTAGCACAATACATAATAACGATGTCTTCTCCTTTTGTGCAGCTGCTGTTGTGAAACAACTGTGCAGGGGAAGGACACGTCCCTCCTGGACTTTCTTATGAGAAAGCCCATTATTCTTTTAAAACTGTCATGAATACACTAAATTGCAATTTGAAGATATTGTACAAATATTTAAAAAAGTATAGAAAACATTAGCGTATAAACTTGGAAACATTAAAATGGTAATAAAGCGATTAAACACTGATGTAATACCATTGTATTTAAAAAAAAAAAAAAACATGGAAAAGGATTGCAGCTAATGTAAGACACAAAGGCCCAGATTCACAGAGCGATTACGCGTGCGCAACTGCTGTTGCGCGTGCGTAAGTCTAAATGTGCGCGTGCGTATAGTTGGACGCGATTCACAAAACAATATACGCCAGAAATCTACGTTTTTTGGTCCGGCGTAATTGAGTTAGACATTCGCTTCCCTTCGCGCAAAACTGCGCTAGACACACCATTGATTTGCTAGTCAAATATGCTAATGAGGGAGTTACGGGGATCCACAAAAAAACGCAGTTGCTGCGCAGGCTACGCGATGTGCGCAACTGCAAAATGTCCTGTCTAAAGTTAGAGCACATAAAAGCTGATCTAACTTTTGAAAAAAAGTCTAATTGTCAGATAAAGCAACACCGTTACTGAGGAGCAGACCACACACACGTGTTGCACTACAATTTGACTGCCAACATGCTAGGGGCATCGTCGCTCATAGCTGCACTAGTGAATATAGATGACCAAAGAAGGAGGAGGGCACGGAGGATGGCACGGGAGAGGGTATACCGCACCCGCATACACCTGTTTGGCATGAATGATTCAGAGGTCTTTCGCATCTTCAGATTCCCCCCTCATGCCATCCTGGAATTAACCACAACCTTGCAGGAGGACATCACCAGCCCAACACACCGCTCACATGCAGTGCAGCCACTGGTGAAGGTCCTGGCAACACTCCATGTCCTTGCCAGTGGCTCTTTTCAGCGTACAAGTGGAGTGGTGGCTGGGATGTCACAATCCTCCATGAGCAGATGTGTGCACCAGGTTGTCCCTGCAATCCTCACACGCTTGGCCAACCAAATCATCAAACCCACCACTGAGGAGCTTCGAATCAAGGCAATGGCAGATTTCTACCGAATTGCCAGATTCCCACGCACCATCGGGGCCATAGATTGCACACATGTGGCACTCCAGCCCCCCCATGAGACCGAGCACATGTACCGCAATCGGAAGAATTGGCACTCCATCAACGTACAGGTGATAGTTGATGCCCAAGGCCTCATATGGCACGTCCGTGCCAAACACCCAGGGTCCAGCCATGACAGCTACATCTACAATCAAAGCCACATCCGAACAGAATTCGAACAGAACGTGTATGGGAACACCTGGCTGGTTGGTGAGTGACATGGGAGTCAGGCATGACTATCCCCTCCCGTGATGCACAACAGAAGTGGCACATGCATGACTAACATTCTCCTGTCTTTTCCTTTACAGGTGACTCTGCATATGCACTGGGACCCCATCTCATGACTCCTATCCGGAACCCCCAAACCCCAGGAGAGGAACGATACAATGAAGCACACATCAAAACCCGTGCAGTGGTGGAGCGCACCTTTGGCCTCCTGAAGTCACGTTTCCGATGCCTGGATAAGTCTGGGGGTACACTGTTGTATTCCCCAAACTTCGTGTGCCATATCATCGCTGCATGTTGCATGCTACACAATCTCGCAGTGAGGAAGGGCCTGCAGGTTGAGCTACGTGATGATCTGACCCCCCAACCAGAAAATCAACCCCTAACCGAGGATACCCCGTCTTCTGAGGGAAGAGCAGTCAGGAGGCAGCTCATATTGGGCATCTTTGCACGTTAAACACACACATTAATCATGGCACAATGAGAATGCATGCATGCACACCACTATGGTCCCTAGCACACACACCCCACATCCTCATCAAATTGGATTGGCACCAGTCCACCATGCAAGACTGGTGAGCAGTAACGCCACGTCAAGGCTCCAATTATGTCACTGTACATTCATACACCATTCACACGGACCTGGGAATCACTTCTCCCTGGTCCTGGGGAACCCTTCTCCACCAAAATTGAGGGTGACACCCCTTTTCCAGCAGGAATGTCACCCCCACATTCAAACATCATTCACAACCCAAAATATGCCAAAAAAGTCAAACAAACAAAAATGCATAGAAACAAAAAATGCATAGTAAAAAAAAATTGCTTAGAAAAAACAAAAAAAAGCAGAGAACAAAAATAAAAAAGCTTTCAAAACAAACAAAAGGGGGAAAAAAAAATTATTGCCCTCTGCCTGAGCCACGCCTGGGGCGCCCCCGGCCACGGCCCCGGACCCTCAGGGGAGACGCATGGGGGAGGGGAAAAGCCGGGGAAGGAGGAGCAGCCCCTGAGATCTGCCCACCTGGCGGCCTGCCCTCCAAGGCCACGGCTATTCTGTCCAGGGCAGCACCAAGTGTTGCCGTGTTGCCCTGGATAGCCTGGGTAAGGGCCCTCACATCCTGCCCAACGCCTGCTGCTGTAGTTTGCAGGTCATTTAGGCAGGTTGTGGAGGCCCGGGAGTGGGAGTCCAGGTTACCCAGGCTATCATTAATGGAGGACAGGCTCTGATCCACCCGCCCCATAGTCTGGCAGAGCTGTCTCAGAAGGCGGGTCTGGGTGGCCAGGTTCCTTCTCAGACAGGCGGGCATGAGATTGGGCGCCCCCCTGGTGCTTTGGGATGACCTCCTGGCTCCAGCTGATGGTTGTGGCCGGGGAGAAGGGGAGGCCCTTGTGAGGGGAGCCATGTTGGGGGAGGAGGGGGGGGGCTCACCCTTAGGGAGGGCAGGCTTCTTGCAGCCAGAGGGGAAGAGTCCGCAGAAACCAAAGGGCCAGTGCCTTCCATGGACTCCTCCTCCTCATGATTCTGCTCCTCCTCATGATCGTCCTCCGCATGATCCTCCCCCTCCTCTTGTTCCTCCTCTGCGGACTCTGGCCTTGTTGGGGGGGCCTCATTAGGCTGCTGTCCTGGGGTTGGAGCGGTCAGTCCAGATGGCCCTGCACCCTCCTGCACAGCTGTGGATGACACAAACCATTCACAGGTTGGAGGATCCACACACTTGCCACATATTCCCTTTCACCCCCTCCCCCACACATGCTACACACCTGAGAGAAATAAAAACCTTACCTGGCACCGCGGGGACCGGACTTGTGTCAAAGCCTGGCAGGCCCTCCACTTCATGCCGGTGAAAGGTCAGGGCCACCACACGCTCCGTCTCTGAAAATCTAACCCGGCATGGTGGGCCCCCTCCTGTGCCCCTGGCATGGGCATTTATTGCGGCCAGTTTTTTTTTCACCTCACGCCGGAGGTCATTTATTTTCTTTTCTATCCCAGAGCGGGTCCGTGTCTCCCCCTCCCCCGATGAATTGACCTGCTCTGTGATCATATCCAAGATCTCCCTCCTCCTGGCCGGGGTGGTGGTGGCACTCTGCGGGCCGTGGAGAAAACGCCCATAGTCGGTAATGGCCCGGGCAAGAATTCTTTTTTCCCCCACAGTAAAATTGAGCTTTCGTTTTCTCTCAGTCATACTTCCAAACAAACTCACTAGCAGTCACCAAAAATCTGTCACAAATACAAGCACAACCAATCAGACAAGAACACACACAAAGAGAAAAAGAACAGCCAAAAATCACACTAGCACTCAGCAAGAAACACACACAAAAAAATCAGATGAAAAAATAAAGCAAGAAAACAAACGCTCAGAAATATATCAATCAAACAAACAGTCTCAAACACTTATCAAAATACACTTTCACAAAACTACCAACAAGCACAAGATCACACAGAACACTAATCTGACAACTACAAAACACACTCTAACGAACAACAGAGCAAAAGCACTTGATTCAATGGGAAGGGACACAAAGGGATGTACTTTTGCAATGGAAGGGCGTTTGTGTGTGTCTATTTATGCTGTCTGCGTAGTTCACAACGTTGCCCTAGTCCATTTCCAATTTCAATGATTGCGCCGCTCCCGAGTTGTGAGCATGCGCACAGCGGAGCTGACATGGTCTCCTTCACGCGCGCATGCGCGAGTCGGCCGGCCCTTCATTTGCATGGGGTCACGGCTCATTTCAATGTAACACGCCCACGTCCCTCCCAATTTGTATTACTCCTCCTTACGCCTCCGGAAAAAACCTTACGTTTGCGCAAGCTCTTGCGTAAAAGCTACGTGAATCGCCGGATTACGCGGCTAGATTGCGCAAGTCTAACGGAAAAGTGGTGCGCTACGCCGGAATGATAATGCGCCGATCTACGTGAATCTGCCCCAAAGTCTTTATGATCTATATTAACCCCTTGCCTGGATCTGTTCCTGTACAAACCCCCAGGCTGACCGATACTAAGAAATCAACAACATTAACATGAAAAACGCCCCCCACTGGATTTCTTTGCATTGTATCTATCTTGGCTGTGAATAGGAGGTGACTTGCAAGGATGAGACCCTAAATATTTGCTTCTCATTAAAGCCACTTGGTTTCTAAGTTTTGGGAAAGAAAAATCCATCTGTTTTCCCTGCAGAGAAAAAGTCTGTTTATACATTTCTCCACAATATATACAGAATCATTCCAGATGTACTTGTTTCCTGGGGATTTTTTCTTTCCTTTGATTAACTTGATGCATCTTACAGGATGTTACACTTCAGCTTGGAGGGGATAAACATTTTCTTCCAGTGAAAACTAACTTAAATGTATAAAATACAATTTTCCAGTGTAAACCGTTATGTTTTCACAGACTAAAGGCAGATTGAGAAGTACTATTTTTCAAGGGCATCTCGCCCTTGGTCAGGTTACTTTGACAAAGTTGTTGCAAGTAGAATAATTTAAGGACTAAAGTAAAGCTTTTCTGAAAGAAACTGAACTCCCTAATCTAAAATAAATGATAATAATAGTTGATTATTTTTTATATATTTTTGAATATCTAATGATTGTTTAAGCTGTCATTTTCTATGTATATTTTTTTTACATATATTTTTTCAATTTACACACAAAGACATCTTAATACAAGAAAATCACATCCAACAAATAAAAAACATAACTACCCAACTAAAGCGAATATTGCATATTTAAAACATTATACATTCTAATCTATGCCATTCCTCTAGTTTTCCCACATTCCTGCGTATGTGGCATCTTTCAAATTCTCACTTATTTGGTACCAGATTGGGAACCTGAAGCCATTCAGCCCAAATTGTTTGAAATTTGCTTAAAACGCTCTTCTGCTGAAAAGTCAACTGTGCTAATTTCACATTCAACCTGACTATGGTTTTAAATGTCTCTTTTGAGCCAAGTTTGCATAAATACATAGGGCCAGATTCACAAAGCACTTACACTGGAGTATCAGGAGATGCGCCTGCGTAATTGGAAATATGCGCCTTCGTATCTATGCGCCGTATCCCCAAAACGTTATACGCCAGAAATCTAGACTTTTTCGACCGACGTAATTTCGTTAGACCGGCGCATCGTATGAACAAAAAATGCGCTAGACACGCCATTGATTTGCTAGGCAAATATGCAAATGAGGGAGTTACGGCGATCCACAAAAGTAAGTTTGTGCAGAGCAGGCTACGCGCTGTGCACATCAGCGGCACGTCCTGTCTAAAATTAGGCAATATAAAAGCAGGCTTTAAATTAGACAATCCGTCTACATGTCAGCTAATGCAACACCGTTAGGGACGAGCTGAGCAGCCACACTGGCAGGACAACAATCTGTATGCCAACATGCCAGGGGCATCCTTGCTCATAGCTATACTACTGACTTTAGAGGAGCGCAGAAGGAGGAGGGCACGGGAGAGGATATACCGCACACGCATAGACCTCTTTGGCATGAGTGATTCTGAGGTGTCTTGCACCTTCAGATTCACCCCTGCTGCCATCATGGAATTAACCACAACCCTGCAGGAGGATGTCACCAGCCCAACACACCGCTCACATGCAGTGCAGCCACTGGTCAAGGTCCTGGCAACACTCCATTTCCTTGCCAGTGGCTCTTTTCAAAGAACAAGTAGAGTGGTGACTGGGATGTCACAATCCTCCATGAGCAGATGTGTGCACCAGGTTATCCCTGCAATTCTCAGATGCATGGCCAACCAAATCATCAAACCCACCCAGGAGTACCTGCGGCAGAAGGCAATGACAGATTTCTACAGAATTGCCAGATTCCCACGCACCGTGGGGGCCATTGATTGCACACATGTGGCACTCCAGCCCCCCCGTGAGACAGAGCACATATACCGCAATTGGAAGCATTGGCATTCCATCAACATACAGGTGATAGTCGATGCCAAATGCCTCATATGGCACGTCCGTGCCAAACACCCCGGATCCAGCCATGACAGCTACATATACAATCATAGCCCCATCTCAATGGAATTCAAACAGAACATGTATGGGGACAGCTGGCTGGTTGGTGAGTGACATGGGTGGCAGGCATGACTGTCCCCCCCCATGATGCACACATTACAAGGGGCACATGCACTACTAACATCCTCCTGTCTTTTCCCTTCCAGGTGACTCTGCATATGCACTGGGACCCCATCTCATGACTCCTATCCGGAACCCCCAAACCCCAGGAGAGGAAAGATACAATGAAGCACACGCCAAAACCCGTGCAGTCGAGAAAGGGCCTGGAGATTGACATACGTGATGACCTGACCCCCGAATCAGACAATTCCCCCTAACCGAGGCTACCCGTCTTCTGAGGGAAGAGCAGCCAGGAGACCGCTCACATTAGGCATCTTTGCACGTTAAACACACACATTAATCATGGCACAATGAGAATGCATGCATGCACACCACTGTGGTCCCTAGCACACACACCCCACATCCTCATCAAATTGGATTAGCACAAGCCCACCATGCAGGACTTGTGAGCAGAAACGCCACGCCACGGCTCCAATTATGTCACTGTACATTCATACACCATTCACACGGACCTGGGGATCACTTCTCCCTGGTCCTGGGGAACCCTTCTCCACCACAAATGAGGGTGACACCCCTTTTCCGGCAGGAATGTCACCCCCACATTCAAAAATAATTCACAACCCAAAAAAAAAAAATTGCCCAGCACCCAAAAAAACTAACCAGCAAAAAAAAAAAAAATCAGAAAAGAAAAAAAAAATACCGGCGTGACCCACGCCTGGGGCGGCCACGGCCACGGCTCCAGCTCCTCAGGGCCGACTCATGGGGGGGTAACCCGGGGAAGGAGGAGCATTCCCTGGTCTCTGTCCACCTGGCGGCCTGCCCTCCAAGGCCACGGCAATTCTGGTCAGGCCAGCAGTGGTAGGGGTAGGGGCTGTAATGCACTTGTCCCAGGCATTTTATCACTCTCTCTTTTTCTCGCTACTCTCCATTGTCTCTGCAGGTTCTAATTTCTATTTCCTTCAATGCCCCACCCCCTTTCTCTTTATTTGAATTACTTTTTGGCTCCTCCATTCAGCATTCCTGTTTTTCCTAAGCAAAGTATAAGTGAAACAGTATTCAGGTGCATATCACCGCTTTGTGGGTGTTATCTGTGCTCATATGTGGCTCTGAGCCTTTCAGCAACCAAATCTCCGGTGAAGTGTCCAAACTGTGCTATGCAAAGCACCATCCATGTCCCTTCTCCAAATCACTGCCACATCACATGGCCAAAGAGGTTAAAAGTGAGGTCATAGAACCCAAACACACTTCAGCACTGTTATTTTCCAGTAGCATGCAGGTATTCTTTTTTTTAATTTCCTTTTTAAACTGTTTTTTGAAAACAAAGGGGCAGATTCACAGAGAAATGGATTATCGTAGCGTATCAGAAATACGCTACGCCGCCGTTTTTTACCTTGATCTACGTGGAATTCAGGTAGATTTTCTACGGTAAACGACGGCGGCGTAGTGTATTTCTCCCGTCGCAATCCATATAGACGAGTAGGGGGCGTGAAACATTTAAATTAGGCGCGTTCCCGCGGCGATCGATCTGCGCATGCTCCGTTCGCAAATTTCCCGCCGTGCATTGCGCGAAATCACGTCGTGACGTCATTCGTTGTTTATGTAGCGTACTTTACGGGCGATCCACGTCCCGACGAGTTACGTAAATAAAAAAAAAATTAAATAAATTCGAAGCGGGAACGACGGCCATACTTAACATGGGCTACGTAAAGTTAGAGCAGCAAAAAGCTGCTCTAACTTTACGTATAAAAAAATAAAAAACACATTAGCATATCCCGACGCATTAAAACGACGCGAACTCCTCCCAGCCGCCGCAAATAGATGGCAGCGTAGATCCGAAGGCTTACGAAGACGTAAGCCTCTCGGATCGAAGCCCGAAGCCGGCGTATCATGGTTTGAGAATTCAAACTAGTGATACGCCGCGGGAAATTTGAAATTACTCCTGTCTAACACCAGTTAGACAGGCGTAATTGTTTTGTGAATCTGCCCCAAAGAGTATAATACACTACTGAGTTAGTATCAAAACATGGTTAACATAGGAGAAGAACATTGAGCGCACTGCATGATGTTGCATTAAAGGTGAACCAATAATTAAAGTTATGAACAGTGAGTACAACATATTACCTGCACCATAGGGACAAAGATAACAAGGGGAACCAAAAACAGGTAAACTCCTAATAGGTGCCTTGGGTCACTAGCCTATCATATAAAGTAAACAAAATAAGCATATTGCAAAAATCCGGAAGGAAACACTGCGCTGGACAAAACTAAGAAGAGTGAACTAAAGAATACTACTGAATAATAAATTAAAAGCAGCCAGTATCAATAATTTGTGATACAAAAAATTAAACAGAAATAAAGAAAAAAGAGATACGGCGCTTAGTGATTAAAAAAGCTGAGATCAAAAGTAACAGATCGGGCTCGAAATTTACATAAACAACAATGGTTCAATGAGAATTGCCAAAGAAAAAGCACTCAAGTGGTGCGTGAACAGTCTATGTGTGTTGAAAATATATATGGTGAAAAAAAGTCCTTAAACGATGTCCAATCAATTAGGAGAAACAAAAATCGCAAAAGAAAGTCCAATTAGTCATCCATATGTGTGGGGTGAGAATAGAATGAAACCAATCCACCGTAGAAAAACACCCGGGTGTGGTAATGTAGTCTCCTTACCATGTGTTTTGACCACTGTGTGGGTCACTCTGTGCGCGGGGGTTTAAGGTCTCCCTCCTGACCCTCTGTACTGTCACTGCGGTGTTCTCAATTGTATCGCGATGTTTATCCGGAACATAAGAGAAAAATGGGACCATAGCGTGATACCAGAGATTGATTTTTATTTTAAAAGAAATAAAAAGCTGTTGCACTCACATTTGATGTGTTGTATAACCAGCGGAGTGTCAAATATAATGAAGCCGGCGGCTGATCGTCCCTCTCCTGCTCGTTTTCGTTCTGGCTTCCTCGATAGGGCCAGCGTGATGGCGTCGATACAGCAAGCCACACCTAAGCATATAACAGAGGCCAAAGAGGATATTAGCAGGTTTAACAATAGGAAGGAGGGGCACAAAAGGCTACAAAGTCTTGCTGTAACTCTATGTCATGCATGAACCAAAGTAAAAGTTCAGGAGCCTAGAAAGTAATAAGGCAGAAAATAATAAATAAATAAGTAAGAAAAGAAGAAAGAAGGGTGGGGGTAGTGGGTGGGGTGGGAATGGAAGGGTTTGGATTCAGAAAGTGGTGGGGTCCTGGAGTCCCGCTCGATAACCATCCTCGCAATTAGGTTTGAGCATTGGGTGATGAAGATGTAATTACATCTCAGAAGTAAGAGGGTCTCATCAAAGTGGGGAGGAGTGATGTATCCCAGGTTGCCATTGTTTGATGTAATGTTTCGACTCTATCTAGGAGGATCACATCCAGCTTAGCAGGGATCATCACCATAGTGATCCTATTTTTTGTTTCCACTGTATTAAGAGAATCGGTTTTTCAGACTTTACTATTAATTATTTAGGGCCAAGGTCACTTAGTGTAGATTCAGCGAGACCAATAGAGGATCAGGTGCAAGTACAGTGCCCATCAAAGTTAAAATGATTTGAAATTTGTTGGTTAAAACCTTGTAGTTGGTCTCTAAGTCTAAGTGGCAGTCCATTTGATATCACATACAATATATTTTTTAAGCAGCCTAAGATATATAACAAAATATTTTATTATTATTGCACCTGAAATTGATTGATATTCATTGACCTCCAAGGTATTTTAGAATCCCTAGATACAAATGAATTATGATTTGGTATTTAGTTTCATAAGTGAATTTCTTTCCTTCTTTCCCTAGGTTCCAGATAGGCCCTTAATCTGAATGTTGTGGGTTTTTCAAGTTTTTATCAGCCTCTGTGGTTACACCAGATGAGCCATTATGTAGGGGTTTCTTTGATCTCTTGGCCTTTATGCGTATCCATCTATATTCTATAATACAGGTAATTGTCCTTTTCTTCTACAGTTTGCCATTCGGGTCCCAGCCAATTTGGGAATATAAATTTGTATTATTTCAAAAATATGTATATATTTGTTGTAATGTGTATATTTATGTTGTGTTTTTTCATTTTAAATAGCTAGTGCCTGACAAATTTGATTCTTCTGAAGAAGCCAATAATCCCGAAGAAACACGTAGAGGGACATTTTTCAGATTGCACACTTATCATATTGTATTATATTACTGGATGGATTTTAAATTCTGTATGTTTAACCTTTTCTAAATAAATATTTTTCTATATATCATTGTTTTTTCTAATATCGCACCTTAAAAATCCCAATTCCTATCTCTTTTAAATTACTAGTATTATAGGGATGTGGTGCTGGCATACATGGATGTTGAGTTAACAAATTTTCTCCTTATCATTATTCCACTTAACAAAATACAATTACGGTAAATCCTTACTGGTTGCCAAAACCATAACTGACACATTTCCATCCAAAATGCTTATTAATTTGCTACATTTTATATATATACACTGATAGTCTTTGCAGAAATTTGACTATGATATATGAGTTCCTTTCAGCACAAATAATAACCCTTTACATAATGTTTGTTTTACTAAATCTTCTTACAATAAACAGACATGAAAATAGGGTTTACTAGGGCATAAATTAAGGTAAAAATAGAAAGTAGAGCTTTGTTACAGAATGAGCAGACTTTGCAAAATGTATTAGTTTTAGACCTCCATATAAATCCAGGAATAGTTTATTAATGAATGTCTTCTTTTAAAAGAACACTAAATCACATTACTCTTGGTTGGCTATGCAGGCTGTTTGAAGACTTCCTTATTGCTGTCTGTTTTTATGTAGAGGATATGAATGGGCCAATGATAAATGGAGAATCAGCAATTCAGCATTCCTTCTTTAGAGACCTGCAGCTGTGCGGATTACCCTTTCACTTCCTGAGTTACCGGGACATCACTGCAAAGCTCCATTTTGTTGCATACTGTGGTTCGCCCAGTTAAGAAATGGTTATTATGCTTTATTTTTTTTCTTACTTGCAGCTGGTAAAGTCATCTGGCAGCGGCTGCCGGATCCTGACCCCGGTATCTTCCGTTCCTCTACTTTCCAGTTACATGAAAGGAAAACCGAAGGAGAAAACTTCCTACGGCCAAGAGCTGAGGCTAATAATGACAGAAATGTTATCTCTCTGCTCTGAGGCCGAATCCAAGTTGACTTCCAACTACTTTTACTCTTCTGAAAACAGACATTGTGCTGTTTGTAGAATGGCTTAGAAGATTTTTAACATATTTTTGAAGATTTTTTAAAGATTTTAAAGATTTTTATTAAATTTTTTATACTTTTTTTTAACTATTTATTTTTATAGATTTTTTTATTTATTTTTAATCTCAAAAGATTGTTGGAAGATTTTTAACAGATTAAAGCGGAACTTCACCCAAAAGGGGAAAGTCTGCTTTTCTGGCAGCATACAGGTAAATAGTTGTGGGTACAGAATAAAAAGGGATGAAAGTGAAGTGTAACCTTCCACAAAAACATACAAACTCAAGACAATAAGGAGGGCCCTTTAGAGGCCTCAGGTTACAATAAGCCAAAACATCCATATATTGAACATATTATCATCAATAAGAATAGGAGATTAAAGGAAAGGAGATATATAAAGGAGTAGTAGAAGAGAGGAAGGTAAGAAAAGTAACATGATTGGGGGGACACAATGCTAACCACAGACAAAAAGGTAATACATTCCTTCTGAAGTCTCCAAGTGAACAATAAGGCCACGCACACACGAGGAGATTTATCCGATGAAAACGGTCCGACAGACCGATTTTATCCGATATGTCTCCTGGAGATTTTGGTCTGATGTGTGTACACACGATCAAACCAAAATCCCCGCGGACGGACAGCGCGGTGACGTGACCGAACCAGGAAGTAAAATACTTCCACGCATGCCTCGAATCCATTCGGCGCATGCGGGGGATTTATGTCCGCTGGTTAGACGTACTAAGCAGCGGACATGTTGGACTTGTCTGCTGGAAAAACCTGTCTGCTAGCCCGTACACACGGTCGGATATGTCCGCTGAAACTGGTTAAAGGGAAGGGGGAGGTAAGTATTGGGGAAGTATCCTGATTCAGTTACGAGGATAGTCTGTTCTGGAAATATTTATTAAAGGGATTGTAAAGGTACAATTTGTTTACTAAATAGCTTCCTTTACCTTAGTGCAGTCCTCCTTCACTTACCTCATCCTTCAATTTTGCTTTTAAATGTCCTTATTTCTTCTGAGAAATCCTCACTTCCTGTTCTTCTGTCTGTAACTCCACACAGTAATGCAAGGCTTTCTCCCTGGTGTGGAGTGTTGTGCTCGCCCTCTCCTTTGGACTACTGGATAGTCAGGACGCCCACTAACACACAGCTCCTTTCTCTATCTGCAACGTAGAGAGCGTGTACAGGATCCATCTTTTGTGTGGCGGCTCTTGATGCACTGACTCCAGCCTCAGTCCACTCCTTGTGAAAGTCTAAGGCCGCGTACACACGATCAAATCTGTCTGCTGGAAACGGTCTGCTAGACCGTCCCAGCAGACAGATTCGATCGTGTGTACGGGCGAGCCGACGGATTTGGCCACCCGACAGATTTCAAAGCATGCTTTGAAATCTATCGGGTGGGAACCCGTCCGCCCGACATGTCTGCTGGTTAGTACACTTACCAGCAGACATGTCGTCTCGCACCGGCGCCGAATGGATTCGGCGCATGCGCGGAGGTGTTTTACTTCCTGGTGCGGTGACGTGGCGGCGTCAACGTCACCGCCACGTCACGGACACGTCAGCGCGCCGTCTGCTGGCGGGGATTTTAGTTTGCTCGTGTGTACACGCGAGCAAACCAAAATCCAAACAGACAGATTTGTTCAAATCGGTCGGACAGACCGTTTTGAACAAATCTATTGCCTCGTGAGTACGAGGCCTAACACTTTTGAATGGCCTTTTCCTGGCAATCCTCTCCAGGCTGTGGTCATTAGGCATGTGCATTTTGTTTCGTTCCGAATCGAAATTCGGACGAATTTTCCATTATTCGGACATTCGGATTCATACGAATTCCCGAATTGCAATATTAGCGAATTTACCGAATCAGAACGAACGTTTTCGAATCCGAATCGAAAACCCGCGGACTAAATTCGATCGGAATTTGAAAAAAAAAAATATTTTCGAATTTATTTCGAAAAAAATTCTATTCGAAAAGAGACTACCGTATTTGTTTTCTAATCTGGTTGAAATATTTTCGATTTCGACCGGATTTTTTCGAAATTCGGTCAACGAATTCCGAAAACGAATTCAACACATGTAACGAACCTAACTTAACGAAATTTATTAAATGACGAATTGAAACAAAACGAAACAAAACACATTTTTCACTTTTGCACGTGCCTAGTGGTCATCCCTGCTGCTTGTGCACATTTTTCTTCCACACTTTTCCCTTCCACATAACTTCCTTTTGATATGCTTTGATACAGCACATTGAGAACATCCAACTTCTTTTGCAATTATCTTTTGAGACTTTCCCTCCTTATGGAGGATGTCAATGATGGTTTTCTGCACAACTACCAGGTCAGCAGTCTTTTCCATGATTGTGATTCCTACTGAACCAAACCGAGAGACCATTTGAAGGCTCAGGAACCCTTTGCAGGTGTTATGGCTTAATTAGCTGGTTAGAGTGGGAAACTTTGATCCTAGAATATTGCACCTTTTCACAATATTCTAATTCTCTGAGATTGTGGATTTGGGGTTTTCATGAGCATAATCATCACGACTATGACAAATCAAGGAGTGAACTATCTTGTTTTGCATGTAATGAGTCTATCTCCTATATTAGTTTCACCTTTTAAGTTGCATTAGTGAAATAAATGAACCTTTGCACGATATTCTAATTTTTCGAGTTTCACCTGTATGGAGGTCTGGCAGCAGGGTGACATGGTGGATGATAGTAACTAGTATCTAGGGATGAGCTTCGCGTTCCATACGAACGTATGTTCGACTCGAACATTGTCTGTTCGTACATTGGAAATTCGAACAAAAGCGTCCGTTCGCGCCAAATTTGAGTGACGCAAAACGGCCCATAATTCACTGCGGCATTGCGCGCTGATGATTGGCCAAGCATGCTGTATGTCCCGCATGCTTGGCCAATCACAGCGCGCAAAAAACGAAGAGCCATAATTGGCCAAAGCCTGGGTGGCTTTGGCCAATTATGGCTCAGGGCTTTAGCACACTCCCCCCACTATATAAGGCCGCCTGCTGGGCGGCCTCGTGTAGTGTGTTCCGGCTTGTTAATGAAAGCAGTCAGAGAGACAGAGAGATTGGGCCAGATTCAGGTAGATGGGAGCATCTTTGCTCTGGAGTAACGCTTCTCATTTACGTTACTCTGACGACCCTTTCAGCGCAAGTACTGTTATTCACATAGCAGTTGCGCGTAAACTTGCGCCAGAGTAACGATAATGCGCTGGCGTAACCCGACGCAAGTGGAAGTGGGTGTGATTATATGTAAATGATGGGCGGAGTGGCTTACGTTCAGCGCATCATCCACGGAGCATGCGCAGTGAGTGCGGCTCCACTCGCCCCCTTGTGCGCATGCTCACAACTTCCGTCGGCACCACTTCCCGGGAAACGTCAGCGCAATGCCTTTGGGGGGGGGGGGAGGGTACATGTGCCAAGTGTGTGGGACCACCAACATTTGTCTGCTTTGTGTCATCCACAGATGACGGAGCTGGGCCATCATCTGTCAGCATCCATTCCACCCCATCCCCCCAACACCATTGTGTGCCCGAGCCCCTGGGTGGTGAAGACACCGAGGTGGAGGAGGAGAGTGCCCACACCACACCTGCCGAGGTGGTTGTGGAGGATCCTGCTGTGGCAGAGCAGGACTTTTCGTTAGTGTTGGAGGTCTCCTCCCCTTCTCCTGGGCCGTCTGTCATCCCCTCCCCCATCCTTGGAAGCCCCTCACGGGCGACTCCATCCCCCCGGGGACAACCATCTTCTGGCCCCAGGAAGGCGACCCAGAAGACCAGGGGGGTGTTGGATGTTGTCCAGGGCCAGTTGGCGAGGGATCACGCCAGACAGACTCAACAAATGGGGGAACTAGTTGGGCACTTAGAGAAAGTGGCTGACAGCCTGGGCTCCGTTGCCCAGATAAGCAACGCAGTCCAGGATGTAAGTTGCAACTGTGCTGCAGTGGTGACCAGTTTGGGGGAGGTGCAGGGGGATATTAGGCACCTCACTGCAGCCGTCCAGGCCAACAGTGCTGCCATCCGGGACCAGGGGAGGCTGAGTCGGCGGGCCCAGCACTACCAAGTGACCCGGCAGCTCAGGATGCAGGCCCAGCAGCTGAGGATGCAGGGCCAGACAAACAATTTGCTCGGCCGGATAGCCATGGCCTTGGAGGGCATGCAGGCCACACCTGCCAGGAGTGGCCCACCCGGGGATCAGCCACCTCCAGAAGCCCCCCCACCCCCACCCACTCCATCCAGGCAGCTGAGGAGCCAGAGAGGTTCGGCAAGAAGGCGCCCCCGGCATCCCCGATGATTTGTTTTTTATTTTATTTGGATTTATACTCAGGTTCTGAGTTTTTTATTTTATTTGGATTTGTACTCAGGTTATGAGTTTTTTATTTTATTTGGATTTATACTCAGGTTATGAGATTTTTATTTTTGATTCTGCACACGTTGCAGTGTGAATGGTGTGTGAATGTGAGAGGGTGGCACTCCTGACAGTAAGGGGTGTCACCCTCGGCCGTGGTGGTGAAGTTAACCCCACGGCTGTATGAATGACGTGTGAAAGGTGTATGAATGGACAGTGACATCATTGGGGCCTTGACGCTGGCGTTGCTGCTCCCAAGTCCTACATGCTGGACTTGGGCTAATCCAATGCGATGTGCATGTGGTGTGTGTGATCTAGGGACATCAGTGGTGTACACGCGTGCATTGTCTGTGTGATTAATGTTTTGGTTTAGTGTCCAAAGATGCCTATGGCGAGGACCCTCCTGACTGCTCTTCCATCAGCAGACTGGTTCTCCTCTGGCAGGGGGGGATTGTCTGGTTGGGGGGTCAGGTCATCACGTATGTCAATCTGCAGGCCTTTTCTCATAGCAAAGTTGTGCAGAATGCAACATGCACCGATGATCTGACACACAAAGGTAGGGGAATACAATAGGGTCCCCCCGGACTTATCCAGGCAGCGGAAACGGGACTTCAGGAGCCCAAATGTTTGCTCCACCACTGCACGGGTTTTGATGTGTGCTTCATTGTATTTTCTCTCTCTTCTGGTTTGGGGGTTCCGGAAAGGAGTCATTAGATGGGGTCCCAGTGCATATGCAGAGTCACCTGGAAGGGAAAAGACAGGAGGATGTTAGTCATGCATGTGCGACTTCTGTTGTGCATCACGGGAGGGGATAGTCATGCCTGCCACCCATGTCACTCACCAACCAGCCAGCTGTCCCCATACATGTTCTGTTCGAATTCTGCTGGGATGGGACTCTGATTGTATATGAAGCTGTCATGGCTGGACCCGGGGTGTTTGGCACGGACGTGCCATATGAGGCGTTGGGCATCGGCTATCACCTGTACGTTGATGGAATGCCAATGCTTCCGATTGCGGTATATGTGCTCTGTGGCACTGGGGGGCTGGAGTGCCACATGTGTGCAATCAATGGCCCCCACAGTGCGTGGGAATCTGGCAATGTTGTAGAAATCTGTCATTGCCTTCAGCCGCAGGTCCTCAGTGGTTGGTCTGATGAACTGGTTGGACATGCGTCTGAGGATTGCAGGGACAACCTGGTGCACACATCTGCTCATGGAGGACTGTGACATCCCAGCCACCACTCCACTTGTACGCTGGAATGATCCACTTGCTAGGAAATGAAGTGTTGCCAGTACCTTCACCAGTGGCTGCACTGCTTGTGAGCGGTGTGTCTTGCTGGTGATGTCCTCCTGCAGGGTTGTGGTTAGTTCAAGTATTGCATCAGGGCTGAATCTGAAGAGGCGATACACCTCCTCATCCCCCATGCCAAAGAGGCTCATGCGCGTGCGGTATATCCTCTCACGTGCCCGCCTCCTTCGTTTCGGGGGACCCATCAGTAGTTCTAGGACCACGATTGCCCCTGGCATGTTGGCACACAGAGGTGTTGTCCTTGCAAGTGTGGGTGCTTAGCTTGCTAGTTTCGTCGGTAACGCTGCTGTAGCTGCTCTCCTGCTGACCTGTGACCGTCTGGAGTAAAGATAAAGCAGCCTTTTGTAGAAATAACTTTGCGCCGGACGGACGAGATACGCGTGGCGCATGTAGCCGGCGTATGGTGCCAATCTGTTCGTGAATTGGGAAATCTCCCTCATTTGCATATTTGCAGGGGAAATCAATAGGCGCGACTGATGCGCCAAGCGAAATTAAGCGCTGACGATACTCTGGCGTCGGAACGTTCCGCCGGTCGGAAATAGCCCGTTATTGGGCGCATCTAGTTTGGTGGGTACGGCCACATAGAAACGACGGCGCATCTTCACAGTTACGCGGCGCATATCGAATTACTCCAGCGCAAGTGTTGCTGAATCTGGCCCATTGTCTTTTTAGATAGCTAGATAGAGCAGGCAGGCAGGCTAGTCAGTTTAGCTTAATTTACAGTGTGTAGAGAATATATATACATCCCTAGGAGTTGTACATATATTTATACACTGTATAGCCTAGCTAGATCAGCTATTTCTATTTGTCAGGCAGGAGATTGTGCTAGGTGCAGTGTTCTAATATGTTGTATTGCCTGTGTGCTGTTTAGTTTACACCTAAACGTACTCGGTGTTACTGCACGTTTACTGTTTAATAGCAACTAAACACATTTGCTATTAGTGCACGTTTGCTGTTTAATAGCAACTAAACGCATTTGCTGTAACTGCGCGTTTGCTGTTTAATAGCAACTAAACGCATTTGCTGTAACTGCACGTTTGCTGTTTAATAGCAACTAAATGCATTTGCTATTAGTGCACGTTTGCTGTTTAATAGCAACTAAATGCATTTTCTGTAACTTCGCATTTGCTGTTTAATAGCAACTAAACGCATTTGCTGTAACTGCGCGTTTGCGTTTTAATAGCAACTAAGCGCATTTTCTGCAACTGCACGTTTGCTGTTTAATAGCAACTAAACGCATTTGCTGTAACTGCACGTTTGCTGTTTAATAGCAACTAAACACATTTGCTATTAGTGCACGTTTGCTGTTTAATAGCAACTAAACGCATTTGCTGTAACTGCACGTTTGCTGTTTAATAGCACCTAAACGCATTAGCTGTTACTGCACGTGTGTTGTTTAATAGCACCTAAACGCAGTTGGTGTAACTGCACGTTTGCTGTTTGATAGCACCTAAACGCATTAGCTGTTACTGCACGTTTGCTGTTTAATAGCACCTAAATGCATTAGCTGTTACTGCACGTGTGTTGTTTAATAGCACCTAAACGCAGTTGGTGTAACCGTACATTTGCTGTTTGATAGCCTAAACGCATTAGCTGTTACTGCACGTTTGCTGTTTAATAGCACCTAAATGCATTAGCTGTTACTGCACGTGTGTTGTTTAATAACACCTAAACACGTGGCTCTTTGTTGCGCTCCAATTACAGTATCTGTGTGGGTTGCAGTGTTGTCTTGTGCCTAAGGCCAAATTTTTCTGCCCCTGTTTATCAGGGGCGTCTAATAACAATTTTTGATGCAATACTTTGCATGTGGCTCTTTGTTGCGCTCCAATTACAGTATGACATGGTTCAGATTCTACTTAACAAACCTACAGTCCTTGTCTTGTATACTGCTGTTCAAAGTATATTCAAAGGGTCTTGTCAGGGCCGATCCTCGCTATAGGCTCACTATGCAAGCCGCTTAGGGCCCCAAAAAGCTGCAAAGGGCCCCCATAATTACTAGAGGCTCCGCCTGGTGAGAAGTCATTTTCGCCCCCTCACCCCGCTTCTAAACTCGCTGGCTGAGTCATTTCCGACAGCAGAACACCCCCTCCCCCGCTTCTCAACTTTCTTTAATGTGACATGTCACTGTCGTCAGCGCCCCCCGCTTCTCATTTTTAATGTGCCATGTCATTTTGCTTAGGGCCCCAGGGAGGTCAGGATTGGCACTGGGTCTTGTGATGACCTGGGGGAGTGATGGCGGGGAAACTCATGCTATTTTTTTCAATGATGTGTATCCATATTGCAGGGACCAAATATTACATTCAACCCGCAAGCATTATTAATTTTTTTTTTCTTATAGTAATCTCATGTTGTGCAGGGACATTTCTAAACACGTGCCACTACTATAGACACCCAGCAGGTACGATATTTAAAGGAATTTTTCATTTTTTTCTCTCTTTAAGCATCATTAAAATCGCTGCTCCAGAAAAAACGACCGTTTTTAAAACATTTTTTTTTCATTGATACATGTTCCCTGGGGCAAGACCCGGGTTCTGAAAGACGTTTTCCAACATTATATTGAATATTGGTCTTTAAAATTATAGTTTTTAAATTTGAACGTTCGAGTCCCATAGACTTCAATGGGGTTCTAAATGTTCACGCAAACCCGCGGTCTGTTCCAACGTTCTGGTGCGAACCGAACGCGGGGGTGTTCGGCTCATCCCAACTAGTAGCAACCATCCGCTACAAATATGTAACACATAAGGTGGCTACTGCAAAGAGACAACAGCAAGAGCAAGGGTCCTACTTTGCAGCTTGCTGGGAGGGAACAGTCTTTCCTAATCAGATTGCAGCTGCTTTTTAATGAAAGCAAACTGTAGGGCTTTGAACATCTTCTGTTTTGATGCACTTGGAATGTATTTAGTTGAATTAAACTCAAAGTTCAGTTGGGCTTTAAAAATAGTTAATCTGTTTACTGCTTGTTGGAGCTAGTGCCATGGTATGCAAAACTATTTAGTAAAAAGCTGAATCAGAATAACTTAAACATTTGGCATTGTTTAAGTCAAAGACCAGAACTGGCAGCTCATGACACTATTAAAATAAATGCTATAACCCATATTAAGAATTTTATGGCAAACATTTGGTTTATAGTTTTCTTAAAGTGAATTCAAAACAACTGCTTTTTCTTCATTTGACAAAAATCAATAATTGCTTGAAATTGTTTCTTCTCCCAAAGAAAAGAGCAATAATATAGTAAAGTGGAATGGCATATGAGCACCACAAACTGAAATGGCTATTTATTTTATTTTTCATATTCATAGCAAACTCACCCATCCATTCATGCTTCAATGCTTTATTTTGTTGACAAATCACTTTGAAAGACACGCATAGCATTTGTAGCCATGGCAATCTTGAGTAAGGGTATGTGGTTCATGTAGCATTGTACTTCCTTCTGCCATTCAATCAATCTACCCTTAGCTCAAGCATGCAAGCAAGAAAGCCCCTCCTCCAGATGAAAGAAAACAATGCCCACGAGCAGGGCTGCCATGAGGGGGGTACAGCCATCACAAGTTTAAGAGACCCCAGGGTCTCAGAAGAAGACAGGATGTGCATTACAGAAACAATTTCACAGCTTCTGCTTTTCTCGTATCATTGAGCTCAGAGTACCTGAACCGACGCGTTTCATCCTACTAGGACATCTACTGGGGCATCTGGGAAGAAATGCGTCGGACCAGCTACACCGCTCCCATATTGCTTTTATTCATCTGTGATCACTTTTTAACTTATGTATGTTGGTTTTTCATCAATAAAACCCGCCTTTTTTGACCTGCACTACTGGAAGCCCCCCTTTTTTCTTTACATGTTGTTTTGGATGTAAGTTTTGTCAGTCTTCAATTTGGTCATCATTTGGTCATCATCACCCCAGTTTGTGGCTGTCACTATCAAGATTTCACGGAATATCTCTGGATTACTTCTGGATCTCTTGTGTCGTTTGGTTGGTCCTCAGATTGGGGTATCCATGCCTGACTGATTCTTGGTCGTAAGCAGTCGGGTTCAACGGTTCCATTTGTGGCTACTTCCATCCAGATTTCATTACAGGTGTGTGTGTGGGGGGCTGACATATATACAGGTGCGAGGGGGCCGACATATATACAGGTGTGTGTGTGGGGGGCTGACATATGTAGCGCTTACCCCCGAAGGAGCGGCTGATTGTTTTGGGCCTGCACTCTGCTTTATTACCCCCCAGTATTCTTGGTCTCACTCCCCTTGACACAGCTGTGGTGCAAACTGACACAATGGTTTATGAGCAACAAAGGAACCGTTAAGACACAAGTTAAACTTAAATAATCGTTGACTTTACTAAAGCAGTTGTTGTAATACACAATCAGAACGTAAGTGATGCACATTCAGTATTGCGAAAGACTGTGAGTAACAATTTCTTTACACCCCCTCTGCGGCCGCAGGTATTTTGGTGTCTCCAAGTGGGACTAGCGCGCAGGCCTTACTTCAAGCTGCGCGCCTTCCCACTTCCAGTACACTTCCAGTAAACAACCACACAGTATGTGCTACGCAACACCCAACAGAATAAAACACAACCGTAGCGGGTAATCACTCAGTAACTTCCCTATGACAGTATCTGTCTAACAGTAACAGCGCTGCAAGGCCTTGCCAATAAAATGTAGTAGTATTAGTCCTTGATCTTCTTTCTTCGCTAGCAATGTGAACCCAATTTGTAATCCACAGGTATTTTAATAGTAGTTTAATGCAAACAGGGACTGTAGATTAAACGTGGAGGGTGACTGCGCACTCTTTCCTAGTTAATACACAATCTTCAATGGCCGGCCATCAAGCAGTTGATTAAGGCTTTCAGGTCCTGGCACATGTGGCTTAGAGAAACACACTGGCAGCGTGGAACTAACGGTCCCAGCAACACTACCCCGGCAGTCTAAGTGTGTGAGTGTGTAAACAGTACAAAGCTTTGGGCCCGAGCCCTCTCACCACACGATGCCCAGATGACTGGATGCTTTCGCCACACACGGCCTCCGCCTGGTCTCTGCACTCGTCCGGTTGTCCAGTTCCCACTTCCAGAGACGATCGGGAACCCTCCGACACTTGCCTGGATACCGATGGCTTGCTTCCGCACGAGGTAGGCCAGAACTCCACCAAACACACTGTGAAAAAGTTCCTCCAGGGTGTGGGTCCCGAGGCAGAGAGAGCTAAAAATGGCCACCACAAGGTCTTTTATATCTTCCCAGCATGCCTTGCAGCCCTGAGTGTTCCTGGGTAATTATTCATATCCCTTCTGGATGTTCTGGAAAAACAAGTCTTGAACACGTCGTTCCATTTCTTCGCCAGTAGATGGCATCAGACGCTTATTTACATTATAAGACTATTAATTCTACCACTTCCATCTGAGCATTCTTAATAGCAAAAATTGCCCCCGCTACATACTCCCCCCACTTTGAATCTTTGGTCCCCAAAGACATTTTTAACTCTACTGCACATTTTTGCCTCTATGCGGCTGCTCAATACAGACAGAGGAGCCTCCCACCAATTTTCATAAGATGGGAGGCTGTTCTGGGCAATCACAGGTGACACCGCAGTGTCTGGTACAGATGTGTCAAGGGGTGAGTTGGGGTTCTCTCCTTCTAGGTTTACAGTAAAGAGACCAGGCATATCAGGAATTCTTTTGGGAGCAAGCCAGGCCTGTTCAGAACATTCGCCCAGAATATCATAAGTCAGTTTCTTAGGTGCATGAACTTCCCTCTTGACCCTTTGTCTTTTAGGAGTAGGCGCTGTCTCTTCTTCTGCCTCACACTCTTGCACCTCAGTGTCAGCGGGTGAGTGATCCTCAGAATGTCCACTTTGCGGCACAAATTCCGGGGCCTCAGGTCTCAAAGTCACAGTGTCTCTCTCCTGCTCATGAGGTAAGCAATTAGTATCAGTTTCCGGCATCTCAGGCGACCACAACCAGCTTATCTCCATCCCATCCTCTTTCTCACTACCTTCTGTGGCCAGGGATCCTGACTGAGACCTAGTTACAGGTCGAGGCTCAGCCATAGGCGATAGTTCCCGTCGTGGAATTTTCCTGACTGCTTCTGTTAAGGGCAGAAGGTGATTCCGATGCCATACCTTCAGTGGTCCAGTACTCCCTTCTGGTCTGATTTCGTATACCGGTAGTCCTGGGAGGCGCCTGCATATGATGAATGGCTGTGACTTCCAGCGATCAGCCAACTTGTGTTTTCCTGGTACACCCAGATTTCTCAATAGCACTCGGTCTCCAGGTTGCAGGTCTTGGATCCGCACTCTGAGGTCAAAGTTCCTCTTATTCCTGCGTCCCCTCGCATCCGAGGTGGCCTGAACTTTCTCATATGCGGCCTTCAAACTCTTCCGTAATCTGCCCACATATCCTCGATGAGAGGCCTCCGAAGTGTGGTCTAAAGAAGTACCAAACGCCAGGTCCACCGGCAAACGAGCTTCCCGTCCAAACATTAGGCGATAGGGTGAATATCCTGTGGCATCACTCACGGTGCTGTTATAGGCATGTACCATGGCTGCAATGTGTTTACTCCACTGTTGTTTCTGCTCCGAGGCCAGTGTTCCTAACATGTTGAGGAGAGTTCTATTGAATCTTTCGGGTTGTGGATCCCCTTGTGGGTGATAGGGGGTAGTCCTAGATTTTTTTATATCCAGCAAGTCCAGTAGCTGCCTAATGAGGGTGCTCTCAAAATCCCTTCCTTGATCTGAATGGATCCGCTGAGGCAGGCCGTAATGGACGAAGAATTTCTCCACCAAGATCTTTGCCACAGTATGCGCTTGTTGATCCCTGGCTGGAAAGGCCTGAGCATATCTGTTGAAGAGGTCCGTGACTACCAAAATATTTCCTTGTCCACTGAGATCGGATTCCACACACAAGAAGTCTATACATACTAGATCCATGGGTCCGTGGCTTTCCATATGGCCCATTGGGGCGGCTCTCTGAGGTAAAGACTTCCTTTGTATGCACCTGAGACAAGAGTGACAGTAATTCTCCACTTCAGATCGCATGTATGGCCAGTAGAACCTGTCTCTCACCAATTGAAGGGTCCTTTCTGATCCCAGGTGGCCATGGTGGTCATGCGGAGCAATCAGAACTCTTTCCCTATGTTTCTCCGGCAGGAACAACTGCCACTTCTCCTCCAGATCTTCAGAGGGGGCCCTCCTGTACACCACTCCTTGTTTCAGCTGTAACCGACTCCACTCCTTGCATAACAGGCGAGCTTCCTTCTTGGCACTCTGTAGGAGTAGATCAGAATGTTGAGTTTCCAAGGCCTCCAACACAAGGCTACAGAGGGGATCTTCTTGCTGATCTCTTCGGAGGTCCTTCCTGGACAGTTTAGGCAAACCCTCATCCACCATCTGAGTGACATTACAGTAGCCCCTAGGCACTCCCACAGCGGACACTCCTACCTCTTCAGCCCTGGCTCCACCCTTCACTGGTTGTTCCGCTCCTTCGCAAAGAGCCCTCACACCTTCAGGGGTAAGTTGGGTCCAACCTTCTGGCGAGTTCCAATCGCAGTGGGGCCTCCTGGATAATGCATCAGCGTCCCGATTTCCGACCCCTGGACGGTATTTTAGACTGAAGGTGAATCCAGAAAGTGCAGCCAGCCACCTATGTCCTGTGGCATCTAATTTTGCTGTGGTGAGTAGGTAGGTGAGAGGATTGTTATCTGTCTTGATCACAAATTCTGCGCCATATAGGTAGTCTCTCAGTTTGTCCACTACTGCCCACTTCAAAGCCAGGAACTCAAGTTTGTGAGTTGGGTAATTCCTTTCAGCGGGTGTCAAGCTTTGGCTCACATAGGCAATGGGTCGTAGGTGCCCGTCATACTCCTGGTAGAGTACTCCACCCAGTCCATCTCGACTGGCGTCCACATGCAGTTCGTAAGGCCTGGCAGGGTCTGCGTAGGCCAAAACCGGGGCAGTAGTGAGGCTCCGCTTCAACTGTACAAAGGCCTCTTCACACTGAGTGGTCCATTGGTCTTCAATCGACTCTTTCTTCTTCCTGGGACCCTCCTTAGGTTTCCCAGGTCCATCAGGGTCCGACTCAGCCCCCTCCTGGTTCTTTAATAGTTCAGTGAGTGGGTGGGCTATCTTGGCGAACCCTTCAACAAATCTGCGATAGTAGGAGCAGAATCCCAGAAAAGACCTGAGCTCAGTCACATTTGTTGGCCGGGGCCATGAGGTGACAGCATCCAGCTTCTGCGGGTCCGTGGCCACTCCTTCCGCGGACACTATGTGACCCAGATAACTCACTGATGACTGGTAAAATTTGCACTTTTCCATCGAAAGCTTCAGGCCCTCTTCATGGAGTCTACTCAAGACTTTCTCCAGGCGCTCTTCATGCTCTTCCAGTGTTCTGCCGAACACTATCACATCATCCAGGTATACCAGCACTTCAATTAAGTTCATATCACCTACAGTCTTCTCCATCAACCTCTGGAAGGTGGCCGGGGCCCCCGACAAGCCTTGTGGCATGCGGTTAAATTCAAAAAACCCCACCGGGGTAATGAAAGCTGTCTTCTCCCTATCTTCAGGGTGCATGGGAATCTGGTAGTACCCACTCTTCAGGTCCAGCACACTGAACCACTTCGCCCCCGACAGGCTCTGTAAGGCATCTTCTATTCTGGGGGTGGTGTATTGGTCGGGAATGGTCCTCCGATTCAGTGTCCTGTAGTCAATGCACAGCCGTAACGACCCATTCTTCTTTCTCACCACCACTATCGGGGAAGCATAGGGGCTCCGAGACTCCCGGATGATGCCTGTTCTCTTCAGCTCAGCCAGCTGTTCTCGCAAATCTTCCAGGTCTCCCAGTGGAATCCGCCAGACCCTTTCCCGGAAAGGTTTGTCCTCTTCCAGCCGGATCTTGTGTTCAGCACTTTTGGCCAGCCCCACATCGAACTCGTTTTTTGAGAAAGCCATCCTCCATTTTAGTAGCTGGGTCTTTGCTCTCTCCATCCATTCGGGTGACAGGGGGGTGTTTTTTGGGAAGAATTCTTCCAGAGGGATCTCCTCTCCTTGTTCTTTCAGCATTTCATACGGAGGAACTGGGGTTGCTGGCTTCACTTCCCCTAACAACACTCTAGCCGGCATCTTCACTGGGGATGTTGTGGTGTTCCGGACGCTGACTGAGACTTTCCCTCTGTTTCTCTTCAGTAATTTGGTTGGTAGCAATTCGGGGACTATCTCCAACTCGTTGTTCCCCTGTTTTCTGTCCGTCTCAAGGACGATGAAAGGTCCTGGTTGTTCCCAAGTGAGCTTGACAGAAGCTCGCAGGCAGACCACCTCACCAGGCTGTATCACCTTTTCTCGTCTATCCAAACGCCAGACTCTTCCCACTCCTTCTGCTGGGGCCCTCTGCTCATGCAGTAAGTTCTGATACACCTGGGTCAGCATTGGGTGTATTTTTATGGCTGAAGTGTCCTGCTTCTGCATAAGTGGTGTCAAGAGTCTCCGGACTAGGTTGGTGTTGGTCCCAATAATGATGGAACTCTTGTCCGCCCCTGGTGGGCGGGGGCATACTACTGCCAGAGCATCGAAGACTTCAGCCTCCCCGGCCACGCTTGGGTCAAAGGTGAGCTTAATAGGCAGGAAACCGTCATATGGGAAATTCTGAGTTCCTAGACCCCATATCTCCAGTTCCTCCAGCTTCTGGAGAGGCAGGTGCCTGAGGTGCTTCTCATAGAAGTCCCTGTAGAGGAGAGTTACTTGAGCTCCAGTATCCAGCAGGGCTTTGGTATAGATTCCTTCCACTTGGATAGGGACAATGGGAGAGGGTCCCACTAATTCAGGGGGGAATCCACGTGGGGTGGCAAGGTTAGTCTGTTTGGTGGTTCGTACCTTTACACCCTTCTTCCGGGGGTGTTTTTCCAACTTCGACCCCCGTGGGTCACTAGGGACCGGGACGGCGTATGGTTGTTTGGAGTTGACTATTGTGACCGGGCGCCCAGCTGACTCCTTCACTGGGGGCCCTCTGGAGTTTGCCGCCGGCTTCTGGACCCTTGCTTCTGTCTTCGGCGGGCTTGGACACACTTGGCGGTAGTGTCCCACTCCTCCACAGTTGAAACAGGTCTTTGACCTCACCGGTCTCTCAATTGGAGTGACTGCGGGGTCCGGTGGGGCCTTCTGCCTCTGTGGGCCCTCCAGCCTAGCGGTCAACAGAGTCATCATCTCCAGTATTTCCTTCTGCACTTGAAATAGTTTTCCTAGTTCAGAACGGGGCATATCATCAGCGGTTGCTGTCAAAACACTAGTCTCCGGGGAGCTCTGTGAGACATCAGCGTTATGCCATCTGATCCTTGCGGTGGTACTGGACTGAGCTTTCCCTTGCTTCTTCTCTCCCTCCGTTTCCATCCGGGCCGCCTCATTGGTCTCTTCAATGAGCACCTCATCTGAGGTGGAAGGATCATCCAGGTACTGTCGCAACTGGAATTTGACATAGTCGCTCCTCAGCCCTGTAGCCACAGACCTCAAGAACTTCTTCTGGATGACTTCCGGTCCAAGATGTCCATCCGAGTCTTCTCCTCGGGAGGCAGACAACAAGCGATCCTTCAGAGCGATGGCCCTGAACAGGAAATTCTGCGGGGTCTCCTGGGTGTCTTGTGCCATATTTATTAGTTGATGATACAATTCAGCAGCATCTTCCTCCTTATAGTAACTTTTTAATATCCTCCTGAGCTGTGTCAGAGTTAGCCCATTCTTCATCTCCAACATCCTTCTTAGACACTTAGCTCTTCAATGTGTCCTGCGATCACACCAGAGGCCTCCTTGAACCTTTCCTGTATGGTGCGGCACTGCCGTTTCAGGTCAGATAGCTGCTGTTCTGACTGAGAACCTCCCCTGTACTTTCCATATACAGGTTTTACCTTCCCTTGAGGGGGTCTTGAACTGGTATCGGCTGGGGTTGCTTCCTGATCAAATCCCAGCGCCGTTGGCTTTACAAGGCTAGAGTTGGCAGTGCTCTGACCAGACCCTTCTGGATGTGTCAGGTATAACTTGGTTCCTCCAGCTAGCTGTACACTCGGACCCCTGAAGTTCTCCGGAACATCCGTCCTCCACTCCAATAGGGCATAGGTGTGGGAGGTTTCACAGTCTGGTCTGATGGCGATCACCCAGGCCTTTCTATTTGGGGACAGTGTCTTCACGACCTTTTTGATCTGCTCACTATCCCAGGTTTCTCCCGGGAGTGCGATGGCTACGCTCGCTTCGGAACGGGCGCCTTCAGTTCCACACCACCGAGCCACTGTAGTAGGATCCATGCTGATACCAGGGATGGGTTTTACTTGCAGAGGTACAGGATCCCGGACGAGCCCCCACGTGTAGCGCTTACCCCCGAAGGAGCGGCTGATTGTTTTGGGCCTGCACTCTGCTTTATTACCCCCCAGTATTCTTGGTCTCACTCCCCTTGACACAGCTGTGGTGCAAACTGACACAATGGTTTATGAGCAACAAAGGAACCGTTAAGACACAAGTTAAACTTAAATAATCGTTGACTTTACTAAAGCAGTTGTTGTAATACACAATCAGAACGTAAGTGATGCACATTCAGTATTGCGAAAGACTGTGAGTAACAATTTCTTTACACCCCCTCTGCGGCCGCAGGTATTTTGGTGTCTCCAAGTGGGACTAGCGCGCAGGCCTTACTTCAAGCTGCGCGCCTTCCCACTTCCAGTACACTTCCAGTAAACAACCACACAGTATGTGCTACGCAACACCCAACAGAATAAAACACAACCGTAGCGGGTAATCACTCAGTAACTTCCCTATGACAGTATCTGTCTAACAGTAACAGCGCTGCAAGGCCTTGCCAATAAAATGTAGTAGTATTAGTCCTTGATCTTCTTTCTTCGCTAGCAATGTGAACCCAATTTGTAATCCACAGGTATTTTAATAGTAGTTTAATGCAAACAGGGACTGTAGATTAAACGTGGAGGGTGACTGCGCACTCTTTCCTAGTTAATACACAATCTTCATAGGCCGGCCATCAAGCAGTTGATTAAGGCTTTCAGGTCCTGGCACATGTGGCTTAGAGAAACACACTGGCAGCGTGGAACTAACGGTCCCAGCAACACTACCCCGGCAGTCTAAGTGTGTGAGTGTGTAAACAGTACAAAGCTTTGGGCCCGAGCCCTCTCACCACACGATGCCCAGATGACTGGATGCTTTCGCCACACACGGCCTCCGCCTGGTCTCTGCACTCGTCCGGTTGTCCAGTTCCCACTTCCAGAGACGATCGGGAACCCTCCGACACTTGCCTGGATACCGATGGCTTGCTTCCGCACGAGGTAGGCCAGAACTCCACCAAACACACTGTGAAAAAGTTCCTCCAGGGTGTGGGTCCCGAGGCAGAGAGAGCTAAAAATGGCCACCACAAGGTCTTTTATATCTTCCCAGCATGCCTTGCAGCCCTGAGTGTTCCTGGGTAATTATTCATATCCCTTCTGGATGTTCTGGAAAAACAAGTCTTGAACACGTCGTTCCATTTCTTCGCCAGTAGATGGCATCAGACGCTTATTTACATTATAAGACTATTAATTCTACCACTTCCATCTGAGCATTCTTAATAGCAAAAATTGCCCCCGCTACACATATATAAAGGTGTGTGTGTGGGGGGGCTGACATATGTACAGGTGTGTGTGTGTGGTGGGCTGACATATATACAGGTATGAGGGGGCTGACATATATACAGGTGTGTGTGTGGGGATGACATATGTACAGGTGTGAGGGTTTGCGCATTCGGTAGGATAGCCTGTGGGCAGGACCTGAGGAATGTTGGTAGTCGGGGGGGGGGGGGGGGGGCAGGCCTAAAGCTGTGTAAGGGGCCCAAAACTTCTGATGGCTGTCCTGCCCACGAGGACTCATAAGATTTATGACATCATTTTGGTCTAAGTAAAATGCCAGAAATCAACAGCAGAATGTGAAAAAACGAGAAGATTACAACGCTAGCAAGAATGTCCATAAACCCAGAAAAGGGTGCTGTGGGTCTGGTAAGAGACTAGCATTGTACAAATTAATCTGTTATCTGCTGGGAACTGTTGTGCTTTTTTCAAGGGCCCCAAATTTCCAAGGCATTTTTTTTTCATCAATCATTAGCCAGTAGGATAAAACTGGGGCTATTATAACAAGTTAGAACTTTATATAGTTTTGCTAGGTAAATGCAGTTCAGTTCTGTTATTACTGTTAGAATACTGGAGGTATTTATCCATTTATCTCTTAAGCCCTGTACACACGATCGGATATCTGATGGAATCTAATCCGATGGATTTTTTTGTCGGATATCTGATGAAGCTGACTTTCATCAGTCTTGCATACACACTATCAGACTAAATTCTGACCGTGCCAAAATGCGGTGACATACAACACTTTGACGAGCCGAAAAAAAATGCTTCCGAGCATGCGTCGACTTGATTCTGAGCAAGCGTGGATTTTTCTCCATAGGAACATTTTAAAACATGTTCTATTTTTTAACATAAATGGAAAAAAGACCGATGGGGCCCACACACGATCGGTTTGTCTGATGAAAACAGTCCATCGGTCTGTTTTAATCGGACAAACTGATCGTGTGTAGACAGCTTTAGTTATAGCCTTACTGATTGTTTGTGTATGTACACATTCTATTTCCTTCTTCTTTTAGGCTATGCTTTGCCTAATAAATGATTTTAAATACCTCAAAGTGTGTCTGTAAGTGCTGGGTGAGCCAGGTGTGTCATCTTCAGGTTATCAGAGAAATCGCAAAACAATTCAGCGGCTCCTCCAAGGGTTAGCACTACTACTGTATTTTATATTTTTTATTTTTCATTTGTGTAGCAACCCTGGCGGTATGATTATGTTATATTTTTGTGTCTCAAAGCGGTACATTGTTTTTCATAGACATTTGGCGTTTTATATTGTAGGCCTGTAATTCTTAGTAATAACTCACTGAAATCTGATATACAAGCGATATACAAGCGATGTCTTGATATAAGAGTAGCCTCATGTAACAACTGAGTATAAAAGACAAGAGAGGTGCCTCTAAGTGTAGCAATATGGTTTCATTTAACCACTTCAGACCCGAGGACGTCCCTGGGACGTCCTCGGCTTTGTGCGGTGATATCTGAATGATGCCTGCAGCTGCAGGCATCTTTCAGATATCGTCGCCTTCAGCCGGCGATTCTGTGCACCAGAAGAACGATCAAAGCGGCGCTCAATCATTCTTCTAGGCAGCGGGAGGGGACGTCCCCCCCTCCCGCCGCCATCCGGTGCTTCTCCGGGCTCTCCCGTGCCATCGGGGGCCCGAAGAGCGAATCGGCCAGCGCTCGTTGGTGAAGCATAGAGATGATTGGTGACCAGACGGTCACAGTCATCTCTATGACCGTCGGAGGACCGGGCGTGACGTTATGACGTTACGCCTGGTACCCGGAAGTAAACAAAGCCGCTATCGCGGCTGTCGGCATTTAATCAGTGATTTTTTTTCACCGATTTCATGCTGGTAAGCCTGTAGGAGAGATGTGGGGTCTTATGGGGAGGGGGGCAAAGAGAGAGGAGGCTAAGAGAAAGAAGGTGTGAGAGAGAGGTAGGAGGGAGGGCTGAGAGAGAGGGAGAGAGTGAGGCTGTGAGAGAGTGGGGGTTGAGAGAGTGGGGGCTGAGAGAGGGAGGTAGGAGGGCTGAGAGAGAGAGTGGGGGGAGGGAGGGCTGAGAGAGGGAGAGGGGGGAGGGAGGGCTGAGAGAGGGAGAGGGGGAGGGAGGGCTGAGAGAGAGAGGGAGGGCTGAGAGAGGGAGGTAGGAGGAAGGGCAGAGAGAGAGAGAGAGGTAGGAGGGAGGGCAGAGAGAGAGAGAGAGAGAGAGAGAGAGGAGGGAGGGCAGAGAGAGAGAGAGAGGGGAGGGAGGGCTGAGAGAGAGAGAGAGAGACGGCTGAGAGAGAGAGAGAGAGGAGGAAGGGCTGAGAGAGAGAGAGGAAGGAAGGCTGAGAGAGAGAGAGGGGATGGAGGGCTGAGAGAGAGAAAGAGTGAGGCTGTGAGAGAGTGGGGGTTGAGAGAGTGGGGGCTGAGAGAGGGAGGTAGGAGGGCTGAGAGAGAGAGTGGGGGGAGGGAGGGCTGAGAGAGAGAGTGGGGGAGGGAGGGCTGAGAGAGGGAGAGGGGGAGGGAGGGCTGAGAGAGGGAGAGGGGGAGGGAGGGCTGAGAGAGAGAGGGAGAGTGAGGCTGTGAGAGAGTGGGGGTTGAGAGAGTGGGGGCTGAGAGAGGGAGGTAGGAGGGCTGAGAGAGAGAGAGTGGGGGGAGGGAGGGCTGAGAGAGAGAGTGGGGGAGGGAGGGCTGAGAGAGGGAGAGGGGGGAGGGAGGGCTAAGAGAGGGAGAGGGGGAGGGAGGGCTGAGAGAGAGGGGGAGGGCTGAGAGAGGGAGGTAGGAGGGAGGGCAGAGAGAGAGAGAGGTAGGAGGGAGGGCAGAGAGAGAGAGAGAGAGAGAGAGAGGAGGGAGGGCTGAGAGAGAGAGAGAGGCGGCTGAGAGAGAGAGAGAGAGAGAGGAGGGAGGGCTGAGAGAGAGAGAGGAAGGAAGGCTGAGAGAGAGAGAGGGGAGGGAGGGCTGAGAGAGAGAGAAAGAGAGGGGGTAGGGCTGAGAGAGAGAGATAGAGAGAGAGAGAGGGGGGGGGTAGGGCTGAGAGAGAGAGAGAGAGGGGGGTAGGGCTGAAAGAGAGAGAGAGAGAGAATGGAGGGTAGGCCTGAGAGAGAGAGAGAGAGAGAGAGAGAGAGAGAGAGAGAGGGCTAAGAGAGAGAGAGAGGAGGGGGTAGGGCTGAGAGAGAGAGGGGAGGGGGCTGAAAGAGAGGTGGGCTGAGAAAGAAGGGGGGGCTGAGAGAGGGGGGAGTTGGGGGAGATGAGACCCCTAGCCCTGTTCCTGCAGTCCCACCTCTGTCCCAGTCTCTGCAGGTGTGTATGATGACAGTACCTTCCTGATGCCAGTCTCCTGCTTTGATGATCCGTCCGATTCCCGCGGCTCCCGCAGCAGCCTGCGCCTCCTGCCTGTCCTCTGTGACAGCTCCGTATTCCGGAGAGGAACTTGGAATACTCCATGCTCTGTAAGCATGGAGTACGCTGCGCCCGCTTGCCTCCTGGGGGAAACGAGGTCAAGGAGGAGGAGCTCTTCCTTCTAGTCCCAGGCTCTCAGGCTTATCTGCGCTCAGAAGGCCCCCGCGCTGTTCACTGCCATGTAGCGATGGATGCCTCTCTCTTAGCCCACACCTCCCAAAGGGTGCTGCTGAGTGCTGCCGCTGCTGTGCCGCCACAGATACTTCTGGTGCTAGACAGCCGGGTAGAAAAGTCGAGGCGCATTGACAAGCTCCGGGCGCCTTCTCCTCCCAGCAGAGAGTAGTGTAGCCAGCGGCCGTGGTTGCGCCCTAGGCGGCAGTGCACTCCTAGGCGGCTGCCTAACTTGCCTAGTGGTAGCGCCGGCCCTGCTTAGAGGTGCCTCTCTTTTCTTTTATACTCTGTAGCTCCTGCTGGATTTTGCTTCTAATCCCCTTGTGGAGGAGCTTTGCGACGTTACCCGCGTCCTTTTCATTGCCGTTTGCGGCTGTACACCACGGCTACATGCCATGCTTTTTTATAATTTTTTAGTTTTAATCTCATTCGCTATACCAGACGGTAGTCCTCCAGTGGATTTCCCTGTGCCTATTGTCCAGTCCAGGATTTTTGCTGTATAGTGAACTTTTTTGCCCTTGGAATAAAATACAAACAGTCTACACTGAGATCGTGTTTTCTGTTTTTTTTTTATATCTGATCAAATTACCTACCACTCTGCTGGATCCATCCGCATCTTCATCTAAGGAAACATTTCTCTTGTTGGTGGAGGTTACATCACTTTCGTTTGAAGATTTTTCACTGTATCATTGGGTGTCATCTTCAGTTACTTTTATTTGGACTTTTATTGCGCTGCACTCACATATTTTTTTTTTCATTTGCTATATTTGAGGTAGTGATTGCCTTTTTTTGCTTTCAGCTTGCAATATTTTTAGTTTAACTGTATTATTTGTGCGCTGATTGTTGCTTTTATTGTTCCTCCAAAGAATAGTGGGTGTTCCTTGAACAATAAGCAATCTAAGCCACTCCGAGAAATTATAGGTTTCAGGTATCTGTAGGGGGGACATACTTCCCACCAATGTATGACCACCTTGACTGACCAATGCGTTAGTGGGAATTTCCCCACTGACCATCAATGTAAAGCTGGTAATACACGTATCAATACTCAGTATGTTCAGCAGGAATTGGCTAAATGTATTACCTGTATGTTTAACAGACAAGCTTCTGGCAATTGGTCCTGCTGGAAAACCAGCATTCAATCAGCGCTTTCAGCCCATGGCTGCATTGTTGATCTGTGTATTCTGACGGGAGGCGGAGCTCGCTGTCAGAATACAATAGTGAGCTGGGGAGAGGTTCTCTGCCGGCCGTCGAAATCGGCGACCCGCCCGTCGGGAATGGCAACCAGCCATTCATCCAGGCGGGCCGTCGAGCAAATAGAGAGCGTGCTCTCTATTTCTGCTCGACGGGCTTCCCGACGGGAAGCTCGCCGAGAGCGTACACACGGCCGAGGTCCTCGCTGGAATGCAGCTTCCAGAGAGGTTCTCGCTGGTTTCCAGCGAGAACCTCGGTCGTGTGTACGCCGCCTCAGTCTTAAGCCTGAAGTTCGTTTTTATCAGTCCAAACCAATCATGTGTAGGCCCCATTGGTCCGTTATCCTTCGGTCCAAAAACAGATGGCTTGCTTTAAAGCCGATGGACGGCTAACCGATAGGTCAAAACCGATCGTTAGTACGCACGAGCATCGGTTAAAAATCCATGCATGCTCAGAATCAAGTCGACACATGCTTGGGAGCATTGAACTTCGTTTTTTTCAGCACGTCGTTGTGTTTTACGTCACCGCGTTCTGACACGATCGGTTCATGAACCGATGGTGTGTAGACAAATCAGTCCATCAGTCAGCTTCATTGGTGAACCGATGAAAACGGTCCGTCGGACCGTTCTCATCGGAGGACCCATCGTGTGTACAGGGCTTTAAGGAGCCACTTTTTCACTGAACTCACTGAATGTGAGAGACAACCATTATTATTTGTTTTATTTCATTACTATTACTGAAAATTATACTGTGGTATATTGAAGGTCCTGAATGTCCAGCACACTAATTATACCACATTGCTTTTTCTTTCACTTATTTTTCTATCTACAACCTACTCTTCACTCTAATGTCTCATTAACTGGAGATATAGGGCCAGATTCTCAAAAGAGATACGCCGGCGTTTCGTAGGAAACTCCGTCGTATCTCTGTTTTTTTTACTGGGTATCAATGCGTGTGATTCCTAGAATCACTTACGCATAGATACAGTGAAGATCCGACATGTGTAAAACAATTACACTGTCGGATCGTAGATGTAATGACATTGCTGGCCGCTAGGTGGCCTTTACGATGATTTCTCATTTGCCTATGCAAATGAGCCTAATCCGACGATTCCCGAACGTTTTTACGCTGCCTGTATGAGTAAGGTTACCCCTGCTATATGAGGGGTAACCTTACGAAGTTCCGTCGTTGCCATGTTAAGTATGGCGTCGGGTCAGCGTCGTCTTTTTCCGTCAGTTACTTTGTTATACTAAGTCGTTCGCGAATAGGGATTTACGTAAACAACGCTCACGTCGGTTTCATTCACTTTTTCCGACGTGAGCTGGAGCATGCGCACTGGGCTATTTTTGAGGCCGGCGCATGCGCAGTTCGATCGAAGCGGGGGCGCGCTTAATTTAAATACAAGCCGCCCCCTTTGATTTACGCGGGGATACGCAGAGCCATTTACACTACGCCGACGCAACTTACAGAGCAAGTGCTTTGGGAATACAGCACTTGCTCTGTTAAATTGCGGCGGCGTAGTGTAAATGGCTTACGCTACGCCAGCGGCAATTCTATGGGAGTCTACCCCATAATATTTAATAGTAGGTAATCCTTGAGATCTCAAGGTTATTTCAGGGATTCTTTTTTTATGTTGAGAAATACTGCTGCAAAAAATGACAAATCAACACTGAGTTATAAACCAGAATACTGCTTTTTTTAGTAGGAAAATATGTTCCCTTGTGGTCACAAACTTATCTAAAATATTTTCAGGTTTGCACATTTGTGAATATTTTATGCTATTAGGATTACGTCCTATTTATGACTTTACAAAGTTTTTCTTTTCTTTGTTTGAATCTTGTTAGAATTTACTTTTTTTATTTAGAAAAAGAGTCCATTCTGCAGCCAGTTTATCGGTTCATTTAGAGTGCACCCAACAAAGCTAAAAATGTTTGCATGCATACTAATGGACAAACAAATATTAATAATTGCTTTTGACATCACAACATCTAGCTGTTGTTGATACAGCTGCACATTTCAGATGTCTATGCCAAAAAAACATTTGAAAGATTACATTTTACAAACAGCTCAGAAAAAAAAGGCTAATTGTACCCAAGATACATTATTGTTATGAAAACCTCATGTGACATCTGTGCCGCACTTCCAAGTGTTGGACAATAATCTGGACCTTGATCACGTCCTCTTATCTGGCTGATATTTAATAGAACGGTGCCCGTGTTTGAGAATTTCTCACGGTTGGGATGATTCATTTTTTCAGCGTATATTCTGGTGGAAGGAAGGAAGCTTAGCTGGGATGTTTATATGTTCTGTCCTGTCTGCTACATCTTGGTATTTCTCCCAGTGGATGAAAATTTGGCATGGGAGTCCCATGTGGAGCATGAGAAAGTCTCTTTAGACTGTGGTTGACATCTGCCTTCAACATAACTAGAAGTTCCCAGTAATTAGCTCAGAAAGGGGACACAAGCTCCCATATTACAGTGTAAATGATGATTCATTTTTGGCATTTTTCTCCACCAGGAAACTATGTGGTACATACAAAAGGTTATGTATTGGCTTTGCACTTTGCTGTGACAGGGCATCTACTGCTGTGTAGTAAGGAAGCTGATTCTTTTTCTGTTGCTGAAGTTTATATATGTCATGAGAATAGATCATGTTGCCAGAAATTCGTATAGCTTCAAGAAGATGCAAAAAAAAATCACACATAAACATATTGGGCCATATTCAGAAAGCTATTTACGCAGCGTATCTATAGATACGCTGCGTAAATACTAAGAATAGCCGCCGTATCTTTTTTTGCTATTCTGAAAAGAAGATCACTGGCTTTCTTCTAAGATACGAGCGGCGTAATTCGCTTACACCGTCGTATCTTAGTTGCATTATTACACTGGCCGCTAGGTGGCGTTTACGGCGATTTCTCATTTGCCTATGCAAATGAGAAAGATACGGAGATTCACGAGCGGACTTGCCACGGCGCGTCGTTTTTTACGTCGTTTACGTAAGCGTTAGACGGCGTAAGGTTACCCCTGCTATAGCAGGCGCAGCCAATGTTAATTATGGACGTCGGGACCGCGTCGAATTTGCCGTCGGCTACGTCGTTTGCGTAACTCGTTCGGGAATTGGGCTCGACGTTCACTTTGATGTTTACATTGATAAAAATCTACGTTATTTCACGCATGCGCACTGGGAACGTCCACGGACGGCGCATGCGCCGTCCAAAAAAAACGTGAATGATGTGAGGTCATGATTCATTTACATGAATCACACCCCCACTCCATTCATTTGAATTGCGCGGCCTTACGCCATGCAGTTTACACTACGCCGCCGCATAGTATGGAGCAAGTGCTTTCTGAATAAGGCACTTACCCATAATATTTGCGGCGGCGTAGTGTAAACACCATACGCTACGCCGCCGGACAGATACGCAAAAGGTATCTGAATCGGGCCCATATACTGTATGAAGCGCCTGGATACTTTAAAGTACCGGTGCTATTTAAATTTAGAGGGAGATCAGAGTGTTAATTGAACTCTAATCTAGTACTGTGGGCTCATTCTGTTGTTACTGTGGTGCTCTTCCCACCCCAGGACAGTAGATGGCAGCAGTGGAGTCAAGGTTTGGGTGCTCTTCAGGGGGGTTGGACCTCGCTGTGCATGCTGGGGAAGGGTATTTATGGGGCAGACGCCATTAGTTCTGGGTCTTCTTCTTCCTGTGCGGCATCCACCTTCAGGGTGTCTGCACCATGGCACCACAGCGCCCCGGCGTTATGGCCTACCGGGCCGGGGCGTGCGTGCCACGCGGAGTTCCTGGTCCCGGAACCATGTTGGTCTGGAACATTTGAGCTGTGGCAGGGAGCCCAGTGGTCGACTGGGTTCCCAATCTTGAAGATCCCAAGCGAGGTAGCTGTTCCGTGGGGAGTCCATCTGAGGAGAGCCAATGAGAGGCTGGCGATCCAATAGGGTCTCGATAAACCACCGGGGATCGAGGTATCCGGACACTGAGAGGCTGGTCATCTGTCAGTCGGTACCTGAAAGCAACTTGAAAGAGATACAGGCATAATTCTACCAAGGTGGTTCATCTCAGTAACCACAATCAGGAGGGCCTGTGGCAGGGGTTTCTCTCTGAATCCATTCCAGGCGGGTCTGTTGCAGAGACTTTTCCCAAAAGGTTTCGGTTCATTCCAGGAGGGTCTGTGGCAGAGACTTTTCCTTAAAAGTGTGAGCAATACTCTGGCTGCCAGACCAGTAAGAGAGGCCTGTCCAGGTACGCTAATTCCACTCAAGCAGGAGTGGCGCAAGTGCTACACGTGGGAGCAGGACTGTTTTCCTATTGCTACGCCTGAATCTGCTACTCTTCTTCTCCTTTAACTCTACCTTCTTCTCCACAAGTTTTACTGTTTTTACCCGGCTGGGTCAATTATCAGGTACATTAGATTGTTTTATACCTAATGTACTTAGTAATTTACTTTGTTTCTGTTGTCCCTACATAGTTTATTAGTTCAATCTTGTGAATATTCCTATGGCACACGTTGCTGAAAAGTATGGCTCTTAAAATGGTGGGTGCTGTAGTGATTACCAGTTGGGTCCTGGAAACATCAAGCAAGTGTAAATTCGCCAGCACAATATGGATCTACACTTCCGTCCAAAGGTTTCTTTTATTGAGAGAGATCACATCACAGAAGTAAGTGAAACGTTTCGGAGCCGCGCTGGGCCCCTTCGTCAGGCATATGGTTTATTAGTTCAGATCGGATACTAAACATTCAGAGTGGTCATATCTGTGTACACAAGCACATCTTTTTTTTTATACCATTGTTATATCATAAGGGTCCGTGCACATGGGCTTTCTGATCCGGCCCAGATGTCAGCTTTTCAGGTGGACCTGATCAAAACCTTCATGTATGTCTATGGACAGGCGAATGTAGATGGACATATGTCCGTTTACATCCACTTACCTCCAAGTCCCATGGATCCCCTGCTGAATTGACCGGACATGATCTATGTGAAAAAAAAAAAACTATCTTAAACACTCCCAGAAACAGCACAGCCTCCCTATTTCAGCTAAGACCCCATCACCACAACTACCTGAACCAAAATCCTCCCAAAACAAAAAAGGAAAATGATTCCTTCCTCGGCCTACTTATTGGACATTTAGGGAGCAGACTCAAAATAATTTGTTTTTGACTGATAATAGTGTGTAAAACCCCTGTGCAATTTTGGGACCCCTATCTAACTTTTTCCCAAAATGAACATTTTAAAAAGGGTTCTACAACAAGATTTTACTTTCCTAAGCACTTTGTTAAGTAATGTTCCCCTTCACTTTTTCCTTTGGGAGAAACAAAAGTTGGAAGCTGCAATCCAGGCCTACTGTCTGATCTTATTGCTGTTTCACACATCATCATGTCATAATAACATTGCTTATATATTCAGGAGCTTGAAATGGACCCCTCTGGTATGGGAAGTATCCACCTCACCCAGCATGGTGGGCACTTAAAAAATGGACACTTTTTACTCTCATGCCTTGTATACACGATTGGGTTTCCTGGTTGACTTTTTACTGCCGAGAACCGGCTCGGCAGCTTTTTCCCCTACACACGGCCGGTTTACCTGGCCGGTTTTCCATGAGAGCTTTGGCCGGGAAACCTGGCCATGTGTATGCTTCCCCGCAGGCTTTCTCCATAGGAAAGCTGCCGGGTTAAAAAATGCCGGGAATCCCGGCGGGAAAAAAGGAAACACGTTCTCATTTTTCCTGCCAGGAAAACTGCCATAGAGCATACACATGGCCAGTTTTCCCGGCCAAAAGCTGTCACGGCAGTTTTCCCAACAGGAAAACTGGTCGTGTGTATGAGACATAAGGACCAGAGAAAAGAAGACTGGGACCTCAGCCTGTCACATGACCATGATTTTTAGTGACTAGATAAAGTAAGGTGAGGTAGGAAAGGGTTGTGGGTTAATTTTTCTTTTAGATCAGCTGTAAGCATTTTTTATGTCTCAGCCAATTAGGCATGTGCAAAAGTGAAAAATTTGTTTCGTTTCGTTTCGTTTCAATTCGTCATTTAATACATTTCGTTAAGTTAGGTTCGTTACATGTGTTGAATTCGTTTTCGGAATTCGTTCGTTTTCGACCGAATTTCGAAAAATACGGTCGAAATCGAAAATATTTCGACCGTTTTTCGAATTCGTTCGTTTTCGACCGAATTTCGAAAAAAACGGTCGAAATCGAAAATATTTCAACCAGATTAGAAAACAAATAGTCTCTTTTCGAATAGAATTTTTTTCGAATTAAATTCGAAAATATTTTTTTTTTTTCTTCGAATTCCGATCGAATTTAGTCCGCGGGTATTCGATTCGGAATTCGAAAAAAAAAATTCGATTTCGACCATTTTTTTTTCGAAATTCGGTCGAAAATGAACGAATTCCGAAAACGGTCGAAATTTTTCGCTATTATAGCAATTCGGAAATTCGTATGCATCCGAATGTCCGAATAATGGAAAATTCGTCCGAATTTCGATTCGGAACGAAACGAAATGCACATGCCTACAGCCAATAAGTGAAAGCGATACTCACTGGCCAACATCACGTGGATATTACAGGGAAAGTTTAGATCAGTGGTTGTCAACTTATGAGCTAAAGAGGGCCTCAAATGTGGCCCCAGACATCACCAAAGGGCCGCACATAATGTTCAATATACAGTGGATAAAGAAAAGAATCATCCTGCCTTAAAATAATCACATTTTGTTGCTTTGCAGCCTGAGATGAACACAGACACAGTTTTTGTTTTATCCATATTTTCTGGAATTTATAACATCCAAGAGAAAGATATTGCAAAGTCTAGATGTGCACAGTTAGTAGAGACATATTACAGCAGTCTAAATCCCGTAATTAAAGCAAAATGTGGTTCAAATTATTTATTTTCTGACATGTTGGTTTTCTTTCTTTCACTTGGATGTTATAAGTTGCATTAGTAAATACAGCTGGATAAAACAAAAACTGTGTCTGTCTGTCAGCAACAAAATGTGTTTTTGTTTTTAAAGGGGGGTGATTCTTTTCTATACCCACTGTAGGTCTAGGTGGCAGCAAAGGGGGGTTCCAGCACCTATCTGACCCATATCTAGTATAAACAGCCCCCAAAGTCCCAGAAGGTTTTTGTGCAGCTGCACGGTCTGTACAGACGGTATGTTCTGTTAACAAACACATGTACTCAAACAATAAATATTGTTATAGGAAGTATATGAAAATAAGTGAAAAGTAGAAAAAGTACGCTAAATTAGGTTAAACAGCTGTAAGAATGTGCATTGTATTTTTACATTTCAGAGTTAGAACCACTATACAATAGCAAGGCTAACAGTATCTGTTTTATTGTTTTTTTTTTCACCCAGGAATAAAGTCCTGACTTGTTGTCTAATCCACTTGACACTGGAACAGACACCTGTGTATTACTCACAAGTCATCTGCTGAATGTCCTGAGTATGCCTGACTAAATGCTGAGGGCCAACTCCAGCATTTGCAGCTGCAAGGATGTGCTTTACAAAATTAACCAATTCTATTGTATTTTTTTAAGGTGCGTTTCTATATAATTTCCTTTTTCAACGCACAGTATTGAATGTTAATCATCTTTATAGTAGCAACACCTTAAAGGGGTTGTAAAGGTTTGTTTATATTTTCTAAATAGGTTCCTTTAAGCCAGTACATTGTTGGTTCACTAACCTTTTCCTTTGATTTCCCTTCTAAATGTTTTTTTTCTTTGTTTTCTGAATGTCTCACCTCCTGTTCCTCCTCAGTAAGCTTTTCTGGCTGACTAACCCCCAGCCAGAACGGCTTGGATGATGGGAGCAAGCTTACTGAGGAGGAACAGAAAGTGAGAAATTCAGACAAAGAAAAAAACATTTAGAAGGGAAATCGAAGGAAAGGGTAAGTGAACCAACAATGCACTAGCAATTAACTGCTTGCCGACCGCCCACCGCAGTTATACGGCGGGACGGTGGCACTGCTGGGCGAGAGCACGTAGCTCTACGTCCTACCTTTAGCGGCCGCTAGGGGGCGCACGCTTGCCTCCGCTCGTCCCCGGAGTCCCGCGCGCGTGCCCGGCGGGTGCGATCGCCGCCGGGCACGCGCGCTAGTTCGTTACAGAGCGCGGAACGGGAGGTATGTGTGTAAACACATAGCTCTCGTTCCTGTCAGCGGGGAAACGCTGATCTTCTGTTCATACAATGTATGAACAGAAGATCAGTGATTTCCCCTAGTGAGGCCACCCCCCCATACAGTTAGAATACAAGCAGGAACACACTTAACCCCTTCCCTGCCCCCTAGTGTTAACCCCATTCACTGCCAATGGTATTTTTATAGTAATCCAATGCATTTTTATAGCATTGATTGCTATAAAAATGCCAATGGTCCCAAAAATGTGTCAAAAGTGTCCGATGTGTCCTCCATAATATCGCAGTACCGAAAAAAAACACTGATCGCCGCCGTTACTAGTAAAAAAAAAATATTAATAAAAATTCTATAAAACTACCCCTTTTTTTGTAAATGCTATAAATTTTGCGCAAACCAATCAATAAACGCTAATTGCGATTTTTTTTTTACGGAAAATATGTAGAAGAATACGTATCGGCCTAAACTGAGGAAAAAAAATGTTTTTTTATATCTTTTTTGGGGATATATATTATAGCAAAATGTAAAAAAGATTGCATTTTTTTCAAAATAGTCGCTCTATTTTTGTTTATAGCGCAAAAAATAAAAACCGCAGAGATGATCAAATACCACCAAAAGAAAGCTCTATTTGTGGGAAAAAAAGGACGCCAATTTTGTTTGAGAGCCACATCGCACGACTGCGCAATTGTCAGTTAAAGCAACGCAGTGCTGAATCACAAAAAGTGCTCTGGTCTTTGACCAGCAATATGGTCCGGGGGTTAAAGGGGTTAAAGGAACCTATTTAGAAAAAAAAAACCTTTACAAACCCTTTAAGAAGAATTCACTACACCAATGACTTTGTTCTGTTTGCTTTTAAAAAGGCTTGAACGAAAACAAGAAAAAAAGAAATACAGCTATTGACACAAATAGTATCCTCTTCACTTGCTTTTCTTGCTCCTGATATTTTTTTGAGTCTGCGGCATTTCCAGTACACATAACTCCACTCCACTATTGCAAAAATGATTCAAAAAGTTGTAAACCAGAGTTGGTGAGCAGATATAAGGGGTTTCTAGAGCAGCCCCTGAGAAGGCCAATGCTGCAGAAAGCTGTGAGAGACTGCAAATATGCAACAGGAAATCAGCAGAGACTACAGATATTCTACAAGAGATGGTCAGAGACTGAAAACATGCTAGGGAAGTTTAGACATACAGATATATGGATGGCTGCACTCTGATGAAGGATCACCTTAATTAGAACATCAAACCAGCATAAATACATCAACCAAATCCCATGGTGAGAGAAGGCCAATGTGTTTTGCGCATCTAGTGCTTAATCATGACCCAGGCAGCCATCCAGATATCTGTTTGTCTACACTAATCAGCGCAATGAGCTGGGCCTTGCACCTGAGAACAAGGGAGTTTTGTGGGATCTGCCAAGGAAGCCAATCTGGAGCAGGGTTGCTTTTGTTCCATGATATTGAAGTTGTTGGAGACTGGCACTTCATTCAATAGACAGTCATGAACTACAGCAGTGATGGCGAACCTTGGCACTCCAGATGTTTTGGAGCTACATTTCCCATGATGCTCAACTACACTGCAGAGTGCATGAGCATCATGGGAAATGTAGTTACAAAACATCTGGGGTGCCAAGGTTTGTCATCACTAAACTAGAGACACATCACTGTACACAAGACTGCTTACTTGTGCCACGTGATATTTCTCTCAGCATGATTCATTATAGAAGATCAGAGTAAGGGGTTGACTTGCAAAGTAAAAAGTAAGATAGTTTAGTGAAACGACAATTTACTAGACATGTGCATTCGTTTTCGTTAGAATGCATTTTCGTCTGAAAATCGAGTACTTTCGTTATCGTTTTAACGAACGAAAACTAAAGCGCAAGAAACGAAAACCGAAAGATCCGACATAAAAAATGCTTTATTTTCGTTTTCGTTCAGATCCGACGATTTTCGATGCTTTGTCGAATTTTCGTCGTTCAATTCGACAAAGCATCGAAAATCGTCGTTCTGAATACAGTGAATAGGTCGAAATTGAACAAAGAAAATTTGACGATTTTCGATGCTTTGTCGAATTTTCGTCGTTCAATTCCTACCTAATTACTGTATTCAATACAGTGAATATAGGTAGGAATTGAACGACGAAAATCGACAAAGCATCGAAAATCGTTGAATTTTCGTTGTTTAATTTCTACCTATACACTGTATTCAGAACGACGATTATCGAAAATCGTCGTTTTTGGACGAAAACTTTCCCGACGAAAACAAAATAAATCAAACAGATTTTCGGGAGTAACAAAATAAATTTATTTTCCGGACGAAAACGAAATTAAGAAACAAAATATTTCAGTCTGCACGTGTCTACAATTTACTCACCATGCCCATATGCAGGTGTATGCCCTTTTAACTGCATTTTCCACAATTCCTTGGGTTCTTGGACACAACCATGGCATTTCCTGATGTTGACAACTATCGACCATGACTGTGCAATACATATTGAAATGACTACCTCACCTGTGACAGGGTGAAAACCTAGAAGTACAACTGGCAAATAAGGGTAAAGTATTGTCACCCTATAACAGGTAGTTCTGAATCCTAAGCAAGGACCTTCATAGTTTGATAACCAGGTATTATTGTAATGGAAGCTACAGATTTAAGAAAAATGAAAATTACTTTGGAAATTCCATTAACATGTTAAAGCTTCTATGAGATTTTGGTGATTTGGTTTACATACACTTTAGTTCCCTTTTTGATGGGATGTGATGGGGTGACATATATGGTTATCTTTGAAGTTGTGATGTAAAAATCCAATTCTGTAAATGTCCTTCAGTGATTTCATCCCTCTGTACTGTGACATAAATAAAATAAGGGTTGCCAAAGGTGTGCAATAATCAGAAGGATGTTAGATCTTTAATTTAGGATGCATTTGAAAGCATTTTTCTAGAAAGTCTTGTAACTGTACTTTCAAATTAAAGTAAAGCTGTAATGAGAGACATATGAAGGCTGTCATTGCTGACCTCTTTTTGCAGATGATGGTTGTCTTTGGTTTCAATACCTTGGACACTGACCTGGAAGAAACATATAACCAGTTCAGTCAAAGTAATATCAGAACTCCTGATCTATGCAGTTGCTATAGGTCAGCAACTTAAGTAGCGCTACTCCTGTAGGAGCCGCGGGAATTACGCCCTGGTTTTTCCCCAATGAATAGCCCTGAAACCAGACACACAATCACAGTCAGGCCGCGTACAGACGATGAGACATGTCCGCTCAAACATGTCCGACGAACCGTTTCCAGCGGACATGTCTCATCGGATTTTGGTCCGATGGCGTGTACACACCATCGGACGAAAATCCCCTCGGGCTGAGGACGCGGTGACGTGGCGGTGACGTTGACGCCGCCACGTCACCACTCCAGGAAGTAAAATACTTCCACGCATGCATCAAATCCATTCGACACATGCGGAAGATTTTTGTCCGCTGGTTAGGCGTACTAACCAGCGGACATGTCGGACGGACGGGTTTCCAGCAGACAAGTTTTAAAGAATGCTTTAAAACTTGTCTGTTGCAAAAACCTGTCTGCTAGCCTGTACACACGGTCGGATATGTCCGCTGAAACTGGTCTGCGGACCAGTTTCAGCAGACAAGTTTGATCGTGTGTACGCGGCCTTATACTTTCCTCCAATGACCAGTCTAGGTGCATTGTTATTATTTTTGGAGAACTTGGATAGGAATGAGGGAAAGTAGTGGGAAACTCCAAAAACAGAAACTTTATACAATTTGAGGACAGTGAATTCCTTTTTTGAGAAAGCTGTAGTAAAAATCCTTGCTTATATCAAACAGTGAACTCAGCTTTGAGGCACAAACAGTTAAATGCAGAGAACTAAGTGGACTAAGCTCTTCAGAACACCAGTTGGTGTCCCCTTTAAAAGAACCACAGCTGGCGCTCGCTAGCACCAGAGGGGTGTCAGCAGCCCAAAAGTCTCTAAGATCTCTCAAAATCATCTGTAATTAACACAAGTCCCAAGGACAGCTGGTTGCCTCCTTCCAACTTCCAAGTGACACCTTTCTGCAGTGATACCAGACCAGATCTTCAGTAGACAGCCCCCTAGTCAGCTCTCTGGGGTCCCAGAATCCAGGCCCTTAGTTCAGTCCTCACAGGCAGCAAGCACATGGCAGTATTGCCTTGGAGGGCAGCAAGCAATAAACCATTACAGCCACCCCTCCTGCAACATCCCTTGTCCTTGTCCTGGCCCTGGAGCCAACACTAAATCGATCACCTATCTAGTATCATTAGGTTATTGAATAATTATACGCTGGAAGCTTTTTGTATGCAGAAGTACACCTTAACTTTCATGGAGGATGTCTTTTTCATGGAACAGGAACAGAACACAAAGGTGTGCATTGAGCATAGATAGACAATTCATCCTGTTATATCATAGAATACATACTATAACGCTATAATACTACAGCACCACCTGATGCATAGATAGGTATAATGCATACAGTATTGTCCGTTGTCAAATAATATTCAGCTTCTACTGGAAAAAACGATGACGTTCCTTGCACAAAGGCTTGGCGAGTGCATCAGCAGTTATCTCCTCTTACAGGCAGTGTTGAATGTCAATAACACCTTGCTTGTCCCTCAGTAGGTGATACTTGATGTGGATGTGTTTGGTCCTAGGATTGACCCTTTCTGGTTGCGCAAGCTTTATACATCCTTGGTTGTCTTCAAAAATGGGAATTGGTTTTGACATGTCTATCCCAATGTCCACAAAAAGTTGGCAAATCCATATCGACTCTTTCACATGCGTGTGCTGCTGCAATATATGCTGCTTCAGTTGAAGATAGAGCGAAAGTTGCTTGCTTTAGACTAGACAAACTTATAGATTTGCGGTTTGTGCAGTCCCTGGCCCAATCAGCATCCGCATATCTGACTAGTTTTGGATTGAATGTTGCTGATAACCGTAACTTCATCTGAACTGTTCCTTTGAGGTACTGCAATAATATTTTTTACTGAATTCGAGTTACGCTGACAGGGAGCTGAAACTTTCCTGCATAGTATGCCTAGCCTATTGAAGCAGCGATGTCTGGTCTTGTCACAGTGGCAACATATAGCAGCTTATCGATTGCTCTGCAATACATATTATTGTTGGGGAGCAAGTTTTCTGCTTCATTGCTCTTTAGATAGCCTGGTTCCATAGGAGTTTTCACTTCCTCTTGCATATAGAATTGTTCCAAGATTTCCGAGATATTCTGAGGTTAGTTGAGAAGATACCTTTCATCCTCTTCTCTCTCTATTTGGATTCCCAGATAGTAGCTAATGTTCCCTAGCTCATAAAGTTTTATTTCAGCTTGTGTCTCCTTGCTCAAACCCTGGTGGTTGCTCGGTGTAGAGATCTTCCTTAATGTCTCCATATAGGAAAGCAGTGTTAACGTCTAGGTGTTTGACTTGCATGCCCTTACCGGCTGCAATGCTAAGAAGCACTCTGATGGTAGATATGCTGGCCTTCTTCTAGTCTCAATTTATACAGCTTTTTTAGTAGAAATAGCTGACTATTGAGCCTTAAACGCTCAGGCAGTTTTTGTAATGAAGTCCATATACCTTTGGCCATTTTCTCTGTTCTTATGTGGATAAGCTGGTCATCTTCAACTAGTAAGCTTATAGTCGCTTTTGCCTGTCTAACCTTCCTGTCCCCCATCTCTCTGTTTGTGGGTCTGTCTGTATTTAGCACTTGCCAAAAGTCATACTTGCTGAGAAGCATTTGCATTTTAAACTTCTACAGCTGGTAATTGGTATTGTTAACTTTTCTATAGCAAACTTCACATCTAAAATGCTTGCCATCTTTCAGTAGCCTGTATACAGTACTCACTGATTCACTGTATAATTTTTTCCACTGCCTGCTGGGCTTTTAGTATCCTCTCTAAAGCCTGGGTACCTTGGCCCATATCCTATTAGCAGGTTATTAAATAATTATGCGCTGGGAGCCTGTTATATGCAGCAGAACACCTTTACTTTCATGAAGGATATCTTTATCATGGGACAGGAAGAGAACACAAAGGAGTTCATTGAGCATTGATAGACAATACATCCTGTTATATCATAGAATACATACTATAACACTATAATACTACAGTGCCACCTGCTGCATAGATAGGTATGATGCATTCAGTATTGTCAGTTTATAAGCACCTATGCTGTTGTACTTTCAACATCTAGAAGGGTGCCAAACTTAGAAAGTACAAAAGCCAATTAATAAATAATACAGCCAGGGAGCTAGCGTTATCAGAGGAGAGTTCAGCAGTGGCAGTATTAATATTTCTCACTACATGTTTCATTTTAAGATACAATTTAAGCAAATATATAATAATAATCCAGAAAAGGGTGACTCCAGCGGCTCATACATGGGTAGCACTACTACATGTATGTGTATTTAGCTGCTGGGATGATGTTCCAATTTATTATTTTTGGGTCAAGTCTCCTTTATAGAGTTAATGAATTGTTATCTATTTTATTTCTCCACCTCGTTCACCCAGGTTCTGAGACATGGCCCTGAAATAGAAAATGTTTGCAGAAATTTTACAAACGACGAATTGCCTGGAAAGACTGGACATGCTACAGACGCCCTGTGTACAATGATGATGTTTTTTTTGGCGTGTGTAGCATGCCCAAAGGCTGCAACTAGTTAACCACTTAAGACCCGGACCAATACGCTGGTAAATGACCCAAGGTGTTTTTGCGATTCGGCACTGCGTCGCTTTAACAGACAATTGCGCGGTCGTGCGACGTGGCTCCCAAACAAAATTTGCGTCCTTTTCTTCCCACAAATAGAGCTTTCTTTTGGTGGTATTTGATCACCTCTGCGATTTTTATTTTTTGCGCTATATACAAAAATAGAGCGACATTTTTGAAAAAAAAACACTATTTTTTACTTTTTGTTAAAAAAAAATCAAATAAACTAAATTTTAGTCAAACATTTAGGCCAAAATTTATTTAGCCACATGTCTTTAGTAAAAAAAAAAAATCGCAATAAAAAAAAATAGCTACCTAGCGGGAACAGCGGCACTAATACAGCGATCAGAAAAATGATCGCTTAGTGACGCTGGCAATAGGGAGTGAAAGGGTTAACTAGGGCGGTGATCAGGGGGTTAAAACTTTATTAGGGGGGGTGGGGGGGCTATCCTGAACCTAACACTAACTGTTTTTTACAGTGCCTGTCACACTGACACTAAATGCAGTGATTAAATCACTGCATTCAGTAACACTGTGACAGGGGGGTGGGGGGGGCGATCACAAGGGGTTAATATGCCTATGTGAGTGTGTGTCAGTGTTGTGTTGGTGCACACTTACTTGTGATGTCTTCTCTCATCAGCAGCGCTGGGAAACAGCGCTGCGATGAGAGAATACATCATTTCCTCCTTCCTGTGTAAACACAGGAGGAGGAAGTGACAGGCTGGGAGCGCGCTCCCATTGGCTGGGAGCGATCGCGGGGGGGGCGGATATCACGGACATCCGCCCGCAGATCCCGGATCGCTCCCAGAGGTAGGGAGACCCCCGCACGCCGCGGAGGGGGTCCCGATGGGACCCCCGAACCGCACTCAGGCGGGGACGTAAATTTACGCCCTTGTGCCTGTACGAGCCATGTTGTGGCCGTATATGTGCGTGCGGGGGTCTTTAAGTGGTTAAACAAGAATTACTCCCCTTTTAACTTATGATTTAAAGGTGGAGATTAAGGCCTCTTACACACAGATCAGTTTTTCTTCAGGTTTTTCTTTTCAGTTTACCAAAACTATGTAGTACAAGGGCCTGCCTGATTGCATACAAATTGAGACTCTTGAGGTTTGACCTCATATTAGATGGATTTGGTAAACTGAAAAGAAAAACCTGAAGAAAAACTGATCTGTGTGTAAGAGGCCTTACTAAAACTGGAGCACTCAGAATATGATGCAGCTGTGCATTGTAGCTAATCAACTTAAAACTTCAGTTTGTTTAATCAAGCTTTGACTTTAAAACCTGGAAGCTTTACTACATACTGGGATTCTGTGCTAGCTTACATCTTCAAAATCAACAAGGCTCAGCTATCCAAAAATCCTCTATTGTGTTTATTTGGATGTGAACCACCAACTTTCATCAACGCCAGCAGGACCACCTAACCTTACCCAATGGAATCATATATGTCTCCCAGTTGCTCGTAGGACGATCATGTGCCATTGGATTAAATTAACCCCACCCAGCCTCCTGGCTGTGAAACGGGCTTTACTGTTGCTCTTCAACCTTGAGAGGCTGGTCACCATTGTACTGACATTTTGCTCTACTCAATGTTTTTTTGCCAGGTGGCGCAAATATATGGAGGTCACATTCATCCAAAAGGGAACTGCTGGATCTCATGCATTCATTTTGCTTCATGGATTGGAACCTCAATTGGGACCTTACCAACTCTTTAGGTAAACTTAAAGGCCCAGATTCACAAAGCGATTACGCGTGCGCAACTGCTGTTGCGCGTGCGTAAGTCTAAATGTGCGCGTGCGTATAGTTGCACGCGATTCACAAAACAATATACGCCAGAAATCTACGTTTTTTGGTCCGGCGTAATTGAGGTAGACCTTCGCTTCCCTTCGCGCAAAACTGCGCTAGACACACCATTGATTTGCTAGTCAAATATGCTAATGAGGGAGTTACGGGGATTCACAAAAAAACGCAGTTGCTGCGCAGGCTACGCGATGTGCGCTACAGCGAAATGTCCTGTCTAAAGTTAGAGGACCTAAAAGCTGGTCTAAATTTTGAAAAAAAGTCTAATTGTCAGATAAAGCAACACTGTTAGTGAGGAGTTCAGCAGTCACACGTGTTGCCCAACAATCTGTATGCCAACATGCCAGGGGCATCGTCGCGCATAGCTATACTACTGACTTTAGATGAACAAAGAAGGAGGAGGGCATGGAGGATGGCACTAAGGAGGGCACGGGAGATGTATTTTTTTTTTTTTATTTGCTTATATAAAATTTACAATTTTAATTAATCTAATACAATATTCTTATCTGATACAAGCCCCTCACTCTTCACTTGATATATCACACACGCATAGACATCTTTGGCATGAGTGATTCTGAGGTGTCTCGCATCTTCAGATTCACCCCTCATGCCATCCTGGAATTAACCACAACCCTGCAGGAGGACATCAGCAGCCCAACACATGGCACCACCCATGACACCCATGACAGCTACATATACAATCAGAGCCCCATCCCCACAGATTTCGAACAGAACATGTATGGGGACAGCTGGCTGGTTGGTGAGTGACATGGGAGTCAGGCATGACTATCCCCTCCCGTGATGCACACCTCACAAGTGGCACATGCATGACTAACATCCTAGTGTCTTTTCCCTTCAAGGTGACTCTGCATATGAACTGGTACCCCATCTCATGACCCCATCTCATGCCAGCTTACATTATGCATCTTTGCACGTTAAACACACACATTAATCATGGCACAATGAGATTGCATGCATGCACACCACTATGGTCCCTAGCACACACACCCCACATCCTCATCAAATTGGATTGGCACCAGTCCACCATGCAAGACTGGTGAGCAGTAACGCCACGTCAAGGCTCCAATTATGTCACTGTACATTCATACACCATTCACACGGACCTGGGAATCACTTCTCCCTGGTCCTGGGGAACCCTTCTCCACCCAAATTGAGGATGACACCCCTTTTCCAGCAGGAATGTCACCCCCACATTCAAACATCATTCACAACCCAAAAAATGCCAAAAATGTCAGCAAAAAAAAAAAAAATGCATAGAAAAAAAAAAAGGCAGAGAACAAAAATAAAAATGCTTTTAAACCAAAAAAAGGGGGAAAAAAAAATTAATGCCCTCTGCCTGAGCCACGCCTGGGGCGCCCCCGGCCACGGCCCCGGACCCTCAGGGGAGACGCATGGGGGAGGGGAAAAGCCGGGGAAGGAGGAGCAGCCCCTGAGATCTGCCCACCTGGCGGCCTGCCCTCCAAGGCCACGGCTATTCTGTCCAGGGCAGCACCAAGTGTTGCCGTGTTGCCCTGGATAGCCTGGGTAAGGGCCCTCACATCCTGCCCAACGCCTGCTGCTGTAGTTTGCAGGTCATTTAGGCAGGTTGTGGAGGCCCGGGAGTGGGAGTCCAGGTTACCCAGCCTATCGTTGATGGAGGACAGGCTCTGATCCACCCGCCCCATAGTCTGGCAGAGCTGTCTCAGAAGGCGGGTCTGGGTGGCCAGGTTCCTTCTCAGACTGGCGGGCATGAGATTGGGCGCCCCCCTGGTGCTCTGGGATGACCTCCTGGCTCCAGCTGATGGTTGTGGCCGGGGAGAAGGGGAGGCCCTTGTGAGGGGAGCCATGTTGGGGGAGGAGGGGGGGGGCTCCCCCTTAGGGAGGGCAGGCTTCTTGCAGCCAGAGGGGAAGAGTCCGCAGAAACCAATTGTCCAGTGCCTGCCATGGACTCCTCCTCCTCATGATTCTCCTCCTCCTCATGATCGTCCTCCGCATGATCATCCTCCTCCTCTTGTTCCTCCTCCGCGGACTCTGGCCTTGTTGGGGGGGCCTCATTAGGCTGCTGTCCTGGCGTTGGAGCGGTCAGGCCAGATGGCCCTGCACCCTCCTGCACAGCTGTGGATGACACAAACCATTCACAGGTTGGAGGATCCACACACTTGCCACATATTCCCTTTCACCCCCTCCCCCACACATGCTACACACCTGAGAGAAATAAAAACCTTACCTGGCACCGCGGGGACCGGACTTGTGTCAAAGCCTGGCAGGCCCTCCACTTCATGCCGGTGAAAGGTCAGGGCCACCACACGCTCCGTCGCTGTAAATCTAATCCGGCATGGTGGGCCCCCTCCTGTGCCCCTGGCATGGGCATTTATTGCGGCCATTTTTTTTTTCACCTCACGCCGGAGGTCATTTATTTTCTTTTCAATCCCAGACCGGGTCCGTGTCTCCCCCTCCCCCGATGAATTGACCTGCTCCGTGATCATATCCAATATCTCCCTCCTCCTGGCCGGGGTGGTGGTGGCACTCTGCGGGCCGTGGAGAAAACGCCCATACTCGCTAATGACCCGGGCAAGAATTCTTTTTTCCCCCACTGTAAAATTAAGCTTTCTTTTTCTCTCTGTCATACTTCCAAACAAACTCACTAGCAGTCACCAAAAATCAGTCACAAATACAAGCACAACCAATCAGACAAGAACACACACAAAGAGAAAAAGAACACCCAAAAATCACACTAGCACTCAGCAAGAAACAGTCACAAAAAAATCAGATGAAAAAATAAAGCAAGAAAACAAACGCTCAGAAATCTATCAATCAAACAAACAGTCTCAAACACTTATCAAAACTCACTTTCACAAAAATACCAACAAGCACTAGATCACACAGAACACTAATCTGACAACTACAAAACACACTCTAACGAACAACAGAGCAAAAGCACTTAAATCAATGGGAAGGGACACAAAGGGATGTACTTTTGCAATGGAAGTGCGTTTGTGTGTGTCTATTTATGCTGTCTGCGTAGTTCACAACGTTGCCCTAGTCCATTTCCAATTTCACTGATTGCGCCGCTCCCGAGTTGTGAGCATGCGCACAACGGAGCTGACATGGTTTCCTTCACGCGCGCATGCGCGAGTCGGCCGGCCCTTCATTTGCATGGGGTCACGGCTCATTTCAATGTAACACGCCCACGTCCCTCCCAATTTGTATTACTCCTCCTTACGCCTCAGGAAAAAACATTACGCTTGCGCAAAAGCTTCGTGAATCGCGGGATTACGCGGCTAGATTGCGCAAGTCTAACGGAAAAGTGGTGCGCTACGCCGGTCCAATAATGCGCCGATGTACATGAATCTGGGCCAAAGTGTCCAACTTGACTGATCCCTCCATCATCTTACCACCCTAGAGCCGGCACGCTTCCGTGAAGCTCTCTAAGGACCCAAAATCCCTTCTCCACAATAGGTAGCCTCTTCTGTTTTACTGTTATTGTGAGATTCTCTGAGATCACCACTACATCAAACATTGCTTCCACTCCTGAAGGTACTAATGTTCACTACATGTACACATGTTATTTTGCTTTGACATGTTATGCCATATATGTAAAAAGAGTGCATCGCTAAACAATAAAGTGCATTTGTGCAAATACAGACAAATATCAAAATATACTAATGTGCAGTATATAATAACCGTGAATAAAATTTGAAGACACATATGCTAAATTACATCACATGTGAATAAAGTGCAATTGTGCAAACAAAAAGTAATATAAAACTGGATTCCATCAAAGAAAGTCTCATGGAAGAAGAGTGTTTAGAAATGAGGATCATACACCTGACGGCGAGACACCCATCACCATAACAAAAATGGAGGCTAACTTGAAAGCCAACGACCCTTCTTTCTCAGAGAGGTCACACAGTGTTTGGTTGGATCTCTGATCAACTGAGAAAGAAATCCGGACATTCCTCTCCTATGGCCATGGATGGTATACACCAGGAGGCTCACAGCAACTCAGGATTCTGGCTTTCTGGTAAGCCTCAATTTTTGTTATGGTGATGGGTGTCCCGCCGTCAGGTGTATGATCATCATTTCTAAACACTCTTTTCTTTTGTCTCTGATGGAATCCAGCTTTATATGAACTTTTTGTTTGCACAATTGCACTTTATTCACATGTGATTTACTGTAATTTAGCATATGTAAACATTACAGTGTAGAACTCCAATAGTAGTCCTGTGTAGAGTAAGTGAAAGTCCCGTCATGCAGGTGATGAATAAAATAAAAAATCCATTAATCAAGTGCGGAACAGTGCCCCAGGACGAAGTCTTTAGGAGACAAAACGGCGTAGGGTAGCGGCGTGCTGACGTCCTTTAAACCGCAAACTGTGTCCCGGAGTGAACGGGTGTGCTAGCCGGCCGGCTATATTTTTCACATGCGAATTTTATCTACTTTCCTGTAAGTGTGATTTTAATTTTTTTATTAAACAAGTTATATGGGTTCACACTATGTAGCTTTTTTTCTTCTCCATACTGGTTTCATTACAACTCGGATCATCGGTCCACTGTTGGAGGAATCTCAACTTTTGGATATCCTGCCACGTTAACCCCTGGCTGGGGATTAAGCCATCTGCTGTCAGAAGATCTCTAGTTGGGATCTTCCCCTCTGGTAAGGGGCGGTGTGATTGAAAGGTGGAGGTGTTTATCTATCCATGCACTGTTTCTGAGGTTTTTTGCATTTGATGTCACCATCTATCTGGAGGAAAGAATAATTGTTTCTGCTATCAGTTTCCATCAGATGCATAACATGTTCCGCACTTGATTAATGGATTTTTTATTTTATTCATCACCTGCATGACGGGACTTTCACTTACTCTACACAGGACTACGATTGGAGTTCTACACTGTAATGTTTATATTTGCGCAGCTTTTTCTTGTTTAGTAGTATTATTTTTGTGGGTATCTCACATTTTAAGTTGCTAGCATTTTTCTAGACCATTCACATAGACAGCGCAGTATTACCACTTTTTTTTTTTTTTTTTCTCAATTTAGCATATGTGTCTTCAAGTTTTTTTCACAGTTAATATTTTTTATATACTGTTGAATATCTGCACAAATGCACTTTGCACTTAGCGTTGCACTCTTTTTACATATATTATATGTGCCTGGTGTCTGGGTTATTGTGCACAGCTGATTATTAACTTTAGTTCCTAGTGCGGATATACCCTTTACATGTTATGCCATATCATTGTATACAGGTAAATATTTCACCTTTCCCATTCCCTTCTCCTCCCTCCTATTCCCCTTCCCTTATCCGTTAGAACTATGCTATTTTTTTTGTTCACCACTAAGAATCAGTGCTATTAAGCTCTATGTATGTACATGCATTTATTCTTGTACTGTGAAAAATTCAATAAATATTAAAGAAAATAAAAACTGGAAGCTGATTAGTTTGATTGGTTTCTTTGCACAGCTGCACCAGATTTTGCACTCTTCAGTTTTAGTAAATCCCCCCCAAAGTGTATCTAAAGTATTTTTTTTCAGTTTTGCATAGGTTGGATGCCCTGTCAGGTTTTTATGACAGTCTGTGTCCCTGTTAGGGAGATTCACTCTCTCCAGTTGTCTTGGCGACTACTGTCACTAGGACTGCATTTGTAAAAAAAATCAATATAGTTAAAGTGGTTGTAAACCCTTACATATACCTAGTGAGGTTACTACATAAGTGTTACTTGTCTGCCTACAGCCCTTTCTCCTCTACATCAGTTCAAAGTCCAGAATTACACAGTATTTCTGAGCTTCCAGAGGCAGAGGGCAGGGATCTGACATCACACACTGCTCAGAGAGGAGCTGAGTTGTGGGAATGGACACACACCCCTCAACACAATCTCATAGGGACATTTGCACAGCTAAGGCTGTCAAACACAGGCTGTGTGCTGAAGCTCCTGTCCCCCTAGATTCCTTAGAGTCCACACAGCCTGTCAGATTTTTTTTTTAAGGGGGGGGGGGGCTGCTCTGATCTCTATGTTTCCGAGAGGTTTTTGAAGATAAAAGAGAAGGCGTTATGGCATAAAGAGACCTACTTTAGGTGCATGATCTAGAGGATGGACTTTACTATGTACCCATACATGTACATGTATTATTGTACGTGTTTTATGAATGTATTTATGTGTATTTTATAATGGTTTGTAACTTTAAAAAAAAATTGTAAAGTCTGTAAAAGTTTTTTATGTGAAAAATAATAAAAATAATTTAAAAGAAATAACTCAATTGGTACAAATTATAGAAGTCAGAGGTTTTCAACCACTTTAAAAAAAATCTCCCCACAGGAACACAGGTGATAAACTATCTATTCCCTGCTCTGTCCAATACTAAAACAAATGTTTTGGCTATAGAAACACTTTATACATTAGATATTCTTTAAGTGTTGAGCATAGTTTAGAAAGGCGAAACAGCACATGAAAGTCAAATGCAAAAATCATGCAAGCTAAAATTGTTAATTAACCAACCAGACACTAGATGGCAACCTAAAAACCCAAAGAGCAGTTCTGACTTGCAGAAATCTAGATCTTATTAAATCTCATAGGAAAAATGTATGAGTGAGCGTTATCACATGGTGGAGAAGAAAGCAGCATTGATTCATAAAGCAGTGGTTTCCTGAACTGACAATTTAATCAGCTTCAATCTTCATTTAGCCTCTTGTATAATGTGTAATGTATCTGTGTAGTCAGAAAATAATGTTTCAGCATCTCCACATATAGAACAATATTTCTCAACTTCCGAAATGTCAGACTGAACCAGTGCTGTCTTGATAGTGTCCCTGAAGTGCTAGGAACAGCTTAGTGATATCAAACAAGCTACGTTAAAAGGTTAATGCTAAATTAGATTGACTATGAGATACATCCTGCATCATCAAATAAATTCAGTTTAGGCCATGATTATGTCTGCCAATGTTTTATATAGATCTGCACAAACCTAGATGTGGAGCTGGGGTATCTCATCCATTCATGAGAAATACTGCCCCAATACTGCACAATTAACTCCATCATGTTATGACTCTTGAATTACTTTTACATGCTCATTTAAAAATGTAATTAGCATTTAGTATATATTTATTATTAAAAATGAAAAATCTTAATTAAAAATAAATACAAAAGTATGGTAATTTGGCTGGTACACTTTCAAGCTGGACTACAGCCAAATATACAGTTAAAACACTTAATTGAGAACTGACAACCAAACCAGGTTCTAGATCCCCCAGTGCAGTATGAGCACAGCATGCTTAATAGTGGACAGTAACGTTGCGTATTGATGAATTATCACTTCATCTCGCTTTACTTCTGTCAGCATGTTTACTGTTGGCACATGTGTATTTTAGCAGAGCATAGTTGGCATCCAGTGCTGCCCCTCCATCTCACAAATATGTTGTGTATGTGATTAGAGGATGTTGGTATTAAGATGAATTCAGGCATTTTCTTTCAGGGATCGGCTCCTGCTACTCAATGAGCAGCTGTTTTCTTTCAGTGCTCAGAATTACCAGTCACTCTTTGTTACCACAGTGACTCACCTGGTTACCATTTACCTGCCTCATTAGTCCAGCCTACAGTCAGCCCCTTGCTGCTATTTAAGCAGCTTAGCTCATTTCCTCCTTGCCCTTGCATGGTCTATTATCTCTCGATCACGATCTGACCTTTGTCCGACCAAAATCACATGGAATTCCAACATGTTCTCTATCTAAACTCCAATGGAATTCATCGGAATTTCCGATGGAATTACTCAGATGGGGCATACACACGGTCGGAATTTCTGATGGAAAAAGTCAGTCTGACTTTTTCCATCAGAAATTCTGATTGTGTGTACGGGGCATTAGTGTTCCTTCCTATGCTCCAGTGTACGACTTTGCCTGGTTGACTTCCCCTTCTATTCCTTTTACGTTTTTTAGCTCTTGACTATGCTGACTTCTGATTTCCTGACCCTGACTCATCTGATTACCCGCTCTGGCATCAAAACCCTAGCTTTTTTTTTTGGTTGCGTTCCTGAACTGTTATTTTTGCCATTTCATTAAAGGTGTGATTTTAACTACACTTTCTGTCTTCTTCTGGTTTATGGTTCCATACATTTTCATAAACTATATTCAAAAACATTCACTAAATAATTTATTTAAAGCAGTTGTAAACATGTACATATACCCACTGATGTGACACACCTCAGGTGATCCACCGAGATGAAAAAAAAAATCCTCCTTAATAAGTTGTACCCATTTATCTGCTGCTCTTTCTCCTCTACAGCCATTTTAAATACACTATTTCTGAGCTCCAGAAGGCAGGGGGTGGAGATCTGGCATCATATATCACGCAGCATAGAGCAGGGAGCTGAGTGTAATCTGAGACCTAAGAGTATAGGGAATGAACACAATCACCTTCTCTGTGCTAGAGGGGGCATCTCCTGGGATTCTGTCAACATAACCTGTCAGATAGCACAGGGAAGAGGGAGAGCAAACAGAAATCACTCTAGGTGCTTTGGTTTGAAGCTAGTACACACTACAGAGGGTTATGCTCTGTTCCTTTTTCAGGTAAGAGGTTGACAACCACTTTAAATGAATACATGCCTGGAATGGTTGGTATTTTTCATATTGGCCTGAAGCTCGGCTTTAAAATGGGGTGTAGTGGTTTTATATATAATTTCTATAAGTAGTTAACGCTACAGGATCGCTTGTGTGACATGGTCTAAAGAATCATACCGCCAGGGAGGTAAATGTTAAAGAGATTTCCTCTCACTTCCTGTCACAGGGACAACGTTTTTAATTAGACAGGATGTGAAGAAATCTCTTCAATGGAGCCTCAAATGGCAATAAAGCCGATGAAAGTTTTAAGCCTACTGCTCTATCCAAAACTAAGACAAAATTGAATGTAGGTAAAATGTAATAAATTGTTATCCAGTTTCTCTCATGAACATAGTCTCAACACTCCACAATAACTTACCTTTCCACACAAGTTCTTAGATGGCACCACTGAGACAGAATTCACACCACAGTTAATAAGACTAAAAAATGTTTAAATAAAACATTGCTTTAAAAAATGGGTTAACACTGAATCATGTCTAACAATAAAATTGTTTTAGATAGCTTCTTTTTGTAAAGTTGTAAAGTGCGAAGAATGAAGTGGTGAGCCTTATGTATTCTCTCAATTCCACTGAATAGTTTAGACTCTAGAGCTAGACTAGCTTTATCCAAAAATTTTAATTCAGCTTTGTAAAGATGCTGGATAATCACATTCTGGCTTTTAATATCTCTCTGGGAGGCTAGTGGAGAGATATCATGAAATTTATAGTTGAAACCTAATAATAGAGTCATTACAAAGCCCAATATATTTGTCACATGCTAATGGATTTTCTATATTGTAGAAAAACAAAAATTCAGGAGGTCCATTTGTGGGAGAATGACAATAAGTATAAGAGTAGAGTTGGCCTTTCAAGCACACCTTAGGGTTTTTAACATCTATTTCTTATAATTAAAGAAGAGTTCAAGGTATGGCATTTTTTTGCATAGTTACATGTAACTATGCATATACCAAACATGTGGGATCCCTCTAGAATCTGGAAATCACTATAGTAGACATTGTTGCTCCAGTGATCTCTACTCGCTTCTGAGTCCCATGCCGAATGGCTTCCCCTGCTGCATTGTGAATACTGGGACCTGGCTCAGAGAATACATTGCTTTTCAATTACTGCAGATTATTCTTTGATTGCACGAGAGTGACATCGCCATCCTCCATTTCCACCTCGTCCAGTAAGTACACATAACATATAAGTTGGCATCTAATTGTTTCAGCAATGAAGTGATGTATATGATATTGATATAACGTATACAAATCTCTGATAAACGTAGAACCTATACTCTATATTGCTCCTGAGAAAGTGGACTTGCTCTGCAAAACATGTAGGGCCAGATTCAGAAAGAACTTACATAGGCGTATCTGTTAATACGCAGCGTAAGTTCTAGTTCTATGCGCCGGCGTATCTTTTTTCTGTATTCAGAAAGCAAGATACGCTGGAATTTTGCTAAGATACGAGCGGTGTAAGTCTCTCACGCTGTTGTATCTTAGTTGCATATTTACGCTGGCCGCTAGTTGGCACTTCCGGTGATTTACGCGTTGAATATGGTAATGAGCTAGATACGCCGATTCAGAAATGTACGTGCTCCGGCGCATTTTTTTACAATGTTTGCGTAAGGCTTTTTCCGGCGTAAAGTTACCCCTGCTATATGAGGCGTACGCAATGTTAAGTATGGACGTCGGGACATCGTCGAATTTTCCGTCGTTTACGTCATTTGCGTTGTTTGCGTAAAGCGTTAGCGAATAGGGCTTTACGTAAGTTACGTTCACGTCGAAAACCAATGAGTATTTGCGGCTTAATTTTGAGCATGCGCACTGAGATACGTCCACGGCCGGCGCATGCGCAGTTCGTTAGGCGCGTCATTTACGTGGGGTCACGGATAATTTTAATACAACACGCCCCCTACCTGCCTAATTTGAATTACGCGCACTTACGCCAGCACATTTACACTACGCCGCCATAACATAGGACGCAAGTGCTTTGTGAATACAGCACTTGCCTCTCTAATTTGCGGCGGCGTAGCTTAAACAAGATACACTACGCTCGCACAAAGTTACACCAGTCTTTCTGAATCCGGCCTGTAGAGTTTATGATATAACATCATTGAAGCTGAGAATAGTAATTTGTATTGTTGGATTTGAACAACAATTGATGTTATTATCTATTGGGATGTTATTAGAAGGTTATATGGGAGATATGTTGTACAGCACTTTTTATGCTAATTTATAAATCAACATTAGTTTAATTTATATTTGAAAATTCATTGGTTTTGATTACAGGAAAAAAAACTATTGGCACACCTCAAATCCCCTTAATAGTCTACTTGGTGCTGTTGCAAAAGAAGACCATAGAAATTGACCAGGACTGGAAAATTGGCTGTAAAAATGTCCAGTTCAGTCCTTCTTCAATCCACGTATTTTTATAAGTAAATTCTTGTCAGCATGCACAAATATTTTCTCTTGAAAACACCTTTATAACTATTTAGCTAACTGCATTGCAGAATCGAAATACCGCATATTCGTTGTTCAGACACTTCCTTATCTGATTATAACAATGAATGTTTGAATGTGATAAGAAGACACTTCAGAAGGTAAACCACAACCAAGTGTTAGCTAAAAACAGCTGAGCCATCTAACTGGTGCTAATTCATTGTAGAATTAAAGAGGTTTCTTGTTACACTTAAAGACTTTTGTACAATTAATGGGTTGATTCATGCTGGCTTGGACAAAATTCAAGCAATGTATAGCTCTGCTATCAGCGCTCAATTAGACAAATGTCAATTGTTCAACTTTTATCGAAGGAGCTTGTCGGAAAATTGTTGACCAAACAGTGCCTGCATCCAATCAGCTGCAGTCACTGTATAGTTATCATGGCAGCCAGCAATGCCTGCTGTCAAAATACAATACTTCAAATTTTGTTATCTACAAACTGGAGGTAATTATTTTTGCATTTGGTGTATTAATAGCACCACTTTGTAAAAGTGCTGCTATTAGGAACTACCTGAAATTGCTATATGTCTCGGTAAACTTAATGAAACTGGTGGCAGGAATTTTTTAAAGTGATGCAGGCCATTTTATAGGGCCACAGTGCCAGAAAAGTGTTGGTAGGGATTTACTGAATTCCCCCAAATGTTTGTTGAAGAAGTTTACTTGTTATCTCCCTCTAAAACCTGTATGACAGGTTGGCAATGCAGGAGCAAACCCACATACTACATTGTAAGAAGGGACAGTAAACCATAACCATTATGTAGCACAGTTAAGCTGAACATGGATAATAAGCAAATGTGGCCGTTTTTTCCAACTTCATCATTAAAACGACGTTGCCTACACACGATCCTTTAAAAAAAATGCTCTAGCAAAGCGCGGTGACGTACAACACGTATGACGGCACTATAAAGGGTAAGTTCCATTCGGATGACGCCATCCTTTGGGCTGCTTTAGCTGATTTTGTGTTAGGAAAAGACGATTTGCACTTTTCTGTCTGTTACAGCGTGATGAATGTGCTTACTCCATTACGAACAGTAGTTTTACCAGAAAGAGCGCTCCCGTCTCATAACTTGCTTCTGAGCATGCGCGGGTTGTTAAAAAATGCAGCCCATACACAATCATTTTAAATTACATTTTTTTAAAACCTTGTTTTTTAAATGCCGAAAAATTATCGTGTGTACGCGGCATTAGAGTAAACCAACAGTGTTCACTCAGCTTTACCTCAACAGTTGTTGGTGTTTTCAAGTTACAATCATAGAATGTGCTGATTGGATTAGAAGGTTTAGATTTCGATACTTTTTTTGGCCAGCTTGTTTCTATGATGGCAGGAAATAAAAAAAGAAATGGCAAAATGTAAAAGTAGGGTGCTATAGGAGGTAGACCAAAAACTATTGCCTCACATCTTAACCACAATATCTAAACACAATGAAATACTTAACCCCCCTGGCGGTATTCCCGAGTCTGACTCTGGGTTATATTTTTGTGCTGCGATCGGTAACCCCGAGTCAGACTCAGGCTCGTCTCGCAGCATCCACAGGCAAGGTTTACTTACCTTGTCCCTGGATCCAGCGATGCATCTGCTCTGTGTGAGCGAGCGGGTTCTCGCTCGATTCACACAGTGCCTCTGTGTGCCGTTGATCTCCGTTCCCTGCGACGTTACGACGCACGGGAGCGGAGAACGGCGCCAAATTCAAAAACGTAAACAAGCACAGTACATACAGTACACTGTAATCTTATAGATTACAGTACTGTATGTAAACAATACACACCCCCTTTGTCCCTAGTGGTCTGCCCAGTGTCCTGCATGTACTTTTATATAATAAAAACTGTTCTTTCTGCCTGCAAACTGAAGATTGTCCATAGCAACCAAAAAGTGTCCCTTTATGTCAAAAATGGTTTTAGATCAGCTAGAAAACAGCGATAATAAATTATAATCACTTGCCGAATTGAGCGATATCGATTTGTGGGGAAATTCATCATAAAAAAATAAAAGTAATGACAGCGACAATTCTGCAACTGAGCAAATTTCAGTGATTTTGAGTTGATTACATTATTGAATAATTTTTATTATAAATATATTATTATTTGTTATAATTATTTATTATATTATAATTTTTTTTTTTTTTAAATCATACACGGGATGCCTACTAGACTCTTGTTTGGTCAGATTTAAGTGAGTTATTCCTAAGAATTAGTCTACAGTATAAAACGCCAAATTTCCTTGCAAATATTGGTACCGCTTTCAGCACCTAAAATCAGAAAGAATCATACCGCCAGGGAGGTTAATAGTCCTTTCTATTTTCTTCATTGCAGGTCAGTATATTTCATCATTTTAGCTTCACGGATTTTTAAACATAGACTTAAGGATGATTAAATCATAATTGTGTAATCTGCCTGAGCAGGACATATTAATTAACTTTTCTACAAATTTTCTTTTTTAATGTTTATCTTGCATCAAAATGGGAAATGTTCATTTTATTCTTGTTGCCATGACTGTGAGAGCTTATGGGTTTCTTTGAAGAAACAGGGACTGGATCTACATCATAAATGTATGCATTTATCATTGGGCAAAATGAATATACGTTTTTGGACCTGTGTAGGTAATATACACTATTGCATAACATTCATTATTTCAGTGTGCTTTTCTTTATTATTTTTGGCTGTTTTTTAGGGTTTTGAATGCTCTTTATTTGATGTTTTAAGAGATGGGAAGATATACAATTCTTTCACGCATGTGCTCTGCATTCAGTAGTCATTCAGTTTGGGAAATGGTTTGTAGAAACTCCCTCATAGCTCACATTTTTATTAAAATAATTAAAATTAGAATTTTCTAAAATAATTTGTAAAATTAAAATGGACTTATATTGAATTATTATATTAGTTGTCATTGGTTGCATACTAAAATGTTTATTACTGATATAAAATATGACATCATTAAATATTTGTGGTAAACATAAAGTCTATTTATTTATTTAACTGCCAAACATGCTAGACTTTGATACTTCAATTTTTATGTCATTTAACTGGTTTTATTTTGATTTATTTTATTACCTAATATTTACATAATGCAGGCATTTTAGTGTTTTTTTAAAACAAAACTATACAATGTATGCTGTGTGTCTTTTCATTATACTTAGCTACTAATATACACAGTTAAAATGTTATTTTTTTTGTAGCATATTATTATGAACATGCAATATATTGATAGACTAATAAGTAAGTACCGTGTCAGCATAATTGTAATGATCAAGAATGAATCTAAAAAAATGTTTTTTTTTTTTTTTAAAACACATGCTGATTTAGAACAGCAAAGAAAAAAGATGTATGGTTTATTAGTAAGGTCAGCAGTTAGAGCAAAATGGCATTTTTAATTTAATTAGGTCAGACAAATTAAATCATTATTATTGACAAGTGACACTCCATAGAAGGTGCTAAATAATAAACACATAAACACCTACATATTTGCATCTATGGTATTTATAGCAAAGGTATCAAAACAAACAATGGTTGAAATGACAGTAACAGAAATAATAAATGATAAATGGTAAAATAGTAATATAACAAACTGGATATTAAAGTCCTAGAGATTTTTCTTACCAAAAAATGCCAGAAACTCCCAAAAGTTATTAAAACAAATGATGTTCATTATTTAAACAGATGGCTCAAAAGGTGAAATTAAGTAATTTGATTTCAAGTCAATAAAAATATATAGAAATTCTGTTTTTTCATTTTGTCAATAAATATTTTGTCTTATCTAGATTTAAGGTTTCAGTCATACTGCTAACAAGATATCATGATGTTTAAAACATGCCTTGGTTAACTGTATATAAAAATATAAATGGTAAAATAAAGAAAGCTCTAGCTCAATAGCAAGATTTCCATTTATAGGTTGCACTACATCCAAGACAACAAAGTCACAACATTCCTGCTCTCAATTCCAGCCACACTCACCATTTTTTTTTTTTACTTTAGCACAATTAAGGAAATATTAGCCATACATAAAATATTTGTATTTAACTTTGTAATGTTCATGGCAGTTTAAAAGAGTGGAGAAATCACTTCCTGACGATTGTTTCGTCTCACAAAGATGTCGTCTTTGTGAGACGAAACGATCGTCGGGAAGTTGACACGCTGACGTCTTCGCCCATAGGACGGGTTTTTTCGCTTGCCGGCCAGCCCTTTGTTTTTAACCGTGATTTTATTCAGATGCTTCTGTGCATACAATATTTTGCTATGTGAGTATTTCTTCCCTTGGTACTGTACGAGACATCTATCGCGATTGAGATGATCGTTCCCACTCGCTTGGATTACTTCCATCTACTTTCCTACGGCGGAGATCGAGGTGACCGGTCTGCATCTGTTCGGATTACCAGTGTCCATCTCCCTGTCATACGACCAATACCAGCCGAGAGTGTGGTTGATTTCCAGGCTTGCATAGCCTGTGTTCTGGTAAGCAGGCATGTACATCTGGTGTAAATGCACGTTTGATATTGGTGTCATCACTGGCTTCCTTTCACGTTTATACCTCTATGGACTCATTTTTGTCTGATACCTATTAGGGCTTTTTGCTGCCATTTCTACTGTCGGCAATTGGACTCTTTATGTTATATATACCGGTAATATGTTTTATATTCCCACTTATGCACTTAGTGTGGTATTTATATTGTTATTTATATTGTTACATATTTTTTCATTCAAGATACTTTCCACAGTTTCTTTTTTTCACATGTTGGTTTATAGCACAGTTTTCGTATTTCCTGTTGTCTAATCATTTGTGTTGTCGCAAATGTTTTAACTGCTGCTTCATATTTCTATTATTGCACTTGTTGGTAGGCCAGATGCATTTTCATTATTATATATACATCACCATTAGGGATCGCAGTATTTTTTCCTTTTTTCTGTTTTTACATAAAGATAAAAGCTTTGTGAAAGTTCTTACGAGTCATGCTTTTAATTGTTTAATTTCTGATTGTGCTAAAGTTTAGCGGAGCAAGAATTAGCAGGAACGGGTCATTACCTTTTGAATAAACCATTCCCTACTTGAAATCTCAGTAGTGGCAATTGAAGTAAGGCATTTTACTTGATCGGGCTAGTCTGCTGGAAGCCAATATCCAATATTATTGTAATGGGTAAGGTATGCAATTTGTGGATTAAACCCTCCCTCTGGGAAGATGTACTAGCAGGATTTAAATACACTAATAAATTGAAGCTAAATTCCAGCTAATACTTTATAAGCAGTTACAGCAAGCATTTTTTTTCCTCTGGCAATAAAGGTTTTATATAAACAAAAGCTGGTCATTTTAAGTACCCCTGTCAGAAGTAAACGGTTTGTCTCAACCCTATAAATGATACATCTTTAGAACAGCCTATTCTGTTGAAAAACAACAGACTTAAAGCGAAGTTCCACCCACATTTCCATGTTTGCACCATCCACTTCATAGCAAGAAGTTTAAACCACATTAGACGCATTTCTTGGGCTTCCATGGGGTAATCTGTTTTCTTCCTGTTTAGCACCTCTATGGAAAGAATTGTGCTCGGAGGTGGGTAGGGGGTGAAACCAATGAATGGTGCTCGGAGGTGGGTAGGGGGTGGAGCCAAGGAATAGTGCTCGGAGGTGGGTAGGGGGTGAAACCAATGAATGGTACTCGAAGGTAGGTAGGGGGTGGAACCAAGGAATAGTGCTCGGAGGTGGGTAGGGGGTGAAACCAATGAATGGTGCTTGGAGGTGGGTAGGGGCTGGACACAAGAGGTGACTCCGAAGGAGGGAGTTCCTGCACCTATTCTCTGAGAAAAAAAAAAAACCTGGTTATTTATATTGCTTTTTCATCTCCAATAACTCCAAAGAAAGAGTACATGAAGACAACAAGGGTAAACAATATGGATAATAAAACTATATAACAGCATTTAAAATAACTAGAATATATTGCTCTAGCAAAACCAACTGTACGCAGCAATAACAAGATGGGGAGATAAGTATGCCAGTTCTATGAGCATAATAGAGTTTGTTGTTGTGCAAGAAGATACACACTTCCCTAAAATGCAGATTTCAGGTTATATTTTCTGTGCAGCCTGTAAACGTTTCAAAATATTCTCACCTCTGTTACTTGCCACCAGTGCATGCACAGCCTAAACTTAATTTGCTTCAACAGCAAAGGTCATCAACAGAACGAAAAGCTGCATACAGATTTTCCATTGAAGTGAATGACGTTTTAGTGACACCTCTGGTGAGCATTAGGCATAGGAGTTGAAAGATGGGTTGCAGTTCTGTGCTTTGCCTAACAAAGATCGCTTGTCAGCTGCATCAGAACTTGATTGCTTTAAAAGGAAACTAAAATGATTTTGGGTCCATTTCTTTTTTTTTTGTATTAAAGTGTTGTTTTATATATTTTTTTTACTACTATTCAATTTTGCATTTTTCCTATGAAAAATATAATGTAATATATAATTAAAGGCAAAAAAAAATCTGTTTAAAAACACTGTCTTCCCCTTCTCACTCCTATGCTCAGGGATTTTTTTTTTAGCTGGAACTTGGTGGAACACAGTTCCACCACCTCTGGCTCAGACCCTCTGCTCCCTGCTCACCACTATCACTTGTACACACAGAAGTCCACCTGCTGTGTTTACAAGTGGCAGCTTGTCTCTCAGCAGCTCCCACAAATCTGGTCTCCTGAGGGTCTCCCACTGAGTCAGAGAGGCGGAGCCATTTACAGTGTACGGGAAGTTCCTAGAGCTGGTTGGGAAGAGGGGTGAAAGTGAGATGTGGATGGGGGATGCAGAGGTGAACAGCTGTGGAAGAATGCTGAACTCTGCGCTCTGCATGCAGCGCACCCCTGAACTCTGAATTCTGTACACAATGCTCTCCTGATATTTAATGCCCATTTAAGACCCTTTCACTGTTAGTGAAATATGACCACACCCAGTATTTGATGCTGTTTGAAGAGTGTGGGGGTCAAGGGGGTTTTGAGGGGTCATGGTTGAGTTCCTGCACCTATTTTCTGAGGAAAAAAAGCCCTGCCTATGCTACATGCTTTTGTAAAAGAGATCAGTGTAAATACAATTTTATCAGCTTTAGTGCAGTCATCTGATTAAAAAACTGTGGCTCCCCCATGTCAGAAAGTGCTCAACAATATATCTGAATTCACAGAGCCATGATGTCACCAGCCAGGTTGCCCCTCCATTGTCGTCATTCCCTCCTAAGGTTTTTAACCAGGCTTACATTAGCCTTTACTTCCAATAAAATGAAACAGTCTCTCAGGGTATTATGGGTTGCCTAAAGAGCTAGCACAGCAGAGTTGCTTGCTTTGGGGCTCAAATTGTCTGATTTAAACATTGGACAGAGCTGTGTAATTAGGATTATTTCATCAAAGAAACAAACTGAGAGCCTTTAAAACATGATAAGTGCCCACCTACTATTTCATATTAACCTAATAAATAAATGTGTGCAAAGGTACTATACATCCCCCTTTAATTACAATTATGCAGATAATGCTAATCACATAATCTGACATAGAGATCACCACCAAAAGTAGCTTAACCACTTGCCGACCGCCCGCCGTCATATTACTGTGGGAGGTCGGCACGCCTGGGCGAGAGCCTGTAGCTATACGTCTGCTCTTTTTGCGGCCACTAGGGGGCGCGCGCGCTGCCGTACAGTCCCCCCATACAGTTAGAACACACCCAGGAACATACTTAACCCCTTCCTCGCCCCTAGTGTTAACCCCTTCACCGCCAATGGCATTTTTATAGTAATCCAATGCATTTTTATAGCACTAATCACTATAAAAATGCCAATGGTCCCAAAAATGTGTCAAAATTGTCCGATGTGTCCGCCATAATGTCGCAGTACTGAAAAGTTTACAAAAAAGGGGAAGTTTGATTCCACTGGCACAACCCTTGGGGCTGCTTTTACTAATCTCATGTTACTGCGTGTTAAAGCGGATCTCCACCCTAAAGTGAAGATCCGCTGATCGGAACCCTCCCCCCCTCCGGTGTCACATTTGACACCTTTCAGGGGGGAGGGGGGTGCAGATACCTGTCTAAAGACAGGTATCCGCACCCACTTCCGGCCCGCAGTCTCGGGCAAAAGACGGGCTTTTCCCGTTGTGTGCTGGGAACTCTCAGCTCCCAGCACACAGCGGGAGCCAATCGCCGGGCGCAGCGCGACTCGCGCATGCGCCGTAGGGAACCGGGCAGTGAAGCCGGAGCGCTTCACTTCCTGGTTCCCTCGCCGTGGATGGAGGGGGGAGCAGCAGGGTGATGAGCGATCGCTCATCCTCTGCTGCGGACGCCGCTGGACTCCAGGACAGGTAAGTGTCCTAATATTAAAAGTCAGCAGCTGCAGTATTTGTTGCTGCTGGCTTTTAATATTTGTTTAAGGTGAACCATCCGCTTTAAGTAAAAGTTTGGTAAGAGACGATTTGCGCTTTTCGGTCTGTTATAGTCTGACAAATGTGCTATCTCCATTACGAACGCTAAATTTATCGAAGGTGCGCTCCCGTCTCATACTTTATTCTGAGCATGCGCGGGTTTCTAAGCATACACACGAACGTGTTTCTCGTCGTAAACCAGCCCGACAAGAAACATGATGAGGAAATTGAGATTCCCGACGAGAAAAAAGAGAACTTGTTCTCTTTTTTTTTCTCGTCGAGATCCACAACAGTTTTTTCGACGAAAAACATACACACGTCCGTTTTCCTTGGCAAAGGAGCTCTGCCAGCAAGTTTCTTGATGGATTCTGTCAAGGAAAACGGTCGTATGTACGAGGCCATAACAAAAACATAGTCGGGTATTCTCAAATTTGACTGCAAAAGTGGCGGCACTCTCGCGACCAGGTCCAAAGCTCCGTGACCGCACCCGCGGGACCCGCAGACCCGATCGCCGCCGGTGTCCCGCGATCGGGTCACAGTAGCTGAAGAACAGGGAGAGGTGAGTGTAAACAAACCTTCCCCGTTCTTCTCTGTGGCTTGTCACTGATCGTCTGCTCCCTGCTATAGGAAAACAACGATCAGTGACTTCACACGTCCAGCCATGCCCCCCTACAGTAAGAAACACTCCCTTAGGGCACATTTAACCCCTTAGCGCCCCCTAGTGGTTAACCCCTTCACTGCCATTGTCATTTTCAGAGTAATCAGTGCATTTTTATAGCACTTTTCGCTGTGAAGATGACAATGGTCCCAAAAATGTGTCAAAAGTGTCCGATGTGTCCGCCATAATGTCACAGTCATGAAAAAATCACTGATCGCCGCCAGCAAAAAAAAAATATTAATAAAAATGCCATAAAACTATCCCCTATTTTATAAATGCTATAACTTTTGCCCAAACCATTCAATAAATGCTTATTGCAATTTTTTTTACCAAAAATATGTAGAAGAATATGTATCGGCCTAAACTGAGGAAAAAAATTAAAACCACAGAGGTGATCAAATACCACCAAAAGAAAGCTCTATTTGTGGGTAAAAAAGGACGACAATTTTGTTTGGGAGCCACGTCGCACGACCGCGCAATTGTCAGTTAAAGCGACGCAGTGCCGAATCGCAAAAAGGGGCCCGTTCCTTTACCTGCATAATGGTCCGGGTCTTAAGTGGTTAAATGATTCAACCTTTGCTTGCCATTATGATCATGGGAAATGTGTTTTGGCAGACAGTTACTGAACACCTGCTGAAATGCTGTCCTGTATAATATGGCTCTTACAAGCCAATTGTTCAGTATCACTGATCTAAGTTATAAATAGCAGCACAAAGTATATAAACGGATGAATAAGTACAAACTTCAGAATTTCTACTTCTTTTCTAGAAACACAGGATATTCGTAGACCTTCCGTTGTACTTTTTAGCCTTCTTCTTTGGAAATCCAGTTTTACAGCGGCAGGTCGGCTGCACACAATCACGTAATATTACGTGATTGTGCATTTCAGCCAGTAGGGCGCGATCACCGCCGGGGACTCGCGATCACTCGTTACAGAGCGAGAACCGGGAGCTGTGTGTGTAAACGGTCCTTTCAGGGGGAGAAATGACTGATCGCATGTTCATACAATGTATGAACAGCGATATGTAATTTTCCTTAGTCAGTCCCACCCCCCTTCAGTTAAAACACACTTAGGGAACATAATTAACCCCTTCCTCGCCCCCTAGTGTTAACCCCTTCCCTGCCCGTAACATTTTTACAATAATCAATGCATTTTTATAGCACTGATCGCTATAAAAATGCCAATGGTCCCAAAAATGTGTCAAAAGTGTTCGAAGTGTCCGCCATTAGGTCGCAGTACCGCAGATCGCTGCCATTACTAGTAAAAAATAAAATTAATAAAAATGCCATAAAACTACCCCCTGTTTTGTAGACTATGGGCCAGATTCACGTACATTGGCGCATATTTTGACCAGCGTAGCGCACCTCCTTTACGTTAGACCGGCGCAATGTAGAGGCGCAATCACCGCATCCTCGTAGTATTTGCGCAGAAATTTGCGCCGGTGTAACGTAAATTCCGAGGCGTAAGGCGGAGTAATTCAAATTGGGAAGGACGTGGGCGTGTTTCATTGAAATGAGCCGTGACCCCATGCAAATGAGCGCATGCTCACAACTCGGGAACGGCGCAATCAGTGAAATTGGAAGTGGACCCGGGCAACTTAGTGAACTACGCAGACAGCATAAATAGACAGACACAAACGCACTTCCTTTGCAAAAGTACATCCCTTTGTATCCCTTCCTATACAGCAAGGTGCTTTTGTTCTGTTGTTTATTAGCGTTTGTTTGTTTGTTTGTGACGTGTCTTTGAGATATTTGGGGACTGTTTTGCAGAGTGATTTTTGTCTTTTATGTGTTTTCTTTGTTGTTTTTTTTTTTAAATTATATTTTTGCTGGGCATTTTTTATTTTTGCTGGTCAATTTTTTTTTGGTTCTGTTTGTGAATGGTTTTGGAATGTGGGGGTGACATTCCTGCCGGAAAAGGGGTGTCGCCCTCATTTGTGGTGGAGAAGTGATCCCCAGGTCCGTGTGAATGGTGTATGAATGTACAGTGACATAATTGGAGCCGTGGCATGGCGTTGCTGCTCACAAGTCCTGCATGGTGGGCTTGTGCCAATCCAATGTGATGAGGATGTGATGTGTCTGTGCTAGGGACCACAGTGGTGTGCATGCATGCATTCTCATTGTGCCATGATTTATGTGTGTGTTTAACGTGCAAAGATGCCTAATGTGAGCTAGCTCCTGGCTACTCTTCCCTCAGAAGACAGGGTAGCCTCGGTTAGGGGGGGATTGTCTGGTTTAGGGGTCAGGTCATCACTTATGTCAATCTCCAGGCCCTTTCTCACTGCAAAGTTGTGCAGCATGCAACATGCACCAATGATCTGGCATACAAAGTTTGGGGAATACAACAGGGTACCATGGGGGGTTCCGTATAGGAGTCATGAGATGGGGTCCCAGTGCATATGCAGAGTCACCCTGAAGGGATAAGACAGGAGGATGTTAGTAGTGCATGTGCCCCTTGTGATTTCAACATCATGGGGGGGGGGGACAGTCATGCCTGCCACCCATGTCACTCATCAACCAGCCAACTGTCCCCATACATGTTCTATTCGAAATCTGTGGGGATGGGGCTAGGATTGCATATGTAGCTGTCATGGGTGGTGTCATGTGTTGGGCTGGTGATGTCCTCCTGCAGGTTTGTGGTTAATTCCAGGATGGCATAAGGGGTGAATCTGAAGATGCGAGACACCTCAGAATCACTCATGCCAAAGATGTCTATGCGTGTGTGATATATCAAGTGAAGAGTGAGGGGCTTGTATCAGATTAGATTATTATATCCATCAAGGTTTTAAAGGGGTATTGAAAGATAGTGAGACTGTGTTTGTAATTTGTATGTATGTTATGTATTGATGTATATATGTATGTATATTTTTTGTAAAATTTTTTATAAAAGCAAAGAATTTTTTTTGGAAAAAAAATTAATTCTCTCCCGTGCCCTCCTCCGTGCCCTCCTCCCTGCCCTCCTCCTTCTTTGCTCATCTAAAGTCAGTAGTATAGCTATGAGCATGGATGCCACTGGCATGTTGGCATACAGTTTGTTGGGCAGCAAGTGTGACTGCTCAGCTCCTCACTAACAGTGTTGCTTTAGCTGACATGTAGACGGATTGTCTAATTTTATACCACCTTTTATATGGTCTAATTTTAGACAGAACGTGGAGCTGTTGCGCACAGCGCGTAGCCTGCGCTGCACCAGCGTTCTTTTGTGGATCCCCTTAACTCCCTCATTTGCATATTTGAATAGCAAATCAATGGTGTGTCTAGCGCAGTTTTGCGCGGACGGATACGCCGGTCTATCGAAATTACGTCGGTCCAAAAAAAGTAGATTTCTTGCGTATCTCGTTTTGGGGATGCGGCGCATCGAAACGCATGCGCAAAATTAGACTTACGCCGCGCATCTCCTGTAACGCCGGCGTAATCGCTCTGTGAATCTGGCCCTATAACTTTTGCGCAAACCAATCAATAAACGTTTATTGCGATTTTTTTTTTTTTTACAAAAAATATGTAGAAGAATACGTATCGGCCTAAACTGAGGAAAAACAATAGTTTTTTTATATACTTTTGGGGGATATTTATTACAGCAAAAAGTAAACAATATTACTTTTTTTTTAAATTGTCGCTCTATATTTGTTTATGGTGCAAAATATAAAAACCACAAAGGTGATCAAATACCACCAAAAGAAAGCTCTATTTGTGGGGAAAAAAGGATGCCAATTTTGTTTGGAAGCCACGTTGCACGACCGCACAATTGTCAGTTAAAGCGACGCAGTGCCGAATCGCAAAAACTGGCCCAAGCATTGACCAGCAAAATGGTTCGGGGCTGAAGTGGTTAAATGGTGTAATAATAATTACAATGCTGCATTCATTTTTGTATTTTATACTTGCCTAGTTTAAACTTTGTTATTATTGGGACCCTTGTAGCCTGTGGGCCCCTTTGCAGCTGCACTGTTATTTCTGGTTAGGTCTCCTCCAGTGAACAATAGTCATTTAGGACAAAGGGAGACATCTGTGTTGTTCAGGGACAAGCACAATGAATATTCCTGAGTGGCTAAATATCTAAAACTAGCTTAAAAAAAACCCCAGCAAACTTTCCAACTCTCATCCCCGTCCCAGAGCAGCAGATGTCTGTAGAGGGAAGTGTATAATTCATTTCTCTTCCTCCATTTCGTTTCTCTCTGTCCCTTTCACTCCCCCGTCGGGAGGTGAAATTACACAGTTGGAATTTCTCAATGATTTGCAAACTAACAGCTGTTTAAAAACAGAGAGATTGTAAAATTTCTAATTCTTTGTGAACGGTCAAACACAGCACCATGGACTTGAATTCAGGAAGAAAACTGTTTTATTTTTCTACAAATAATAAATATATTTAATTTTTATGATAAAAATTCAGAGAAACACGAGTATTAAAAAGTGTCATTTAGCTTAAAATGCTTCAAGTTTTCTTTGAACTGACTCCGCCAGCAAAATCTGAATGAACTTTCAATTTAAATCAGCCGTATACTTTCCAGGTGAATTAAAACTAAAAGTGTGTAAAATCTCACATTTGTTTTTTTTTTTCTAGAAAGCAGCCACACCTAACTCAAAAAGCCTGTCCCTTGCTGGCATGCTGCAAAGAAAGATCCCTTCCTCTTTGGTATATAGAATAACATCAAAAAGAGACCTGTATGTGTTACCAACACCCCTAAATGAAATGGAAAAGGAAAAAAAAAAACAAGGTGGGACTTTAACGGTAACAACTCAGATTCAAAAAAAGTAATAATATTCAAAGTTTATTTAACAAAAATGTTTTATACAAATTGTTGCGCTACCCCCTCAGGAGCCGCTGGTTAGATGTGAGATCGGCATAAGTTAAGTGACCTTTGATGTGTCTAGGGAAATTGATGGTAGCAACTTGTGAGAGCAGTAATGGAATGTCCAAGCCAAGAGTTGACGTTTTCTAAGTGCTTTATTTTCGGTCCAACATCGACCAACAATCAACTTGAGTTAGATTGGTGAAGAGAATAACTTCGCAGAGTTAGGCTATGGATAACAAACAGAAGCAGTCCTGCTTCTAGAGTATATTCTTTTCTCCTGTCGCCACTCCCGCCAGAGTGGGTGCAGTGCACCTGGACAGGCCTCTCCCACAGGCCAGGCAGCCAGAGTGTGACTGAGAAGGAACAAGTCTCTGCCACCGACTTGGCTCTAGTAAATTAGTAAAGGCCTCTGCCACAGGTCCGATACTTGAGAGCAATAGAGCGTATCCTTTCAGTCAAGTCCTTTTGAAGTAGGGGGACCCAGTAAGTCACTGAGAGCCCAGAGTAGGGAACTCAGCGTAGCACGGGCCCCGACCAGGTAGGCCATAGTGGTGGGGCCTGTGACGTGCGCACACCCCGAAGTTGGGTGCCAGACCCGGAACCAGGAACCCGCAAAGAACCCCGAAAAATGGCGTCTGTCACAGATGTGTCTGGCGAGCTTGCAGACACCGTAGTGGAAGTGTTAGTTCCCACTGCCATCATTCCTTCCGAGACACTTACAGCGGCTGATAGTCTGGATTAGGTTTTCAGTCAGTAACCCCTCTTCCTGCTAAGGACACTCAAACATCTACTTCGGCTACTACCTTGGGTGCCGTGGTTGGCAAAGGAGGTGGTCCCCACAGTCATTACTCATCTGGCCCAGTGTATTCACTTATCACGTATTAAGCAAGGTGAACAGTCCTGGATACCTCCCCGATGGTGCTTGAAGCCAGTAAATTAGGGAAAGGAGAATTTACAATATTAATAAAATGATAAAATTGCTTACCAATCAAGATGGTTTAAAAAAAAGGGAGAGAAACCTTGATATTACTCGATCCCGGGTACTACTGGTAATTGTTACAAAGATACTGATGTCATCTCTCTTTGTGGATTACAAATATGCCATTGTGGAGTCAAAGGATTCTTTGCTGATGTCACTCTGAAGTCACTCTATTTCTTTGCACAAAGTTCTTTGCTAATGGGGAACATTTCAGAAAGTTGTACTGTCAGGAGTGTGCTGGACTGAATGCTGCTGGCAGATACACGGAGTGGTATCTTAAGTCACATTGCCTAAAAGTACAAAATGACGAAAATCCTTTTTTCTGTTCATATTTTCAGTCACATGTTCAATTGTTCATATGAACATGTGACTGAAAATATGAACAAAAAAAGGATTTTCGTCATTTTGTACTTTCCTAAATATATCGCGGGATTCGCGGCACTTTCAACACGCGGCTCATCCATATTAACTATTGTTAAGCCCCATACACTTGGTGAGACTGTTTTAACAACAAACATAAAAACTATCGTTTTACGATCGTTCTGAGAAAATTTGTTCGTTTTTAAACTGCATCAGAAAACCATTTTTGGGTTGAAAAGTCTGGCCAACTGATCTCCCTTCAGATGAAAATCCACAGAAAAGTTTATTTGGCATTACTGTACTACTCTCACTGTACTAGTGTACTCAGCAGAGTACATAGAAGCTGCTTCACTCACTAACTCACTGGCCATTCAAAAAAACGATAATTACATCTATAACAAAAGATTTGCATTTGAATCCGTTTTCTTTTGTTATTTTCGTATGTTGATATGACACCTATAACAAAAGATTTGCATTCAGTATTTTGAATACACAATACGAACAGAAAAAAGGAATTCAATACAATATACATAATGAAATTATTTTGTTATAGATGTCATTGAACAATGAACATGCGACTGAAAACAAACACAAAACGGATTCAAGCAAAATACAGAATGCAAATCTTTTGTTATAGATTTCATTTTCGTTCTTTTGCCGTTTTCGTTTTGTCGTTTATTTCCGTCAGATCGTTCGTTCGTATTTGCGGTCGTTCGTTATGCGGCTCATCCCTAATCCCGTCGTTTTTCGTATTTTGGTGCTTTAACGTTTTCGTATGTACACATTATCCCGCGGGTACGAAAATGAATATTTTCGTACGAAAATAACATTCGTACGAACGGGAATGCACATATCTAGAAAGCAGCGCAGGGTTGGGATTGCGGCTTGCAGTCCAACCAGAAGTGACGGTTCTGCCGGCCGGAGAATCTGTCAGTGGTTTGGAGGTAGAATGGAAGCTGTCGCCACTTAGGGGCCATACACCTTATTATCAGGGACCACAGCGAGTAACTGAAGCAAGTACCGGAGCAGTATTCTCACCGAATAGGCACGGTGGAGAATCGGGAAACTCCGCTGATCAAGTTAGGGACCCAGCCAGTGGAGGTGACGTTGCAGAGCAGCTTTGTGTGTCAAGTCAGGGACCAAGCAGGCCAGTGGGGTGAAGCTTTAGAAGTATCTGGAGTGCCAAGCTAGGGACCCAGCAGAGAGGCGGGGTGATGCTTAAGGAAGATACTACAGTGAAGATTGGAGGAGCTCAAGGGATTCAGTCGCAGTGAATCAGGGGGTCTAGTGAGAGACTGGGAGCTCAGTGGGCTAAAGAACTACAAGGAGAAATTGTAGTGAAGGTGAAAGAACTGTAACGCTTTGTAGAACTGTTAAAGACTGTTTCCATAGGAGACAGCATTCCTACATGTGCCAATATGGCATCTTGCTGGATGCTTTTTCCTGCATGACAGTCTTCCTCTTGAAGTATTGGAGTCTGCGAATTGAACTTGCACCCACTCAAGGGTGTCCTGGCTCTAACCCTCATTCCTCCAAAATGTTTGTAAGAGAAATAAAAATCTCTTTTGCATCCAAGAAGTATCTGGCACCCAAAAACTTTATCCACCTTGCACCCACTATGCTTCACAACCCACCATATACAGAAGGATGTCGGCTGTCTCTGGCTCTGGAGGTTCTCATTGAACTGGGGGAGGCTGGAGACCTTGCTACAGTTTTATAACTAAATAGACATCAGTTACCTTTGAGCAGTAAAGCCTTTCCCGAAATTTGCCAGAAAACTTCATATGTTCTGTTTTAATAAAGAAAAAGCTAATTGCACTTATCCATGAAGAGCAAAAAATCTGACCCTGAGTTTTGTACATTTGGCCAATAAATTAGGCAGAGCTCCATTTCTTAGATTCTATGCTGTTGACTTAATAAAATAATAGAAAGTTGACAAAAATGTTGTTTGTGTTCAGACTATCCAGAGATCATCTCATCGGCTTTCATAGCCTATATCATGCTCCTTGCCTGCAGTGTCAACTATGGAGTTGTACTGTCCTGGAGTCTTATTCAGAGTATGCTGGCTAAATCCAAAGATATGGGAAAAGCAACAACCTTCATCGAGTGGATCCCTGCCGCAACTGAAGCCCATCCTGATGGCAAACTAACATCGCTTTTTTTTTCTTTCGCTTATGTTTAAAAAACTGAGTTCTCTTGATTTTTAGAAAGCTTATTATTTGTATTTCTGTGACATTATCATTGCAAAGTCAAGCATTCACTTTGTTTGCAACACAGTTCACATATAGCTAATGCTATTGGCTTTTTATATCCTTGGGGATTGTAGTGATCTGATATCTGTTAACCCCTTCCTTACCAGCCCATAGGGGAATCGCGTCATGGCGATCCCCTCGCCGATGAGACTGGAGGTTGCACAACATCCAGTCTTCACGGCGTTCTAGACCGCGCGCGCGCCGCCGGCAGCGCGCGCACGCGCCCGCGCCACCACTCGCGGTCCCGCGCGCGTGCCCGACGGCCGTGATTGCCGCCGGGCACCCGCGATTTCCGGCAAACACGTCAGGAGTGTGGATCTGTGTGTGTAAACACACAGATCCACCTCCTGTCAGCAGTGAGGAGACTGATGTGTGTTCCCAGTACAGAGGAACACACATCGATCTCCTCCCCCTGTGAGTCCCCCTCCCCCTACAGTTAGAACATACTTTAGGACACATTTTAACCCCTTCAGCGCCCCCTAGTGTTAACCCCTTCCCTGCCAGTCACATTTACACAGTAATCAGTGCAGTTTTATAGCACTAATCGTTGTGTAAATGTGAACGGTCCCAAAAATGTGTCAAAAGTGTCCGATATATCCGCCGCAATGTCACGGTCACAAAAAAAAAAAACGCAAATCCCCGCCATTACTAGTAAAAAAAATAAAATAAAAATGCCATAAATCTATCACCTATTTTGTAGACGCTATAACTTTTGCGCAAACCAATCAATATACGATTATTGCGTTGTTTTTTTAACCAAAAATACGTAGAATACGTATCGGTCTAAACTGAGGGGAAAAAAAGTTTTTTTTTAAAAAAATATTGTGAGATGTATTAAATAAAAACAAAAAAATATTGTGTTTTTTTTTTAATTGTCGCTCTTCTTTTGTTTATAGCGCAAAAAATAAAAACCGCAGAGATGATCAAATACCACCAAACGAAAGCTCTATTTGTGTGGGGAAAAAAACATAATGATTTAATTTGGGTACAGTGTTGCCTGACCGCGCAATTGTCATTCAAAGTGCAACAGCGCTGAAAACTAAAAATTGGTCTGGGCAGGAAGGGGGTGAAAATGCCCTGTATGGAAGGGGTTAAATACAGCTCAGGTTCTCAGCAGGGGTCGAGAGCTTCAATTTTCAAAAACGACGTTGCCTACACACCATCGTTTTTTCACAATGCTCTATTAAAGCGAGGTTACGTTCACCACTCTTTTCCATTGAAGCTCGCTTCATAACTAGCTTCTGGGCATGCGCGGGTTGAAAAACGTTGTTTTAAACGTTGTTTTTTTGCTACACACAGTGTTTTTTTGTGAAACAAAAAACAATGTTTTGAAAAACGACACAAAAAATTAAAGCACGCTTCATTTTTTTTTTGGCGTTTTTCACAAGACATAAAACAACGTTTTCCCCCACACACGGTCATTTAAATTGACGTTTTTAAAAACGTCGTTTTTTTCCATCACATAAAGTGATGGTGTGTACGCGGCATTACTCTTCTTGTTGATCATTTCTTTACTTCAGATAACAAAAAATGCAGCAGCAAAGGTAGACTTCCTCTGTTGTAGCAAGCAACTTTATGACAGTGAAAAAAGTATAAACAATAGCTTTGCAAAAAAATTAAAATTCTGATAGCACTAAGAGCCGGTTCACACAGGGGCAACACGACTTCCAGCACGACTTTGGGAGGAAACTTGGACACGACTTGAGTATGAATCATCAGGCAACTTACAAGGCAACTTCAAGTTGCCTCCAGGACAGTACATCAACTTCAAGTCGGACCCAGTCGGATCCCAAGTTGCCCCTGTGTGAACCGGCTCTAAGGGTAAAATATGCCCAAACCTTGGTAACAATAAAGACGAAAGGGTGCAGCGCTTAGAAAATGTTATGTATATGTAGCACTACCCCCTAAGGAGCTGCTGATTTAGATTTGGGCCTGCCGTTACCTTACTGTTCCATGTACTCGTCTCATGGGTTCTCCTTGAACAGTTATACATAAGAAATGTCTGCACCAAACACAAAGTCTCTTTCAAGGGTTTTATTGAACAAAGTTCTCCAACAGAGGGGTAGAGGGATGGGGGAGGAGACTCAGGTACTTTTGCGGATCACGGGTACAAACTTAGATCCAGAGGATTAAATTGGTTCCACGCTGGATTCCAGCAACCACCAGATAGGCCTACTCTCACTAGCAGTTGGTGCGAAGGTCACTAAAGTCTCTGCCACAGAATCGATAAGTTCGTCGGGCCGCCCCACTATCTTCTGCCACAAGATCATACGACTACTCACGCACTTTGTAGAAATTTCAATAGCGTACACGACTCATGGTGCCAAGAATCTTTCAGCCAACCCGGGGGCACAGTGAGGTAAAAACTGACAGGATAAGTCCTTAGTTTGAATCCCAATGGTTCAGCTCCCTTGACATAGGTGAGATAGTGAAGGACCATCCCTGGACTAGTAGCCCCCGGCAATCTCCGGGCCTACTCTCAGTTACGGAGCCTTGGGCCAGCCGGCCCCGAGACCACAAACAGCTCACACATTACCTGAGGCCAGGAGGGCCACCAGGTCAGGATCGGAAGACCCCACCAAAACAGTGTCCGTCCCTTAAGTACCCTCCCCCAGAATGCACAGTGGGCTGGCCACATCCCCTGGGCCACTTTCTGGAAAGAGGTACCCAATGCATCCAACCTGTTGCCTTTCAAACCTTGACCTGCGGTGACAGCGACGCCCACCGTCAAGGGGAAAATCATGCAACCCAGCTGAATTGAAACAATTTAGCATAATCTTTCTGAGCCAAACTATTTTTTAGACAACTATAATTTAACACATAGCACCCCCTCAATGGGAGGAAGGCGCTACATATCTAACACCAAAAACGATATCATAAAGTGATGTAAATAAATAACAACAAAAAAAAAGGTTCATACATAAGTGTCACTCTTGCCTAGTGATAGTTCCTAGTGATCTATAAGTCTCTCTGGACCACTCCAACAAAGTGCTTCCCCCACTGTCCCACTACCAATCCAATGCACTCACCAGAAAGTGTTTCTGCACAAGTCATAGGCGGCAAACTGGGCTCAAAGGTATCATCCAGATTTAATGATGTAACACTGGGGACAGACCCACAGAAGTGATGGTCTTCTGGAGATGACAACCGCCAGGTCAATAGCCTTTGAGAACAGCAGATGGATGGCAGGAGTTTGTGGAATGGATGCTCACAAAAGTCAAAATAAATTGGTTATAGTGTAGTATTTAAAAAAAAAAAGGGGGGATATTTGTGTACTTAAATAAAATATGAAAGGTGAAACACCAATGTGTGCTCAACCATTTAAACAATGTAATGCCAAAATCAAATGGCCATGCAAAGACCTGAGTAGCGTATAGGCATAGTGAATAAGTACTAAAACACAGCAGCCCACACTTAAAGGACAATTCCCTATTAAAAGAATATTCAGTGAAAAAAATCACCACAGGTGTGTCCCACCACCAATATAATGCACTCACCAGATCAAATGGCTGTACAAAGATGTGAACATCAAGTAAGCACCATACAAATCACCAGGTCCCCATGATGTGCACCACTACTTGTATAATGCGCTCACCAGATCAGATGGCTGCACAAAAATGTGAACAGCAAGTAGGCACCAACGATCCACACTTTTTAGGGATGGTCCTCTTTAAGGGAAAAATCCTCACACAGTGGCATGGACCAGGTATACTATATGAAGCAGCATATGGATAACGGGACTGTATGGGACAAAATGCTCACCAAAGTCAGAGCCAAAATGAAGATACAGTATATATAGTGTAGTATTTAAAGTGGAGTTCCAAGCTTAATAGAAACTAGGTCTTAAATCAACTGAGCACTCATGGAATATTCCCTTATTAGGGAATTGTCCTTTAGATGTGGTCGGCTGCATTTTAGTGCTTATTCACTATGCTGCTCAGATCTGTTCAAGACCATTTGATTTGGGCATTACACTGTTTTAATGGTTGAGCACACAGTGGTGTTTTACCTTTCATATTTTATTTAGGTACGCAAATATGCCCCCCCCTCTTATTTTTAATATTACACTATCACCAATTTATTTTGCCTTAAATAGGCATTTAAATCATTGGAAAAAGACCATATATTGCCTTTATAGAATGACATTTTTTACAGAGCAATTATTTAAATTGTTCAACGCCTTATGCTGGCCATACACTATCCAAAAAATTGTCTGAATTTCGGTCATTTATCCAGTTAATGGGCACAAGATCGATAATCGTTGGGATGTTTTTGAGAGGAAAAAATGAAGGACAAGTTTGGAAATTTTCTGCCGAATGAAAGATAAATTGAAAGGTTAACCTCCCTCCCTGGCAGTATGATTATTTCAGATTTTAGGTGCTGAAAATGGTACCATTATTTTGCAAGGAAATTTGGCGTTTTACATTGTAGGCCTGTAGTTCTTAGGAATAACTCACTTAAATCTGTCCAAACAAGAGTCTAGTAGACATCTCGGGTATGAAAAAATTAGAAAAACAAAATCATAAATTAGAAATATAATAAATAATTATAACAAATAATAATATAATTATAATAAAAATGATTAAATAATGTAATCAACGCAAAATCACTAAAATTTGCACAGTTGTAGAATTGTCGCTGTCATTACTTTCAGTGTTTGATAATGAATTTCCCCACAAATCGCTATCGCTCAATTCTGCAAGTGATTATAATTTATTATCGCTGTTTTCTAGCTGGTCTAAAACCACTTTTGACATAAAGGGACACTTTTTGGTTGCTATTGACAATCTCCAGTTTCCAGGCAGAAAGAACAGTTTTTATTATATAAAAGTGCATGCAGGACACTGGACAGACCACTAGGGACAAGGGGGATGTGTATTTTTTACATACAGTACTATAATCTATAAGATTACAGTATACTGTATATATTGTGTTTATTAACTTTTTTGAATTTGGCGCCGTTCTCCGCCTCCGTGCGTCGTAACGGTGCAAGGAACGGAGCTCGGCGGCACACAGGGACACTGTGAATCGAGCGAGGAGACACCGCTCGATCACACAGCAGGGCGGCATCGCAGGATCCAGGGACAAGGTAAGTAAACTATGCCTGTGGCTGCTGCGAGGGGTTACGCTTTTGGTAATGAAATACCACCCCGAGCCAGACTCGGGAATACCGCCAGGGGGGTTAATGAATTTTCCGCCAGAACTGTCTGCACTATGTATATGTAAAAAAACAAACAAAGAATGGCACTATCGTTTGTGCTCACGGCCGAATGTTTGTTTTTCGAAAATGGGTTTGGGGCGATTTTTCAGATAGTGTATGGCCAGCATAAGATGAAGATATTTGCTACCGATAGTCCTATTTTATAAGCAATAATCAAATTTGAAATTACTGCTGTAGTATGGGAGTGCAATCCACCGAACCTCTATTTTGAGATCAGTTGAATACAAGTAAACCAGCTATATAGGTTAGGTTACAATCAGATATACAGTATGTGTCTCTAATCACTGAGCTGGTACACATAAATCCACACTTTTCCAAACAAATGTAAGTTTATGCCATCAGTAGAAGCCTTATTTTGGAACAACAATCAATTAGCTACATTTCTGCTTTCTTCAAGAACATTTGGCAAAGAATGGAAATTGGCAGCAGACCTGTGATAATCAATTGCTTTGGTTAAGATACGCTATATGCCTATAGGTGAAACCACAAAAAGACAGAGAGGGTGCACAGACCTAGTGCATTATCCTAAAACCGTTGCTTTAATAATGTAAAAAATTGTAAATATTATACTCACAAGATGGCAAATGTAAAAGGGCATCACAGTGCAGTGTCATTGAATCCACATTGCATTATATCATGTGGTAGGAGAAGGTGAAGATCCAATAGGCCACTGCGTTTTGAGGACTAGCCTCTTACTCAGAGCTCTGGTTTTAGGATAATGCACTAGGTCTGTGCGCCCTCTCTGTATTTTTTTTTGTGGTTTCAGTTGTTCCAGACTTCCCCCGGCTTAAAGTGGATGTAAACCCAAAATTCGTATTACATTTTTTTGCTGTCACAATGTAGAGTTTAAGATTTTCTATCATCTGTGCTACAAAGAGTTAATCCAGCTCTGAGCAATCCTTTTTTCTTTTTTCAGTGAGATAAATGGACAAACAGAAAATACTTTTGTCCGTTCTTCCCCCTTGCTGCGTGTAGCGCTCACCCCCGAAGGAGCCGCTGGTTGTTGTTTGGGATCGGCGTATTAAGTTACCTTGTAGTGTGTCTAGGGGTAGTAGCAGTAAGTAGTAGCAATGAGCGAATGTCCAGTCACCAGATGAGTTTTCAAATGCTTTATTCCAGGGCCCAACAACAGCCAACATCAACAGAGGATAGGACAGGTTGATATAGCAATAGAGAACAGTGCGGTATCAGGCCTGGATAAGAAGCAGAGCAGTCCTGCTCTCAGTAGTAGTAGATAAAGTTCGTCGCCACTCTCGCCAGAGTGCTCCCGGACAGACCCTTGTTATAAGCCTGGCAGCCGGAATGTCACTTTTAAGTTGCTGGGAGGAACGGGTCTCTATGACAGACCTAGCTCGGGCCTCTGCCACAGGCTTAGTACTTTAGTACTTAAAGCGGAGCTTCACCCAAAAATCAACTTTCTAACATTAGATCCAGCATACTGCTAACATCTGCAGTATGCTGTTTTTTTTTTTTTTTTGTACTTCTCGTTTTATGAGCCGTTGTTATCCGGCTCCGAGCGGGGAATCCTGTGGGGAATGGGTGTTCCTAAGCCAAGAGGAGTTGATTGACTGGCTGCTAAGGCGCGTCACGAATTCCGAAAATACCCAAAGTGACACTCGGGTATTTTCGGAAGGCGTGACGCGCCTTAGCAGGCTGTCAATCAAATCCTCTTGGCTTAGGAACGTCCATTCCCCGCAGGATTCCCCGCTCGGAGCCGGATAACAACGGCTCATAAAACGATAAGTACAAAAAAAAAACAGCATACTGCAGATGTTAGCAGTATGCTGGATCTAATGTCAGAAAGTTGATTTTTGGGTGAACCTCCGCTTTAAGAGAACAATTCGGATTGAGCGAATCCTCCCAGTAAATGCAATGAAAGGAGTCACCGGTCGACAGCTGTCATGTACCTGTCAATTCCAGTAACCAGATCCCAGATGGTTCGTTCAAGCCCTTTTGGATAACCTGCCTCCGGGTTCTCCTCAAGCCAATTCCCCACCGAATGGCACACAGCCTGTGATCTTCTCAGTAAGATTGGGGACCCAGTAAGTCACTGGGGCCCTCATTGACATCCAGATGGGTCTCCATAGAACAGGTGGTTCTGGCCAGGTGGGCCATGCGAGCGGGGTCCGTGGATGCGCGCACCCTGAAGGTGGGTGCCGCACCTGGAACGTGGACCCCGCGCAGAGAAGAAGAACCGACCCCTGAACACACGGCAGCTGCCACAGATATACCCCTCCCCAGCATGCCCAGCGAAGGAAGAACTCCTCCAATTGGCTGCTGGGGAAAAGTGGCTCTGTCAGAACCTCTCCAGCGTCAACTGCCGCCCAGGGGTGTGATCACACCCCTGTTCTGCAGACTGACCCAAAGACAGTTCTGAAATAGCAGCAGCCTGCAATTTGACCACTTATGAATGGGAGCAAAATAACTCTCACATTCGCCCACTAACTTTAGCGTAGTGCCCGTACTAAATGTAAGGGGGCGCTACATGCGAATGACAGGTTATTTACATATCTCATGCACAACCTGAGAAGGCATTATTTTTTAATTCCCACCCCCACTCCTTTTCTGAAGTCATGTGGTTTGAATGGATGTTACTGATCATAGCAGAATTTAGTGTAAGGAATACACAGGAGAAAATGCATGTTGACAAGGGGAGTGTAGAGGTGGTCTACTGACATCACGACTCCATCCACTGAGCTCCAGACAACAGACCCACCCACAGAATCTGCAGTCTTTTTTTTTTTTAAGGCGGCGTACACACGAACGAGCTTCTTGGCAGAATCCAGCGAGAAGCTTGCTGGGAGACATATTCTGCCGAGGTTCTCGGTTGTGTGTACACTTCCGACGAGCGTCCCGTCGGGAAGCTCGTCGAGCCAAAAAAGAGAGCACGCTCTCTTTTTCCTCGTTGTTCAATGAGGACTTTGGCTCGACAAGCTTTTTCGACCGCTCATCGGGAACCTCGTCGGGCGGAACGATGGGTTTAGCCCGACGAGTTTCTCGTACGTGTGTACGTGGCCTTACAGACAGAGGGGAGACATTTGATAGGTAAGGACACATGCAGGAGGCATGTATATCCTTATAGATCAGCGCTATGGCAGTAGTTTAAAAAGGATGAGAGTGGGTTTACATCCACTTTAAGAGGGCAGCGAGACAAAGTGCATCTATACAAGCCAGGACCGAGATATAGAATACGCACATTGTTTGGGTCCACTCCCAAGCATAGGATTTTTTTTGTGTTTGTGTGGATATGCCTATAGGTACCTGTAAACAAAGTTATGTTTGGAAATGGTGCTGCCCTAGGCACACATGGTAAAGGATGCTGTTTTTGACTTTTTGACTATTTGGACGAATCATACTGTTGTAAGCTCAGAACCTCCAAGAGACTATGCAGTCAGAAAACAGAAATCCGTGCACATAGGGAAGATGCCTGCAGTTTGTTAAATTTCTCTCAGCAATCACTGAGCTTGCTGGTGGGTGCTCCTCATTGCTGGATAGCAGGGCTGGGACAAGGAATGGGCAGGAGGGGCGGCTCCCCTGGGCACTGTGGTATCATGTGAGGTGGGGGGGCACCATGAGGAGATTGGAGGGGGGATTTGTTTTGGGTGGGAGGGCTTGGGGATTGGCAGAGGGCAAAAAGTGCTCTAGGAGGTTTTCTGGGAGTGGTGATTTGGGGGGATTTGGTGGGGAGGGGGATTAAGATCAGTGCTAAGATTTTTTTGGGGGTGGAAATTAATGCTAATAGGGATGATTGGGAGGTATCTGTGCTAGAAGGAGGGGAGAGGAATTGTGCTGGGGGGGGGGGGGATTGATGCGTAGAGGATTTGTGCTTGGAGGGAAAAGTTTTTATGGGGGGGGGGTCTGTGCTGGGGGCATATGGAGAGAAAGAGGATTTGAGCCAAAGATGTAAATGGGGGGATTTCAGTAGGGGGATGAATTTGTTCTGGGAAGATTTATGCTTAGGGGGGCACGTAGGTTAGTGCTCGATTTTTTTGGGGAGGAGAGGATTTTTGCTGACACATAATCATACATCTTGGGAGAGGGGGGGGGGGTGCAATTTGGCATGTTCGCCATGGGCTCTAGGTGACTTGGTCCCAGCACTTTTGGATAGAACAATGTTCACATTGTGACATGTGACCACCATTCTATTTAGCAGTGTGCTGTGAGTCCAGCCTACATGATGAAGCTAGCCCAGATGGTGTGCCATTGACAGCCTGGGCTCACAGGAAGTGGTTGATTGATGTTGGGCGTCATTCAATTCTCAAGAGAAGTGACTGCAAGTTGTTGGAGTTGAGGGTTTGTGGGAGACAACACCCAAGAGAAGAAGTATGTGGCTAAAGATGTATTTTTTTTAATGCTATGGGCATTTGAGAAGTAAACATTTATTTCAGCCTTGCCTCTTCTGAATGAATGAATGAATGAATGAATGAAAACTTATATAGCGCGGCACATGCGAACTGAATCGCCTCTGGGCGCTTGTTGTTCCTGTCTCCTTTGATATCAAAAGAGAAAAGTCTTGACCTTTTTCCTGAATGCTAGGTGGTTCTCCTCCAACCGAATGCTGGTTGGTAAAGCGTTCCATAGTCTAGGACCTTGGATCGCGAATCTTCTTTCTCCTTTGGACTTGAAGTTGGCTTTCGGAACCTGGAGCAGGTTCTGATTAGTGGATCGCAAAACGCGATTGGGGTTATGAGTTTTTATTATTTCGCATAAATAAAGGGGGGCATTCCCATGGACACATCTATGCGTAAGACAGAGAGCTTTAAAAGCAATTCTGTCTTTAACTGGCAGCCAATGAAGGGCTCTCAGTGAAGGTGAGATGGATTCCCAGGGTTTTTTCCCAGTCACAAGTCTGGCGGCCATATTCTGAACGACTTGCAGACGAGCGATTTGGTATTTGGGGAGTCCGAGGTAAAGGGCATTTGCATAATCCAACCTGGAGTTTACAATTGCTCCCACCACGACCGCTAAATCCTCTTTAGGGATGAACGGAGTGAGTCTGCGTAGTAGGCGCAGCAGATGGTGAGATCCGCTGACTACTGACCCTATTTGTGCGTCCATTGTCATAAAGGAGTCAAAAATGACCCCTAGGCTTTTGACTTTGGCGCTAGGGGTGATGAGTTTGCCCAAAATAGGCGGGGGAGTCCACGCTGTTGAAAGTTGATTCCTGCGCTTGGCGTGAAACAGAAGAAGTTCTGTTTTTGCTCCATTGAGTTTAAGATAACTCTTTGTCATCCAATCCTCTATCAAAGAGAGGCATGTCTCTAGATTGAGGTGGTGATCCGGTCTATTGCAGATGCGGAAATACAGTTGCGTATCATCTGCATATGAGTGGTAGAGCAGTTTTTGGCTGCTGATAATCTCAAAAAGAGGACGAAGATAGATGTTAAACAGCACTGGTGACAGAGGCGATCCTTGAGGGACTCCGCATGTAACTGTGCGTTTCTCAGACGTAAAAGGTCCTAACTTCACTGTTTGCGATCGGTTTTCCAGAAAAGAGGAGAACCAAGATAAATCGCCTTCTGCGACTCTGGCTACTTCAGCAAGCCGAGTCAGTAATAGTTTGTGGTCTACCGTGTCGAAAGCTGCACTTAGGTCCAACAGAACTAGAAGACAAGATTCTCCTTCGTCTGCGGCCTTGAGAACATCGTCCCATACTTTCAGCAATGCTGTTTCCGTCCCGTGTCCGGGGCGGAAGCCTGATTGCAATGGGTCAAGTAGCTTGTGGGTATCCAGATGCTGTTGCAGCTGTTGTACCACTGCTTTCTCCATTATCTTTGAGAGTACATTGAGACTTGTTATGGGACGGTGGTGGAGTGGGTCCTTGGGGTCCAGGGAGGGTTTCTTCAGGATGGGTTGAATTATACCCTCTTTCAACTGTGAGGGCACTATGCCCTCCAAGAAAGACTGGTTGATAAGTTGCGTGATGGGAGGAGCCAGGATGTCGGCGCATTCCTTCAGCAGTTTTGTGTGGATAATGTCATTTGGCGCTGTGCTATTACGCAAAGCGCCAATGACATTCTTAGTGGTCTCAATGGAGATGGGTTCCAGGGTAAACTTACCTGATATAGGAGAATTACTATGGGTGCTGTGTGAGAGGCTGCAGGGGGGGCTGAGGGGGGAATTGTTTTGCTGAATGCTTTCACGGATTGCCTCGATTTTATTAATGAAGCAGTCCGATAGTTCATTGCAAAATTCTTGTGTGTCCAAACTAGGGGCTTCAATGCATCCTGGTTTCATGGTCTGGGTGACCATCTTGAAGAGTTCGCGGGGGCGGTTCAAGGCGCTGTTGATAGCCTCCGAAAAATAATTTTTCTTGGCTTGGAAAATTTCTTTGTGATATTTTCTTGTCGCCGCCTTGTAGATGGATAGGTGTAGCTCTGAAGAACATCTTTTCCAGGCAGATTCTGCCCTTCTGCGTTCTTGCTTCAGTAACGACAGCTGGTTGTTAAACCAGCTGCGGTTGTTTTTTCGGATGCGGGTTTTACGTTTCGGTGCTACCAAGTCGGCTGACTGTAGCATGGCCAAATTTATGGCATCCAGTGTTACAACGGCCGTTTGATGCGGCTGAATTGTTTGTATTTTTTTCCTTAACGTGGTTTTGAAGAGATCCGAGTGGAGCTTCTTCTGACATCTGGTCCAGTGTGTTGTCTACAGATGTTATATTTTGTCTCTTTAAAATGTATGCTTTCCTGGTGTCACTTTGCATTGTGAAAGATATGTTTTGTTTCTCTCACACTGGAAATAGATTGAAATTGAGCATCCTTTAAAATAGTAGAGGTAGACTTGCAGGCCTATGAGTCATTGCGAGCAGAGCGATTGCTGACTTTCTACAATCTAATGAACTTTCTGTTCTGTCTGATTATCCTCCAGCCAAGTGCTTCCAATCACAGGGTGAGACAGGGGCTCAGCCAGGCCTAACCTAATTACCTTTGATTATATCTAATGGGATGAGGAGTCTAATAACACTTAAGTTTCCTTCCTGTTGTAACAAGCAAGTCCATATCATCTGCCTGTGAGCTTTCATACATATAGCAATATGAAATCTTTTCATCCAAAGTTTCTTAAATGCATGTGCCTCACAAAAATAGAACACGGAGCAGAGACAAAAGGGGCAACTGTGCTTTCCAGCATAACATAGATGTTCCATGAGTTCCTGATGACCTTGGCCATGTGTTATTATAGCAAAAGACATGCACAGTCATGGAGCAACAATACCATGTACCAGGGGGCCTGGAGTGATATGTGCAACCTTATCTTAGATGCAAGGAGTTAATATTTTACCTATGGTCCAGGTAAAGCTACCAGCCCCCATAGCATTACATACTTACTGTCTCTTTGCTGAACCCTCATGCCGCGTACACACGATCAGAAATTCCGACAAGAAAACCGTGGATTTTTTTCTGACTGATTTTTTTGCTCAAACTTTTGTTGCATACACACGGGCACACAAAATTCCGACCATTAAGAACGCGGTGACGTATAACACTATGACGAGCCGAGAAAAATTAAGAGAAATGATTCCAAGCATACGTCAACTTGATTTTGAGCATGATTGTTGTTTTGTGCTTTGGAAATTGCATACAGATGATTGGAATTTCAGACAAGAACTTTTCCCGTCGGAAAATTTGAGAACCAGCTCTCATTTGTTTTCTGTTTGAACCCCCAAATGGGACAGGGTTTAAAGCCGTTTAAGACATTTCGAACCCAAGACAGCTATCGACACTCCACAATCTGGCAAACATGACCCATACAGATTCCCCCAGAAACGAGACACACAGCTCTGTTTAAGGTTTAAAGGGAATAGACTCTTTAATGAGAAAACCAGGCTCTTATATACAGTCAGTAACCAAGACTAAACAATGACTCAACTCCACCCATAACATGACACAATGAGCCCAATACACATCTTTTGGGTAGACTTTCTGGCACCAGCTCTTGATCCAATTTACATGAGCTAATTAACTAATCATTTACCCAGACAAGGTGACTCCGAGATATAATCTTTAAGATAGACACCTTCTATACAATACACATTCCGTTAGTAGACATAATTTACATGAGCTAATAAACTACAGCTGATAAGTCAGACATCTGACCTTTAGCTTGCAATACACATTTATCATCAATAGCCCTTCACACAATACAGGATCAATTAGCACCACACAATGGAAGATACTTCCGAAGCCATACTAGACTCATTTACATCACAACAGACAACATTAACACCTAACAGTCTGTGTTCCCACATTGAATTAGTCACTCTTTCAATTAACCTGTTGAGTTCAGAATCAACAACCTGTAAATAGTTCTTACAGATATCTTTGAATATATTGTGGATTACAAGCAATCCAAGATATGTTCATTATTTCCTGGCTCATACTTTGTAAGAGCTTCTGGGTCTCACGGGCCCTCCCGTTACAGTAGCCATCAGAATATGGGTACACTGTAGTCAAAAAGTGATGGATATGGTCAGCAACAATACTCAGGTAGGCTGTGGCGTTAGTGATGTATTCTGGTTTTGTGACGCCCTAGGCAAGACTTTAATCAGCCACCTCCTATCTAAATTTGACCAAACCCTTCCTGTGTAAGATTCACCCCCCTTATCTGTAAACTCATTCACAGTTCTCTCCCCCTACTCTTCACAAATTCCCCTATTCGTAAATCCCCCCATCTTCACAGCTCTCACCCCTTGACAACCCCCCTCCACTCCAGAGGTGTTAGCTGGCATAGGGTGTACTCTTTTTTACAGTGAAAATCTGACTTTCGGGGACTTGACCTTTTTTTGTAATGTATGGAGAGATAGCCAGGGGTGTAACTATAGGTTTCACAAGAGTCGACCTGGTCCCAGGCTGCAGGGGGCCCATTCGGCTCCCCGGTCAGGTTTGTCTACACTTGCGCCTGAGCAAGAGTCAGGGGCAGAGCTGGCGGTCCTAGGCACAGATGACTGCCGCCCCATGGTTCATGGTTTCTTGCACCAGGGCCCTGGAGATAGCGTATGCTTATGTAATTCCTCTTCCATGTGGCTCACCCGCTGTTCCACGGTGGTTATTCAGCAGTGAAAGGTCCAGACCCTGACATATCAGGCCTATATGTACCATGCTTAAGCTGACATGGTCCGGGGGGACTGTGGCAGAGGGGCAGCCGAAGGCATAGCTGCAGGCAAGGGGCTATTTGGGCCCTCCCCAACTGCTTGTACTGGTGGCTTTTTGGGTGCTGGCAGCCTGTCCTTGTGCATCCCCCGTTGTCAGTGAGCGTCAGGAGTCTGGTGGTGAGAAGTAGCAATAGCAAGGGATCAGGGAGCCTGTGCAGCTATACAGGAGCGAAAGGAGAGCTGAGTTCTATGTGTGAGCTGCCAACTTACTGTGATCAGTAGGACATGTGTGCACTCTCCCTTCTGCCTGTGCTGGCTCTGCTTACTGGCAAACAGCGCTGAGCAACAGCCTGGAGGCACTTCGGTGGGGAGGTTGTGGGAGCCTATACAAGGTGGACTGGCGGGTGTATTTTGCTTCAGAAGCCTCCAATCCCAAGTGCAGAAGCAGGACTTGGTAATTAGAGGACCGGCTCCAATGCCACTCCTTTGTTATCTTGGCTGTGTGCTTAGGGTCAAAGTCCTGTTGGAAGATGAACCTTCACTTCAGTTTGAGGCCCCAGAGCAGGTTTTCATTAAGGATGTTTCTGTACATTACCGCATTCATCGTTCCCTCGATCCTGACTAATCTCCCAGTTCCTGCCACTGAAAAAAATCCCCACTGCATGATGCTCCCACCACTATGCTTTACTATAGGGATGGTATTGGCCAGGTGATGAGCGGTGCCTGGTTTCCTCCAGACATGACGCTTACCTTTTAAGCCAAAGAGTTCAATCTTTGTTTCATCAGACCAGAGAATTTTGTTTCTCATGGTATGAGAGTCCTTCAAGTGCCTTTTGGCAAACTCCAGGTGGGCTGTCATGTGCCTTTTACTGAAGAGTGGCTTCAGTCTGGCTACTCTACCATACAGGCCTGATTGGTGGAGTGCTGCAGAGATGATTATTCTTCTGGAAAGTTTTCCTCTCTCCACAGAGAAATGCTGGAGTTCTGAGTGACCATCTAAGGCCCTTCTCATTCGATTTTCTCAGTTTGACCAGGCATCCCGCTATAGGAACAATTCTGGTGGTTCCAAATTTCTTCCATTTACAGATGATGGAGGCCACTGTGTTCATTGAGACCATCAATGCTGCAGAATGTTTTCTGAACCCTTCTCCAGATCTGTGCCTTGCTACAATCTTGTCTCGGTGGTCAACATTCAATTCCTTGGACTACATGGCTTGGTTTGTGCTCTGACATGCACTGTTTAATGTTGGACCTTATATAGACAGGTGTGTGCCTTTCCAAATCATGTCCAATCCACTAAATTTACCACAGGTGGACTCCAATCAAGTTGTAGAACATCTCAAGGATAATCAGTGGAAACAGAATGCGCCTGAGCTCAATTTTGAGTGTCTTGACAAAGGCTGTGAATACTTATGTACGTGTGATTTTTTAATTTTTAATAAAATGGCAAAGATTTCAAACAAGCTTCTTTCACATTGTCATTATGGGGTTTTGTTTGTAGAATTTTGAGAAAAATAATGAATTTAATCCATTTTGGAATAAGACTAACATAACAAAATGTGGAAAAAGTGCTGTGAATACTTTCTGGATGCACTGTATTACCACAATGTTGAAGAGTAATTAGATCCATAAGTAAAATCAAAGGAGAGGAAGCAATGCTCCTTATATTGTAAATGCTTTTTAAAAATCATAAAAATGGGGGCATCTGGCAGAATCACTATGAAAGGTCACCTTAGCTCACCTTATTTTATGGTCATCAATGCAAACATCTAATTTTTCTTCTATAACTCTGTGCCTAGCCATTGACGTACAATATATCATATACCATAATAAGAATGGATGCATTCTCTCCCATTTACAATACATTTTCTTTCATTCAAGCTTCAATTACAGACAGTGCAATCATCATAAGCAGTGATGTCATTGTCAATAATATCTCTCTTCTATTTATAGTCATTCACAGAAAAGTCAAATATTTCTAAATCCAGCAGACGTGAGAAGAGACGGAGACAGTGCTTGAGAAGAGTAACATAGGATGGGGCTGCATTAGTCATATATTTTGCCTCAGTACAGGAAATGCATAATGAATAAACATACGAACACCTGCATAGCTGGATGCTGAGCCTTGCGGTTTACAGAAAAATAGATAAACAGACATTACGGATAGCGGGCAAAAAATATTAAAGGAATATTCCAGTCCAACATGAAACATTTTTGTTTAAATGGACTGAAATGAGACAGCCTGTCTACCAGCTGATTGCATTCTGGTGTTCTCTATTTTAGCTGGGTGCCCCATTGACTAAATTCCCTAGTTGCCAGTATGATCATAATCTTAATGGCCTGGAGTTTCAGCCTGTTAAAGTGTAGGTAAGCAAGTACTGTGGTTCCAGCCCCACCTTCTATCTGAGTCTAGGCAACTGCTGCCTCATTCCCAAGCACTGCAGCATGAGAAGGAAATTACATAATACACAATCGGGTGACAAGAATCTTCAATTAGATAAAATGCAGAAATAAAATAAAACTGAATGGCCCCTCTAATTTAGCAGAGTTTTATTATTTACGTGATAGCATTAGAGTTCAATAGATTTAATGTGTTCACTAGGGATGAGCCGAATACACCCCGGTTCGGTTCGCAGCAGAACATGCAAAAAATGTATTCGAACACGCGAACACCGTTAAAGTCTATGGGACACGAACATGAAAAAGTGCTAATTATAAAGGTTAATATGTAAGTCAGGGGTGCCCAACCTTTTGAAGGCCAAGGGCCAATTAAGTGACTTAGTAACCAGTCGCGGGCCACAATGAGTAGAATGGGCAGATGACAAGTCTGTGTCCAGTCTGCATGTGCCAAGCTGACACAGCCCAATCTACTCTATGGGCCCTCTGATCCAATCAGATGGAGGGGGAAAGATCGACTTCTGTTTTTTTTAGCAGATCGTATTGGAGGTAGGCAGGTGTATACAGACAAAAGTCTGTTTACATCTGCCGCTCCATAGAGGTAAATGAAGGGTCCAATTGCATCCGACCGATCGTGTGAAAGGGGCCTAAGGCTAGTTTTATACTGATGGTCTGTGGTCTATTGTGGTGCAGCGTACCTGTGGTTTTCCCGCTGGTTAGCTGCACTTTGCCATAGATGTCTATTATATCTTGCAGGTGTGGTGAACTTTCTGAAAAGCCACTTGCTTCCTCTACCCCAGGCTTCATTCACAACACTGATGCTCTCATATGGCAGGTCAGCAACTTGAGATCTGGGCTTGCCAACCAGCCATCCCAGAGCAGGAGGACGCGGGCCACATCAGAGGGCTCCGCGGGCCACATGTGGCCCCCGGGCCACTGGTTGGGCACCCCTGATGTAAGTTATTGTCATAAAAAGTGTTTGGGGACCCAGGTCCTACCCCAGGGGACATGTATCAATGTAATTTTTTTTTTAAACTGCAGTTTTTTCAGGAGCAGTGATTTTATTAATGCTTAAAGTGAAACAATAAAAGTGATATATTCCTTTACATTTTGTACCTGGGGGTGTCTATAGTATGTCTGTAAAGTAGAGCATGTTTCCCATACTTAGAAAAAGTCACTGCACAAAATGACATTTCTAAAGGAAAAAAGTCATTTAAAACTACTCGCGGCTATAATGAATTGTCGGGGTCCCGGCTTTAATGAGCTTTAGTGCTCCTAATTGAGACAAGTACACACTATAGAAGGATATGCTTCATTCATATTTCATTGAATACTTTTATTGTTTCACTTTAAACATTATCAAAACCACTACTCCCTAAAAAACTGCAGTTTTTAAAACTTTTTTTTTTGCATTGATGCATGTCCCCTGGGGCAGGACCCAGGTCCCCAAACACATGTTATGACAATAACTTGTATATTAACCTTTAAAATTAGCACTTTTGATTTCTCCCATAGACTTTTAAAGGGTGTTCCGCGGCTTTCAAATTTGCCGCGAACACCCCAAATTGTTCGCTATTCGGCGAACGGGCGAACAGCCAATGTTCGAATCAAACTCATGTATGATCCGAACACAAAGCTCATCCCTAGTGTTCACTGGCATTGATCCTTAACCACTTAACCCCCAGACCATATTGCTGGTCAAAGACCAGAACACTTTTTGAGATTCAGCACTTTAAAAGCACTCGCTTTAACTGACAATTGCGCGGTCATGCAATGTGGCTCCCAAACAAAATTGGTGTCCTTTTTTTTCCCACACATAGAGCTTTCTTTTGGTGGTATTTTATCACCTCTGCGGTGTTTAGTTCTTGCGCTGTAAACAAAAATAGAGCGACAATTTTGAGAAAAATGAAAATGTTTTACTATTTGCTATAATAAATATCCCCCAAAAATATATAAAAAAAACTATTTTTTTCCTCAGTTTAGGCCGATACGTATTCTTCTACAAAAAAAGCAATAAGCGTTTATTGATTGGTTTGCGCAAATGTTATAGCGTTTACAAAATAGGGGGTAGTTTTATGGCATTTTTATTAATATTTTTTTTTACTAGTAATGGCGGCGATCAGCGTTTTTTTTAGTACTGCGACATTATGGCGGACACTTCAGACACTTTTGACACATTTTTGGGACCATTGGCATTTTTATAGCGATCAGTGCTAATTGCATTGATTACTATAAAAATGCCACTGGCAGTGAAGGGGTTAACACTAGGGGGCGAGGAAGGGGTTAAATGTGTAACCTGGGTGTGTTCTAACTGTGGGGGGGGGGTGGACTGACTGAGGGAAATCACTGATCTTCTGTTCATACATTGTATGAACAGAAGATCAGCATTTCTCTTCCTGACAGGACCGGGAGCACGCACACGGGACTCGGGGTGAGCGGGGGGCGCGCGCCCCTAGTGGTCGCTGCGAGAGCCGACGTAGAGCTATGGCTCTCGCGCAGGGGAGCCGAACTGCGGCGGCTGGTCGGCAAGTAGTTAAAGAGTAACTCCAATTCTGTTGAAGAAAAAAAACACCCCCTTTGGTGATCAATGTCTATTGCAGAGTTTTTCTCAAATGTTATAGCAGATTCCTACCTTTTGCTGCTGTGAAGAATTAGCCTTTTATTTCAGCAGACTGATCACAAATTCATTCTGAATGTGAGGCTGGGGTTCATTATTAATCCGCTGATCCACTTTCTGTGTACTGAGGAAAGCTGCTATAGCTGCAACCTGTTAGAAGTAATTCACCTTTGGGGAATATCTCACCAAAACTTACATTTTTCTTGCAGGGGATGCCTAAAATCTAACTCTTATCTTAGTGTAGACTTCTGTGAAAATCAGTAGGCCAGTCATATAGGAAATTACATTTCTGGATTTCTTCTTTAAATATTTACTTATATACTTACATTACTTACTTGAATAAGCGCACCATTCCCATCTTTTTCTTTAACTACTCAGGTAGGCAGGTGCCTTCTCACCACCAAGAGTCCTCGTCCTTGATTCCCTGGTTCCTTCATCAGACGAGCTGTCGTCGGTTCACCGTGTGGTCACTCACGAAGTGCAGGTGGGTGGACAACTTCAGATGCTGTAGAGCGTAGATGGGTACCTCACTAGCTCGATCGTCAGGGTTGTCCACGAGGATACCTCGCAGGCAATCCGCTCTCCAACCTAGGCCCCAGGCTTCTTCGGCCTAGGCACACTCACAACAGGCTTCACAGCAGGCCTCCCGCTGGCTGAAAGATGGGGTCCCGAGAGAGCGAGCTGAGGCCTTTTTGTACTTATATCCGATTCTCCAACAGGCTGTGTGTGGCCCACTGCAATTTGGTAGCACGGTGGAATTGTGGGCATTGTAGTCTCAGTCCAACCCACAGCAACAGAGTCACTTCCTCTCACACTACAATGCCCACCATGCTTTGCTCTATAATGTAACTGAACTCAACAATATAACCCAAATCAGACATCAGAGGGAGCCAGATTCCCGTTTAGGAATCTGTAGTCTTTTAGGATACGTTTGGCAGTAACCCCGTGCTACACAAATGTAATAATACCAATGGTTTGTGGTACACTGCAGAGAAACGATTTAAAACTGGTGCACAAATACAGGGAGCAAGACAATCTTCTCCAGACTCAATGCCAAGGCCCGATTAATATCTATGCATGTTGCAGTTTTCATATACCAGATGCATCTTGCATTTTTCAATACACGTTTTTGATCTATTGAAGTCTATGGAACCAAAAACCAGAAAAAAGTCCCTGGACCTTTCCATAAAATGCACAGATGTAAACATCAACCATTGGAAATCATGTTAACCACTTCAACACTGGCCCATTGACAATTGACGGCCAGAGATGGGATCTACCATCCTAAGTGGCCGTCAATTGACGGTCTGGGCTTTGCGGGTGGATATCTGAATGATGCCTGCAGCCAGAGGCATCATCCAGATATCCTCTTCTTCAGCGGGCGATTCTGCACGACATAAGAACGATCATAGCGGCGGTTCCACCGCTTGATCGTTCTTACAGGCCGCAGGAGGGGACATCCACTCCCTCCCGCCGCCATCCAGTGCTTCTCCAGGCTCTCCCGTGCCTTCGGGGGCCCGGAGAACGAATTGTCCGGCGTCGGCAGGAAGCACAGAGATGACTGGTGACCAGATGGTCACCAGTCATCTCTATGATCGTCGGAGGACCCGGGCGTGATGTGATGATGTCACGCCCGGGTCCCCGTAAGTAAACAAAGCCGTGATTGCGGCTGTAAGCAACCATTCATGAGATCGGTGAATTTTTTTTTACCAATCTCATGGTTTCCAGCCTGGAGGAGAGATGTGAGGTCTTATTGACCCCGCATCTCTCCTTAAAGAGGACCTGTCACACACATTTCCTATTACAAGGGATGTTTACATTCCTTGTAATAGGAATAAAAGTGGGAATTTTTTTTGAAAAAAAGTGTAAAAAAATAACAAAAAATAAGTCAAAAAAATAAATAACATATACAAAAAAAAAATTAAAATGCCCCTGTCCCCGATAGCTCGCTTGCAGAAGCGAACGCACACGTAAGTCCCGCCGACATATATAAACGCCGTTTAAACCACATAAGTGAGGTATCGCCGCTGGCGTTAGAGTGAATCTAGCACTAGATCTCCTCTGTAAATCTAAACTGGTAACCTGTAAAAATAAAAATAAAGCGTTGCCTGTGGAGATTTTTAAGTACCGAAGTTTGGCGCCATTCCATGAGTGTGTGCATAATTAAAGCGTGACATGTTGGGTATTTATTTACTCAGTGTAACATAATCTTTCACATAATACAAAAAAATTGGGCTAACTTTACTGTTTTGTTATTTTTTTAATTCATGAAACAATTTTTTTTTACAAAAAAAAGGCGTTTGAAAAATGATTGCTTAAATACCGTGCAAGATAAAACGTTGCAATGACCGTCGTTTTATTCCCTAGGGTGTCTGCTAAAAAAACATATATATTGTTTGGGGGTACTGCGTAATTTTCTAGCAAAAGAATGATGATTATTACATGTAGGAGAGAAGTGTCAGAATAGGCCCGGTATGGAGGTGGTATAAAAGCCTACAGTCCATTTAACATGGTTTCCTATGGAACATGTTCTTTAGTGCAAATCTGCAAAATGCAAAAAGCACTAAAAATGTATAGGTGTGAATCCAGCCTTAGAGGCTTTGGAACCCTCACTGGCAAACAAAGAACAATCTCTCAGGGATTTAGATAATTTATTGGCTCCCCTTACTCCTTTTGGATACTCCTCTCCAGGGATTTGCCAGGCCATGATAAATATTTAGACTGATCATTTGAATCTCCCTGTCTATGATCTGGAAACTTCTTCCAGAGCCAGGGGGAAGCAATCAAACTCCCAGCCTGTCAAACCCCAAACAGGCCAGAACAAACATTCACTGCTCCCTTGACTACAGAAGCCAAAAACAAAATTTGCCTAGCATCCTAAACTAGGAGGGCGCTACCTAAAAAAAAAAAAAATTGCTGAGTCTTACTCCAGGATTGTGTAAGTTGTAGGGAAAACTCCATAGACATTCAATGCTCTGTCAAGCCCCGTACACACGATCGGACTTTTGTCTGACCAAAATCCGTCGGAATTCTATCGGGGCAAAAGAGAACATCTATACTCAGATGGATTTCATCAGAATTTCCAATGGGGAATACACACGGTCGGAATTTCCGATGGAAAAAGTCAGTCTGACTTTTTCCATCGGAAATTCCGATTGTGTGTACGGGGCTTATGAGGCCTAGTTTTCACGTGCATGGCCATTTTTTCGTGAAATAATTGTATTGCATAGAATAATTTTATATTGAAATATGTTTATAATTAAAGTGTCACATTATTTCATATTAGTTGGGAATTAGACAGGTGATATTAGCTGCCATGTTAGGAATGGTTGAGAGAAAAAGACCGCCGCTCCAGGTGAGTGCAAATGAGCAATCAATGTCCTCCTCAGAAGCCGTGGGTGCTGGCAATGCACAAGGCAAAAATCAGGAGAAAAGGTATATGGACAGCCGCACACCAAAAATAACCTTAGAAGGTAGCCTTTATTAGTGCAAAAGGATAAAAGCACTACAAAACACAGCATGCAGTGGGATATATATAGCTAAAGGAATGGTTGAACTTGTTTGGTATCATAAATGTGTGTATCTACATTGTGTTATTTGAAGTAGGCAGAATTTCCTGGCCACATGTAACTCTAGATGCTTTATCTGAAGCTCTCTCTCCATCCTGTCTCCCTTGGAGAGTGATGACTCAGGTTCTTGTAAACCCACACAGGGGAGGTGGGCAGACTGTGAGGCAATAACAAGATGTATCTGGATCTTGTACATGCACTTTTAAAGCTCAGATGTAAAAATGGAATTCCTGCCATACGAGAACACATTCTATCAGTCTTAGCTAATACATTTTCCTCCACTGTGTAATAAAGGCCAACAGGGGTGGACTGGGACACAAATTTGGCCCTGGACTTCATCCAGACCGGCCCACCTAATTTTTGCAAACACACACACACAAAAACAGTATATAGTCTATACGCAATTGCGCAAAAAAAAAAAAAAGTAAAAACATTCTGCTGTAAGTATAAAATGCTTTTTTATTCTGTGACCAGTAAATTCATTCATCTGTAACCGTGACCAGTGGCAGTACATTAAGACCCCTTTCACACTGGAGCGTATTGCAGGCACTATAGCGTTAAAAATAGCGCCTGCATTCCACCCTCAAACAGCTGCGCCATTGTCTCCAGTGTGAAAGCCCAAGGCTTTTACTTCTTTTACTTCTCCACCGCTCCTGTCTATTGAAATCAATGGGACTTCAGCAGCGCATTGTGGACGGTTTTAACACTTTCTTGTCCGCTAGCGGGGGGAAAACCGCCCCGCTAGCGACCGAAATGCACCACAAATCCACCCATAGCGTTGGTGGTAAAAATAGCGGCGTTTTACCACCAGCGCTATGGGCGGCTCAGTGTGAAAGGGGTCTAATACATCAGTTACTATGACCAGTGGCAGTGCATTTACCCCCCCCCCCATGCTGTATAATAAAAACAAAATCACAGACACATACACTGACCCCCCCTCCTGACACATACACTGACCCCCCCTCCTGACACACACACTGACCCCCCCTCCTGACACACACACTGACCCCCCCTCCTGACACACACACTGACCCCCCCTCCTGACACACACACTGACCCCCCTTCCTCACACACACACTGACCCCCCTTCCTGTCACACACACTGACCCCCCCTCCTGACACACACAATGACCCCCCCTCCTGACACACACAATGACCCCCCTCCTGACACACACAATGACCCCCCCTCCTGACACACACAATGACCCCCCCTCCTGACACACACACTGACCCCCCTTCCTGTCATATACACTGACCCCCCCTCCTGACACACACACTGACCCCTCCTCCTGACACACACACTGACCCCTCCTCCTGACACACACTTCCTTTCACAGTCCCCTCCTTTCTGGTATCCTTTACAGCCATCATCTTTCTTTGCAACAAACACAGTTCCCTTTATGTCAGTGCCCCCTCCCTTACCTTACACAGAAGGGAGAAGACAGAGGATGCGACGTGTCCAAGCAGAAGGCGGGAGATGTTCAACTTTCAATGTAACAGAAAGACGATTGGTTGCTAGGACTGCCCCTAGCAACCAATCACAGGCTTTTTAACTTGAAAAGTTGGACAGCTCTGCCTACTGCTCGGACATTCTCTATTGTATTGTATAGATGAAAGCAGCTGTGAGGGGGGGGGGGGGGGGGGAGGTTACACAGCAGAGAAGGGGACACCCAGGCAGGATGGTCAACAGGTTCACTGTTGTCATCATGCACTCCACCCGCCATGCACCCCCTCCAGCAGCGATACTCTGCAGCCTGCACTGGAACCGTGCATGTGCAGTAGTTACGGCTCCGGCTGCCACCTTCCTCCCCAGCCAGCAGTCAGACTCTGCAGCCGCACGACCCGATACTGATGTGCGGGGCCCCTTCGTCCAGTACATAGCAAACACTGCCTATATACACTCTGAATGTCAGAGTGTATACAGGCAGTGTTTGCAAATGTACTGGACGAAGGGGCCCCGCACATCAGTATCAGGGCGTGCGGCTGCATTGAGAGTGAAGCTGTCAAATCTAAGCACTGTCGGGGATGAGGGGGGGGGTCCCCGCATATCGGCCCCGCCCATTCCCGACATCGTTTTGACAGCTCTACTCTCACTGCAGCTGCACGGCCCCGCTTGCCCACCAATCACTGGATTTTTACACTGGGGACGAGACTCCTGGCTTTTTGGGGACCCATTTGGGGCTCTAGTCACCCCCTCCCAACGCCCCTGAGTGACAACTGGCCCACTGAGCCATCGGCCCACCGGGAAACTCCCGGTAGTCCCGATGGCCAGTCCATCCCTGAAGGCCAACACCAAGCTAACATGGAATGTAAAGGTTTGTGTGAGCCTTGGCGATGCCACTGGAGAAACCCCCCTATTGCAAAACAAGTCTCAATTTGTCTCTTCTGCAAGACCATAACATGGCATATTTGCCATTGGTCTCCCCTCATTATCTGTAGTATAAAAAAAATCACGAGAGAACAATGACACAATTACTTGGCCTTGTAATTGTTGAGGCAATTCAGTAAAACTGGTAAATGTAATGGTAAAATCTTGCCAGTGGGATGCCTGAGAGTGAGAGATCAATGCATGATTGGCCTTGCCAGCAACCAAGAAGAATAAAATAACTGTGGGAATTTTTTTTTTTTTTAAATAGCAAACATGTTATACTTACCTCCACTGTGCAGTTTTTTTTTGCACAGAGTGCCCCCGATCCATGTATTCTGGGGTCCCTCGGCGGCTGTCTCTGGTCCTTCCCGCAATTAGTCACCACAGTCATGCGAGAGCTCTCATGGTGGTCACTAATTGCGGGCGCGCTCCCGTGATACAGCGAGTGGCCATAGCCGCTCACTGTATCACTCGGCCCCGCCCCTTGGCGCGCCGCATCACTGGATGTAATTAACAGCAAATGGCTGCACTGTTCTCAATCCATCCGCTCTAGCCAATCAGTGGCCAGGCTGCGCGGCGAAGAGGATATCGGGACCGTGCGGGACTTTCGAGGGGTCAGGTAAGTATAACGGGGGGGAGGGGGGCGGCAGCATCAGATGTTTTTTCACCTTAATGCATAGATTGCATTAAAGGGGTTGTAAAGGAAAAAAAAAAATCATAATAAGCATCATTCACCCACAGACATTCCTCTTTTGACTTTCTCATTGTTCGTTTTTGCTCAGCAGTTGCTCTATTTCTTCTCTGTTCTGTTCACTTACGGCTTGTCTGATTTTACTGACCACCGTGAAGGGAGACTTTACTGCGGTGGTCAGTGACGTGCTCGCCCCCTCCTGGGAACTACATCTGTGTGGCAGGACGCTCTCAAGGAGGTGTGAATTACTGGGCGTGCCGCAATTCATACTGGGAAATGTAGGTCTTACATGAACGAGCGCCGCAAACCAGGAAGTGAATGAGAGAACAGAAACTAGAACGCCGGAGGTGATATAGATGAAGGCAGGGCCGGACTGGGAATAAAAACCAGCCCTGGAAAAAATGTCATACCAGCCCCATAGCATAACGTCATTTTCTTATTCACGAAAGGGAAAACTATGCAGATTTGAAAAGTGTATTATATATACAGAAGACAGATATAAAAATCACATAGGGCTATATATATATATATATATATATATATATATATATATGCAAATACCAGTTAAAAGTAGTCAATCATCAAGGGGAACCCCAGGAAATCTGGGAACGTGGGGGGGGCCCATTGAAATCAGCAGCAGTGCTTTTTGGGGGCGATTTGAACCGTTTTAACCTTTTTCGGCCACTAGCGGGGGTTAAAAGTGCACCAATGGCGGCTGAAAAGCACTGCAAAAAAGTCGGTAAAGCACCGCTAAAAATTGCAGCGTTTTACCGCCAACGCCCCCAACGCCTCAATGTGAAAGCAGCCTAAGGTAAGGGGTGGGTTACTGATATAAGGGGGGAAACCTTTATATCAGTGTCCCTTTATATTATTGTATTCACTCCCCCTTACATCAGTGACCCCCCCCCCCCACTTAGGCTGGCCTTGCGGTGCTTTCACTGACCTCCATTTAGGTCCACCTTGCAGGGATCAGTCAATCGGCTCCAGCTTGGTGGCTCTGGTTTCTCCCATGGTCCCCATCACAGCGACACTCCCACTCTTGACTCCTCTTCAAACTCCCTCAGAGAATGCAGACTTCACAAGATACAAGAGATGGTCAGAGACTGCGGACATGATACAAGAGATGGTCAGAGACTGCGGACACGCTACAAGAGATGGTCAGAGACTGCAAACATGATACAAGAGATCAATGCAGAGAGAACAGGCAAAAAATATATAAATGCACATTTTTTTTACCTGAAATTTTTTTTCATTTATTATTAAAATAAATACATTCACATTTTATTATTATTTACAGTATATTATTTTATTATAATACATAACTTAGCTTTTTTTTTAAATAAAGAAATCCATGAGAGAGGAGCTGAAATGGTGAGAGAGAGAGAGAGAGAGAGAGAAAGGGGCTGCAATGATGAGAGAGAGAGGCTATAATGGTGAGAGAGAGAGAAAGGGGCTGCAATGATGAGAGATAGAGGGGCTGCAGTGGTGAGAGAGAGAGAGAGAGAGGGGCTGCAATAGAGAGAGAGGGGCTGCAATGGTAGGGGGGAGAGAGAGAGAGAGAGGCTGCAATGGTAGGGGGGGAGAGAGAGAGAGTGAGAGGGGCTGCAATGGTGGGAGAGAGAGAGAGGGGCTGCAATGGTGGGAGAGAGAGGGGGGGGCTGCAATGGTAGGGGGGGAGAGAGAGAGGGGCTGCAATGGTGGGAGAGAGAGAGAGGGGCTGCAATGGTTGGAGAGAGAGAGAGGGGGCTGCAATGGTGGGAGAGAGAGAGGGGGGCTGCAATGGTGGGAGAGAGAGAGAGGGGCTGCAATGGTGGGGGAGAGAGAGGGGTGCTGCAATGGTGGGGGGGAGAGATAGAGGGGGGGCTGCAATGGTGGGGAGAGAGAGGGGGGGGCTGCAATGGTGGGTGAGAGAGGGGGGCGGGCTGCAATGGTGGGTGAGAGAGGGGGGCGGGCTGCAATGGTGGGTGAGAGAGGGGGGCGGGCTGCAATGGTGGGTGAGAGAGGGGGGCGAGAGGCGTGCTGCAATGGTGGGGGGTGAGAGAGGGGGGCTGCAATGGTGGGGGAGAGGAGAGAGAGAGCGGCTGCAATGGTGGGGGACAGAGGGGGGCTGCAATGGTGGGGGAGAGAGGGGGGTGAGAGGCGTGCTGCAATGGTGGGGGGTGAGAGAGGGGGGCTGCAATGGTGGGGGAGAGAGGGGGGCTGCAATAGTGGGGGAGAGAGGGGGGCTGCAATGGTGGGGAGGGGGAGAGAGAGGGCGGCTGCAATGGTGGGGAGAGAGGGGGGCTGCAATAGTGGGGGAGAGAGGAGGGCTGCAATAGTGGGGGGAGAGAGGGGTGCTGCAATGGTGGGGGACAGAGGGGGGCTGCAATGGTGGGGGAGAGAGGGGGGCGAAAGGCGTGCTGCAATGGTGGGGGGTGAGAAAGGGGGGCTGCAATGGCGGGGGAGAGAGGGGGGCTGCAATAGTGGGGGAGAGAGGGGGGCTGCAATGGTGGGGGGGAGAGAGAGAGCGGCTGCAATGGTGGGGGAGAGAGGGGGGCTGCAATAGTGGGGGAGAGAGGAGGGCTGCAATAGTGGGGGGAGAGAGGGGTGCTGCAATGGTGGGGGACAGAGGGGGCTGCAATGGTGGGGGAGAGAGGGGGGCGAGAGGCGTGCTGCAATGGTGGGGGGTGAGAGAGGGGGGCTGCAATGGTGGGGGAGAGAGGGGGGCTGCAATAGTGGGGGAGAGAGGGGGGCTGCAATGGTGGGAGGGGGGAGAGAGAGAGCGGCTGCAATGGTGGGGGAGAGAGGGGGGCTGCAGTAGTGGGGGAGAGAGGAGGGCTGCAATAGTGGGGGGAGAGAGGGGTGCTGCAATGGTATGGGGGGAGAGAGAGAGAGAGCGGCTGCAATGGTGGGAAAGAGAAAGAGATTAAAATGCTCTGCAGACCATTTACCGGCAAAAAAAACATAATTTGTTTGCTTTAAGAGAGAGAGATGCACCTTGCAAATTGTAAATGGTATAATCTCTCTCTCTCACACCACCCATTGCACTGTGCACTCCCCCCCCCTCTCTCTGAGATTATACAGACAATTTACAATTTCCAGGGGCAGCAAGGTGATCGTGACAGAGAGAGGAGGGGGCGGGGGTGCACCGTTATATGGTGAGAGAGAGTCGAGATTCAGGATGGAACAGCATGGATGGATTTTATTAAAATCTATTTGTTTACCTTGTGGCTTGTGCTCCAACTCCAAGGCTGGCCGAGGCTGCTCACTTTTTCTCCTCTGCGGTTCTGCCTTCACACTTGATGACTGAAACATAGTGGGCGGTGCTGGCGCCGCACGGGATGATGGAACTAGATCTATCATCCGACGTTCAGTTCTCCTGCTCGGCTCCTCCCCCCCTCAGACACATGATCGCTCCAGCCTCCAGTAAACACAGCGCAGGAAGGAAAGTGCAGCGGCGCCGGCGAGCATGGCGGCCGCAACCCGCCGGCGGCCGGCCGCCGCTGCTTTTTATTAACATCAAGATGACACTGTGACTGGTGACTGGTGACTGGTGTGACTGCAGCTAGGCATGGCCGCATGGGGCAGGCGTACAATAGCAAAGTGCGGCCGCAATGGCGGCCGGCCGGCCGCCGCCCTGGCCCCCACAGCTGATTAGTTTGACTGACAGCAGGCGGCCCACCGGGAATTTTCCCGGTATCCCGCTAGGCCAGTCCGGCCCTGGATGAAGGAATTTAATAGGTATTTACCCGTTTGTTAGCAGAATCATTACACTATTCTGTCTGTCTACCTTGCAAACATTAATTTTAGGCAATTTTTTTTTTTCCCTTACAAACATTTTCCTTTACAACTCCTTTAAAGTGACCCCATCTATTCCATAAAAAAAATCCAAATGGAAGTTGTCTGCAATGGAAGAGATATTATACTCATCTCTCCAGTGGATCATGTCTCTTACCTTCCCTAATTTTGTGGTTTCTTTCTCTGATCCCTACATTATTACAGAACTCAGTAGTGATGTAGGCAGGGCCGCTGATAGAAATCATGGGGCCCTGTACAAATTTCCTGGCAGCACAACAAAATTATTAGCAGACAGACACAAATACAACATAGACAAAAACAAAAGCAGAGAAGTGCCTCTAAGTGCAGTAAGACTTTAGGCTCTGCGCCTAAAACCTATTTTACAAATACAACATAACTCACACAATTCCTGCTAAATCTAAAAGATAAAACTGAGTTAATAAAAGCTGACAGTAGGGAGAGGGGGAGAGACCAGCTTTCAGCCGCTGGAGGAAGAGTTTTGCAATTGTCGTCCATCACTAATGCTCCCTTTGTGGCCCCCCTGTGTGCTCGGGCCCCCTACAAGAGGACTGGTGATCCCCCCTATCAGCGGCCCTGGATGTATGGGTTGGGAAGTAGAACCACAACGGGCTGTGGGGGACACAGTCATCTTATACTCCTGGAAGTGTTCAATACTAAAGAGTCTGGCTAGGGCTGCAGTGCTAAAAAAAGAGGGAAGGTAGGAGACATGGAGCACAATGTATGTGAGTATATAACATCTATAATTATACTTTAAACCTAATAGCTACATATGAAATACACAGTTATCCTCTGTTGTCTTCTATACATCACAGACTCCTATGGAGACAAAATAGTACTATATTTGGACATCCCCTGAAGCCAGTCTAATTTGCATCCACCGACTGTCCAGTTGGGTGCTGTAAAGTGAATGAAGATGGCCCCAGGGGCGGACTGACAACTCATGGGGCCCCCCGGGCAATATAAGATTATGGGGCCCCTGGGCTTACAGATGGCCACAATTCCAGGAGGCAGTGCAGAGGCGGGGCAGCTAAAATTTCAGGATTTTCACATTAAAAGCATGTCGGTTTCGGACATATCAGGGACAGATGTAAAAAAAACATAGATTTTTACATACTGTCCCTGGTTTTATTGAGCCTGGCAACCCTGATGGGGCCCCCTAGTGGCATGGGGCCCTTCGGGCAGTGCCCGAGTGACTCAATGGTCAGTCTGCCCCTGGATGGCCCTTTACTACAACTTGCTGCCTACCTTGAACCCTGAGCCATATAAGTTAACCACTTGCCGACCAGCGCACACACTTTTACTTGGGCAGAATGGCACAGACAGGCTTCGCCCCAAGATTTTACTTGCACTCCTCAACCCCCATCCACCCCTGGATGCTTTGCTTAGCCTTTGAGCCCCTTTCCTATTCCAGTAAAGCTCACAGCTCCTCCTTCCCAAACTACACACCACTGATATCACATTCCCTGAACAGTGTGTAGCTGGCTGCTATATTGCAGTTCTGACCTGTGAAATGTCCTGGTTGGAACAGCAGTATAGGTTTAGTAGCCAGCTACACCCTGTGCAGATTGTGGCTGTGTTTAGAGGAATGTGATCTCAGCTGTGTGTAGTGTGGGGAGGAGGCAGCTGTGTGCAGTGCTGGGATGTGAAAGAAGCTCTGCCAAATGCCCTACCAGCAGTAATCCCTGTCCTCTGCCTTGCCACTTGTGATCCCTGTACTTTGCCCTGCCAGTGGTGATCTCTGTCCTCTACCTTTTCAGTGGTGAGATGATTGCTGTCCTCTGCCTCTCCATTGGTGGTCCCTGTCCTTAGCCTCTCCATTGGTGATCCCTGTCTTTCACCTCTCCATTGGTGCTCCCTGTCCTCTGCCTCTCCAGCGTTAATCCCTGTCCCCTGCCACCACAGGGGCGATCCCTGACCTCTGTCTCGCCAGTGATCCTTGTCCTCTGCCCTGCCAGTGATTCCTGTCCTCTGCCGCTCCAGCCATGATGCCTGTCCTTTGCATCTCCAGCAGTGATGCCTGTCCTTTGCCTCTCCAGCATTGATCTCTGTCCTCTGCCTTGGCACCGGTGATCCCTGTCCCTTGCCTCTTCATGGGTGATCTCTGTGCTCTGTCTCTCCAGTCTTCTTTGCCCTGCCAGTGGTGATCCCTTTCCTCTGCCTTTCCAGTGGTGATCCCTGTCTTCTGCTTCTCCAGCAGTGATCCCTGTCCTTTGCCTCTCCAGTGATTGTGATCCTTGTCTTCTGCCTCTCCTGTGATTGTGATTCCTGTCCTCTGCCCTGCCAGCTGTGATCAGCCATGATTAAACACTAGATTAGTGTGAAACGTGTCGGCTGTCCCCTCTCTGGCTGTATGTAATTGTACATGTTCTGGATTTTTCCAATAAAAGACAACTTCTGAAGTTATTTTGGAGTGCGGCTGTCCATATCCTTTGGAATCTTTGTGTTTGCCTAGTGCATTGCCAGCACCTTGGTTTTCTGGGAGGTTCCCTAATCGTTCATGAGACCCACCTGGAGTGGTGATTTATTTTCCTTTGGTGATCGAGTCCTCAAGACCTGCGGTCGGGCTCACGGAGCTTGTGGCGGGCGCGCGAGTGAGCCGCCGCCGGCGTGCACGTCCACAGTACCGCTTCCTTAAAGGGGATGTTTATATAAGTCCTTGTGCCCAGGAGTGCCATTCTTTCGACGTATAAGCGCATTCGGCGGTCGGCAAGTGATTAAAGTGATTCTAAAAGTTACGTTTTTTTTTTACTTTAATGCATTTTCTGCATTAAAGCGGAACTTCAGTAATTTTTTCATCTTTTCATCTATTAAATCCTTTGCCCTTGTTGTTTTAACTTTGGATAGTACATTTTTTCATTTTCATTTGGCCAGAGGTGCAGGGGTGCCGGTGATGCTCAGAGACGCTCGGAGACACATGGAGAAACTCGGAAACAATCAGACACTTGGTTTCATAGGCCCGGATTCACATACATCGGCGCATATTTATGCCGCCGTAGCGTATCTCTTTTACGCTACGCCGGCGCAGTGTGGAGAGGCAAGCATGGAATTCACAAAGAAAATGCTCCCAACTCTGCGCCGGCGTATCGTATATTTCGTAGGCGTAAGCTGGCGTAAGTATCAGTAGATGGAAGTGGGCGTGATCCATGTTAATGGAGCGTGACTCCAGGCAAAGATGTTTTTATTGCAGGTTAAGTGAGCAGACTGCAGTTCCTTTTTAGGGTAAAAAACCTTTTAAATATTGCTTCCCCTTGCCCCTCCAAATACTTACTTGAGCCCGATCTCGATCCAGTGCTGTACCTGAGATCAGCAAAGCTCTCCTCTCTCTCTTAACAGGACATGGAGGCAGCAGTGGGAGCTATTGGCCCCTTCTGCTGTCAATAACAGTCTGTGAGGAGAGAGTAGACAGGCTCGGGTGTGCACCCACACATACGCTCCCATTGCAATCGCTTGCAATGGGGGGGGGGGGGCAAAGACTGAAGAGGAGGAGACGCAACACTGTATCCTGGCATAGGCCAACAAGGCCCAGGCCTAGGGCAGCACTTTGCAGGGGGGCAGCATGGAAAGAGTCCCCGCCAGCATGATTATATCTTCTTAGTCCTCTCCATAAAATGTTCAGAAATTGGTGCTTAAAGTAGAACTATAGGCAACACTTTTTTTTTTCATTTTGGATAGAGTAAGGAAGGGTTATAGCCTACAGTTTATTTTTTACCATCCCTGTCCCACTGTAGAGATTTAACTTTACTTGCTGCCCCATAGCCAAACAGGAAGTGAGAGGAAATCTATGCAAATTAAGGATATCCAATGCCCCCCCCCCCGACCTTAAGAACTAGTGTCCCCAGCGTCTTAAACAGAAAGGGGTGTGTCCTTGACAGGAAGGGATGGGTCATATTTAAATTAGGGGGTGCACGAGTTTAGCCAGGCTTAGGGCAGCACAAAACCTTAATACACTACTGAGGAGAGGACAGCACCAATGTGAGGGCCCCAGAAGAGGAGGGTTGGGGCCGCTCTGTGCAATGCCATTGCGCAGAGCTGGTAAGCATGAAATGTTTATTATTGCGCTGAAAAATTTTGCTTTAGTAAAGCTTTAACACTACTCTCCCAACAATGCTGCTGTCCAAGGATGTCTCCATTGCTCCTGCATAGCTAGGGGACACACCCTAAGGCCGCGTACACACGAGGGGATATGTCCGCTGAAAACGGTCCGATGGACCGTTTCAGCAGACATCTCCGCTCGTGTGTATGGGCTAGCGGACAGATTTCTCCACCCGACAGATTTCAAAGCAAGCTTTGAAATCTATCCGGTGGGAATCTGTCCGCCCAACATGTCTGCTGGTTAGTACACTTACCAGCAGACATGTCGTCCCCCACCGCCGCCGCGCCGCTGCCGAATGGATTCGGCGCATGCGCGGAAGTGTTTTACTTCCTGGTGCGGTGACGTGGCGGTGACGCGGCGGCGTCAACGTCACCGCCGCGTCACCGCCACGTCACCGCGCCGTCCGGCGGCGGGGAATTTGATCCGATGGTGTGTACACGCCATCGGATCAAACTCCCGATCGGACATATCCGATGGAAATGGTCCGCGGACCGTTTTCATCGGATATGTCCGATCGTGTGTATGGGGCCTAAGACAGAAAACGTATTACTGGCCAGATCACCAGGTGCACAGTGGCGTCTCCAGCTTTCATATTTAGGGGGGGCACATGGGGGGACAGGGACAAAAGTAGGGGGGGCAACTATAAAATGCAATTTTATATATATATATATATATACATATATATATATATATATATATATATATATCTCCCGGGGCCCTTTACTACGATCCCACAACGGGCCCTTTTACATGTTCTGCAGTGGGCTCCCTTCCTACTATACTGGGGCCTCCCAGGGTGGCATAAAACAAGAGATATATGTCACCAGCACACCAAGAAAATATAAGGGTCCAAAGCAGTGGGAGAACTTTCAGGGTTGCAAAGGTTGTCTTGCCACCCAGCCCTGGTGTTCTGCCACTGTGGGGTTCCCCAGCTGTCCTGTCCCTGCTATTGACAGCGCTGGTCTGGCATTTTCTCCTTGGCAGTGGCGGCAGTCCATTAGGACCTAGTGCTGGTGACATTATGGGTGCATGCAGGGGAAGGCTGGCACTAATGGCTATAGAGCAGTGTTTCTCAACCTTTTTCCAGTCGGGGTGCCCTTGAAAAGTATTTTCAGTCTTGAGGCACCCCTGTCCAAGACTTGGTTCACGTCGCTGTGTGTTGCGGAACACGCACAAAATCGCGCTCGTTCTTGACACACAGACAAATGCTCTGCTCTTTAGGGGTGCCATTCATTCTTAATGGTGCCCCATCCATTGGCAAACATGGGTTGCTTTTGTTGTGGCACAATTTAACAAAAAGGGTCGGGGACTGCTTTTCCAGCATTACTACGGGTAGGGAAATTAATGGGCTGCCCTACACGCAGCACGCATCCACACAGAACCAAGAACTTGTTCACATGTCAGGCTGGAGGGGAAGTAAAACCACATGGTTGAGCTGTTTTTACCACCCCCAACTTTTGCCCCTTTAGCTGCAGAGGCAACAGCTGGGGGTGTAAACATGCTGTGGCTGCAGCTGGAGGTATATCCAGGGTGAATGGGGCTGCACTGCAACTACCCCGCAACTGTGTGCATTGCATTAACGGGCTTAAAACAGGTGGTGAGGAGGCAAGATATGCCTCTTTACTGGCTGACAAATGCCCCTGAAAAGCGATATGAACACAAATTCAGGATTAAAAGTAACATACATGCAGACAGATGTGCACGCACACAAACAGGCACACGTACAAACACACACAGTGGAAGTGAGTTTTACACAGAGGACCGGCGCCGATGTAAAGACAAATGATAACGAAGTGCCCAGCAGTAGTGTTACATCAGATAGCAGCCATAGCTGCCAATATTTGGGGTCATTTTGCCGCGGCACACCTGGGGACTCTTCACGGCACACCAGTGTGCCGCGGCACACTGGTTGAGAAATGTTGCTATAGAGAGCTGAGCCCCCAGCTGGTCACCTAGCAGCAGTAATGCTGTATAACCTTCTCTGTTGACACGCTGATCGGGATGTGATCCAGGTGATGCTCCCAGTCAGATCTAATAAATACAGTATTTATAGCATCAAGAGTACAACCACATATATATAATCAAACGTATGTTCCACAGCCGTGTGGGCTCTATGCCTGTAAAGTGTGGGCTCTATGCCTGTAAAGTGTGGGCTTTGATTAATAAAATCTCTGATATTTAACACTAGGATTTGACTGGGAGCATCACCTGGATTGCATCACGATCAGCATGTCAGAGAAGGCTCCACTGCTGCTAAGCAACCTGCAGAGTGCTCAACTGTCTACAACCAATAGAGATGGGCTCGGGTGTGTTTGAAATCCTACATGCCCAATCCCGCCAGGAAGCCAACACTCCACAGTGCTAATCACAGGCAGTGAGACATTTCCTGATCTGTGCAGAGCTGCGGACCGGGAAATCTCTCACTGCCTGTGATTAGCGCTGTGCAGTGTTGGCTTCCTGGCAGGCTCTGGAATGTGGATTTTTGAACATGCCCAGCCCATCTCTAACAACAAATTGTGCTGGCCCTCCTGTACATCAGCCCCATAAAGTAACCAGCACTGGGTTCCAATGTGCTGCCGCCGCTGCCAAGGAGACAGAGACCAGCGCTGTGAATAGCCGGGACAGGACAGCAACTCTGGTTATTCCAGCACTGGTCCACACTGGGAGGATTCCCCTATCCACCTATAACGTGTAGATGGGGGAATTGGATCATTTCTTTTTTTTTCATTCAACCTAATAGTTGAATGAAAAAAGTGATCAATGTATGGGCTGCCTAAGAGCTAAGACCAGCCATAGACAGTTTAAATCTCAGCTGGTTCAGCAGGAACTGGCTGAGATTTGAACCATTAATAAGCAGATTCTCTTATGATTATCACTAGTGGTTGCTGTATAGCTACTAGTGAAAATCACTGTTTGTCGGGAGAATACAATTGCTGGGCAGGAGGGATATTCCCGTCAGTGTTGATGGGGGAATCATGCAAGTTTCTTTCCTGCAATCTGTGGATGTAGGAAAGAAATTTGCACTGTATATTACCTGCCTAACTGAAAGTGAAAGTGTAACAGAATGGCCCGTGACACCCAGAGACTTTTGAAGGATGGGGGGTACTCAAGTGCCAGCATCACTAATGACTCTTGGGTCTGGGGTCATCCTGTGCCCCTTTTGGGCATAGGGTGACTGAGAAATAATAATGATAAATTACATGGGATGGGACATTACTGATAATTCATGTTTTGCAGGATATCTTTAAATATTACTAATGGTTAAAGTCTGATTCCGACAGGTCAATAGAGTGTTTTCATTCAATGTGGAGACACATGCTTTTGAGGTGTTAATTGAGTCTGCTCCTAGACATTCCATTGTGTGATGCTAATACTGTTTTGTGTCTATTGTGCTAATTAGGTCTGCTCCTAAGACCTGTTCATTGTGTATGCTAATGACACTGTTAAGATGTGGAATGTGACTTGTCAAGCTGTAGTAATTAACCCCTCTAAATGCAGAGCCAGACCGTCTGGGTAATGAGTAGTAATTAACACATCGGAATGTCATTATCTAAAATAATGTGTATGAAGCCCCCCATTGTGTGATGTGTGGGTGGAGTGTGTCTTTGTCCCTGTGATTAACTGTAACATGTTTGTACTGTATATAAGAAAGCTAAGTTACCATTAAAGGATTCATTTATTCATTTTGGAACCAGTGCCAGAGCTTGTGTTGTCATGGTTATTCTGGGAAATGAAATGGGTCGTGTCTGATGTCTGTCGGACTGTCAGATAAGCTGTCGTGGGGTGATGGAATGGAATATCGTAAACGGTGGTGACCGTTACAGAAAGTAAATTGTGAATGTCTTGAAAGAACAGGAGAGGGGAGGGAGACAGATGGGGGAGAGAAGGGATGGAGATAATGCAGTTCAGTGATTACAGTGTACTGCAGTCTGCAGTGCACACACTTACCCACGGTCCAGGCTAGAATCTCAGGCATCATTCACACACATGCTGCTGATTTTCATATTTCCTGAACACACATCCCCTCTCTTCAGATACGGCACACCGAGATAGTGTGGGCGAGACTGAAAGGAGGAGGAGGAGCTGTATTCCTCCCTGCTCGTATGTGGGGAGAGTGGGGGGGGGTGGCTGGACTCGCTGGGCTGTAAAAGAGTGTCATAGACTGACACTCGGCTCAGCTTGCAGTCACCACTCTCGGAATTTACAGGCTGGTTCTCCTGTCCTAAGGACGGGAGAAATCAGTCTGTTTTTTCAGTAACTGAGATGAAGGCTTGGGGCCCCCCCTCCCCCACAATGCTCATGGAGTCCTTTCTGAAACTCACCCTTCTCTGTGCCAATGAGGATGCAGGGGAAGGAGCAGATCGGACGGCTGTGGTTGTGTGAACGCTTGCATTATGCAGTGTCAGCGAGCAGAGGGAGGGGGGAGGAATGCCCCGCAATGCTGACTGGGGACACTCTTCCTCTCAGGAGAGACTGTTACTCCAGGGGCGGCTCGAGAAAAAAAACATTTTTTGGGGGGGGGGGGCACATGGTGGGGCACAGCATAATGTTGGGGTCAGGGCCCCCTCTGCCCCCCCCTAGAGTCGCCTCTGCAGGTGCACACTCCACATCTAAGGACTGTAAGGGCCCTTTCAAGCATCATTACTGATCCGCCCCGTGAAACCTCAGTTTACTCAGCGGGGATCGCTCTGTTGATCTCCGCTGAGCCGGCAGATGACTGTGCAGGGACCGCCCTGTCTTTTCTCCGCTCTCCCCTATGGGGGGATCGGATGAACATGTACCGTCTGTCTGTGTGTATCCGATCCGATCCGCAGATGGAAGAAAAAATAGGGTTTTCTTACGTCTGCAGAATCGGAGGAATGCGGAGGCGGGTGAGATCGGGTGTCAGAGGAAAAGCGGACATACGGTCCGCAAGTGTGAAAGGGGCCTAAGCTGCAACATATAAAATGATTGTTCTTTAGGTTTAATTTCACTTTAGGTCCTACTATAACTATTAATAGCAACTTATTGCAATAATTACCTGTGTATTCCACCTAATGCAGAATTTGTATTTATTTTGGATAGCATTATCCTTGAAATTTCCTTCCAGTAAATGTCCCTTAATGAGAGAACGCCATCATTTCAGTGTGGACATGCAGAATATCAGTATCCCTGTGAGAGCTGAAGGTAAAACCTCCTGTCCTGAATAAATCACATAATACCAGAGGAAGAACAGATGTGCTGAGCATTAGGATAATTCATCTGTTTATTCTATCTGTTCCGTAATATCTTTTATCTCAGTTCCGCTGCTGTCTGTCTCCATTCTGCCTCCCTGCATGTATCAAGGGACTCTGGTACTGTATAACAAGTGGGATTTTTCTTTTTACCATAAATTCTGACTCTCAGAAGCACGATAAAGCCTGGATAAAGCATGCTTAGTGTAGAACCCAGCTGCTGCTCCTAAGAACATCTGCCTTCCTAGCACTTTTTGATATACGCATTGCCAATGGCAACCAAAATACAACGTATGTAGTTGTACTAATATTACCCCACACCTTAAAAAAAAAAAAAAAAGAACGAAAAAAGAACAAAAAGGAATTTTTTGATAAATACCCTGGTCTAAGTCTATAAGGGCTCTTTCAGACTTAAAGGGGTTGTAAAGGTTAAAAAAAAAAAAAAATCCCTAAATAGCTTCCTTTACCTTAGTGCAGTCCTCCTTCACTTACCTCACCCTTCCATTTTGCTTTTAAATGTTCTTATTTCTTATGAGAAATCCTCACTTCCTGTTCTTCTGTCTGTAACTACAAGCAGTAATGCAAGGCTTTCTCCCTGGTGTGGAGAAAGCCTCTTGAGGGGGCAAGCAGGAGTGTCAGCACGCCCACTAACACACAGCTCCTTTCTCTATCTGCAAAGTAGAGAGTGTCCTGACACTCCTGCCCGCCCCCTCCCCCCTCAAGAGGCTTTCTCCACACCAGGCAGAAAGCCTCGCATTACGATGTGTAGTTACAGACAGAAGAACAGGAAGTGAGGATTTCTCAGAAGAAATAAGGACGGACATTTAAACGCAAAATGGAAGGCTGAGGTAAATGAAGGAGGACTGCACTAAGGTAAAGGAAGCTATTTAGGGAAAACTTTTTTTACCTAGTAAGAAGAGGTAAAAATTGTATTTTTTTAAAGCATGTGTAGCGCTACCCCGCAGGAGCCGCTGCTTAGATTTGGGATCGGCGTGTCACCTTTGTAGCATGTCTAGGGGTATAATGAAAGTAGATGATGTGAGCAATGATAGAATGTCCAAACAGCAAAGTGTCGTTTTCTGTGCTTTTATTCTTATGCCCAACATGGCAACAGGCCATGTCGCCTGGGCCTGTGACATGCGCACACCCTAAAGGTGGGTGCCACACCCGGCTCCAACCTTGAACTACCCGACGCCAAAAATGGCGCCCTCTAGAAGTACCCTCCCCAGCATGCCCCACAAGTTAAAACCTCCTCTGATTGGCTGCTGGCAAGAAGGCGCTCTCACTGGTCTTCACTGCCGCCACCTGTCGTTCCAAGATGGAAAGGCATCTTTGGAACACAGAACGAAACAACAGCACAGCACTACATTAACACAAGTCACACAGATGAGAGCTAAGTAATTCTCTCATCCCCCTCTAAATTTAAACAGCGTCCGTACTTGGAAGTACAGGGGCGCTACATACCATTAAAACATTTTCTTGGAGGACAATTGGGCACACAGGATGTATTTAGGTACACTATATTACCAAAAGTATTTACACACACATAAACTTTAATGGCATCCCAGTCTTAAGGCCATACACACGATCGGATTTTCCGACAACAATGGTCCGACGGACATGTTTTATCGGACAATCCGATCGTCTGTATGCTCCATCGGACAATTTTTGCTGGAATTTCCGACAACAAATGTTGGCTTTGCGTGCTCTCAAATTGTCCGACAAAACATGTGTTCCGTTGGATCATCCGATCGTGTGTACACAAATCCATTGGACTAAAATCCAAAACACGCATGCTCTGAACCAATGATAAACATCAGACAACAATTGCATACGTTTCTCAAAGGGTGGCGGTAAAGAGCTGAAAAACCACGTGGTTTGATGTATGTTGGCTGAAAATGTTCTGCTGTGTGTATGCATACCAAGTTCACGGACAACGACCCTTCAGACAAAAAATCCAAGGAGAAGTCTGATGGAAGTCCATCGTGTGTATGAGGCTTTAGTTTCGTAGGGTTCAATATTGAATTGGCTAACCCTTTGCAGCTTTAACAGCTTCAACTCTCCTGGGAAGGCTCTCTGCATGGTTTAGGAGTGTGTCTATGGGAATGTTTGACCCTTCTTCCAGAAGTGCATTTGTAAGGCACTGATCTTGGATGAGAAGGCCTGGCTCATAGTCTCCGCTCTAATTCATCCCAAAGTTGTTCTATCAGATTGAGGTCAAGACTCTGTACAGGCCAGTCAAGTTCCTCCACCGCAACCATGCTCATCATGTCTTTATGGACCTTGCTTTGTGCACTGGTCTAAATCGGGTGGTGCAGGGGGGATCATGGTGTGGGGTTGTTTTTCAGGGCTTGGGTTTGGCCCCTTATTTAAGTGAAGGGAATTTTTAAGGCATCATTATACCAAGACATTCTGGACAATTTCATGTGGGAACCGTTTAGGGATGGCCCCTTCCTTTTCCTACATAACTGCACACCAGTGCACAAACAAGGTCCATAAAGACATGGATGAGTAAGTTTGGGGTGGAGAAACCAGCTCTCAAACATTTGCTGTCGGAAATTCCGACAACAAGCTTACATCGAACATTTGTTATCGGAATGTCCGATCGTGTGTACGTGGCATAAGTGTGTACCAGGCTTTAGATAAAGCCCCGTACACACGGTCAGACTTTTGCCCATCCAACATCAAAATCCGACACTTTTCGCATTTGTCCGACCGTATGTACGTTCCATCGGACCAACTTTTTTGGCTTTCATCGGACAAAAAGTTTGGTCTGCGAACAGACCAACTTTCAGGCAACAAAAGTCTGATGGTGCAAAGTCCGATCGTGTGTACAGCAAACCATCGGACTTTTGGACAAATTACAAATACGCATGCTCAGAACCAATGTTAAAATCAACCAACAATAGCAGAAGTTAACCAAAGGGTGGCAGTAAAGAGCAGAAAAGAGCAGAAAAACCACGTGATGATGGAAAAGTTTTAGAAAAGTTTGCAGAAAAGTCCGAGCGTGTGTATGCTATGGGTGTGACCGGATAAATCAATTAGGACAAAAATCCAAGGGAAATTTTGTTGGATGTCCGACCGTGTGTACGGGGCTTAAGATTGTAAATAGTTAAAATAGAGATCTAACTAGCTTTGACATTCTATACAAGCAAGTTGAGTTTTTTTTTTTAAAGTTCTCCTTTAATGATAGCATGAAAGCTTGTGGGAACAGATATGTACCAATATAAGACACAGTATATTACATTTGGTGTCATAGGTGTAAAATATGACATTCGGGCATTCCTGGTGGCAGTAGCCTGTCACTCACTGCTGTACTATATTCAACTCACTCTACTTGTAGCATTCTAATCTACATGACAAGACCCTGGAGAGATTATGGTAGAATGGTTCGTGTCACTTTGGGCTCATGACTGTTGACACATTAAGATAAAAACTCAAGTATAACATACACATGTAAGGCAGCATACACATACCACAGCACTGGCTAATTAATAACGTGGCAACTACTTAAATAACAATGTCGCTTACATTGTGATTTATGAAATAAATTTACAACATGTAAAACACAACAAAACACACTGAGGGGTATTTATTAAACAAATTAGCAACACATTTCGATGCAAACCAGACTGCCTTTCAGTTTGCAAAGTATATGCAACAGTTTTTCTGTGTGTAGCCAGGTGCTGGGCTACAGCAATATGGAGAAGGAGCCCCAGAAGAATTTACCACCTTCCTGACCAGAGCCCTTTTTGCGATTTGGCACTGCGCCGCTTTAACTGACAATTGCGCAGTCGTGCGACGTTGCACCCAAATAAAATTTACGTCCTTTTTTTCCACAAATAGAGCTTTCTTTTGGTGGTATTTGATCACCTCTGCGTTTTTTATTTTTTGCGCTATAAACAAAAGAAGAGTGACAATTTTGAAAAAAAAGCAATATTTTTTACCTTTTGCTGTAATAAATATCCCCAAAAAATATTTAAAAAAAAGCATTTTTTTCCCTCAGTTTAGGCCTATGTGTATTTACATATTTTTGGTAAAAAAATAAATGAAAATTGCAATAAGTGCATATTGATTGGTTTGCGCAAAAGTTATAGCATCTACAAAATAGGGGATAGTTTATGGCATTTTTATTATTCATTTTTTTTTACTAGTAATGGCTGCGATCTGTGATTTTTATCGTGACTTCGACATTATGGCGGACACATCTGACACGTCTAACACACTTCTAACACATTTTTGAGACCACTGTAATTTTTACAGCGAGCAGTGCTATAAAAATGCACTGATTACTGTGTAAATGGCACTGTGTAAATGGCACTGGCAGGGAAGGGGTTAACCACTAGGGGGCAAATAAGGCGTGTGTGTCCTAGGGATGTGTTATAACTGTCGGGGGGTGGGCTATCAGTGACAGACAGTGATTACTTCTCCCGATGACAGTCCTGTCACTAGGCAGAACAGGAATGTATTGTTTACATAGGAATCTCCCCATTCTGCTTCTCCTGACCGCAATCGCAGGCTGCCGGCGAACATTAAGATCCCGAGTCCCGCGCATGCCCGCTGGGCGGCAAATTCAAAGGAATGTACAGGTACGCCCATTTGCCTGCCCGTGTCATATTGCTGACATATATATCGGCGTGCAGCAGTCGGTAAATGGTTAAATGTTCTAATTGTAGTTGTTCAGTTTGGGAATTTTCGTCACTCGGTGCTTCAGCGAAATTTCTGGCATCAAAAGAGTTGGATTGGATTGGAATAAATGCTTATAGAGCGCCGAATGCAAGTTGTGAAACTCGTGTCTAAGCGCTTACCAACAAGCTGGGGGTATCCAATTCCCAGGAGCTAAGATAAGAGACTAGGACATCTAAGTGAAACAGGTGAACAAGCAAGAAGTGAACAGAAATATAAAAAGAGGGTGGGGGGGGGGGGCAGGACACAAGGAGCCTATCCCTACTCCCTGACCATGGACCGCAGCCTGGGATTAAGGCAGCGTCCTGCTTAGAGCTTGGATGGCCAAGTCTCTATCCCTAGGCTTGTGAAAAAAGCAGTGTTTTCAAGCATTTACGGAAGGCCATCAAGGAGGAGGATGCTCGGAGCTGATGAGGGAGCTGGTTCCAAAGAGAATTACCCAGTGTTTGAAGCCGGCGGCCACCCTTTGAAGCTGAGTGACTAGGTTGAATAATCGCTAACAGGGCGTCAGTTGAACAAAGCTCTCTGGGTGGACAGTAGTGTTGTGTCATGTTCGATAAGTACATTGGGCCTAGTTGCCAATAGGCCCGAAACACCAGACAGAGAGTCTTGACCTTGACCCGTTTTGCTATCGGGAGCCAGTGTAGATCCTTAAGCACCGGGGAGATGTAATTCCGCCTTGGGCAGTTTGTGACTAGTCATGCCGTGTGGTTCTGTGTGATCTGCAACCGTTTTGTCCACTTCTGTGGAAGCCCTAGAAAGAACACATTAGAGCAATCTAGCCCAGTGTGGATAAGTCCATAAACTTAGATCATACGTTTGTTCCGAGTGAAAAGGTTCTTAATTTTCTGTAATAATTGCAGATGATAGTTGGCTGATTTTATGCAATATTTTGCGTGAGATATGAAGCTTAGTTCAGCATCAAAAATGATACCCAGATTTTTTACCTGCTTAGCTGGAGTTGGGGCAGGGCCGAACGAGGATGGCCAGGCAGGTAAAAAGGTAGAATTGGCCTGTGGGCCGATCAGCAAAAGCTCAGTTTTGTCGACGTTAAGGCCTAGCCTGTTTGTGTCCATCCATTGTTGGATGTTAGATAGTCCCTTGTTCAGCTGGTCAGGCATATTAGGTCCACTTGCAAGGTCTGCCAAGATCTGCGTGTCATCCACGTAGATCTGGCAGCCTAGACCATATAAGAATTGCATTCTAGAGAGCAGGATAGAATGGTCAATGGTATCAAACGCCGCATAGAGGTCCAAGAACATCAAGGCTGCGGACCCCCCCGCATCGCGGACACCCAGCAGACGTTCCCTCATATCTAGGGCAGACATCTCTGTGCCGCGCCCGGGTCAAAAACCCGACTGGCAGTCATGGAACAGACCGTGTGACTCGAACTGCTCCTGCAGCTGGATAAACACAACCTGCTCCAGGACATTAGATAGAAAAGGCAGTAGAGAAATGGAGCGGTAGTTGGTAAGTATCGTGGGGTCCAGGCACACTTTTTTCAATAATGGAAGTATGATTGCTCTCTTGAATCTAGATGGCACTATACCCAGGCAGAGGGACAAATTAATTACTGTGCAGATGTCAATAACCAGAGTGTCTACATGCTTCTGAATGAACCAGGCAGGGCAGGGGTCATCAGGATAACTGGTTGGTTTCAGTTTTGAGATGATAGCTCCGATTTACTCCTCTTTCCTTCCTCGAGCACGGATTTTCTCCACTTTTGAAATTAAAGACTGGTGGATATCATTACACAGTTGTGGGGTCGCCATAATCTTGGAGTGGAATCTTTTTGGCTCAAAAATCTCCCAGACTATGGCGAACAGTTCTCCCGTTTGATTAGAGGCAACGCTAATTTTGGTATTATAATATGTTCTTTTTAGCATTTTTACTGCCTTGGCATAACCTCTGCAATGTATGCGGTAGGCTTGTTTGTCCAAATTGCATTGAGATTTTATCCATTTTTGCTCCAAGAACCGTCTCTTTTTTTTGAGAGGGAGGAGGCTAGATGTATACTACGGTTGGGATTTCTGTAATCTTGGTCGGTTGTTAGCCACCTGAAAGGGCGCCACTTCGTTCAATGATTTTTAAAGCCTAAATTCAAAATCGTCCAAGGCACGCTCTAATTGGAGAACACCTTCTTCGAGATCGTCAACAAGCTTATTCTCCTCATTCTCGTTGTCGGTTTTAATATAGCAGTTCTTGAATTCATCACAGTTCACAGGCTTAAGTTTTCGAAATGGAATTGACTTGCGCATGTTATTACCCGCCTGTATTCTTTTGAGAGCATAGTCGGGAAGAACATATGAAATCAAAAAGTGATCTGACCACACAATTTTTTGTATCGTCACTTTTGAAATGGAAAGACCATATAGGAAAAGGGCATCTAGAGTGTGGCCCTTGTTGTGAGTGGGATCCTTGATATGCTGGGTGAAATGTAAAGCCTGCATGTCATCCAGGAGATCGTGAGTAGACATGTGCAGACAGGAATATTTTGTTTCGTTTTTTCGATTTCGTTTGGAAAATAAATTTATTTAGTTACTCCCGAAAATCGTTTTGATTCATTTTGTTTTTCGTTGGGGAATAGCTTTCGTCCGAAAATCCGATTAAAAGAATATTCGACGGGACGTCAAATCTTTATGTCAAATCGTACATTTCCGTTAGAATATTCCGCCTACAAGAATTCTAATGTTGTATGACTAGTAATAATGTTGAATCCATTCTCTATAATGTCGAATCTATTTTCTCATAAATCAAAATCTATTCTCTGTAATGTCGAATCTATTATTTCTATAGTGTCGAATATTTTCTCTATAATGTCGTATTTTTTCTCTATAATGTCGAATCTTTTCCCTATAATGTCGAATCTCTCTACATCATCGTGAAGTACCTGAAAGGTGCTATGTGGGGCTAAAAGAATTCCAACACCCCCTCCTTTGCGTCCACTGGCTCTGGGGGAGTGAGTCCAAAGAAGGCCACCGTGGGAAAGCGCTGCGCAAACTGTTGGCGCTATATAAATCCTGTATAATAATAATAATAATAATATCAAATTTTTACCGCAACGAAAGTGAAAATAAAGCATTTTTAATGTCGGATCTTTCGGTTTTCATTTCTTGCACTTTCGTTATCGTTTGTTAAAACGATAACGAAAAAAACAGATTTTCGGACGAAAATGCATTCTAACGAAAACGAATGCACATGTCTAATCGTGAGCGTCCTGGTTCCGTACATCGTCTAGCCATAGGTTTAGGTCACCCTGAATCACTACATGATTGGAAATCAATGAAAGTTGCATAGAGAAATCGGCAAAATTAGAGAGAAATTGGGCCAGAGGGCCAGGAGGCCTATAGATGATGGCGAATGTGAATGCTGCGTTATCGTTCACTTAGCATTTCGCTGCTAGGTGTTCAAAGGTATTATAGGGAGAAGAGGGGATTTCTTGGCAAATCAAATTAGTGTCGTGAATAATGCATATGCCTCCACCTTTTTTAGTTTGTCTATTCTTAGTCATGATGCTATAGTTGCTGGGTAGTAATTCGTCATAGATTGATTTTTGTCCTGGAACCAGGTTTCTGCAACTCCCATTATATGAGCGCCGGAAGTTAGCAGCACATTGTGAATTTCATCGCAGTGCTTTACTGCAGATCTGGCATGTACATATAGGGCCTGAAGAGACTCAATTGAGCAGGGCTTAACCAGTTTTTTCTGTCTTTCCCGATGTAAATGTGGCCGGTCCGTGATGGTAAGGGCCGGAGCAATTTTTGCAGTATGGGATAAGCAAAGCGCATTGATATCTATTAAGGGAGGAATTTGAGATTGTTCCCAAGAAAGAAGCTCTGCACGTGAGTAACACAATTGTGTACCCTAACCTGTTGACGGAAGATCTGCGCGTGTCATGTTAGAGTTAGTGTTATTGATGTTAAAGAGAGAAAAAGGCAAAGGCCCCCGCCGACACCCGCGGAAGCCTGCAGACGCCGCACCCTTCGGTTGCGACCAAGATGCGCGCTGCGCTCTGCCCAGATAAGTCCTGGCTGGATAGAGGCCACGCCCCTTTGCTCTCTCACAGCAGGGTCACGTGACCTAAGCCCCACCTCCAAGATGGCCGCTGGGTTAAAGTTTTTTTTTAAATGACAAACATGTCATGCTTACCTGCAGGGTTTTGCACAGAGGGGGCCCAATCCTTCCCTTCTGAGGTCCCCCGACAGTGCTCCTGGCTCCCTGGGGGCACTCATGCAGACACACTTCCACCCTCTGGCCCCGCAATGCCTCCCAGCTCCCGTGTCACTGGCTTTGATTGACAGCTGCTGTCAATCTAGCCAATGAGGACCTGAGACTGCGGCTGGAGCTGCTCTGCTTGTCCCCGTTGCTGTAAAGAACGGGTTCAGGTAAGTAAAATTGGGGCTCTGGGGGGCTTTTGCATTAAAGGGTTTTTTACCTTAATGCATAGAATGCATTAAGGTGAAAAACCTCAAGGGTTTACAACCCCTTTAATTTATCATATATCCTTCACATCACCATAGGCTGTCTTTATTCCTCCTATTTGTTCCCCTTTGCAGACAAGCTCTCCACTCTGGCTCTATCACAGGAAATGCAACACAGTTGCTGTGAAGGTTATATGATAAATTAAAGGGGTTGGAAACCCCTGAGGTTTTTTACTTTAATGCATTCTATGCATTAAGGAGAAAAACCCTTAAATGCAGCAGCCCTCCAGAGCCCCAATTTTACTTACCTGAACCCGATCTTTACAGCGACGGGGACGAGCAGAGCAGCTCCAGTCGATGTCTCAGGTCCTCATTGGCTAGATTGATAGCAGCAGGAACAATGGCTCCACTGCTGTCAATCAAAGCCAGTGACACGGGTGCTGGTGGGCGTTGCGGGGTTAGTGCGCCTGCACGAGTGCCCCCAGGGAGCCAGGAGCACCACCAGGGGACCTCAGAAGGGAAGGATTGGGGCCCCTCTGTGCAAAACCTTGCAGGTAAGCATGACATGTTTGTTATTTAAAAAAAAACTTTTGATGCCAGAAATATTGCTTAAGCACCGAGTGACAAAAATTACCAAACTGAACAACTACAATAGGAACATTTACCCTCTTCCCGACCGCCGCACGCCGATATTCGTCAGCAGAATGGCACTGGCAGGAAAATGAGCATACCTGTACCTCCCTTTGAATTTTCCACCTGCGGCTGCGCACAACACGACTTGAAGAAAGGGTGGCAAAAGCTGGTTTTATTATTTTATCTTTTAGGCCTCGTACACACGATCAAATCTGTCTGCTGGAAACGGTCTGCTAGACCGTCCCAGCAGACAGATTCGAGCGTGTGTACGGCCGAGCCGACGGATTTGGCCACCCGACAGATTTCAAAGCATGCTTTGAAATCTATCGGGTGGGAATCCGTCCGCCCGACATGTCTGCTGGTTAGTACACTTACCAGGAGACATGTCGTCCCGCACCGCCGCCGAATGGATTCGGCGCATGCGCGGAAGTGTTTTACTTCCTGGTGCGGTGACGTGGCGGCGTCAACGTAACCGCCACGTCACCGACACGTCAGCGCGCCGTCTGCTGGCGGGGATTTTGGTTAGCTCGTGTGTACACGCGAGCAAACCAAAATCCGATCAGACAGATTTGTTCAAATCGGTCGGTCCGACCGATTTGAACAAATCTATTGCCTCGTGTGTACGAGGCCTTAGAGTGTTATCCAATTTTATTTTTGTATTTCTGGCTGGAGTTAATAAAAACCTGTCAGAGGCAGGTATTATTGTTGTAATGTTACTTTAGAACAGCAGAGGGAGACGTTTATAAATTAAAGCGGAGTTCCACCCAAATTCGGAACTTCCGCTTAACCCACTCATCACCCCCTTACATGCCACATTTGGCATGTAATTTTTTTGGGGGGGGGAGTGGGGGCTTCAGGAGGAGTGGGACTTCCTGTCCAACTTCCTGCTTCCGCCGAGGGGCTGGTTAGGCGATTAAGCTTAATCGCCTACAGCAGGCCCTCCCTGTAGGTGATCGCATGGGACACTGACAGGTCCCATGCGATCGCCTGTCCAATCAGCGGCGTGCCGCGCCGCTCGCGCATGCGCAGTGCCGCTCGCTCATGCGCAGTGCCGCTCCCCCATGCGCAGTGGGTGCCCAGTCGTAAAGCATTCGGCTTCACGGCCGGGTGCCCACAGTTGAAATGAAGACGCCGGCTGGGGAGGGGGGGAGAGGAGCGGAGCCCCGGCCGGCGCGTCGCTGGATCGTGGAGCAGGTGAGTGTGTGTTTATTAAAAGCCAGCAGCTACACTTTTTGTAGCTGCTGACTTTTAATAAACACTAAATGTGGCTGGAACACCCCTTTAAGCTCTCATTGCACCTGTTTAGTAATGTCTTGTGCAAAATGATACATTAATTACAGGTACGTATATAGGTACGTTAATTTACATATACAGTATATTGTACATTCACATCAATCCCTGCCCTCAAGGAGCTTATAATCCAAGGTCCTTAACTCACATTCATACACTAGGGCCAATTTCGACAGCAGACAATTAACCTAAAAGCATGGAAGGAAACACATGCAGGTACAGGGGGAACATGCAATTTCAGGCAGGTAGTGTTATGGTTGAGATCTGAACCAGCAGCCCTAGTGCTGTAAGACAGAAGTTCTAATCACTTAGCCAATGTGCCGTCCTAAATGTCCCCCTGCATTTTCAGCTAAAAAAAACTCGAACTTGTAGGGGAAATGTCCTCAGTGTCTCAGTGTCACACCTCTTGTTGTTACCCTTGAGAGAAGAAAAAGAAGTGTCTAAAGGCCAGGTTAGCACATGCAGTCCAGTGCATTTTTTTCTGCATCAATAATGCATGGAAAGTAAGTTACTGTATATACTTGAGTATAAGCCGACCCGATTATAAGCCGAGGCACCTAATTTTACCACAAAAAACTGGGAAAACGTATTGACTCGAGTATAAGCCTAGGGTGTCCTTCTGCATGCCTCACTGTGCCTCACTTTGCCTCACTGTGTCCATGCCTCACTGTGTCCATGCCTCACTGTGTCCATGCCTCACTGTGTTCATACCTCACTGTGCCCATGCCTCACTGTGCCCATGACTAGACTTACGTTTAACATGGGAGTATATAGAAGGGGTTCCCGGCTTTAAAAAAATTTGCTGCTCCCCGGCCGTAGGTCACCCAGACAGCAAACTTTGCACACTTGTAGAGGAGAACTGAGGCTACATGTGTGCCACGTGTAAAACAGGGGTATTCCTTCGCTATTATGAGTAAATAGAGTTGCTCAAGGGTGCCGCAAACACCGTAAGGGTCAAACACTGCCCACAAAAGAATCACAAAAAAATTAAATAGTGGTGTTGTGCTCCCTCATGAAATAACATATAAACCTAGATATATGAATGCAGAGAGAATAAATTATATAAAATTATATAAATAAATATATAAAGTGCTGTTGCAAACAAGTGACTACAGGTGAAATGATATAAAGTGCAATGATAATAAATATTAAAAAATTGATAATAATTAAAATAAAAACAATGGATGTAGAATTAGAAACAAATGGAAATAAAGTCCATTGTGAGTGTAGCAAAAGGTGCTAAAGTGCTGGTGAATCTCAGAAGGGGGAAATCAATTCCTCTGGATCCACCCCGGAGTGTAGTGTTGCTGGTGCTCTGTAACAGTAACAGGTGGCACTGTGACTTCTGTGAGAGGTGGCTCTTCGGTGTAAGTAACACCCGTGGGTGTACTACCTCTTACCTTACTGCTGTAAGGTAAGCAGCATTGAAAGATATGGTAGAATGCTAGGTCAATCGAAGTGGGGGAGGGGATTCCTTTCTTCTCCAGCGTTTCCAGTAATGTGTGGATGCGGGATGGGCCACTCGGGGGCTCAAATATGGATGGAGATGGAGATAAGAGAACACAGAGCCTCTTGGGGTAGGTGTAGGCTTTAAGCAAAACTTAGACACGGGGGCCCCACTCGTGCCCATAATGGGTAAAAAAGATTCAAGCAAATAAAAATGGCTGCAAAAACTTGCACGGATCTAGCACACAGTGTTTGAGCAGAGGCAAATTAGGCAGCCACAAGGCCCATGTGAGTGTGAGGCCTTAGGCAATCACCTAATTTGCCTAATTAAAGAGCCGCCTCTGGCTTTGAGGGTTGCACACCAGAAGCTGCTACATGGACTGTTACTGCTCTTATAGAGTCTCACATTAGGTTGCTGTTCCCCTCTACCTCAAGCATTACTTAAGGCTGCTACTAAAGGACTTTGCTTAAAAATCTGTCCTCTTGCATCTGGTTGTGTTTTGGAGTATCCAGTACCCTCATCCCTATCTCCTGTTACTGCAATAAATACTGCAATAAATCTTCAAAAATACACCCCTAGATGGAGCCTGTGTTTCTTGGTGTGCTCTGGAACTGCCATTTGGGTCTGGCATAGGTAAGGGAGACCTGGGTTATTTCCAGCAGCTCTGGGGTCAAGTGGATGATGTGAAATGCTTGCAGACAGCATCAAATCTGCAAATTTGTTACTTTTGATGTATGGTTAAAGGTGAACTCCAGTCTTATATCCCATCACATAGTTGTTACAGGTCCCTTTCCCGTACTTATTGACTGATCACGTGGTAAAGAGCCTCCGCCGGAGGTTCTTTGCCGAGATTGGAGATGCAGGGTGTCAGACTGACACCCCGCATCACCGATCGCCACGCTGCGTGCCACCACGGGCATGCGCCAGCATGTTATCCTGCTGGACGTCAATGGGACGTCCAGTCAGGATTACACAACCACTTCCCGGACGTCAATTGACTATTGACCGGGTGGGAAGTGGTCAAGAACATGTTTGTTTTATAGAATAATTACATTTGTACTTACTGTATCTCTTATATTGTAGATATCATAAATCAATATACCACTTTCTCCTGATGAAGTGGAATGACATATCTTTGAAACGCGTCGAGCATCACTCTGTACATTGTACAAAAGTGATATAAATCAAGTGTTTTTTTTTATAATCTCATGTGGATACACATTATTGAATTTGTAATTTGTGATTTATACTATACTATATTTTTAATTTTTTTATTAAATTTATATCAATTTTTTTCTTGTTAATTTTTTTTTATATATCGATTAAGCCTTATTAGCCATGGCATATATTTGAGTTTGTTAATTTATCTATTTCACATTAGTATCTCGGTGGGATACACAGGTAGTTAGCGTGGCACATATTATATATTTTATTTTAAAATTACACGGCTGTATCAGTCTCTTACAATTATTATTGATTAGCTATTAGCACTAGTAGGTAGCTCGTAAGATCTTGTATACTGTTTACAAACATGCATGCTCCGAACCAGTGCTAACCATAAGATAACATTAGCAGAAGTTGCCCAAAGGGTGGTGCTGAAGAGCGTGCTGACATTTGGGGCCAGATTCGCAGAGCGATTACGCCGGCGTAACAGGAGATGTGCGGCGTAAGTCTAAATTTGCGCATACGTTTCGATACTCCGCATCCCCAAAACGAGATACGCAAGAAATCTACTTTTTTTTGTCCAGCGTAATTTCGTTAGACAGGCGCATCCGTCCGCGCAAAACTGCGCTACACCCACCATTGATTTGCTATTCAAATATGCTAATGAGGGAGTTACGGGGACCCACAAAAGAACGTTGGTGCAGCGCAGGCTACGTGCTGTGCACAACAGCTGAACGGCCTGTCTAAAATTAGACCATATAAAAGGTGGTCTAAAATTAGACAATTCGGCTACATGTCAGAGAAAGCAACACCTTTAGTGAGGAGCAGAGCAGTCAAACGTGTTGCCCAACAATCTGTATGCCAACATGCCAGGGACATCCTCGCTCATAGCTATACTACTGACTTTAGAGGAGCAAAGAAGGAGGAGGGCACAGAGGAGGGCACGGGAGAGGGTATACCGCACCCGCATCGACCTCTTTGGCATGAGTGATTCTGAGGTGTATCCCATCTTCAGATTCACTCCTCATGCCATCCTGGAATTAACCATAACCCTGCAGGATGACATCACCAGCCCAACACACCGCTCACATGCAGTGCAGCCACTGGTCAAGGTCATGGCAACACTCCATTTCCTTGCCAGTGGCTCTTTTCAAAGAACAAGTGGAGTGGTGACTGGGGTGTCACAATCCTCCGTGAGCAGATGTGTGCACCAGGTTGTCCCTGCAATCCTCAGACGCATGGCCAACCAAATCATCAAACCCACCACTGAGGACCTGCGGCTGAAGGCAATGACAGATTTCTACAGAATTGCCAGATTCCCACGCACCGTGGGGGCCATTGATTGCACACATGTGGCACTCCAGCCCCCCCATGAGACAGAGCACATATACCGCAATCGGAAGCATTGGCATTCTATCAACATACAGGTGATAGTCGATGCCCAAGGCCTCATATGGCACGTCCGTGCCAAACACCCCGGATCCAGCCATGACAGCTACATCTACAATCAGAGCCCCATCCGAATGGAATTCGAACAGAACGTGTATGGGGACACCTGGCTGGTTGGTGAGTGACATGGGTGGCAGGCATGACTGTCCCCCCCCATGATGCACACATCACAAGGGGCACATGCATGACTAACATCCTCCTGTGTTTTTCCTTACAGGTGACTCTGCACTGGGACCCCATCTCATGACTCCTATTCGGAACCCCCAAACCCCAGGAGAGGAAAGATACAATGAAGCCCACGCCCAAACACGTGCAGTGGTGGAGCGCACCTTTGGCCTCCTGAAGTCACGTTTCCGATGCCTGGATAAGTCTGGGGGACCCTGTTGTATTCCTCCAACTTTGTGTGCCAGATCATCGGTGCATGTTGCATTCTGCACAACTTTGCAGCGAGAAAGGGCCTGCAGATTGACCTACGTGATGACCTGACCCCTGAACCAGACAATCCCCCTCTAACCAAGGCTACCCCGTCTTCTGAGGGTAGAGCAGCCAGGAGACAGCTCACATTAGGCATCTTTGCACGTTAAACACACACATTAATCATGGCACAATGAGAATGCATGCATGCACACCACTGTGGTCCCTAGCACAGACACATCACATCCTCATCTAATTGGATTAGCACAAGCCCACCATGCTGGGCTTGTGAGCAGCAACGCCACGCCACGGCTCCAATTATGTCACTGTACATTCATACACCATTCACACGGACCTGGGAATCACTTCTCCCTGGTCCTGGGGAACCCTTCTCCACCAAAACTGAGGGTGACACCACTTTGCCAGCAGGAATATCACCCCCACATTCCAAAAACATTCACATCACCAAAAATAAATAAAAAATGTCCAGCAAGAAAAAAAAAATTCCAGCAAAAAAAAAGGGGAAAAACAAATTAATGCCGTTGGCGTGAGCCACGCCTGGGGTGCCCACGGCCACGTCCCCGGCCTCTCAGGGGAGACTCATGGGGAGGGGGGGGGGAATCCGGGAAAGTAGGAGCAGCCCCTGGCCTCTGCCCACCTGGCGGCCTGCCCTCCAAGGCCGCAGCAATTCTGTTCAGGCCAGCACCTAGTGTTGCCGTGTTGGCCTGGATAGCCTAAGTGAGGGCCCTCACATCCTGCCCAACGTCTGCTGTTGTAGTCTGCAGTGCGTTTAGGCAGTTTGTAAGAGCCCGGGAGTGGCAGTTTAGGTCCCCAAGCGTATCCTTTATGGAGGACAGGCTCTCCTCCATTCACCCCAAAGTCTGGCTGACCTGTCCCAGATGGCGGGTCTGAAGGGCTTGGTCCCTTCTCAGATTGGCGGGCAGAAGCTTGGCCACCCCCCTGGTCTTCTGGGACAACTTCCTGCCTCCAGCTGAGGCTTGTGGCCGGGAAGAAGGGGAGGCCCTTGGGAGAGGAGCCCTGTTGGGGGAGGAGTGGGAGGGGCTAGCCCTTATGGAGGGCTGGCTGCTGCCAGCCAGAGAGGAGATCTCCTCCAAAAACAGCAATCCACTGGCTGACATGACATCCTCCTCCTCCTCAAACTCCTCCTCCTCAACCTCCTCCTCTTTAACCTCCTCCGAAGACTCCGGCCCTGTCGGGGGGTCCTCATCAGGCTGTTGTCCATGGGATGGTGCGGTCAGCCCAGATGGCCCAGCACCCTCCTGCTCATCTGGGGATGACACAAAACATTCACAGGTTGGAGGATCCACACACTTGCCACATATTCCATTTCACCCCCCCACATGCTACACACCTGATAGGGAAAAAAAATTACCTGGCATCACGCCTTCATGACTTGAGTCATAGCCGGGCAAGCCCTCCACCTGTTGTCTATGAAAGGTGTTGGCCACCGCACACTCCTCCGCTGTCAGCCTAACAGGGCATGGTGGGCCCCCTCCTGTGCCCATGGCATGGGCTACCATTTTGGCCAGCTTCTTTCTGACCAGACGCCGGAGGTCATTGATTTTCTTTTCAATCCCCGACCGTGTCCGGGTCCCCCCCCCCCCGATGCATTCACCTGGTCAGTAATGTTCTGCAAGATCTCACGCCTCCTGGCCGGGGTGGTGTTAGCACTCTCCGGGCCGTGGAGGAAACGCCCATATTGGGAAATGGCCCGGGCAAGAATTTGTTTCTCCCCCAAAGTAAAATGTAACTTCCTCTTCCTCTCAGTCATACTCATACAAAAACTCTCTCGCAAACAGTCAGCAAAAATCACTCACAAAATCAAGCAGGAAAAATCACTCACAAAAACAAGCAGGAAAAATCAAGCAAGAAAACAAACAAACAAAAAAATATCAACCAAAAAGTCTCACAAGCAGTCACCAAAAATCACTTTCAAATATCTTCTAACAAACACTAGATCACACAGTCCACAAATATCACAATGACAAACTACAACGCAACTAACAACAGAACAAAAGCACCTTGCTGTATAGGAAGGGATACAAAGGGATGTACTTTTGCAGAGGAAGTGCGTTTCTGTCTGTCTATTTATGCTGTCTGCGTAGTTCACAAATTTGCCCTAGTCCACTTCCAATTTCACTGATTGCGCCGTTCCCGAGTTGTGAGCACAGAGGTGTTGACCATGGTCTGCTTCAAGCGCGCATGCGCGAGCCGGCCGGCCCTTCATTTGCATGGGGTCACGGCTCATTTTAATGTAACACGCCCACGTCCTTCCCAATTTGTATTACTCTGCCTTGCGCCTCAGAAATAACGTTGCGCAGGCGCAAATTTCTACGCAAAACCGACGAGAATAGGGTGATTGCGCCGCTACATTGCGCCAGTCTAGCGTAAAGGCGGTGCGCTACGCCGGTCCAATAATGCGCAGATGTACGTGAATCTGGCCCATGGTGTCCGAATTTCCAACAACAAATGTTTGAAAGCTGGTTCTCAATTTTTCCGACAACAAAAGTTCTTGTCGGAAATTCAGATCGTCTGTATGCAATTCCAACGCACAAAAATCATACTCATGCTCGGAATCAATTAGACACATGCTCGGAATCATTGAACTTCATTTTTATTGGCTTGTGATAGTGTTGTACGTGGTAGGGTAGGGATCTCGCACCAAACAAAGTGTAAATAATAATGATATATATATATATAGAGCTGAGGTATATATAGTGATTGAGCTGCACCCCAAAAATTCAGAGTATGAATAGATATATGGAAACAGCAGGGGGCGCTGATATTACAAACAAATACATTTAGATCACAAACTAATGTAAAAAATGCATCTACATCAAAGGAGATGCCTAACAATAAAGTGCAAATATGTGCAATAATTGAGCAAATAAATATAAACAAATTGATAATAAATATAAATGTCCATAGATTGTGCAGAAACAAAATGTCCATATACTGTGCAAAAAGTTAATTGTGTTTCAAAAATCCTTGTAAATTTCACTCTGCCATGTAAGTGAATATAGGTGATCAAAATGAGTATTTCCACCTTCACCGACTAAAACACCAACAATGTGTGTAAAGAATGGCTCCTTACCACAACCTATTGACCTTTCTCGTTAGAAAAGAGGTCAAATTGAGCTTTGTGTCTCCACGGACAGTTGATAGCCTGGATTCCCTTGGCTCGATTCATTAAACATCATATGGCAAAAAAACACAGAGAAATACCGCCATAGCATGATACCGTTTAATTAAAAACATGAATAAAACACACAAGCTGATGGCTTAGGTCTATGGAAAGATGCGTCCTAGCTGGGGAGACGATCGCGTGCGTGGTCACGTACCGCCTCGACGTACGTTTCAATATGTCGTCATCAGGAAGCGCACTTAACACACGCACCAGACCAGATTAAATAGGTCTCGGCAACAGCAGTGGGATAATTTGGGCCAATCACAGCCTCAGTCCCGGTTACTTCCGCAACCAGTGCACATCTAGCAACAAATTGCGCACATACATCATAGCGAAAATTTACAACAGTCATATACAACGACACATTTTAAACATTGTCTAATGTCCCCATATGACACTAATCTCTTGCTATGAGAACAATGTTAAAAATTAACACAAACAATTTTAAAAACAGTCTAAGCAATAAGTATACAGTCTGTATCAAAATTGTCTAATAAAAGTTAAAACCAATTAAATTAAAAGAATTATAAAATAAGAATTAATTTATTTTATTCATTAGTAAGGAAACAGTTTAAATCAAGCTCTATATTGAGACCCTGTGGTCGCATAGTCCTCAAACGATGTAACCACTGGGTCTCATTGTGGGACTGGGTCTATGCAAGGTGTATGCAAGACAAGTTTGAGCGAACAATCCGTCAGGAAAAAACGTCGGAATGTCCGTTTGTGTGTACTCACCATTAGGCCTCGTACACACGAGTAAATAGATTTGTTCAAAACGGTCTGTCCGACCGATTTGAACAAATCTGTCTGCTGGAATTTTGGTTTGCTCGCATGTACACACGAGCAAACCAAAATCCCCGCCAGCAGACAGCGCGCTGACGTGTCGGTGACCGCACCAGGAAGTAAAACACTTCCGCGCATGCGTCGAAACCATGCGAGAAGACATGTCTGCTGGTTAGCGTACTAACCAGCAGACATGTCGGGCGGACGGGTTCCCAGCCGACAGATTTCAAAGCATGCTTTGAAATCTGTCGGGTGGCCAAATCTGTCTGTTTGCCCGTACACACGATTGAATCTGTCTGCTGAAACGGTCTAGCAGACCGTTTCCAGCAGACAGATTTGATCGTGTGTACGAGGCCTCAGGCCCCGTACACACGACCAAGCTTCTCGGCAGAATCCAGCGAGAAGCTCGCTGGGAGACATATTCTGGCGAGAAGCTCGATCGTGTGTACACTTCCGACGAGCGTCCCGTCGGGAAGCTCGTCGAGCCAAAAAAGAGAGCACGCTCTCTTTTTCCTCGTTGTTCAATGAGGACTTTGGCTCGACGAGCTTTTCCGACCGCTCATCGGGAACCTCGTCGGGCGGAACGATGGGTTTAGCCCGACGAGGTTCTCTGACGTGTGTACGCGGCCTCAGAGGTGGTGTCGCTTGTCAACAGGCCCGGATTTGCCACAAGGCCACCGATGCCAGGCAGTGGTCCAGGGGCGGCGACATCTCGGCTTTCACGGCCGCCCCCTCATTTACATAGCCCCCGGGCACAGCGGGCGGCAGCGCCGACACTTGCTGCTAGGCTGGTGAGGCAGGCGGCAGCAAGCAGTAAAATACAGGCGCGCGGCGCGCAGAGATTGCCTGGTGAAAGGAAAAAAAAACGGGCTGACGGAGGCAGAGGCTAAAGCTCCGCCTACCCTCATCTGCGCGGCTCGGGACTGGGAGCAGGGGGGTCTCTGTGAGTGAGTATCCGTGACGTGGGTGACGTAAAAGACCTGAGGAGAAGAGAGACGTGACGTGAGGAGAAGAGTCGTGAGGAGAAGAGACGTGAGAAGAAGAGACCTGAGGAGAAGAGACAAGTGAGGAGAAGAGACAAGTGAGAAGAAGATACAAGTGAGGAGAAGAGACCCGAGGAGAAGAGACCTGAGGAGAAGAGACCCGAGGAAAAGAGACGTGAGGAGAAGAGACAGGTTAGTGAAAGCATCTTTATTATACCGGGGGCGTTGCTAGGTTGTGGGCACGGTGGAGTGGTGCTGGGCAGGGCCGGATTTCCCACAAGGCCACCGAGGCCAGGTCTCCGGGCGGCAGTGGGTGAAGGGGCGGTGCTGCTCTTGGGGCAACTTCTCTGCTTTTGCGGCCGCCCCTGCACTAAAATAGGCCCCCCCCGCGGGTGGCGGCACTGCTACTTAGGCAGTGTAATGCAGTGGCAAAGCGTGTGGGGGGAGGGGGTTCCGCAGCCCCGGGCACGACATTTAGGGGGTCGACATTCCGTGCCTTCTCCTAATTTTAATTTCCTCTGTCACTGATCTCTGGCCACCATGTTTAGTGTCCAGCGCCCTGTGATTGGGCATATGGGGGTCATGTGGGGCTGAGCTGGAAGTCCTGCACCCGCACATGACCGCCATATGCCCAATCACAGCACGCCGGGAAACTCTGAACATGGCAGCGGGAGACAGGCACTGGAATTTTGAGCCGCCGTGGCCGCTGTCTTCCCCTCCGCTCTGAAACTCGGCGGAGCTCGGTGGAGATTGGAGCATAGAGGGAGATGCAGCGTCTGACACCATGGAGCGGGCTGCGGGTGGATGGCACTGGCGGGGAGGGGAGTCAGGATTCCGAAGCAGTTCTTCACATCCAGTGCTGGGGTCCTGTCCGTCCTGAGGAGAGTCCTGGAGTCTGGAGAAGAGCAAACAGAGGTAAGGGGGAGGGGGGTGCGTGTAGTGCGAGTAGTGCAGGAAGTAGGCCTCCTATTGTAGGAGTTAGGTGGGTCTGTGTAGTAGGTCAGTGTAGGTGTAAGGTCAGTGGTCAGTCAGTGTAGGTGTCGAGGGTCAGTATAGGTGTTAGGGGTCAATGTATGTGTCAGGTAGGTGTCGGGGGTCAGTGTAGGTGTAAGGTCGGTGGTCAGTGTAGGTGTCAGGGGTCAGTATAGGTGTTAGGGGTCAGTATTGGTGTCGGGGGTCAGTGTGTCAGTGTAGGTGTTGGGGGTCAGTATTGGTGTCGGGGGTCAATGTATGTGTCAGGTAGGTGTCGGGGGTCAGTGTATGTGTCAGTGTAGGTGTCGGGGTCAGTGTGTCAGTGTAGGTGTTGGGGGTCCGTGTAGGTGTCGTGGGTCAGTGTAGGTGTCGTGGGTCAGGGTAGGTGTCGTGGGACAGGGTAGGTGTCGTGGGTCAGGGTAGGTGTCAATCAGTGTAATAGTCAGTGTTGGTGTCAGGTAGATCAGTGTAATGTTAGTAGTGCAGGAAGTAGGAGTCAGGTGGATCAGTGCATATGTCAGGTAGGTGTGTCAGGGGGTCGGTGTAGGGGTTAGATAGGTCACATGTGTTCAAAAAAATGGAAAGAGTGCAGCACTATGTGGTTAAAACCATGTGTTAAATAAATGTTAAACCTTGAAATGTAAACAAATGATATGTGAAAAATTCATATATTAAAAAGAAAACGAATGCAGAGTCCAAAAAGAACACAATGTAGTCCGTGAAGAGTTAATTCCAAAATCAAATCCGTGAAGGGTTAACTCCCAAGAGTGAAAGTGAAGATAAAGTTTGGTGAATAATAAGTCCCAAAATAAAGCAGGGTATTGCAAGAGAAGTAGTGAGTGATACAAATCTTCCCAAGAGCAGCATGATTTTTGGGACTTATTATTCACCAAACTTTTATCTTCACTTTCTTGGCAAGCAATTTGTCTTTTTTTGGTAGTTAACCCTTCACGGATTTGCTTTTGGAATTAACTCTTTACTGACTATGTTGTGTTCTTTTTGGACTCTGCATTAGTTTTCTTTTTAATTTTTCAAATATTTATTTTTCTCATATTTGTTTACATTTCAAGGTTTAACATTTATTTCACATGTGGTTTTAACCACATAGCGCTGCACTCTTTCCATTTTTTTGCCATCTATCCTAAGTTTTTTGTACTGAACTAAAGTGCCAGCTGCTTTCTTCTACTCTTTATCATCATTTTTTTTATTATCTTCTTAAATTAGCGCAGGGTTAGCCTTAGGTTTTTTTTTTCCGAAGGTCACGTGTTGCAGGGTAAAGTGGAGTCAGGGAGCAGCCGGAGGGAGGGTGACAAAAATCCTTGCACCAGCCCTAGTGGTGTGCAGTGTAGTGGTCAGTGTGCAGTGTAGTGGCCAAGTTAGGAACCGGGTAGGTCAGTGCAGTGGACAGGTAGGTAAGTGTAATGGTCAGTCTAGGAATCATGTAGGTCAGTGTAGTGGTCAGTATAGAAATCAGGCTGGTCAGTACTATTGTAGGAAGGGAAGGGACTCGGGGAGTGCAAAAAGTCTACGGGTTAGGGGGCACAAATTTCTTGCCTTGCCCTGGGCGCTGACAACCCACGCTACGCCACTGATGTCATGTACTATTTTTCGCCGCCGCTGGAGTTTCACAGCCGGCGGAGATAATGTCTCTGCCGGCAGCCATTTTCCAGAAGACCACAGACTAGTTATAAACGAGAAGGGAGCCTGCCGAGTGGCTACAATAGAAATGGAGCTGTGGCACCGCTCACCCCTGGTCTGTCTGGATTTCATCTGTGACCTGTTGTGGAGAGGGGTGGCGGGTGGCCAGTGCCGCCGCTCAATTTCTATTGTAGTCACTTGGCAGGCTTCCTTTTTATTTATAACTCACCTGTGGTCTTCTGGAAAATGGTTGCCTCTAATTTGTTCCCCCTCAGCCTTCAGTAATGGCGGCAGAGATACTGCTGCTGCCTGCTGGGATATAGAAGGGCTCTAATGGGGGGGGCCTCAGATGTAAGGAAGCACTCCGCTGGCTGGGGACAGTGACATCAGGGCTCCCACTCATTCTGCATTATGGTAAGTTTAACTATTTAATTTTATATTACATTGTAATAATAGATGAGTCTGTGATGGGGGGCTTTGTGATGGATAACCTTATATGGGGGCTTTTTGATGGGGGGAATCTGTGATGAGGGATCGGCGGCTGTCTCGGCTCCTCCTCACAAGAACTACCCTTCTTCATGCAAGCTCTCTCGCATACGGGTTAGTTCTTGCGGGCGCGCTCCCGTGATACAGTCGGCAGGTATAGCCGCCGACTGTATCATTTGGCCTCTGTGTGTGTATGTGTGGGGGGGCGGCATTGAAGGACCCGGCCTTGGGGCGGCACAGGGAGTAAATCCGGGCCTGCTTGTCAAACACACTCATTGCCACATGCAACTGCATCTATACATTATTCCAAAAGAAGGACATCAGGAGGGAAGAGGGGCCGAGGGATTTGGTTCTGAGATAGGGATGGACCCTCCAAATAGACACTATGATGTATGCTATGACGTTATGCTCATATCATAAGGGTGCATGGGCTTGCATGGGTCCCCTACCAGGTGAAATATAGAAAGATTTTAATAACTAACTCATATAAAAAAAAAAATAGCTCCAGGAAGCTGGAAACCCTAAGGAGATGTTATGAAACAGAACTCTGCTAGGGAGAGATAGATCACAAATCAATGTCAGGAGGATGCACAGGCCTCGCAGTAATATGAGCTCATGCTTACCATGCAAAGTCCATTGTGTCTACTGAAACAAAACAAGCCGTCCTGTCCAGCCTATTACCAGGAAGACGGTCATTCCTCTATGTTGTGTCACATGTGTACATTTCTGCCTTTCGGCCCGTGTTCTGTATATCAAAAAAACAGAAAGAATCAACATAAACCGACTGCATATATAGTACAAATCTGTTCTATTTACAGTAGAACAAATGGCGACATTTTATATAAAATACACATTTTATTGCAGCTCTGTAATCATTAAAACATCATTAATTGTTTTTTAAGGTTAAGCGGACTTCATAAGGCATTTTATAAACTTTCCAGCAGTGCAAATACTTTTTTTTTGTTCTATTCCCACACTTCCGCAGTACCTCACTGCGACAAGTTACATCATGTCCACCCACCTATTGGCTCCTGGGATATGAGTGCCATCAATCCCAGGGGTCAGGGCACCTCCATCGTCGCCGCCGCTTGTAGCATCACAACGTGCTTTGTTGTTATGTGCATGCACAAGATCAGCAGGTGCATGCTGGGTAGCCAGCAGCGCCGTATCCCGCAAAGAGACACCAGTGGGCTTAAACTGCCAACACCGAAGATGGGGGTGTGCTTGGGGGAGACTGCCAATTTTTTTTTTTTAAATACATAACATTTTATAAAAGCTATATTAACTAATAATACCAATTGTAATCAGATTATGTGCAAAAAAACGGGGGGTGTTTAAAAAAACTAAAAACGCTGGAACTCTGCTTAACCACTTAGGCCCCTGGACCATATTGCTGCTTAATGACCAGGCCGCTTTTTGCGATTCAGCACTGCATCGCTTTAACTGACAATTGCGCGGTCGTGCGGTGTGGCTCCCAAACAAAATGACGTCTTTCTTTCCCCACAAATAGAGCTTTCTTTTGGTGGTATTTGATCACCTCTGCAGGTTTTGATTTTTTGCGCTATAAACAAAAATAGAGCGACTATTTTGAAAAAAAAATGCAATACTTTATACTTTTTGCTATAATAATTTTCCCCCAAAAATATATACAAAAAACATTTTTTTTTGCAGTTTAGGCTGATACGTATTCTTTTACATATTTTTGGTAAATAAGCAATAAGTGTTTGTTGATTGGTTTGCGCAAAAGTTATAGGCCCAGATTCACATTCACAGAGCAATTACGCCTGTCTAACTGGTGTTAGACAGGAGTAATTTCAAATTTCGCGCGCCGTATCACTAGTTTGAATCCTCAAACCATGATACGGCGGCTTCGGGCTTCGATCCGAGAGGCTTACGGAATGTACGTAAACGACGCTACTACGACGTGACGACGTGATTTCGCGCAATGCACGGCGGGAAATTTGCGAACGGAGCATGCGCAGTTCGATCGCCGCGGGAACGCGCCTATTTTAAATGCTTCACGCCCCCTACTCGCGCAGATGGATTGCGACGGGAGAAATACACTACGCCGCCGTCGTTTACTGGACAAAATCTACCTGGATTCCACGTAGAGCCAGGTAAAAAACGGCGGCGTAGTGTATTTCTGATACTCTACGATAATCTAATTCTCTGTGAATCTGCCCCACAGCATCTACAAAATAGGGGATAGTTTCATGGCATTTTTATTAATATTTTTTTCTACTAGTAATTGCGGCGATCAGCGATTTTTATTGTGTCTGCGACATTATGGCGGACACATCGGACACTTTTGACACCATTTTGGGACCATTGTAATTTTTACAGCGATCAGTGCTATAAAAATGCACTGATTACTGTAAAAATGACACTGGCAGTGAAGGGGTTAACCATTAGGTGGCGCTGTAGGGGTTAAGTGTACACTGGGGAGTGATTCTTACTGTAGGGGGCGTGGCTACATGTGACACATCACTGATCATTGTTCCCGATGACAGGATCAGTGACACTAAGCAGAACGGGGAGATGCTGGCCTGGATTCACAAAGCACTTACGCCGACGTAACTCACCTTTTCCCGGCGTAGCGTAGATATGCGCCTGGCGTATGTGCGCGTCAGAGTCACAATTCAAGATACGCCTAAAAATAGGCCATCCTACCCCGACGTATCTTACTTACGCCGGCGTGGGCGCAATTGGTCTGGACGTATGTTGCTTCTCCCATTGATTAGGCATTCACATATGCAAATGAGGGAAATACGACGATTCACGAACGTACTTGCGCCCGGCGCATGATATACGCGGTTTGCGTAAGTTTCACGTCCGGCGTAAAGTTATTCCCCATAGATGAGGCGCAACCCATGCAAAGGTATGGACCAGGGAACACAAGCCTACGTATTGTACGTTGGACATCTGTGAATATGGGCCGGTGTGGGCGTAGGTTACGTTAACGGCATTCACAGTGATCCGGCGTATCTTAGGCAGTTGTTTCAACGTGGTTGTGCGCATGCGCACGGAGATACGTCCACGTCTCGATGCATGCGCAGTTCGTTTTAAGTACTTGTCTGGCACCCGGCCCATCATTTGCATGGGGTCACGCTTCATTAGCATAGATCACGCCCACTTCCAGCCCACTTCCACCTACGCTAGCTTACGCCTATATAATATAATATACGCCACGCCGGTGCAACATTGGGAGCATTTGCTTTGTGAATTCCATGCTTGCCTCTCTGCGCTGCGTCGGCGTAGCGTAAAAGAGATACTCTACGGCGGCATAAATATGCACCGATGTCTGTGAATCCAGGCTGTTGTGTTTACACACAACAACTTCCCTGCTCTTCAGCTCTGTGACCCGTTCGCAGGACAACAGCGGCAATCAGGTCTGCGTTTCCTGTGGGCATGGTCACAGAGTTCGCGACAGGGTCGCAAGCGCGCCGCCGGCGGCAATTTAAAGGGGTCGTACCTGTAGGCCCATATGCCTGTCCATGTAAATAGGCGTGCGCTGGTTCTTAAGCTGTTAAAGTACCTGAAAATGACCTGAACTAAGGCCCCTTTTACATTGTGGCGGGAGCCGCAATGGCGGTATAGCGCCGCTAAATATAGCGGCGCTATACCGCCGGAATTGTCGCGAGTTGCGGCTGCTAGCGGTGCGGTATTAACCCCAGCTAGTGGCCGTGAAAGGGCCCTCGGCTTTCACATTGAGGATGCAGTAAAGGAGTTTTTCAGGCGGTATAACAGCACTATTTTTAGCGCTGTACCGCCTGAAAAACTCCTCAATGTGAAAGGAGCCTTAGCCTTTTACAATCCCTGTACAGCTGGCTGGAGTGTGAGAGCACAAAAGGGCCAATCAGTACATGAGCTGACAAGGAGCATGTTTATAGGAAGAGAAAGTAGGGTGATAGAGGGATGAGCTAACTACTGTGTAGCTTTTGCTGCACTGTCCAGTTACATGCTGTTGAATGTTGAAGAGTAGAAGGCACACGGCCATGGGGAAGTGAGTTTATTACCTCTTTTCTTACAGAAAACATTCCTGCAATGAACCCTATGATCAGGAGAGACCTACTCCACTGTCTGCAGCCTACACTGGCCTGAGTGGCTCCCCTCCTTGTTATCAAGCCTATGAAAAGCCATTGTGAACTGTAAATGTGTGGACATTTCTTTATAGGACCTCCCTAGAGTTTCCCTGTAAGCTAGGGTGACCAGACATCCCCAGTTTCAGGGGACAGTCCCCTGATTGAGGACACTGTCCCCGGACCAAGTCTGTCCCTGGTTTTGTCCCCAGATTGGATTTAATAGGGGGCAAGGGCAATTTCAAAAAAAGTCAGAGCAGAATTAAAATAAAAAAAAATTAATTACACCCCCCGCTCCGCCGTGCTTACTAGCATAGGGATGTGTATTTTTCCTATTATCTGTGCCCCTTTCTGATGATCATGTGCTGGTCGGAGAGGAGGGACCATTTCTTCAGTTTCGAGCGCATGCCCATTCAGCTCCGCTCGCATGTTCTTCTGCCTTGGCTCAAATCCTGGCCAGCCACCTGCCTGCCAATCTCCTTGCCTTCCCTGGAGGAGTGATCTTCCTCCTCTCCCCACCCAGTAGTAGCCGGGGCCTGGAGAATGAGACTTGAGGGGCTGTGAGGCGGGGGGCGACGGGCAGAGAGTCGCTGATTGTCGCCATTACTGGTAAAGAAAAAATATGTCCCCAGATTTCATTTTAAAAATCTGGTCACCTTACTGTAAGCTTGCAAGCTTGCAAATAGATCATTATTAGTATGTGTTGGAATACTTTGTTCATGTATTTTGTGCAACAACCACATCAACCAAAAGATGGCAGTGTTTATACGTTCTTAGCTGCATCTATGATAGGACTCAATGGCTCAGATTCACAAAGCACTTACTCAGACGAATAGCACGTTACGGCGGCGTAAGTGCAAATGTGCGCTGGCGTATGTGTGCGGCAGGCCCACAAACCAACATGCGCCTAAAAACTGGCTACACCCCGCCGACGTAGCTTGCACACGCCGGCATAGGGTTGGCGCACATATGGGCTGGACGCATGGTGCTGCTCCCATTGATAAGCCATTCAAACATGCAAATGAGGGAACGTGCATGTGCCCGACGCATGCCACGCGAGATGCGCGTAACTTGTATGTCCGGCGTAAAGTTATTCCCCATAAATGAGGTGCAATCCGGCAACAGACATGCACAGGTTTGCACCAGGGAACACAAGACGGCGTATTGTGCATTGGACGTGTGTCTGGCTGGGCGTACATTATGTTCACGTCGTACGCGGTGATCCGGCGTAGCTTAGGCAGTTGTGCCGGCGTGATTGTGAGCAGGTGTAGGAGGGTGCTGTGCATGCGTCCATGTCACGACGATGTCACGGCGATGTCACGGCGCATGCGCAGTTCATGATACGCCGGGCGTAAAACACTGTGCCACGCTTGGACCATCATTTGCATGTGGTCACGGCCACTTCCACCTACGCATGCCTTCCAAACCCACGCCACGCTGGTGCATGCGCTGGGAGCACTGGCTTGCTGAATGCAATGCTTGCCTCTCCGCGCTACGCTGGCGTGCCGTACGGTGTGTGCCCTATGGCAGCGTAATGTGTGCCTTGCTCTCTGTGCATCTGGGCCTATGTCTCTTCTGTATAATAAAATGTTCCTGTCTGCAGTTAAGCCCCAGATAAAGCTCATGTAGACTGTGCACTGTCTGTTCTGTAGGGCACATCATTTCTAACAGGTTATAGGCCCAGGCACCCAGTAATGGCCCAGACACCCAGAGAAAAGCTGAGAGCCCAGTCATAGCTGCTACAGCAACAGTGCAAAATACAGCAACAGAAAGAAGACTGCAACAGAATAACAGAAAATGACCAGTAACACAGCTGCAAAAAAGCTTTGCAAATCTGCCAAACCAAAACTACCAGTCTTGGAAATTCAAGATGAAAATGCTGCTAATAAGAGAAGGTATGTATGGAAAACAAATATTCAGAATCGTATAGACCCATTTCCCTACTACAGGTGGACATCAAAATACTAGCCAAGATCCTAGCCTCCCGCCTCAACCATTTCATTCCTTTGTTGATCCATCCTGATCAGACAGGCTTCATGACAGGAAAGAATACTGCCATGAATATTTGCCGCCTATTCATGAACATTCAGGGGTCCCATGATGAAATCAGCTTGAGGGTCGTGGTGGCTCTGGGTGCCACCAAGGCCTTTGACTCTGTGGAGTGGAATTACCTGTGGGAGTGCCTTTTTGCATATGGCCCCAACTTTATTCGCTGGGTCCAACTCCTATATCATTCCCCAAGAGCCAAGGTGTTTGTGAATGGTTGGCTCTCTGGCCAATTCCCACTGGAGAGGGGGACCCGACAAGGCTGTCCCCTTTCCCCTCTGTTGTACGCCTTGGCTGTGGAACCACTGGCCATCCTGATATGCGCAGACATCGGTATTCGAGGCCTCAAGATAGGGAATATGGAGGAAAATATTGGGATGTACTCTGACGACACGCTCTTGTACTTGGCAGACTTGGGTCCCTCTCTTGTTGCAGCCCTCCAAGCCATAGAACGTATGGGTGGCCACTCGGGTCTAAGTATTAATTGGTCTAAATCCCAGATCCTTCCGATCGACCATTTCCCCCCTCGTTCACGTCCCCCCCTCTGGCCCTCCCAAGGGTCTCCTGGATCAAGTACCTTGGAGTGCAGGTCACCAGATCCCTCACAGACTACACACTATTAAACATTGAACCCCTATACACCCTGATCAAGACCAAGACACAGACATGGGCCAGACTACCCCTGGGTGTAATGGGATGCGTCAGCCTAGTCAAAATGATACTCCTCCCAAAGATACTCTATTTGGAATGGGATGCTCTCCTGTATATACCTCAAAAATTCTTCAGGATAATTGAATCTATTCATAATTTGTTTGTATGGGGTTACAACAGACACAAATTATCTTGGGGGATTCTGAAAAACCCTGTGCCATTGGGAGGAGTCGCTTTTCCAGATTTTCAGGATTATTACCTTGCCTCCCAGCTGTCCCATTTTTATCAATTTAATAAAACAGAGTGATCACGGTACTAGCTATTGCTCTCTGAGCACCCCGACGACCCTGCCCACTCTCCACTTCAGTCCGTCCTCAGAACCCATTTGACAGGACGTCCCCCTCAACACAAAGCAGGCATGCTGACGCACCACCGGAGGGTATGGCAGACAGCATTACAGAAACTCGGGACCCCACAGGTCCATTCTCATACCCCTCTCTGGTTCACCACACGCCTTCCTGAATTATTGACCGTTCTGGACCCTGCGGTGTGGATACGCCATGGGATCCTGTACATACACCAGATTATGACCACTACGGGGCTTAAAACATTCCAAACGCTGAAAGGTGAGTTTTCCCTCCCAAATCGCCTTCTTTTTAGGTACTTGCAGCTTCGCCACACTATACAAACCCAGTTCACTGGCTCCAACTGATCCCTGGCGGTTCCCTCCATAGTAGACATAGTCACAGACACCGCACCAGCCAAACTGATTTGCACTCTATACTCCGCCATCCGCCTCCCTAGTACAACAGCTTTAGCTTATGCTGCCAAGACTAGGTGGGAGGTGGACGTTGGACTGGTTGAGGATGAGGATTGGTATGAAATTTTAGAGGGCACGAAAAAAGTCTCCCCCAAACTGTCAGACCGCCTCACACAGTTGTATATCATACACAAGACATACCTGACCCCTCAGAGGATAGTGCGTTTCAAACCCATGTACAATCCAGGGTGCCGCCTCTGCGACCACACCCCATCCTCCTTCTATCATCTTATATGGTCCTGCCCAGTTATCCAAGAATACTGGATGCAAGTGATACGCTTCCTGCACGACAAGATGGGCTCTCCTGCTACTCTAGACCCAAAGATGTGCCTACTCGGTCTGCTGCCGGAATTAGACGCTGATAAATACCTGCGTACCTTTCTACATGAGACGCTCTTCTTGGCGAGAAAGGTGGTGGCCCGTGTTTGGCTACAGGCCCTACCCCCCAAAATTCAGTGCTGGAAAAAATAAGTCAATGATGCCCTCCCATATAAGAAACTGATTTATGTTCATAGAGGGTGTCCGCTTAAGTATGAGAAGGTCTGGGAGCTGATTTCGCTCTCTCTGCTCCTGGATCTTCTCCTCTGCGGAGCTGTGTATACCTCCACAGTCAAGCTGCCAGGCCTGAAGCCTGGGCCTGAAACCATCGGAGGACCAACCATCCGGAGGGAAGCAAGACCAAGGGTGTTCAGCCTGAGTTCCAGGAGACCGGAGAAGTTCGCCAGCTGCCGACTGAGGAACAGTGGGGAGTCTGATACCGGAGACCGTGTGTTGCAGAGTAGTGGCTGACAGAAGCGCCCTTTTCGAGAGGAACTCAGGCGGATCGGGCCTGTTCGGGTGAGAGGGCACATTCCCAACTTTCAACCACTCACTTTGACAGATAACTTAGTGTTACTCCATATGCCGGAGGCACACATTTCTTTTCTGACTGAACCAGAGAGGCCTATTAAAGGGGTGTTCCAGCCGCGATTTTTTTTTTTTAAAGTCAGCAGCTACTAACAGTGTAGCTGCTGACTTTAAATAAGGACACTTACCTTGTCCTACTTGCCCGCGCTGATGGCCCCCCCGATGCCGGTCCCACGATCGCTCCGGGTCCCACGCCGCCATTCACACTATGGGAAACAGGCAGTGAAGCCGTACGGCTTCACTGCCCATTTCCTACTGCGCCTGCGTGAGTCTCACGCTGGCTTATGAATGGGCGGCTGCTCTCTGAGAACACACACAGTTCCCAGAAAGCAGCGCGCCCCATTCACAAGCAGAAGAAGCAGAAGAAAGGACACCGAGGTGTGGAAGAGGCAGATTACGGACTTCCGCATAGCAACAGGTATTTCGGGTGAGTATTTTTTTTTCAGGTTTTTTTTTATTTAATTTTTTTAAGCAATATGGGGAAATGTTGTTTTCTTGGGTGGAACTCCGCTTTAAGTTGAGAGTTATTCTGCAGAAGTGACTGACGCTGACGAGCGATCAGTTCATCATAATCGGTGTTTGTTGTAGCCTGTTTAACTGAGTTTATTCCATCTCTTGGTAGAGATGAATTTTCGCGCCAAACATAAACTCTGTGTAAAACGTGAGTTAAAAATAAATTTGGTACAGAGCTGCTCTTCTAAATGTTATAGTGATAACTAATAATACAAGTGATATGAATGTGGTAGAGGGCGCTAATTTAAGTATTAGTATTAGTATGATACCATAAATATACTAAAAATAAGTGGAAAAAACAATATGTGAATATATCTAATATAATAGTGGCATAATGATATGAGTCATACATTTTCTCCAATAGGTGAGTGCAATCATCAAAATAAATAATAAGGTATAGAAGTGATAATTGCTTATCATCAACCAACAAAAAAAAGTGCAAGGTCCAATTAAATTAAAACAACAAAGTCCTAATTGATTAGTGATTGTCTGCCAGTGCTGGACGATATGAATCCCACTGTCAACTGAAGAAGAATCTGCTTATCAAAAGGTGTCCTTCAAAACTCCTTCACCATAGTAGATTTAGTCACCCAATCGTGCTCAGATGAAGATATTGCGCTTACCAGAGAGTAAGGCCATGTACACACGACCGGTTTCCTCGGCAGAATTCAGCAAGAAACTCGATGGGAGACGTATTCTGCCGAGGAAACCGGTCGTGTGTACACTTTTCGCCGAGAAACCCGTCGAGGAACTCGTCGAGCCAAAAAGAGAGCATGTTCTCTATTTCCTCGATGAACAATGGGAAAATTTGGCTCGACAAGTTTTTTGACTGCCGAACAAGGAACTCGACGGGGAAAACAAAATGGGTTTCGCCCGACGAGCTTCTCGGTCGTGTGTACGCGGCCTAAGGACCTCTTTAATGAAAAAGATGGTCAGTGTCACCTATGCAGGATAATGCCTGCATACATTTCAACGTCCCAGCTGCTAGGTAAAACTATTTATTCCAGACGGTCAAAGATGAGATGTGAAAACAGAAAAAAACTTCCATAGTGCAACCGGTTTATTTAAAAGTAGAAAAATTAAAACAACATGGGCCAAGTGGCCACTTACATTAAAAAGTGCCCATCCCGACACTGGGGCTGCAGACTTATCAGTATGAGTCAAGAACCAGGTCACCGCACTTACGTGGAGGACGTGAAGCTTGTATCAGCTGCTTGATCAGCTGCTCGGCTGCTCAGCTGCTTGCTCTCGTGACAGACGCCGGGAGGTGGGGGCATACAGCAAAAAATGACCAGGCCACCTCATACCCCTTCCCCATGCAGCATAGTGGAACCAAAAATAAATTCCCACAAAGGGGGAGTGAGAATACAAGTTACAGAAAAGAAAAAAGGAGCTACGCTTCGGAAGTTTCCTGAAAAATTAGTGGGACCTTCCCCATTAGTCCCCATCCAAGTGGAAGGGATTTACACCAGAGCCCTCTTGGACACTGGAGCCCAAGTAGTTCTTCTGTATAGAGACTTCTATGATAAATATCTCTCCCACTTGCCTTTACAGAAGCTGGAAGAACTGGAAATATGGGGCATTGGTACTCAGAGTTTCCCTTACAATGGATACCTACCGATACGCTTGACCTTTAATCCTTTAGTAGCGGGAGCAACAGGGAATTTTGACACATTGGCGATAGTCTGCCCTCGGCCACCTGTAGCCCACAAGAGCTCCCTCATCATAGGGACGAATACGCATTTGGTCAGAAGACTATTGCCCCCCCTAACTGAGGCAACAGAGATTTCCGCACAAAGGGTCCATCCAATGTTAAGGAGGGTCTACCACCAGTTAGTGATGGAGATCAAGACCCCTGAAGAAGGAGTGGGAAAGACCGTGAAAACCTTATACCCAGGAGAAGTGACCTGCTTGAGGGCCTCGGTAAATTTCACTTGGTCTCAGCCAGGCCCGTTTCTCGTCCTAGAAACTGACCCGGATGGACACTCAGAAGGAGTAGAGGTAATCCCTGAGGTGATCCCGTTGAAGGCAGTGGTGAAGAATCATGGAAGAGTGTCTGTCAGCATCAGGAACACTACCACTAGTCCTGTAAAGGTGCCGGCCAGAGTGCTGCTGGGCCGTGTACACCAAGCCACCCCAGTTGGCCCCTCTGATTTAGAGAAAGGCAAGAAGATAGAGGACCTGAAAGAGGGTCATCAATCTGATGGTACTGAACTCCCACCAGGATGGAGGGAGAGGGTGAAATCTCAAATTGACAGGTGGCAGAAGATATTTTCAAAAACTGAGTTTGATGTTGGGTGTGCAAAGAGTGCCACCCACCGGATTCGAATGAAAGAGGTGTTTGTGGTGAGAACTGACAACAATCCACTCACTTACCTTCTAACCACAGCCAAGTTGGATGCAACGGGACACCAATGGCTAGCAGCCGTTTCAGGATTAAATTTTAGCCTGAAGTATTGACCAGGAGTGGGAAACAGAGATGCAGATGCTCTTTCCAGAAGGCCCCATGAATCGGTTGTCCCTGAGAAAGAATGGACCCAAATAACCTCTGAGGGGGTGAGTGCTCTGTGCCAAGGGACAGAGTTACAGATGAAAGAAGGACCCAGAGCTGAAGAAATAGGAGTTTTGGCGGTGGGAGTGCCCAAGTTCTACTGTAATGTGACGCAAATGGGGAGCGAAGACCTACCCAAACTGTCAAAGAAAGATCTGAGAAAAGATCAAGAAGAAGATCCTCTTGGAAAGTTGGTCCTAGAGGCTTTGGAAGACCAAGACCTAGGTGTACTCCTTACCAGTCACTCAAGGGAAGCACGACTGGTGCATAAAGAGTGGGACAGGTTGCAGCTCCATCAAGGAGTGGTCTACCGAAGGGGCCCCTCTGATGGTCCTGAAGAGAAATGGCAGATGTTCCTACCCAGTAAACACAGAGAGACCGTGCTGGCCGCACTTCATGACCAGCATGGCCACCTAGGCTCCGAAAGGACCTTCCAGCTAGTCCGAGACAGGTTTTACTGGCCAGGCATGAGGGCTAAAGTAGAAGGGTACTGCCATTCCTGCATTTGGTGTATACAAAGGAAAACGTTACCCCGTCAAGCTGCCCCAATGGGCCATCTTCAAAGTCAGGGTCCATTGGAGCTGGTGTGTATAGATTTTCTCTGCCTGGAGCCTGACTTAAGTGGAGTAGGAAAAGTCCTGGTAGTAACAGACCATTTCACTAGGTATGCTCAAACATATCCAACTAAGGATCAGAAAACCTCGACAGTAGCCAAATTACTGGTGGAGAAATTCTTTGTACATTATGGATTGCCACAGCGAATCCATTCAGACCAGGGGAGAGATTTTGCAAGCAGATTGATCTAGAAGCTGTTGGATTTGCTGAACATAGATAAAACCAGAACTACTCCTTATCATCCTCAGGGGGATGCCCCGCCTGAATGATTTAACAGGACTCTTTTGAACATGCTAGGGACATTGAGCTCAGAAAAGAAGCAACACTGGAGCAAGCACGTGGCTGCCATTGTGCATGCATATAATTGCACCACCAACGACACAACTGGATACTCACCCTATCGGTTAATGTTTGGACGAGAAGCCCGATTACCTGTTGACTTAGCTTTTGGAGTATCCTTGGACCATACATCCGCAACCTCTCACAAGGGTTACGTGGACCGACTAAGGAGAAGTCTAAAGACAGCATTTGAGAAGGCCCATGCTAGCTCAGATAAACGGGAACAGAGGAATAAAAGAAACTGTGACTTAAAAGTCAGAATCCAAGACCTACAGCCAGGAAACCGAGTTTTGTTAAGAAATCTGGGTATCCCAGGAAAACACAAGTTGGCGGACCTATGGAAGTCTCAGCCATTAGTGTTGCTCACGAATATTCGTATTGCGAATATTCGGCTCGAATATGGCATATTCGAGTATTCGCGATATATTCCGAATTTCGCGGTGAATATTCGCTATTTCGAATATTCGTATTTTTTCAATTTTTTTTAGAACAGATCACATCCTAGAGATCCCCATCAACGTCTAAAAGCATTGCTGGTATGATTAGAGACCTTGGGCCGAGTAGCTGCAGCGATCATTTTATATTGCCGAAAAAATCGCAATGCGATTATTCGGCAATAGCAATATCGCGCGATTATTTTCGAGAAATTCGCAATATTGTTTTTAGCTAAAATAACACATATATTCGATTTCAGAGTGTTACTGTCGAAATTCCGCAATCAATTTCTCATTCGCATTTTTGCGAAATTACGATAAAATATCAAGAATATTCTGAGCCAATCAGAGTGCTCCTTCCGCATTTGCCGAATATTCGCAATTATTTTGTATTGTAATATATCACGAATATTCTGAGCCAATCAGAGTGCTCCTTCCGCATTTGCCGAATATTCGCAATTATTTTGAATTGTAATATATCAAGAATATTCTGAGCCAATCAGAGTGCTCCTTCCGCATTTGCCGAATATTCGCAATTATTTGGTATTGTAATATATCACGAATATTCTGAGCCAATCAGAGTGCTCCATTCCGCATTTCTCAAAATTTCGCAATTATTTGGTATTGTAATATATCACGAATATTCTGAGCCAATCAGAGTGCTCCATTCCGCATTTCTCGAAATTTCGCATTCGCAATTCGCATTCGCATTCGCATTCGCAATAGCGAAAATTCGCAATCATTTCATTTCCAAAAAATATCACGAATATTCGTATTTAGCGAATATATCTTGAATATTCGACTATATATTCGAGATATATCGCGAAATCGAATATGGCATATTCTGCTCAACACTATCAGCCATACATTATATGTAAGAAATTGCCTGGCCTCCCTGTATACCAGATCAGACCAGAAGGAAGCATTGGTCCTTTAAAGACGTGGCACAGAAACCACTTATTGCCTCTCACTGAAGCTGTTCCAATACCTCCTGTATCTGATCCTCTGGACCTACCCTCAACTTCCAGACCATCTGGGGCAGTTACTAGATCCCAAACTATACATCCAGATTCGGAAGACGAAGAGTCCGCAGATGAATGGATAGGGTCAGAGTGGTTATTGTCCTCTCAGCAGCCAGAGCCTAGTACTTCGTTCCTGCCCTCATCCGAAGTGACAAACAGTGGGACATTTCGGCCGGAGGCTCCTGAATTTGTACCTCAAAATGTGCTTGTTGAAGAGTTGGGGGGGGGATGTTGACTTATATTCCGCAGACGGTCTCATGGAGGCCTCAAGCCTGTCTGATAGAGGTTTAACTAATTCAGAAGATGAGAAATCTATTGTATCGGATACAGAGGACAATGCTGATCCTAGAGAAAGTGAAGCTGACCCTGTTCTTCCTGAACCTATAATGTCCAAAGAACAGAGGGAAAGAAGGATCATTCACCCACCATTCAAAGAGACTAACGTATGACCAATTGGGGAAATGCTCTGAAATAGCTGTCATTCCCTCTAAACGGTCCAATACTCTACTCAGTCCTCCTGCCGCAAATTTGGTGGAGGACAGCCCCAATTCACCCCCTGGCACATCTGAACAAACCACTTCAGTGTTAATGAGCAGTGGATTAGAGGGGGAATTTGTCGGACAGAGTGGCTTGCCCTTATCCAACAATTGGTGGGGAGACCCCCTGTCCACTTTATGTCAGAAGATGAGTTGTCTAGCTTTGAGTAATGTCAGGAATAATGCACAGTGTTTGTTGCCTTGCATGACCTAACAAACCTTTCTCCGCTTGTATTTTGAAAAGCATGTATCAGGATACATACTGTTGTCCTCTTTGGGGATCAAAGACTTTGAGTGGGGGGAGTGTGTAGCGGGGTCATCCTATCAGAGACTATTGATAGCCTGAATCCACATTGGAGCCCCAGCCACGCCTGTATATATGTTAGGATGTCTTTAGGAGTTATGCATTGTGGGACCAGAAGTACCAGGAGATATGGACTCCATTGACATTTAGTAGTGAACAAACTACACTTCCCACAATGCCCTGCCTTAGTGGAACATGTGACCTCTCTGCACAGACTTATGGGGGAGGTTACTTAAGGACAGGAAGGAGCTGATTTCGCTCTCTCGGGACCTGGATCTTCTCTTCTGCGGACCTGTGTATAGCTCCACAGTCAAGCTGCAAGGCCTGAAGCCTGGGCCTGAAACCATGGGAGGACCAACCAACCGGAGGGAAGCAAGACCAAGGCTGTTCAGCCTGCGTTCCAGGAGACCGGAGAAGTTCGCCAGCTGCCGACTGAGGAACAGTGGGGAGTCTGATACCGGGGACCGTGTGTTGCAGAGTAGTGGCTGACAGACGCGCCCTTTTCGAGAGGAACTCAGGCGGATCGGGCCTGTTAGGGTGAGAGGGCACATGCCCGACTTTCAACCCCTCACTTTGACAGATAACTTAGTGTTACTCCATATGCCGGAGGCACGCATTTGATTTCTGACTGAACCAGAGAGGCCTATTAAGTTGAGAGTTGTTCTGCAGAAGTGACTGACGCTGACGAGCGATCAGTTCATCATCATCGGTGTTTGTTGTAACCTGTTTGACTGAGTTTATTCCATCTCTTACCCTTTTGGATTAAAAATTAAAAGTGCACCAAAGGCCGCAAAGTAAACTTCGTTTTAAGAGATCTTTGGTTGGACTGTTTGAGCCAGGCCTGGCAAGAAGTCCTTTTTCATTAGCTGCTCTGTAGGACTGTCCAGTAGGGGGAGCTTGTGAGCGTGAACTGTCTATAGTAACTTAAGCTAAATAGTATTATCTTTGTTAGTTTAGATTTCTCTTCTTTACTTGCTGACCCTCGGAAGGGCCCTTGTGGAGTCATTGTGTGTTAATTCATACTTATCATTGATTTGTTATTCAACCCCTTTTTCGCCCCCTTTACTATACACAAAGTAAAGTGATTCCTTTGGTTTGAACATATTAATTGTGTGACATGTCTTACATTTTGGAGATCGCTCACTGGAGCAGGTAACAATATTATTGCATTACCATTACATGTTATATTTATGCTATTGTGGCCCCCGCTGAGTAGGGGTCACAATACCTTTGCAATTTATCTGGTGTGCCAAGGGAGGGTTCGAGTTAGTTAAAGGGGGTGAGTCAACCAAAGATAGTAGATCCCAAAATTTAACCAGCGGCTCCTTCAGGGGTAGCGCTACAAAAGCATGCAATATCACAGAAAACAATACTTAGTAGCAGCACTTTATCAATGAATACAGACACTGAACCAGTTAGTAAAGGCAAACATAATTTATTGTCACCTGTTATAGTTTGTAAAGAAAAGTAGAAATAGATTAACAAAGGTAATAACATTAACAAAGGTAATAACCCAGCATACAGGGTAATTAGTAATAAGCACTAGGCATAAGATGAAACTTGTCATCCAGATCACCATAAACAGTAGCAATTAGGGTTGTCCTCATAACACTTTTTTAGGATCGAGTACAAGTAACGATACTTTTTTTTTTCATGTACTCGCCGATACCGAATACCGATACTTTTTTAAATGTCATGTGACAGTTTTCAAACCACAATACAGACTAAGGATATTTTCTTTAGAATTATGAAGAACTCTAACTCAAGACATTATAAAAGAATAAAAATGAGTAAAAATGAATAAAAAAAATTTATTTGCTTGTCACGCAGTAGTAAAAAACTCAAAGAATTTTCACAGAACATGTTGATAAATACAAAAAAAGTATTCGGCCAGGCATTGGGAGCATTTGCGCGAGTACAAGTACTCCCGCAAATACTCGGTATCGGTCCCGATACCGACACTAGTATCGGTATCGGGACAATCCTAGTAGCAATGTCACCCTGTAGTGGATTTTCTTCATACCACACATGTGCTTTATTGCCCCTGTTCTTTCATATGCCAAAAACCATCATGCACTCCTTTAAATGACTTCAGACCAGACTTGGAACAGTTGATACAACTTTACAGAATGTTTGGCAAAGTTTAACAAGTGCATTCCAGTGCAACATAATCCTGTCTAACTAGCTGAGCTGCCCAGGCATACCTCAACAAGATGATAGCAATAGAACGTCACCAGCACACCATGGATCTCCAGAATGAATCTAAATCTTTATTCAGCAATCACATTATTACAGCAGAAGCAACATTTCAGAGTTTTTTAGGACCCCTTCATAAGGCATGCCTTCATCGGGCATGACAATCTGGAGACCCACAGTGTGTTGGTGACGTTCTCTTGCTCTGTCTTCGGTTCCAGCCGATGGTTGCTGCAGCACCCGCTTACACATACAGCAATTTTTTGGAAAACTTATGCTTTGGGAAATGTGCACCGGAATTAACAAGTTGAAAGTCCAATTCTGGCATTCCCCAAGGCTCCCCAGTGCCCCGGTGTCTTCCAATGGATTGCTGGGTACAGCAGACTTTATGTCGTTTCATAGCTGTCAGGGCATCTCCAAGAGCGTGCGACTCCAGGACCCAGCCTTCCCTGATTATTTATATGACAGGGCAGATAGGCAGGGCCCCAAAAACCCGGGAACTGAGGTGCAAAATGTTAACTCCTTTCCCAATCTGGGCCAGCCAACTATCCAACTAACATACTGTAGGTAACCTGCCCACATGTTTAGTATCATTTCAACTACCAAGATCATAAATGTTCACTGTCACTGTCATAGCAGAGTCAATAATTCCCGCAATATTTTCCAGCGGTAAGAGGCAAATACTATTGTACCCAGACCTAGCTCTGAAGGGCCATTGATCAAGCTTCAGATGCAACCCCTGAACAATTAGCTAGACGTTACTGCTGTATGACTTGCTTTGAGACATCTGAATGCTGATAGGATGCAGACGATTGCCATGTTAATATTGTGTGCTAATGTTTGACAGAAGAGACACGTGAGAAGTTGTAAAAGGAGGTCAAACATAACTGAGCTACCAAGAGGAAATGCTATTCCCAGCTGAAAATGCTATTTATAGGTGAAAGGGTGGAGTGATTTCCCTTCTCTCATCAGAGACAAGCTCTCAGTGATGACATCACAGGGAAAGTTTGTTAACCACTTAGTAAGTTGATACCATAATGTCTGGCATGTAGAAAGACTTATAATGAAGGGTGAAGACCATTTCAAATTGTAAACTGTTTACTGCTTTCCTTTACTGACGCAATATGTGGAATGTAAAAAAAAATCAATAAACAGACGTATTCAAGTAAAAAAAAAAAAGGGGTAGCCACCATTCATCAATTCATCAATGAACATGACTCCAATATACTGGAATCTAAGGCCGCGTACACACGATCAGACATGTCCGAGGAAACATGTCCGACGGACTGTTTTCATCGGACCAGGCTGAAGTGGTCTGATGTGCGTACACACCATCGGACTAAAATCCCCTCGGACCAGAACGCGGTGACGTAGAACACAACGACGTGATGAAAAAACGAAGTTCAATGCTTCCAAGAATGCTTCGACTTCATTCTGAGCATGCACAGGATTTTAGTCCGATAATTTTGTGTACTAACCATCGAACATGTCCAACGGACAGGTTTCCAGCGGACAGGTTTCTAAGCATGTTTAGAAACTTTTGTCCGCTGGAAAACGTTCCGATAGGCCGTACACACGATCGAACATGTTCGATCGTGTGTACGCGGCCTAACAGGTTGTTGAAGCATTCCTAAAGGCTAAAACATTTTTTTTTAAATAACAGACATGTTATACTTACCTGTTCTGTGTACAGAGTGGCTACAAACCTCCGCTTCTTGGGTCCCCCGCTGGCACTGTCCACTCCTACTCTTCAGTGTCAGCTCCCATAGCAAGTGCTTGCTAGGTGGACAGAAGTGCAGGCACTCTCCTGTGCCAGGCTCTGTGTGTCTATAGACACACAGAGCCTAGCTCAGCCCTGCCACCTGCTTCCTCCTCACTAGATTTGATTGACAGTAATGCTGCTCCCTTGCATAGCGATGGATTGAGTTCAGGATCAGGTAAATATTTAGGGGGACCTGGAGCAGCTAATCTTAGATTTTTTACCTTACTGCAGAGAAGGCATTAAGATACAAACAAAACTTTAGCCTTTACAACCACTATGAATGGTGCCTATCTTTACTTCACTATCAATCAGTATTTACTGAATACATGTACGGATACATACACTGAACAGGTAATTTTTTCTACTTAAAGCAGTAAAGCACTTTACTGTATTTAAGCACCACAAACTGAAAGCACTATTTAAATCATTTTTATTATTTAAAACAAACTCACCCATCCATCCATGTCTCCATGCTCTATATTGTTCAGAAATCTCTTAGAAATACGCTGCCCTAGCATTTCCAGCTGTGGCCATCTTAATTAATGTAGCACTACCCCATTCAGAAGCTGCTGGTTAGATTGGGATCGGAAAATTAAGTTACCTCTGTGTGGTGTCTAGGGGTGGATGTAATGAGCAGAGCAGTAACGAATGTCCAACCTGTAGCTAAAGTTTTCTGAATGCTTTATTTTTCTGGTCCAACACGACCAACACAGCAACTTGAGGTAGATAGGAAATAGGTTGATGAAAATTGAAAATAGGATAACTTTGCAGAGTCAGGTTTGGATAGAGAAAGCAGTCCGGCCTTCTATAGTTAAATGATCACGTCGCCACTCCAGCCGGAGTGGGTGCCGTGCATCTGGACAGGCCTCTCACACAGACCTGGCAGTCAGAGTGTCACCGAGAAAGCTGAGAAAGAACAAGTCACTGCCACCGACTTGGCTCTAGAAGATTAGTAGAGGCTTCTGCCACAGGTCCGGTACTTAAGAGCAATAGAGCATATCCTCTCAATCCTGTCCTCTTGAGATGCGGAACCCCAGTAAGTCACTGAGGTCCCTCAGTCACTTCAGTGTCTCTGAGCCATAAGGACCCAGAGTCAGGAACTCCGCATGGCACGGGCCCCGGCTAGGTAGGCCATAGTGATGGGGCCCGTGATGTGCGCACACCCTGAAGGTGGCTGAACAACTAAAGAAATTAAAGAAGTCAAAGTAAAAAAAGTAAAAATAATAATAATATATAAAACAAGTAAATATAATATACTTGTAACTATTTACTAATGCTAGCAGGATAAAGATAAAACATAGTTAAATCAGAACTAAAGTGGAAACAGCAAGCAGGCAGGCTTTTTTTTTCAGAACAGACTAAAGACCCATACACACGATAGGACTTTTTGACAACAACGTTCCAATGGACAATCCAACCGTGTGTATGCTCCATCGGACAATTTTTTTCGTTTTTTCAACGGACAAATGTTCGCTGTGCATGCTCTCAAACTTTCCGGCATCAAATGTCCAATGGAGGATAATCCAATCGTGTGTACACAAGTCCATCGGACTGAAGTCCAAAGTACAAACACACATGCTCCAAACCAATGCTAAAGATCAGCCAACAATAGCAGAAGTTGCCCGAAGGGTGGCGGTAAAGAGCTGAAAAACCACGTGATTTGGTGAAAGTTGGCTGAAAGTGTTCTGCCGTGTGTATGCAGAACATGTTCACAGCCAACGCCCATTTGGACCAAAATCTACAGAAAAGTCTGATGAAAGTCAGATCGTGTATATGAGGCTATACAATGTATTTTCTTGAATGAAATGCCCCTACCTGGCTGTAGGCAGATGCAGGTTATCCACCCTTCTGTAGGTGGTGCTGTTTTGCTGGTTAATGTACAGAGGGAATGGAGAATGAGAGGAGCTTTGTTCTTCTGAAGCCATTGTTGGTGTTATTAGGGAAGCATCTATTTGATTGGATGCTGCAAAACTTGATGATTTCAATGGCCATCTTTAATGAGGCAGTGGTAATAAATAGCACTGTCCCACTGCAGTTGGCATACATTTGCGAAGTAGAGTAGGGACAGGATTCCTGCTGGTAGTGTATTTAGCGCTAGGGAGAGGTTCCTATTGAGGAGGGAAGCTGGCCACCACACGCATCCTTATTCATCAGCTGTCAGTAAAAAAGAAAACAACATGAAAAAAAACCTTCACGTCTAGTATGGATTCAGAGAGGACGCCCCCATACCAAAATCTAAAATAAAATAGCATGGGCTCCCTCCCCAAATCTATATTAGACACTAATCCGAGCATGCAGCCTGGAAGTCAAGAAAAGGACGAGAGAGCCTGAACATGGGGGGTGGGTGCTTGCGGCGGTTCACATGTTGATGGGAACAAGGGCTTCTTCAGGACAACCCTGGGCTCTGGTTGTCAGTGTCTGCAGAAGGGGAGCTTATCGGAACCTGGCCAGGATCTGCTGCCCCCTTATTAAAGGGGGCTTCCAGATTCTAATAAGCCCTTCGCCCGCAGACCCCAACACCAACTGGCCAGAGTTGTCGGGAAGAGGCCCTTGTCCTTGGATCCCAAAGTACCCCCCATGTTGATGGCATGTGGTCTGGTATCGATTTTGGGGGGAACCCTATGCCGAATTTTTTTTTTTAAACTTGGTGCTGAGTTCCCTTTAAAATCCAAACCAGACCCAAAGGGCCTGGTATGGATTGTGGGGGGACTCCAAGCCAAGTTTTGTTAAAACTATTGTTTTTGTGGTATTTTTTTCTTCATTCGGTGCTTAGAGAGAATGAACATTTAGTTGACATTTAGTTGAGCCCTGAAATTCAGCTTTGGAGCAGGGATTTTTTATTACATTTTTTGGGGGGGTTTTCTTCCCTCTCCCCCCATTACACTTTATAATCAAGGACACGCATGTGTGCACAATCAAAATACTTTTGTATGCAACTAGATTTAATACAGATTTGAATGGGGTAATAATAGTTTGCATAAATATGTATTTAGAGTCTGCAAAAGTCAAGCATAAAGCAAAAAACTATCAACTTTATATTTCAACATTAGTATAAACATTTGTTACTATAAGGTACTTGGGCCAAAAAACAAACAAACAATAAAAGGCATGGAAATGATGCTTCGGCATTTGACAATATAGTTAGAAGGGCCCTGCTCAATAGAGCTTACAATCTACAAGGGTAGGACACTAAAAATTAGACACATTAAACAAATCACATTAGAAAAGCAGGGATACAAATCAAGCTAACAACAACCATGACAAACTTTTGTGGCGATCAAAAGCCCTTGCCCCAAACCCCTAAAAAGTTAAATGGCATGATTATCATAAGCAAAAACAGACAAAATTAATACAAAAGCCAAAAAGGCAGCACACAAAGTACATTGACATACGCAGCACAAATTAATTAGCAGGAACCTTCCTTTTAATCTAAACCATTACATAGCAGTTGTAAGTCCAACATGTGAGATTTAGAAGCAATCATCAAACCACAGCCTTAGTGGGGTGTGGGTCAGGAATTATGCACCCCCCCCCCCCACAAAGAAAAACCCACAAAAACATATCTATTTGTAACCCAACCTATACACTGCAAAGAAAGATTTAGGCCTGCTCTTAGACCAAACACCCGCCACAAATGTAGGCCTTTAAATAACCTAGCTAAGATTGCTAGCACACCCACCTAGACCGACCCAGTAAAGGATACACCAGTGTCATTTTTTCTGTTTCTTGAGGTAGGCCTCAAGTGCTCACACCTTTTCATTAGGAATACACACTCTTTACAAATGAAAAAAATGCAACAGCATCAGAGGCGTTGATGAGTGAGTGAATGAGTGAAAAATGTATATAGCGCAGCACATGCGAACTGAATCGCCTCTGGGCGCTGAATAGATTTCATGCGTAGAGCCCCTTTGACCCTAGAAGAGATAGGTTTTAATCTCTCTCCTGAAGGCCAAGTGGTTCACCTCCACAGACGAGGTCCCTGGACTGCAAATCTTTGATCTCCTTTGGACTTGTACCTGGCTTTGGGTATCTGGAATAGATTTTGATTGGTGGATCGCAGAACGCCATTGGAGTTGTGAGCTTTTATTTTTTCGCATAGATATTGGGGGGCGTTTCCTTGAATTCCCCTTTGCATTAGGCAGAGTGCCTTGAAAGTGATTCTGTCTTTTACTGGCAACCAATGAAGGGATCTCAGAGAAGGTGAGATTGATTCCCAAGGTTTTTTCCCAGTCACGAGTCGAGCGGACATATTTTGAACGACTTGCAGACGAGTGATTTGGTATTTGGGGAGTCCGAGATAGAGGGCAAAAAGGGCTAGGTGGCAAAAAAAACAGGGGCTTCAGCTGGCCTCCGAGGTGCGACTTACCTGACACACATACCCTGACCTACGCACGCGTGTTTGTGTCAGTACACACATAAATGCAAGTCAGTGTGTGTATGTATGTCAGTTACACACTTCATGAGATCAGCATGCAAGGAAGCCCTTAGGCACACTAGCATGTCTTTCAGGGTTGTTTCTGACACATGTCCTACATACACCGTCCTGTCCTACATACACCGTCCTGTCCTGTCCTATATACACTGTCCTGTCCTGTCCTACATACACCGTCCTGTCCTACATACACCGTCCTGTCCTACATAGACCGTCCTGTCCTGTCCTACATAGACCGTCCTGTCCTGTCCTACATAGACCGTCCTGTCCTGTCCTATACACACCGTCCTGTCCTACATACACCGTCCTGTCCTACATAGACCGTCCTGTCCTACATAGACCGTCCTGTCCTGTCCTACATACACCGTCCTGTCCTGTCCTACATACACCGTCCTGTCCTGTACTACATACACCGACCTGTCCTGTCCTACATACACCGACCTGTCCTGTCCTACATACACCGTCCTGTCCTACATACACCGTCCTGTCCTGTCCTACATACACCGTCCTGTCCTGTCCTACATAGACCGTCCTGTCCTGTCCTACATACACCGTCCTGTCCTGTACTACATACACCGACCTGTCCTGTCCTACATACACCGACCTGTCCTGTCCTGCATACACCATCCTGTCCTGTCCTACATACACCGTCCTGTCCTACATACACCGATCTGTCCTGATCAACATACACCGACCTGTCCTGACCAACGTACACCGACCTGTCCTGACCAACATACACTGACCAACATACACTGACCTGTCCTGACCAACATACACTGACCTGTTCTGACCAACATATACTGACCTGTCCTGACCAACATATACTGACCTGTCCTGACCAACATACACTAACACTGACCTGACCTACATACATACATACAATGTGACTGACCTGGTAGGCATACACAATCACTGACCTACCTCAGCCGTGGTGTGCCTGTCATAGTGCAGCCAGGGAGGATTAGGAGCTGAGGAGAGCCGCTGAGCAGGGAGCGGGGATGCAGCAGGCAGGCGGCAGCCGTTGTGAGGCTCAGGAGCCGAGCCGTGCCGTGGAGAGCCGCCAGCCGAACCAAGCAGAGAGCGGGGATGGCGCGCCGGGTGGCATTGTAATTCCTGCCATCTAAGCTTGCGGCGCCTATGATGGACGTCACAGGTCCTGCGGTCTCGGCATTGGATCAGTGGGACGTCCATCATAGGCGTTGGCCACCAGCAGCCTGCAATCGCACTCGGCAGAACTCGGCCAGACTCGGGGCTAGCAACGGCTTGCTAAATGCCCGGGATTCGGGGCTTTACGGGGACCCATTCGGGGCTCCAGCCCCCTAAGCCCCTGATCAGCATAGATATCTCTGCAGGGTAAACCTCAAAATAACAAATGTCCAAGGCTCTGGCCATGATCAGTGATGCCAAAAATCTCCAAATCAAACTTGTACTTTGTTGGGCATGTGGAGGGTCCAAAACGGGAAATTACCACTTTTTGAAGCCCGTTTCACACAAATTGGTGAAAAATCGCATGGCTGATTACTGTTAGCATGCTGAGAGATAAACAGCTGTCATTTTGTGGGTTTAGGCTTGGTAAGAGGCTGCAATTAGTGCTGATGGGGAAATGTTAAGGCTGATTAGAGTCCTTGCCCATGGAAAACATGTGACACAATTTGCAATGGTGGGGGAACACTCTTAGGCCGCGTACACACGATCGAATATATCTGCTGAAACTGGTCCGCAGACCAGTTTCAGCGGACAGATTCGATTGTGTGTACGGGCTAGCAGACAGGTTTCCAGCAGACAAAAGTTTTAAAGCATGCTTTAAAATTTGTCTGCTGGAAACCCGTCTGTCCGACATGTCCGCTGGTTAATACACCTAACCAGCGAACCGAAATCTCCCACATGTGCCGAATGCGTGGAAGTATTTTACTTCCTGGTTCGGTGACGTAACGGCGTCAACGTCACCGCCACGTCACCGCGCTGTCCGTCCACGGGGATTTTGGTTTGATCGTGTGTACACACATCAGACCAAAATCTCCAGGAGACATATCCGATGAAATCGGTCTGTCGGACCGTTTTCATCGGATATGTCTCCTCGTGTGTACGCGGCCTTACACATATTACTACATTATACATCAATTAAAAAAGGACCTGAGTCAGGAGATATTTTTAACAACATGGGGCCAGATTCAGGTAGAGTTAGGCTGGAGTATCCATTGATCCGCCAGCCTAACTGTCACTTTAAGCCGGCGTTTTTGTTTTCTGTAACCAGAAAACAAGAAACGCCGGGTTGGAGTTCCGATGCGATCGGCGCAATTGAATTTCGCCATCGCATCGTTACTTCAACTTAAAAATGGCGCCGGGGGCGTTCCCGCTGATTAACGCTGAAAAAATATGTTAATCAGCGGGAGTCGGAAATTCACGATCTTTTTCGGGCGCGACACAGTGACTTTACGACGTTTCCGGAAGCGATACGCGACGTAAAGATAAAGCAGCCCCCTAGTGGAGTATCCTATGTTAAGTATAGGCGTCGTCATCGCGTCGGGAAAAAAAATAATCGCGTCGCTTGCGTAAAACGTTCATGAATGGGGATGTGACGTCATTGACGTTCACTGACAGAATTTAGAGCATGCGCACTGGGATGCATTGACACTCGACGCATGCGCAGTACGTTCGCCGCGGGATCGCGCATAGTTTAAATAATACACGCCCCGTACCCGCCCAATTTGAATTCCGCCGGCTCATTTGCGATGCGCTGCCGCAACTTTAGGAGCAAGTGCTTCATGAATAACAGCACTTGCTCCTAAAATTTCGGCAGAGTAACGTAAATGAGAAGCGTTACTCCAGAGCAAAGATGCTCTCATCTACCTGAATCTGGCCCATAGGGAGAACCGACAACTTCTCTACATGAAGTGGCATGTTTGGGATTCTAACCAAGAACCTCAATGCTGCTAGGCAGAAGTGCTAACCTGTTAGCCACTGTGCTGTCACTTGTGAAACCCTCCTACACATAAATACTGCATTTCTTTGGACATATAGGGCCAGATTCACGTAGATTCCGGTGTAGCGTAGCGTAAGCCATTTACACTACGCCACCACAACTTACTAGAGCAAGTGCCGTATTCTCAAAGCACTTGCTCCGTAACTTGCGGCGGCGTAGTGTAAATGGCCCGGCGTATCCCCACGTAAATCGATGGGGGCGGCTTGTATTTAAATTAAGCGCCGAACGAACTGCACATGCGTCGGCCGTAAAAATAGCCCAGTGTGCAAGCTCCAGCTCACGACGGGAAACGTCAATGAAGCCGACGTGAGCGTCATTGACGTAAAGCCCTATTCGCGAACGACTTAGTAAAACGATGTAAACAACGGAAAAAGACGACGCTGTCCCAACACCATACTTAACATGGCATACGGCGGACTGACGTAAGGTTACCCCTCATATAGCAGGGGCAACCTTACGCTTACGGAAACGACGTAAATGACGACGAGGCGGTGGCGCAAAAACTTTGGGAATCTGCGTATTAGGATTATTTTCATAGTCAAATGAGAAATCAACGTAAACGCCACCTAGCGGCCAGCGTAGAATTACATCTAAGATCCGACGGTGTAAGTGTCTTGCACCTGTCGGATCTACGCCGTATCTATGCGTAAATGATTCTAGGAATCGTACGCATTGATACCCGGGGCCAAAAACAGAGATACGACGGTGTATCTTGAGATACACCGTCGTATCTCTCATGAGAATCTGGCCCATAGGTGGTGAAATTACATTAGTCAGGAGTTATTCTTATTGATTTATTCTGTAATATTATATTGGTTCTTGGTGTATGAGTGTAGAATAGTGAATAGCGATTTTACCCTCTGATTTTTGGGAATGAGATTTTGATTTCTGATGTTAGTACACATATCAATTTTTTTGGGCTCAAATTATGATCATTTGGAAATAATAAAAAACACACAAAATTCTGACTTCTTTTAAATTTGCATCAGCAATGGTATTGTTTGTGATTGAAAAGAGACCTGTGTGAGTTTGGGTAAATATTTTTGTGAGATGGACAGTAACAAGTAAGAGAGACAGAGAAAAATATAATTTACCAAAACATGAAACATTACACATTCTAGCAATCTTAAAAACAAAATAGATGAAGAAGCAACATTGTTGAAATGGCAATTTCTTTGAGAGAAAGATACATTTCATCTCAACGTGAAAAGTATTTATTTGGGGAAGTTACAATTGTACCATTAGAATAAATGGCTGAAACTTGCATTGGGCTACATAACTCTAATTTTCACTCTCAAAAGTGCTTTTTAACCCAGCGCATACGTAACATTTTTCCAGAGGCGTAAAGAGGAGTAATACAAATTGGGAGGGACGTGGGCGTGTTACATTGAAATGAGCCGTGACCCCATGCAAATGAAGGGCCGGCCGGCTCGCGCATGCACGCTTGAACGAGACCATGTCAGCTCCGATGTGCGCATGCTCACAACTCGGGAGCGGCGCAATCAGTGAAATTGGAAATGGACTAGGGCAACGTTGTGAACTACGCGAACAGTATAAATAGACACACACAAACGCACTTCCTTTGCAAAAGTACATTCCTTTGTCCCTTCCCATTTAACAAAGTGCTTTTGTTCTTGTTGTTCGTTGCGGTGTGTTTTGTAGTTGTCAGATTAGTGTTCTGTGTGATCAAGTGGTTGTTGTTAGATTTTTGAAAGTGGTTTTTGATAAGTGTTTGAGAGACTGTTTGTTTGATTGATATATTTCTTTTTGTTTCTTTTCCTGCTGTATTTTTTTATTTTTTTTGGGGACTGTTTCTTGGTGAGTAGTTTTCTCTCTGTGTGTGTGTTTTTTTGTGATTGGTTGTGCTTGTTTGTGTGCGTGAATTTTGTTGACTGGGACTGTTTTTTTTTGGAAGGATGACTGAGAGAAAACGAAAGCTTAATTTTACAGTTGTGGAAAAACAGATTCTTGCCCGGGCCATTAGCGAGTATGGGCGTTACCTCCACGGCCCAGAGAGTGCCAACACCACCCCGGCCAGGAGGAGGGAGATATTGGATAGGATCACTGACCAGGTGAATTCTGCGGGGCAGGGGGAGACACGGACCAGGTCTGGGATTGACAAAAAAATCAATGACCTCCGGCGTCTGGTCAAAAAGAAGTTGGCCAGAATGCATGCCCATGCCAGGGGCACAGGAGGGGGCCCACCATGCCGTATTAGCCTGACAGCGGAGGAGCGTGCGGTGGCCCTGACCTTTCATCGGCATGAAGTTGAGGGCCTGCCCGGCTTTGACTCCAGTCCCCAGCCCGTGGTGCCAGGTAAGTTGTTTTCTTTTTTAATATCAGGTGTGTAGCATGTGTGGGGGAGGGGGTGAAAGGGAATATGAGGCAAGTGTGTGGATCCTCCAACCTGTGAATGTTTTGTGTCATCCACAGATGTGCAGGAGGGTACAGGGCCATCTGGCCTGACTGCACCAACCCCAGGACAGCAGCCTAATGAGGCCCCCCCAACAAGGCCGGAGTCTGCGGAGGAGGTTCAACAGGAGCAGGACAATCATGAGGAGCAGGACAATCATGAGGAGGAGGAGAATCATGAGGAGGAGGAGTCCATGTCAGGCACTGGACGTTTGGGTTTTGAGGACTCCTTCCCTCTGGCTGCCAGCAGGCAGGCCTCCCTATAGGGGAGCCCCCCCCTCCTCCCCCAACATGGCTCCCCTCACAAGGGCCTCCCCTTCTCCCCGGCCACAAGCATCAGCTGGAGGCAGGATGTCATCCCAGACCACCAGGGGGTTGGCCGATCTCCTGCCCGCCACCCTGAGAAGGGACCAGTTCCTCCAGACCCGCCATCTGGGACAGGTCAGCCAGACATTGGTGCGGATGGAGGAGAGCCTGTCCTCCATCAAGGATACGCTGGGGAACCTGGACTCCCACTCCCGGGCTTTCACAACCTGCCTAAATGACCTGCAGACGACATCAGCAGGCGTTGGGCAGGATGTGAGGGCCCTTACCCTGGCTATCCAGGCCAACACAGCAACAGTTGGTGCTGCCCTGGACAGAATTGCCGTGGCCTTGGAGGGCAGGCCACCAGGTGGGCAGAGATCAGGGGCTGATCCTCCTTCCCCGGTTTTACCCCTTCCCCATGAGTCTCCCCTGAGAAGCCGGGGCCGTGGCCGGGGGCGCCCCAGGCGTGGCTCACGCAGAGGGCAGTAATTTGTTTTTCCCCCAAATGTTTTTTTTTCAAATGTTTTTTTTTTTTTTGTGTTTTTTTTTTTTTTTTTGCTGGAAATTTTTTGATTTTGCAGGTCATTTTTTTTTTTTGGGTTGTGAATGCTGTGTGAATGTGGGGGTGACATTCCTGCCGGAAAAGGGGTGTCACCCTCAATTTTGGTGGAGAAGGGTTCCCCAGGACCGGGGAGAAGTGATCCCCAGGTCCGTGTGAATGGTGTATGAATGTACAGTGACATAATTGGAGCCTTGGTGTGGCGTTGCTGCTCACAAGTCCAGCATGGTGGACTGGTGCCAATCCAATTTGATGTGGATGTGGGGTGTGTGTGCTAGGGACCACAGTGGTGTGCATGCATGCATTCTCATTGTGCCATGATTAATGTGTATGTTTAACGTGCAAAGATGCCCAATGTGAGCTGTCTCCTGGCTGCTCTTCCCTCAGAAGACGGGTTAACCTCAGTTAGGGGGGGATTGTCTGGTTCAGGGGTCAGGTCATCACGTAGGTCAATCTGCAGGCCCTTTCTTTCTGCAAAGTTGTGCAGCATGCAACATGCACCGATGATCTGGCACACGAAGTTTGGGGAGTACAAGAGGGTACCCCCAGACTTATCCAGGCATCGGAAACGTGACTTTAGGATGCCAAAGGTGCGCTCCACCACTGCTCGTGTTTGAGCATGTGCTTGATTGTATCTTTCCTCTCCTGGAGTTTGGGGGTTCCGGATAGGAGTCATGAGATGGGGTCCCAGTGGATATGCAGAGTCACCTGGAAGGGAAAAGACAGGAGGATGTTAGTCATGCATGTGCCCCTTGTGATGTGCATCATGTGAGGGGATAGTCATGCCTGCCACCCATGTCACTCACCAACCAGCCAGGTGTCCCCATACACGTTCTGATCGAATTCCATTCGGATGTGGCATTGATTGTATATGTAGCTGTCATGGCTGGACCCTGGGTGTTTGGCACGGACGTGCCATATGAGGCCTTGGGCATCGACTATCACCTGTACATTGATGGAATGCCAATGCTTCCGATTGCGGTACATGTGCTCTGTCTCCTGGGGGGGGCTGGAGTGCCACATGTGTGCAATCAATGGCCCCCACAGTGCGTGGGAATCTGGCAATTCTGTAGAAATCTTTCATTGCCTTCAGCCGCAGGTCCTCAGTGGTGGGTTTGATGATTTGGTTAGCCATGCGTCTGAGGATTGCAGGGACAACCTGGTGCACACATCTGCTCATGGAGGACTGTGACATCCCAGCCACCACTCCACTTGTACGCTGAAAAGAGCCACTGGCAAGGAAATGGAGTGTTGCCAGGACCTTGACCAGTGGCTGCACTGCATGTGAGCGGTGTGTTGGGCTGGTGATGTCCTCCTGCAGGGTTGTGGTTAATTCCAGGATGGCATGAGGGGTGAATCTGAAGATGCGATACACCTCAGAATCACTCGTGCCAAACAGGTCTATGCGGGTACGGTATATCCTCTCCCGTGCCATCCTCCGTGCCATCCTCCGTGCTCTCCTCCTTCTTTGTTCATCTAAAGTCAGTAGTATAGCTATGCGCGACGATGCCCCTGGCATGTTGGCATACAGATTGTTGAGCAACACGTGTGACTGCTCAGCTGCTCACTAACAGTGTTGCTTTATCTAACAAGTAGACTTTTTTTCTTTTTTTAGACCAGCTTTTATCAGCTCTAATTTTAGACAGGACATTTTGCTGTTGCGCACACTGCGTCGCCTGCGCTGCCCCAACGTTGTTTTGTGGATCCCCGTAAGTCCCTCATTAGCATATTTGACTAGCAAATCAATGGTGTGTCTATCGCACTTTTGCGCGGACGGATGCGCCAGTCTAACGAAATTACGCGGGATTTTTTGCGTATCTCGTTCTGGGGATGCCGCGCAACGAAACGCACGCGCACATTTAGACTTACGCACGCGCATCTCCTGTTGCGCAGGCGTAATCGCTCTGTGAATCTGGGCCACTGAGTCTAATAACATAGATTCATGCATTGCACGAATCTATGCTATTATCGCCGCTGCCGCTGTTCTATTCAGATGGTCGGCGCTCATGTCCGGCCATCTGAAAGTGTCTTTCAGAGCCAGCGGCTCTGATAGGCTTTCCCAGTACAGCCCAGCTGTGCGCTCCTTGGATAAGACGGACAGGCGTCTCAGCCAATCAGGTTGGCCGGTTCTGGCTACCGGTAACCTGATTGGCTGAGACGCCTGTCAGTCATCGAGGGCGGGAGAAGACATCGTGGGACGTGGATGCCTGACTCCAGTAAAGGTAAGTGCCGGGCGGGGGGGGGAAGGAGCACTTTACAGGGCACAGCGGCAACATCAATGGGCACAGTGGTGACAATAGTGGGGACAATTGCCACAGCGGGGTGAATAGGCACAGTGGCAACAATTAAAGGGCACAGTGGGGACAATAGGCACAGTGGGGACAATAGGCACAGTGGGGACAATTGGCACAGTGGGGACAATTGGCACAGCGGCGACCATTAAAGGGCACAGTGGTGACAATTGATTGCACAGTGGCTGTGTTTGATGGCATGGCACAGTGGCTGCGTTTGATGGCATGGCACAGTGGTGACAATTGATGGCACAGTGGTTGCGTTTAATGGGATGGCACAGTGGCTGTGTTTAATTGCATGGCACAGTGGTGCGAATTGATGGCACAGTGGCTGCATTTGATGGCATGGCACAGTGACTGCATTTGATGGCATGGCACAGTGATTGCGTTTGATGGCATGGCACAGTAGTGACAATTGATGGCACAGTGGCTGCATTTAATGGCATGGTACAGTGACTGCGTTTAATGGCATGGCACAGTGGTGCGAATTGATGGCACAGTGGCTGCGTTTGATGGCATGGCACAGTGGCTGCATTTGATGGCATGGCACAGTGGTGCAAATTGATGGCACAGTGGCTGCATTTGATGGCATGGCACAGTGGCTGCATTTGATGGGCACAGTGAGGCTGCAATTTTTTTTTCCGTTTGCGCCCCCCCAAAAAATTTGAGCACCAGCCGCCACTGTTTCAGTATATCACTTTTTAAAAGCAGATTATCCTTAAACAATATACCACCACATATTTAAGTACCATTTAGGCGATCATATCATGCACTAAACATTATTCCCACGTGAAATAGTCCTGGTTCTAGCAGAGTAAGGTTTTGGGCCCCATCTGTTGTCTGGGAGCTATAGTAAATTCGGTTTTGGGAGTTTTTTTGCCCCAGCACTATTGTGAATTCTGTTTGGGTGCTAAATAATACAATCACTGTAATTTGAGGGCTAATTAGCATGTGGTGCTATAGTAAATGACCCCTAGTGTAGAAAGACAAATTCTGCTATTTCCCCTGAGTATAGCGGTACCACCTAAGTGAGACTTTTTCACTTTTTGGACTGATTGGGCCAGATTCTCAAAAGAGATACGCCGGCGTTTCGTAGGAAACACCATCGTATCTCTCTTTTTTACTGGGTATCCATGCGTGTGATTCCTAGAATCACTTACGCATAGATACAGTGAAGATCCGACAGATGTAAAAACAATTACACCGTCGGATCCGAGATGTAATGACATCGCTGGCCGCTAGGTGGCCTGTACATTGATTTCTCATTTGCTTGTGCAAATGAGCCTAATCCGACGATTCCCGAACGTTTTTACGCCGCCCCGTCGTAGTTTACGTTGTTTCCGTACACGTAAGGCTACCCCTGCTATATGAGGGGTAACCTTACGAAGCTCTGTCGTATGCCATGTTAAGTATGGCGTCGGGTCAGCGTCGTCTTTTTCCGTCGGTTACGTTGTTTTACTAAGGCCTTGTACACACGAGCAGACAGATTTGTTCAAATCTGTCCGTCCGACAGATTTGAACAAATCTGTCTGCTGGGATTTTGGTTTGCTCGCGTGTACACACGAGCAAACCAAAATCCCCGCCAGCAGAGAGCGCGCTGACGTGTCGGTGACGTGGCGGTGACGTTGACGCCGCCACGTCACCGCACCAGGAAGTAAAACACTTCCGCGCATGCGCCAAATCCATTTGGCGGCGGTGCGGCGGCGGTGCGGGACGACATGTCTGCTGGTAAGTGTACTAACCAGCAGACATGTCGGGCGGACGGATTCCCACCCGATAGATTTCAAAGCATGCTTTGAAATCTGTCGGGTGGCCAAATCCGTCGGCTCGGCCGTACACACGATCGAATCTGTCTGCTGAAACGGTCCAGCGGACCGTTTCCAGCGGACAGATTTGATCGTGTGTACGAGGCCTAAGTCGTTCGCGAATAGAGATTTACGTAAACGACGCTCACGTCGGTTTCATTCACTTTTTCCGACATGAGCTGGAGCATGCGCACTGGGCTATTTTTGAGGCCGGCGCATGCGCAGTTCGATCGACGCGGGGGCGCGCTTAATTTAAATACAAGCTGCCCCCTTGGAATTACACGGGGATACGTAGAGCCATTTACACTACGCCGCAATTTACGGAGCAAGTGCTTTGGGAATACGGCACTTGCTCTGTTAAATTGCGGTGGCGTAGTGTAAATGGCTTACGCTACACCAGCGGCAATTCTACGGGAATCTGGCCCATTATATCCTGGACATTGCATCTTCTGCATTACACGAATCAACTATTTACAGACAAAAACAAAAAAAATGGCAGCGCTCAATTTTTTTCCTAAACTGTGTCATTCAGTTTAGCATGTGGATAGACTGGGGCAAGTCTCTAGTAGACTTCATCAAAATGGTGGCCACCTTCACATAGACATCAATTCTCTGATGCATAAATATGAATGTGATAGGTAAAAGATAGCTCCAGCTCCTGTTCTCCACCTGTAGAGACCTCCTCAGACGTGTTTGGTGCTTTTTGGGGCTTAATCGTAGAGGCCCAAAGAAAAACAACATTAAAGGGTCACTAAAGGAAAACATTTTTTTTTGGCTGAAATGACTGTTTACAGGGTATAGAAACATAAAAGTTAATTGATTCCTTTTCTAAATGATTAAAAATAGATAAAAATCAATCATATAATGTGCCTGCAGGTTAGTTTCACTTTTGAACTGGCTTCATGTTTCTGTGAAGTAGAAATAGACACACAGAACAAAAACAAACAAATCCAGGGCAGTGTTTTGTTTTTAAAATGAATCTGATTGGTTGTAGGAAGTTTTAGACACACAGTAATGACAGCTTAAACCATCGTGAGAAAGCTCCCAGCACTGGGGTTATAAGGAAAAAGACAAGCAGGAAGTGTGGAGAACAGAGCAGGATTACAGCAACTTCAAAGCAAAAACGAACAATAAGGACATGCAACCAGTACTGCAGTAAGGTAAAGGAAGCTATTTAGCTAAAAAAAAAATTCCTTTAGTGATCCTTTAACCTCTGGGTGAAAAAAGTACATTGAAAGGCTTTTAACAAACTTTGTTGCAGATTCCTATCTGTTTCTGCTCTGAAGGAAATGCTCTTTGTTAGACAATATCCTGTGCACAGTGATTCTGAATGGGAGTGACTAATTTATTTTATTCAGCTGATGCACTTTCAGTGTTCTGAAGAGAAAAGTTGCATAGTCTGCATCCCTTTAGAAGTGATTAACTCTAAGGAAGTATCTCACCAAAAATATATATATATTTTTTAGTTGCAGAGGATGCCTAAAACCTGTATCTCAGTGCATAGTTCTTCACCCAAGCAGATAAAGAACTCTATCTGTCTTTACCTGCCTACCTTTACCTGTCGGGTTGTCCCCAGAACAAAGAGTGAGGACAAATCTCTTTAATAGAGCCCAAAATAGCAGTAAAATGTGACAGAGATTCTAACCCTTCACTATTTTATCCAAAACGAAAAAAAAAGTTTTGGGTATACATACACTTTATTTCAGCCTTAGTGATTGTCATAATCATGTAACTCCACAGAAAATGTCAAACTCTACGTAACCAGTGTTCTGATTGCCAGTATTTTTTTTAATAAAAAAGGAAGTTAATAAATAATGTACAACAGAGAATGCATTAATGAAAGAGAGAGATAGGGAGAGAGTGAAAGGAAAGGGCAAGGAGAAAGCCAGTGATATTCCTGCATTTATTGATTGTATATGATTACATTAGGCACATCAAATATTCATAATGACATCCCACAAGAGGTCATTATGTGTATTCTTTCCAGCTTTGCATTGTCTTAGTTATGGGTGCAGACTCAGAGGCAGTTCTCCAGCCATTAAAGTGAGCAGCACCATATTGCAAACATTCTCAAATGGAATGCTGTAGACTGGCGTGGGAAAATTATTTATGCATCACCAATGAATAGTGGCAATTCCATGGGGGAGTTCATATAATACACAATAGAGGTATGAATTAAATTAGACTTTTACCGACATGGGTTGTGACATGTAAAAACAAAATTTTATCAGTGGTGGTCATAAAGAAAGGCCCCCTGGTTAAAGAAATTGTGTGCCCCCTCACCTTAAATCTATGCCACTGTTCTGTTTCAAATATGTTATTGAATTTTATAATTATCAACACAATTCTATTAACAGAGCATGTACAATAATATAATATAAATAGATATTCCATTAACAGAACAGTACAATAGTATAGTAGAAAAAGGCGTAACCATTCAGGAAAGTAACTCATATAAATGTAAATTAAATAAACCTAGCGGATTGTAGGATAAGATTATGTAACATGAAATGTCATAATCATAGCTTCATGGCAGCTATTTGATGACAACTACTGTATTTATCGGTGTATAACACGCACAGGCGTATAACACGCACCCTAACTTTAAGGCAGCGTACACACGATCGGTCAAAACCGATGAAAACGGACTGAAGGACCGTTTGTTTCATCGGTCCAAACCGATCGTGTGTGGGCTCCATCGGTCAGTTATCCTTCGGTCAAAAAAAAGAGAACTTGCTTTAAAATTGCACCGATGGATGCCTGAACGATGGGTCAAAACCGATCGTTAGTATGCAAAAGCATCGGTTAAAAGGCCGCGCATGCTCAGAATCAAGTCGATGCATGCTTGAAAGCATTGAACTTCGTTTTTTTCAGCACGTCGTTGTGTTAAAACACATAAACGTCACCACGTTCTAACACGATCGTTTTTTTAACCGATGGTGTGTAGGCACATCAGACCATCAGTCAGCTTCATCGGTTAACCGATGAAAACAGTCCTTCAGGCCGTTCTCATCGAATGGACTGATTGTGTGTACGCGGCCTAAGAGGGAAGTTTCATGAAAAAAAAATTCTACAGCCCCCTGCACAGTACACGGACCCCCTGCACATTACACCGAACCCCTGCACATTACACAGATCCCTTGCACAGTACACAGACTCCCTGCACAGTACACAGACCCCTTTTCCCTGCACAGTACACAGACCCCTCTGCACAGTGCACAGACCCCCCTGCACAGTACACAGCTCTTTTCCCTGCACAGTTCACATCCCCCTTTCCCTGCACATCACGCAGCCCCCTTTCATTATAAAGCCCCCCAGTCTGCATTGCCAGCATACTCTAAAGTTGAGAAAACATCACTATAACCCCCTTCTCATGCACCGCTTCTCCTGTGTCACTGTCGTAAATTGAAGCTTCTAAATACTTCAATTAACGCCGCACTTTCGTGGACACAGTCATATGACTGCTCTCCTCTGCTGTTTTATTGATGGTCACATGACCGCTCTCCTCCTCAAATCAAAAGCTACACTCGAGGAGGAGGCAGAGAGGATGGAAAAGAGCGGCCAGTAAGAGCGGCGTTAATTGAGGTATTTAGAGGCTTCCATTCACTTTCAGGGTGACACAGAAGTAGCAGTGCATGAGAAAGGACTGGCAGTAAGGTTTTGTTAACATTACTGCTGTTCCAGGGCAAGGAGAGGCAGGCAGCCAGCCTGACAACCCCCCAATGGGTGGCACCCATGGTGGACCCAATCCCCGGCCCCATTGGTAAAACAAAAATATTAGCGTATAACACGCAGGCACAGTTTACCCTCTATTTTCAGGGTAAAAAAGTACGTGTTATACGCCAATAAATACAGTAATTGAGAAATTAAGTTGATTAAAATAATATTATATAATTATGTCATCTATGAAGAGAATAAAATAGAATGGACCTATAAAGACAGGGGTTGTAAAGATTAGTTTTTTATTTCCTAAATAGGTTCCTTTGTTGGTTCACTTACCTTTTCTTTCGATTTCCCTTCTAAATAATTGTTTTATTTGTCTGAATTTCTCACTTCCTGTTCCTCCTCAGTAAGCTTGCCCCCATCATCTAAGCTGTTTTGGCTGGGGGTTAGTCAGCATGCTCGCCTCCTCCCTTGGGACTACATGCATTCCTGCGCCTTCCGCCCGCCAGTGTGAGGGGCCCACCTGACCGGCTGACTGTCCTGTCACTGTGTGAGTGTGTGTCAACAGTCCACTATGGCTGCTGTTTGTTCCGCCACCGAGAGGGGGGCTTTCACCCACTGAGGGGAGACTGAGAAGGCAGAGGCAGCGCTGAGACTGTGGACCGCCCCGCCCCCGCCTATCCAGAGACATAGTTAATGTAGGGAGGTGGGAAAGAAACTGACATAAAATGAGACAAGGCAGGGGAGGAGTTTTCCCCTCTGCGGTTGCGTGGAGTACCTGTACTGGCGTCTACAGCCACCCCCTCAAGTACCAGCGCTACCACCCCCTCAAGTACCACCGCTACCACTTACCAGCTCTGCGCAAAACCATTGCACAGAGCTGGTAAGTATAACATGTTTATTATTTAAAAAAAAAGGTTTACAATGGCTTTAGTGACTAATCAGATTTTAGTTTACTGTAGACAAATGAGGAAAATCATTTATTCTGATTGGTTGCTATGCTTTCCTGAACCTTGCTTATATCAATTTGCTCTACCTTGTAAAATAAGTCCATTAAAGGTACTGATCTTCACTGCTGCAGCTTCACACTTGACAGCAAACCTCTCAAGGGCTTCTATCTCATAAATTATGCAAAACCTCCTGTAGACTAATATTGTTTATTTTGGTAGCTTTGTTTAACAGACACTGCTATATGGCGAAACACTTCTGTTGAAGCCCAAATTTATGGTCACATAGGGCATAAAACTGTGGAACAGCAATAGTTAATGTTCATTGTCTTGTTCATAAATGCATGTCCCATCCTTCTATTTTACTATCAGTTCTAAGTGTACATTGGTGCACAACTAGTATTTCAGCTTTAGGTAAATGCTAGCAGTTACAGCCATGGCTTGAGAATGACACAAACATTAATTTACACAACTCTGCTGCCTCAGTTTTTATGATGGCAATTTGCATACACTTCAGAAAATTATGGAAAGTGATGATGAATTGCAATTAATTTCAAATTCGCTCTTTGACATGAAAATTACCTAATTCCATAAAAAATTTCCACTGCATTTGTGAAGAAGGCTTCAGGGTGCCCAAGAAAGTCCAGCGAGCACCAGGACCGTCTTCTCCACTTAAGCCTAGAGCTCTGAGAGCCAGCTGGAGAAAAAACAGCAATCCAGCGAGCACCCTGCATCCACACGACCCAGGCACATTCCCCAGTACCAGCAGAGTACCTAAAAGAGATGTAGTGGAAAAGAAAGGAATAACAGCACCCAAAAAAGCTGATGGCCTTCTTTCTTAAGCCGGCGCCAGGGAAGAGGAAAACCCAAGATAGCGTCGCTGGCCAGGTTTCGCAGCTATCATCCTCCTACACAGAACTTCCAGACGATGATGAAGGGGACTGGAATACCACAACAAGCCCTGTAATCACCCAGGGATCACCCCCTATCAGCCGAGTTCTAAACAGCCCTGCCAAGGTACAGGCGAGGATGGATCCATCTTACCAGGCTGCAACCACAGTGAGTACAGATCAGCACCCAGATCACACAGGGTTCAACCTACAATCACCCATAACAGCCTTCCCTACTTCTGGGTAGGGATGAGCTCAATGTTCAAGTCGATTGTAAGTCATGTGACATAAGAGGGGGCAGGGTCATCTGTTTATGTCCCTGGATGGCCCACCCTTGCCTATATAACAGCTGTCAAAGCGAAAAGACAGTAGTCAGTGGGGAAGCCTCCCATAGAGGCAGATTTTTTCAGTTTTTTATTTTTTCGGGACCGTCAGACACCATGATTGACAATGGATTTACATCGCAGGACATATTTTTTTTAAAAATAAAGGAATTGGCAAAAACTTTAATTTTAACTTTTTTTACTCTTTTTTGGTGAATGGGTAGGGGTACAATGTAACCGATACCCATTCACATAGGGGTGGGGAGCCAGATCTGGGGGCCCCCATTAAAGGGGGCTTTCCAGGTTCCAATAAGCCCTCGACTCACAGATCCTCACAAAGAGAGGGCAAGGGTTGTGGGGATGAGGCCCTTGTCCCCATCAACATGGGGATAAGATCCTTTGGGAGGGACCCCAAAACACTCACCCCATGTTCAGGGCATGTGGCCTGGTATGGTTCAAGAGGGGGAGTGCTCTCTTGTCCCCCCTTTTCATGCGACCTGCTAGGTTGAATGCTCGGATAAGGGTCTGGTATGGGTTTTGGGAGGATCCCTACGCCATTTTTTTTCTTAAAATCCATACCAGACCTGAAGGGCCTGGTATGGACTAGGGCGAACCCACGTAATTTTTTTCAATGATTTTTTTATCTAGATTTTTATCTATTGCCAGGATCCGGCAATATATTACTGCCACAAGCAATATTAAATGTAATTTTTTCCTTTAGAAATTGAATTTCTCTGCAGTACTGTTATAAACATGGGAAAGATGCGCCACTTTACAGGCAGACTAGGGGGACCCCTGGCACGATATTTAAAGGAATATTAAAATGTTATTGTTTCACTTTAAGCATTATTAAAATCACTGCTCCTGAAAAAACTTCAGTTTTAAAAAATAAATTGCATTGATTCATGTCCCCTGGGGCAGTACCCGAGTCCCCATACACTTTTTATGGCAATAACTTGCATATAAGCTATTAAAATTAACACTTGATTTTTCACGTGTCCTATTTAATGGTGTTCGCATTTTCGCACAAATATTTGGTCTGATCGCATGTTCTGGTGCGATCCGAACCGGATGTGTTCGCTCATCCCTACTTCTGGGCAGCCGGTCCTAGATACAACTAAGAAAGACATGCTACTTTAACTACAATCCACCCTCATGGTGAATTTATCCTCTCTCACCCACAAGTTTACCTCTGAAATGCAGTGCATGGGGGAGAGAGTGCATTTCATTGAAAATAGAATGGAGAAATGCACTACCACAGTAAACTATTTAATTGATGCATATAACGATTGAAACAATGATAATTTATGGATAAAGGCGAAACTTGCGGATCTTGAGGATCGCTCGCGTGTCAACAATGTTAAGCTTCATGGCGTTCCTGAATCCATCCCACCATCAGACCTGCAAAAATATGCCAGTGATCTAATCTGCAATTCACTCCCAGAGTTGTCACTGATAGAACGCACACACAGTTCCTAGGAACATCCTGATGAAGGTGCATTTTTTCCCAGGAAAAGAATGCAGTGTTGTGGAGCTGGTATACCCCAGATGATGTCTTGGTAGACTAAACATTGGGACGTTGGGATGTACTGCCCTGGCTCCACAACACTGTGTTATTTTCCTTGTGATCACATTATACAAAGGCCTGTTTTTATCTACATTGATGTAAGTGCAATTCTTTATGTAATACATTTTTAGCCAAGTATTTTATGCTATGTGGTGATCTTTTTTTCCTCTATGACTCCTTTCTGTTGACTGGTGGAGCTGATGAGTCTCTACATGCTGAGCTTGGATCGTTATGCTTTCTTGATGTTGGTCTCTAAAAGTTTGATTGCTGAATCTGCACTGCTGTACAATCCACATACTGGTTGGTTCCTGTGATGTTAAAGACCCCATCAGTTTTGCTTGTTTGGCTCTCTGCTGCTGGCAGGTAGCCCACATAATTTGGTAAGAATACCCTATTACCTTCACTGGTGGTGGTAGCACATTTGATGGTGAATATTGTTTCCTTGCTGAATTGAGCACACACCTCTGTCGGTTGTCCTTGGCTGGAAGTCAGAATATCCACCCATTTTGCTCCGTTTGAAAAAAATATATACATCTAAGGCTGCGTACACACGATCGGTCCAAACCGATGAGAATGGTCCGACGGACCGTTTTCATTGGTTCAGAGACTGATGGACTGATGGTCTGATGTGCGTACACACCATCAGTTCAAAAACTGATCGTGTCAGTACGCGGTGACGTAAAACACAACGACGTGCTGAAAAAAATTACGTTCAATGCTTCCAAGCATGCGTCGACTTGATTCTGAGCATGCGCAGGTTTTTTGATCGTACTAACCATTTTGGACCGATGGTCAGGCATCCATCGGTCCGATTTTAAAGCAAGTTTTAAAACTTTGGTCCGACGGACCGATGGGCCGTACACACGGTCGGTTTGGACCGATGAAACTGGACTTAAGTCCATTTTCATTGGTTTGGACCGATCGTGTGTACGTGGCCTAAGTGTCTTTTGACTCCGTTTAATAGACATTTAAGTTCTCAATATGTTTATGTTTATGTTGTCACAGCATTTTGCATACTAGTCTTGCTTTGCAGGCAATGTCATTAATGTATGTTTAATTGTGCATTGTCACTTATATGTTTGCATTATTACATATATCACTAGCTACTTAGCGCTGCACTTAAATCCTTACCACTTTATTAAACATTTTCCACAGAATCTCACACTTATCCTTAATTCACTACTTCGTGAGAATGGGGACAATTTACCAAAGGATTCCGCATGCGATTTGAAGGTCACCGGACTCATATTACGAAAATATAATATGTGCAGTATATATGTTTTAAAAATGGAAGGTAAATACCACAAGAAAATGAAATACCATATTTATCGGCGTATACTGCACACTTTTTCCCCCTTAAAATCAGGGGGAAATCGTGGGTGCATGATATACGCTGATCCCCGCTTCCTGCGATGTGTTTGAACGCAGCCGCCGACATATACCAAGCGCAGTACACTTGGGTACACTCAGCCAGGCTCGGCTCCCCTCGTGGTCACGCCCTGTGCCGCCTCCTAGCCTTTATGCGAGAGGAGCCGAGCGTGGGCCGTGTGTGCCCGAGTGTACTGTGCTCGGTATATGTCGGCAGCGGCATTCAAACACAGTGCGGGAAGCACGGATCGGCTCAGAGACAGCGCGGGAAAAGTGGGGAGGACACCACCAAGGCTGCCGATGGACGCCAGACCGGACAAGGCTGACGATGGACTCTGGGCAAGACACAGATGAGGGGCATTCAAACTGTAAGTATCTTCCAAGTTGGGGGTGCGCGTTATACGCCGGTGTGCGTAATATGAAGATAAATATGGTAAATCATTATAGTCAATTCATTAAAAACACACGCATTCATCATTTATCACTTGGTATAGGCAGCCGGTATTTTAGTAATGCACAAAAGAACAATAAGGGGAACTCTGCACTGATCAGTGATCAGCTCAGGAACAAAACAAATTGTAACATTTTACCAGAGAGATTGTTTTGTGAGCCCTGGTTCACACCAGTGCAATTTAAAATTGCATGACAAGTCACACCCCATTGCCAGCAATGGAACCGTTCAAATCATTGTTACTCAAGTCCCAGCGACTTTAAAAAAAGGTTCCTACACTACTTTTAGTGTGATTTCATTGTGACTTGCATTGACTTATTTTAAATGAAGACACAAGCCGCAAGAAAATCGAACATTAAAATCGCACTGATCGGGCAGCTTTCGCCATGAAGTAGCACAACTTCAAAGCAGCGCTGGTGTGAAGCAGGGCTCAATGAAAGCACACTAAAAAGTTTTCACAGTTTCACAATATTTTTGTGAGCATTCATTTACAGAACCATCTTCTTCTGGTGCAGTGTTAGCATAAAAAAAAATTGGGAAAAAAAACGTTAAAAATAACTCTAAATGTAGATGTTCATTATAAATATTTAACACGTTTGTTAAATAACACATGTTTTTAAATGAATAGACACATTTTGAGATTAATAACACATAAGTTATTTTTCACTTAATGAATGAAGTGAAGCTGAGCTAACTTCTACCATCCAATCATGTACAAGCAAAATTCATGTTTTTTTTTGTTTGATTTTTGATAGTTTTTTTCATTTTTCTTGCATGTGAATGTGAGTTCTTTTCTAAGTAAAATTTTTAAGTCCATTCACTGAGATTAAGGGAAATTCCCTTGCAAAGTGAAAATCTAATTCATAGCAAATCAATCACACTGACTTGAAAGAAATCTGCCATTCAAGTGTCCTGATATTTTAGTAGATACAGTTTTTTCATATTATGGATTCAATTAGTATTACATTAAGTTTAATTGACAGTCCTTCAACTTGAAAAACAAGTATAAAGTTGTATTCACATGTGCATGCTTGTGGTGCAATTAACTGCACCCCAAATGCAGGCAGTAAACATCGGAATGTGCAACAAACATGCAGTACAAAAAAACAGGCCAAGCTCTATGCCCAGAAAGGTGCAGGAACTTCCTTGGTGTCTTTGTCACGTGTAGGGCAGTCCCAGGGGCGGACTGACAACTCATGGGGGCCCCCGGGCAATAGAAGATTATGGGGCCCCCAGGCTTACAGATGGCCACCAAGCCAAGTGGCAGTACAGAGATGGGGCAGCTAAAATCTCGGGATTGTCACATCAAAAGCATGTAGGTTTTGGACATATCAGGGACAGATGTAAAAAAAATGATTTTTACATACTGTCCCTGGTTTTAATGAGCCTGGCAACCCTGATGGGGCCCCTTAGTGGCATGGGGCCCTTGGGCAGTGCCCGAGTTTCTCAATGGTCAGTCTGCCCCTGGGCAGTCCTGTCAAAAAAGTGTGGCAGTGTGAATGGGGTCTGTAAGTGTTACTAAACCCAGGATTCTCCATATCTGGTCTCCCAAAGAACATAGAACATGCAAATGCAATTATTTTAGTAACTATAAACTGCTAAATACCTTTTCTCATCAGAGTCCTGTGAATTCTGTGTCCAGCCAAGCACTCATTAAAGCTTTTAGGAGGAGCCTTCATTCTCCTCTGACTGTGCAATGAGAGTGCATGACTCCTGACTTTGGCCCTGTGCTGATCACATGCACCCTCCCAAAAAGCAATACACACGAAACTGAGCATGGGCAGAGTGCCTCCAAGGCTCTGTACTATCAGCAGATGGATTAGGGACTGTGGAAGAGGGGTAGGATCAGAGAAGACAGGATCAAACTGCCTTTTTACACAATGCAGTGTATTAACAATGCACAATGAGTATTAACCCCTTAGGTTCCACAGTAAGCAAAACAGGCATGCTTTACTACATAAACAGATTGATTTTACTGTTGTAGGTTTAGTAACACTTTAAGATAACTTGGTTGTAACGGTCACCACTGTTTACGACCTTCCATCCACCAACGACAAGCTTATCCGACACACTGCGACAATCTTGCATACACGATCCATTCCATTTCCCATAATCAAGACGAGACTCTGCTCTGTACTTGTTTCAAAATGTATGAACACTTTAATGGTTTCTTCTCAGCTTTTTTATATATCTTAGTACAGCATGTTACAGTTAATCACAGGACAATGTAATCTCCACCCCCCTATTCACACACTATGGCTAATTCTCTAGCAGACATTTCGGCACCGACCCTGACGAGATTTATCACATTCCAAAATACAATTACACAATGCCTTGACCTCAATCCACATATCTAGACAGACGTACTGTCTCTAAAGGGTCTTGACACCTGGGCAACAATAGGCTTTAAACCGTGTTATCAGACAATTGAAAGATCTAGCAGCAGACCTGAGTTAACACCTTTATACAATGTAATGTCTTTCACAAGCTGGGTCACTTAGTATTTTAAAAGCCTATTATACAGAGGGATGAGTCACTGTCTTGTTGACCTGGTCTCAAGTCAACATGAACCACTTGTAATATTCCAGTATCCTGCCATATGAAGTATCAATAATGTCCCATCTCATGTAATACATGAATTATGATTTTTATTAGCCACCCTACACCCAAAAGGGCACAGGGTGGACTTAGACCCAGGAGTTATTAGTGCCGCCGGTGCATGAGTATCTCTCATCCTTCCAAAGTCTTTGGTTGTCACGGGTCATTCCGTTACATTGGTAAATGCCTACCCTAACAGGTTAACATATAAAACTGAACTCCAGGCAAACAGATGAATACACTGATTTAACATCTTTCTCGATTAGGCGTATGAAACTGGTAGCCCTCTAGCTGTTGCAAAACTACAAGTCCCATGACGCATTGCAAGGCTTGCAGTTACAAGCATGACTCCCACAGGCAAAGCCATGATTGAATTTGTTTTTTTTTTTGCAACAGCTGGAGGGCCACCAGTTTGAGACTCCTGTTCTAGATACATCCACAGTCTGGAGACCTGATTTTTTTTTCTGGAGTAAAATAACCCACAGCCAGTAACTGAACAGTGGAGTTGAAGCAGCAGAATGACTAGCCTAACTCTCTCTGCTTTCTCCTCCTGTCAGTATTTTCCTTAAAGGGGTTGTAAACCCTCATGTTTTTTCACCTTAATGCATCCTATACATGGATTATGCATCCTCTGACAGTGACCGGCCCCCTAGCCCCCCCATTTTACTCACCTGAGCTTGTTTTTTCCCTCTGCTGAGACGTGCTCTACCTCTCTGCCTGGGGTTCCCGGCTCTTGGTTGGTTTGATTGATAGCAGCACACCCATTGTTTCCCCATAATGTCAATCAAATTTATTGACGTGGGGGGCGGGGCCGAGTCCGGCATTCTGTGTCTATGCATGCAAATACTGGGCCGGATTCAGATACAAATGTGTATCTTTCCGGGGGCGTAGCGTTTCCTCTTTACGCTACGCCTCCGCAAATATTATGGGCAAGTGCATTATTTAGAAAGCACTTGCTTCATAAGGTGTGGCGTAGCATAAAGTGCCCGGCGTAAGGCCGCGCAATTCAAATGTTCAGGATGGGGGCGTGATTCATGTAAATGAATCATGACCCCACGCTCATGACGTTCTTTCTGAACGGCGCACGTGCCATCCGTGGACAAATCCCAGTGCGCATGCGTCAAATCACGTCGCTATTTGTCAATGTAAAGATGTGAAGGTAACTTACGTCGAGCCCCATTCCCGAACGATTTACGCAAACTATGTAACCGACGTACAATTCAACGCTGTCCCGACTTCCATACTTAACATTGGCTACGCCTCCTATAGCAGGGGTAACTTTACGCAGGAAAAAGCCTTACGCAAACGTCATAAACTACGACGCTCAGCCGCAAGTACGTTTGGGAATCGCCGTAACTAATTTGCCTATTTGACGCGTAAAACGATGAAAGCGCCACCTAGCGGCCAGCGTAAAACTGCAACTAATATACGACTGTGTAACAGACTTACGCCGCTCGTATATTAGCAGAATTTCGGCGTATCTTCTTTTCTGAATACCAAAAAAAGATATGCCAGCAATTCTTAGTATTTACGCTGCGTATCTCTTGATACGCCGACATAAATACTTTCTGAAACCGGTGTATTTAGGAGCGTGCCTGCAAGGTAACCCCCCGGGAGAGCGCCTCTCCTAGTGGGTTACATAATGCGAGGAAGAGCCGCGAGAGCTGCAGGGGGACCCCAGAAGACGAGGTTCGGGGCTACTCTGTGCAAAACAAACTGCACAGTGGAGGTAAGTATAACATGTTTTTTTATTAGAAAAAATAAAAAATGAAGCTTTGGAAAACAGCTCATTGGCTGCTTGTGCTGATTCTCTCTCTACCAGGCTGAACCCAACTGTATACAGTACGTGTTGCTGTAAAAGTGCATAGTATTTTTCCTTTCTGCTTGGAATTCAGCTTTAAATGCAAAATATACCAACCGCCTCAGTAAATGTTATCACACTGTACTTTAATGAGTGGGACTTAAATGTTATTAATAAATACAATAAATATTAGAAAAATTGGAAATATGTGTGCTGCAAGTTGATATGCATCTCCTACATTGGGCCAGATTCAGGTAGATGAGAGTATCTTTCCTCTGGAGTAACGCTTCTCATTTACGTTACTCTGAAGACCCTTTCAGCGCATGTCCTGTAATTCACATAGCAGTTGCGCGTAAACTTGCGCCAGAGTAACGATAATGCGCTGGCGTAACCCGACGCAAGTGGAAGTGGGTGTGATCATATGTAAATGATGGGCGGAGCCCAGCACAGAGGCTTACGTTCAGCGCATCATCCACGGAGCATGCGCAGTGAGTGCGGCTCCACTCGCCCCCTTGTGCGCATGCTCACAACTTCCGTCGGCACCACTTCCTGGGAAACGTCAGCGCAATGCGTTCCGCTGGGCGCTTAAAAGCGCTGGCGGAAACGCCATTCCGGCGCAAAAGTATTTCCGCTTCCCCCCACCCCAGGGAAGATACTTTTGTTTGGTGATGGCTGCTCCCGCTACCCCCAGAGAGAGGAGGAACCTGAATTTTAATGCCCAGGAGGTCTCGCTCATCATTTCGGCAATGGAGACGGATAATGCTTTTCTCCATGGCAAAAAAAGCCGGAAGACCAGCCGGGAGAGGAAGCAGGGCATCCTGGAGTCCATTGCTGCCAGGGTCAATGTCTTGGGCTACTCCACCCGGACTGCTGGGGACATACAAAAAAAAATTAATGATCTGCGGCGCAAGGTGAGGGACAAGGTGGCCTCCATCAGGAGGTATGAGAGGGGCACAGGTGGTGGTCCCCCATGTCCTGTCACCCTGACTGCAGAGGAGGAGGTGGTCGCACGCTGCCTGGAGAGGGAGCAGGTGGAGGGGGTCGCAGGCTATGACTCCGTGGAGGAAGGCACAAGGACAGGTAAGTGTTTTATAATCCCCTATTTGTTGTTTTGCATTTGGGGGGGAGGGTACATGTGCCAAGTGTGTGGGACCACCAACATGTGTCTGCTTTGTGTCATCCACAGATGACGGAGCTGGGCCATCATCTGTCAGCGTGCATTCCACCCCATCCCCCCCACGCCATCGTGTGCCCGAGCCACTGGGTGGTGAAGAGGTTGTGGAGGAGAGTGGCCACACCACACCTGCCGAGGTGGTTGTAGAGGATCCTGCTGTGGCAGAGCAGGACTTTACCTTAGTTTTGTCTGTCTCCTCCCCTTCTCCTGGGCCGTCTGTCGTCCCCTCCCCCATCCTTGGAAGCCCCTCAAGGGCGACTCCCTCCCCCCGAGGACAACCATCTTCTGGCCCCAGGAAGGCGACCCAGAAGACCAGGGGGTGTCTGATGGTGTCCAGGACCAGTTGGCGAGGGATCACGCCAGGCAGACGGAACAGATGGGGGCCATAGTTGGGCACTTACAGAAAGTGTCTGACAGCCTGGGCTCCGTTGCCAACCTCAGCAACGCAGTGCAGGATGTAAGCTGCAACTGCGCTGCAGTGGTCACCACTTTGGGGGAGGTGCGGGGGGATATTCGGCACCTTACTGCAGCCGTCCAGGCCAACACTGCTGCCATCCGGGACCAGGGGAGGCTGAGTCGGCGGGCCCAGCATTATCAGGTCACCCGTCAGCTCCGGATGCAGGCCCAGACGAACTCCTACCTTGGACGGATAGCCAGGGCCTTGGAGGGCATGCAGGCCACACCTGCCAGGAGTGGCCCACCTGGGGATCAGCCACCTCCAGATGCCCCCCCACCCCCACCCACTCCATCCAGGCAGCTGAGGAGCCAGAGAGGGGCCCCCAGAAGAAGCCCCCGGCATCCCCGATGAGGCCTTTTTTTTTTTTCTTGTTTTATATTTTTGGTTTGGACATACTCAGGTCATGAGTTTTTTTTTTCTTTTTCTCAGGTTATGAGATTTTGTTTATTTTATTTATCAGGATATGATATTTTTAATTTCTTTTTGTACTGCACACGGTCAGGAGTGCAGGGGACAGTGTGAATGGTGTGTGAATGTGAGGGGGTGGCACTCCTGCCAGTAAGGGGTGTCACCCTCGGCCGTGGTGGTGAAGTTAACCCCACGGCTGTATGAATGACGTGTGAAAGGTGTGTGAATGGACAGTGACATCATTGGGGCCTTGACGCGGCGTTACTGCTCCCAACTCCTACATGCTGGACTTGGGCTAATCCAATGTGATGTGTATGTGGTGTGTGTGATCTAGGGACATCAGTGGTGTACATGCGTGCACTGTCTGTGTTATTAATGTTTTGGTTTAGTGTCCAAAGATGCCTACGGCGAGGACCCTCCTGACTGCTCTTCCATCAGCAGACTGGTTCTCCTCTGGCAGGTGGGGACTGTGTGGGTCGGGGGTCAGGTCATCACGTATGTCAATCTGCAGGCCTTTTTTCATAGCAAAGTTATGTAGTATGCAACATGCACCGATGATCTGACACACAAAGGTAGGTGAATACAATAGGGCCCCCCCAGACTTATCCAGGCATCGGAAACGGGACTTCAGGAGCCCGAATGTTTGCTCCACCACTGCACGGGTTTTGATGTGTGCTTCATTGTATTTTCTCTCTCCTCTGGTTTGGGGGTTCCGGAAAGGAGTCATTAGATGGGGTCCCAGTGCATATGCAGAGTCACCTGGAAGGGAAAAGACAGGAGAATGTTAGTCATGCATGTGCGACTTCTGTTGTGCATCACGGGAGGGGATAGTCATGCCTGACTCCCTTGTCACTCACCAACCAGCCAGCTGTCCCCATACATGTTCTGGTTAAATTCTGCTGGGATGGAGCTCTGATTGTATATGAAGCTGTCATGGCTGGACCCGGGGTGTTTGGCACGGACGTGCCATATGAGGCGTTGGGCATCAGCTATCACCTGTACGTTGATGGAATGCCAATGCTTCCGATTGCGGTATATGTGCTCTGTGGCACTGGGGGGCTGTAGGGCCACATGTGTGCAATCAATGGCCCCCACAGTGCGAGGGAATCTGGCAATGTTGTAGAAATCTGTCATTGCCTTCTGCCGCAGCTCCTCAGTGGTGGGTCTGATGAACTGGTTGGACATGCGTCTGAGGATTGCAGGGACAACCTGGTGCACACATCTGCTCAAAGAGGACTGTGACATCCCAGCCACCACTCCACTTGTACGCTGGAATGATCCACTTGCAAGGAAATGGAGTGTTGCCAGGACCTTCACCAGTGGCTGCACTGCTTGTGAGCGGTGTGTTGGGCTGGTGATGTCATCCTGCAGGGTTGTGGTTAGTTCAAGTATTGCATCTGGGCTGAATCTGAAGAGGCGAAACACCTCCTCATCCCCCATGCCAAAGAGGTTCATACGAGTGCGGTATATCCTCTCACGTGGCCGCCTTCTTGGTTCCAGGGGACCCATCAGTAGTTCTAGGACCACAATTGCCCCTGGCATGTTGGCACACAGAGGTGTTGTCCTTGCAAGTGTTGTTGTTCAGCAAGCTCCTATCGTCGGTAACGCTGCTGTAGCTGCTCTCCTGCTGACCTGTGACCGTCTGGAGTAAAGATAAAGCAGCCTTTTGTAGGAATAACTTTGCGCCGGACGGACCAGATACGCGCGGCGCATGTAGCCAGCGTATGGTGCTAATCCGTTCGCGAATTGGGAAATCTCCCTCATTTGCATATTTGCAGGGGAAATCAATGGGCGCGACTGATGCGCCCAGCGAAAATAAGCGCTGACGATACTCTGGCGTCGGAACGTTCCGCCGGTCGCAAATGACCCGTTATTGGGCGCATCTAGTTTGGTGGGTACGGGCACATAGAAACGACGGCGCATCATCACAGTTACGCGGCGCATATCCAAATACTCCAGCGCAAGTGTTCGTGAATCTGGCCCTATGTGTTTATGTTTCACAAGCAGTGACTTGATTTACAAAGCATTTCCTGAGAAGGTACATGCAAAGACTTGTCAAGTGGGAGGGATTATTAGTCTGCCTCAACTTTGTTTCTCAGCAGTTGATGAAGAAATTTGCAATGATTCTTTACAGATAAGAAACCCTATGTAAGGGTTGAGTACAATCCATGGGCATGTACTTGCTTCTGAACTGCCTTTTTCCCCCAAACAAGTCAATGCAAATGCAAAACCAGCAGAAAGCAAATCCATAGCCGTTTACGGCAGGTCAGAAGTAACTCCTTGAGCAACTTAAAGTGGAACTTTAAAGCCGCGTACACACGACCATTTTTTATGTCATGGAAAAAACAAAGTTTTTCTCAACGTGATTCTTGTCAAGCCTGCCTTGCATACACATGATCGGGAAAAAAAAATGCTTGAGCAAAGCTTCTGGGGGAAGCGCGCGTGGAAGGCTCGGAGCAGGATAGGAACATGAATATCTGCGGAGGGAACCCAGGAACGCTCCTCTGGACCATAACCACGCCAGTGGACCAAGAACTGCAACCGACCGCTGACCAAGCGTGAGTCCAGGATATCGCTCACCTCATATTCTTCATGATCGCCCACCTGGACAGGACGAGGCCGAGGAACCGAGGAGGTGAAGCGATTGCACACTAGTGGTTTCAACAGGGAAATGTGAAACACATTGGAGACCCGCATGCCAGGTGGAAGCGCAAGGGCATAGGCAACCGGATTCACCCTGCGGAGCACACGGAAGGGACCAACAAAGCGAGGAGCCAGCTTGGGAGTGGGCACTCGAAGGTTGAGATTGCGAGTGGACAACCATACACGGTCTCCGACCTGGTAGGAAGGAGCAGGCAACCGTCTGCGATCAGCCTGGAGCTTCTGGAGCTGCGCAGAGATCTCGAGGGACCTCTGGATCTGTACCCAAGAAGCACGTAGAGCAGAAAGGTGGTCCTCCACAGCCGGAATATCTTGGGGAGAGAATGACACCGGTAACACGGCAGGTTGGAACCGATAATTGGCCATGAAGGGAGACATCCCAGAGGAAGAGTTAACCGCCGTGTTCCATGTTCCAAGGCAGAAGGTCAACCCAATTGTCCTGATGATCGGAGACATAGCAACGAAGAAATTGTTCCAGGGCCTGATTGGATCGCTCTGCGGCCCCATTAGACTGAGGGTGGTAGGCCGAATAGAAGGAGAGTCGAAATCCCCAACTGGGAGCAAAAGGCGCGCCAGAACCTGGACACAAACTGACTTCCCCGATCCGACACTATCTCCTTGGGCAAACCGTGCAACCGGAAGACCTCCCTGACGAAAACCGTTGCCAACTCTTGTGCAGTGGGTAGTTTCTTAAGTGGAACACAGTGGCACATTTTGGAAAACCGATCCACAATCATGAGAATGACCGTATGGCCTCGGGACGCAGGAAGGTCCACAATGAAGTCCATCCCCAGGTCTGACCATGGGCGCTCCCCAGTGGGAATGGGTTGTAGAAGGCCCAACGGAAGGTGCCGAGGGGACTTATTCTGGGCACAAACAGAGCATGCCACTACATATGCGGCAATGTCGGAGTGTAGAGAAGGCCACCAGAACAAACGTGAAACAGCCCAGGACAGCTGATTATTTCCAGGATGCCCCGCGGTTTTGGAGTTATGATAGGTTCGCAACAACTGGGTGCGCAATTCCTCAGGCACGAAGCATCTGCCGTTGGGTCTCCCAGAGGGAGCACCAGATTGAGCCGCCAAAATCTGCTCTCCAAGGGGAGAGGTCAGGCTGGTGCGAATGGCAGCCAGGATCTGACTTGGAGGTATGACCAAAGTCAGCATCGATTCCTCCCTGGACAGCTCGGAGTATTGACGTGATAAGGCATCCGCCCTGACGTTTTTGGAACCGGGTAAATAGGAGACCACATAATTAAAACGTGACAGGAACAGAGCCCATCTGGCCTGACGGGTGTCAATCTCTTGGCCTCCGAAAGGTAAGTCAGATTCTTGTGGTCCGTCAGGATGAGAACCGGAACCACCGAACCCTCGATCAAGTGCCTTCACTCCTTGAGAGCCTGCACGATGGCCAACAACTCTCTGTCACCAATCTGGTAGTTGCACTCTGCGGGAGACAGTTCCTGGAGTAAAACCGGAAGCAGAGGACCCTCTGGTGTCCGACGCTGAGACAGAAGGGCGCCTACTCCGGTCTCAGACGCATCCACCTCGAGAACAAAGGGCAACCCAGGATTGGGATGAGACATTATCGGAGCCGACACAAAGGCAGATTTTAGAGCCTCAAAAGCCAGGATGGCCTCAGCCAGCCAGACATGGGGATTACTGCCCTTCCTGGTCAAATCCGTGAGAGGCTTGGCCAGCGTGGAGAAGTCCCTGATGAACTTCCGATAATAATTGGCGAAGCCCAAAAAGCGCTGCAGGGAACGAAGACCACTGGGCTGGGGCCACTGTAAGACTGCCAAAACCTTCTCAGGGTCCATGGAGAACCCCTCTGCGGAAATGATGTAACCTGAGAAGGTTACCTGGGACCGGTGAAATTCGTATTTCTCAAGCTTACCGAAAAGCTTGTTCTCTCGTAACCGTTGCAACACCCGCTTAACGTCCAGAATGTGGGCCTCCATGGATTCAGAGTATACCAAGATATCATCCAAATAGACCACCACACACTGCTGCAACAGGTCACGGAAAACATTGTTGATAAATTCCTGAAAGACTGCGGGCGCATTGCACAACCCAAAAGGCATAACCAGGGATTCATAATGACCGGTCCTGGTGTTGAACGCGGTCTTCCACTCGTCACCCGCCTTGATCCTTACAAGGTTATATGCAGCCCTCAGGTCGAGTTTGGTAAAGACCGTGGCCCCCTTGAGGCGATTGAACAACTCGGAAATCAACAGAATCGGGTATGCATTCTTAATTGTGATGCGATTTAGGCCCCTATAGTCGATGCAAGGCCTCAATTCTCTGCCCTTCTTTTTTACAAAGAAAAATCCAGCCCCTGCCGGGGAAGAGGATTTGCAAATGTGCCCCCGGGAAAGTGCCTCCTTCACGTACTCCTCCATGGCCTCATTCTCCGCAACCGACAGTGGATAGACCCTGCCACGAGGAGGAATGGCACCAGGTTGTAAATCTATGGCACAATCGTATGGGCGGTGCGGAGGTAGGAACCCAGAGCGCACCTTATCGAATACATCCCGGTACCCCTCGTATTCAGGAGGCAACACAGAGTCCGAGGAGGTACACAACAACTTGACAGGCCCATGGATGCAACTATCCCCACACTGTGGGGACCACGAGAGGATCTCAGCCGATCTCCAATCAAAGGTCGGATTATGCTTCTGGAGCCAGGGGTACCCCAATACCACCGAGTAGTGTGGAGATGAGATGACCTGAAGGCAGGCTGACTCCCTGTGAACGGCCCCAATGGCTATCTCCACTGGAAGGGTCTCATGAGTCACCTGCGACGGCTGGAGGGGTCTGCCGTCTATCGCCTCGAGAACCAGCGGGGAAACACGAGCCTGCAGAGGAATAGAGTTTGCGGCAGGAAAATTACTATCGATGAAAAATCCACCAGCACCAGAGTCCACCAACGCCTGGGTCGTCACCGAGCCCCCGACCCAGGAGAGAACATCGGTGATCAGTGGTTTATCAGCACGGGAAACCGGGGACGAAGAGACTCCACCCAAGATCTGCCCCCGACAGGATCTCAGGTGCGAGCGTCTCCCGTAACGGTTCGGACATGACAACCGAAAATGCCCACTGAGACCACAGTACATGCATCGGCCCTCGCGTCTCCGGGATGCCCTCTCCCCCACAGACAGGCGAGCAAACCCCAGCTGCATGGGCTCACCCCCAGGCAAGTCAGCCTCAGGAGGTGTGGGAGGAGAGGGAGGCACGGGTGGGACAGCAAACGTAGGCGCCAATCTGTTAGGAGGCCTCCGCATGCTCTCCTTAAAGGAAGGTCTCTCCCTGAGTCTGGTGTCAATTAATATCAGGAAAGAAATGAGAGCCTCGAGCTCCACAGGTAGGTTTTTAGCCACAATCTCATCTTTTAAGGCATCCGAGAGACCATGAGAGATAGCAGCGACCAGAGCCTCATTATTCCAGCCCACCTCTGCTGCCAGGGTACGAAACTCAATGGCCTATTCGGCTACCGATCGTGAACCCTGTCTGACGGACATAAGGAGCTTCGCAGCAGAGGCGGAGCGAGCCCGTACATCGAACACCTTCCGAAGAGAAGCAACAAAACCGGAAAACTTGGCAACCACCGGATTGTTGTTCTCCCATAAGGGACTTGCCCAGGCCAAGGCCTTGTCCGAGAGCAGCGAGATCAGGAAGCCCACCTTCGATCTCTCAGTGGGAAAGGCATGTGGCAGCAACTCGAAATAAATGCCCACTTGGTTAAGGAAACCTCGGCACTGGGTTGGCTCACCCCCAAAGCGCAGCGGAAGGGGGGCAGAACCGGTCATACCCCAAGACACCGCAGGCGCAACAACGGGTGTCAGGGTAGACTCTGGCGCAACAACCGGAGCGGCAGTAGGATCGATCCCAGGAGCGACAACCGGCCTATCAGCAACAGGAGCGAGATGAGCCGTGTGTGCAAGCAGGGTTTGCAACACCTGATCGAACTGACCCAGCAGGCGATCCTGCTGATCAAGCCTGGCAACCAGCATGGGTAGTAAGGGTGGTTCGGTACCGTCAGGATTCATGGCTTGGGCCTAATGTCACGAAAACATGAATCAGACGTACAACAACATATAAATGAATAAGAAGGCTTTTATTGAAAACCAAACAGCAAGGTAAAAGTCCAAATGGATGATCAAACAGCCAGCAGAGTCTTCAACGGAGCCAGGATCGATAGCCAGGAATGGGAGTCAGCCAAGCCGGAGTCTGTAGCCAGAGAGATGGTGAAACGAAGCCAGAGATCAGGAGCCAGAAGGATAGTTCGTAGGAGTCGGGTCGGTAACCAAAAACAAGCAGCACGATCACAGAAGGGTGTCAGACAAGAGGCCCAAGCAAGGAAATGCTGCAGCTGCTGTCATATATATATGCTGAGCATCCAGCTCCTCCCAGTGGGAAGGAGGAGCCGCAGGGTGTGGTAGGTTATAAGAACCCCATGAAGCAAGATGGCTGCCAACACATGTCAGAGATAAGAAGCCAGCAAGGGAAAAGTATCAAAGCCATGCTCCAATCCCTGACCCTGGTCGACTCGGGGAGGGCTACACACCCCTCAGAGAGGGATTTCACTTTTTTCTCCTCTCCACTAGTGTTGCTCACGAATATTCGTATTGCGAATATTCAGCTCGAATATGGCATATTCAAGTATTCGCGATATATATTCCGAATTTCGCGGTGAATATTCGCTATTTCGAATATTCGTATTTTTTCAATTTTTTTTTAGAACAGATCACATCCTAGAGATCCCCATCGACGTCTAAAAGCATTGCTGGTATGATTAGAGACCTTGGGCCGAGTAGCTGCAGCGATCATTTTATATTGCCGAAAAATCGCAATGCGATTATTCGGCAATAGCGATATCGCGCGATTATTTTCGAGAAATTCGCAATTATTTTGTATTGTAATATATCACGAATATTCTGAGCCAATCAGAGTGCGCCAATCCGCATTTCTCGAAATTTCGCAATTATTTTGTATTATAAAATATCACGAATATTCTGAGCCAATCAGAGTGCTCGTTTCGCATTTGCCGAATATTCGCAATTATTTTGTATTGTAATATATCACGAATATTCTGAGCCAATCAGAGTGCTCCTTCCGCATTTGCCGAATATTCGCAATTATTTTGTATTGTAATATATCACGAATATTCTGAGCCAATCAGAGTGCTCCATTCCGCATTTCTCGAAATTTCGCAATTATTTTGTATTATAAAATATCACGAATATTCTGAGCCAATCAGAGTGCTCCTTCCGCATTTGCCGAATATTCGCAATTATTTTGTATTGTAATATATCACAAATATTCTGAGCCAATCAGAGTGCTCCATTCCGCATTTCTCGAAATTTCGCAATTATTTTGTATTATAAAATATCACAAATATTCTGAGCCAATCAGAGTGCTCCATTCCGCATTTCTCGAAATTTCGCAATTATTTTGTATTATAAAATATCACGAATATTCTGAGCCAATCAGAGTTCTCCTTCCGCATTTGCTGAATATTCGCAATTATTTTGTATTGTAATATATCACGAATATTCTGAGCCAATCAGAGTGCTCCTTCCGCATATGCCGAATATTCGCAATTATTTTGTATTGCCATGCTCCAATCCCTGACCCTGGTCGACTCGGGGAGGGCTACACACCCCTCAGAGAGGGATTTCACTTTTTTCTCCTCTCCACTAGTGTTGCTCACGAATATTCGTATTGCGAATATTCGGCTCGAATATGGCATATTCGAGTATTCGCGATATATTCCGAATTTCGCGGTGAATATTCGCTATTTCGAATATTCGTATTTTTTCAATTTTTTTTAAGAACAGATCACATCCTAGAGATCCCCATCGACGTCTAAAAGCATTGCTGGTATGATTAGAGACCTTGGGCCGAGTAGCTGCAGCGATCATTTTATATTGCCGAAAAATCGCAATGCGATTATTCGGCAATAGCGATATCGCGCGATTATTTTCGAGAAATTCGCAATATTGTTTTTAGCTAAAATAACACATATATTCGATTTCAGAGTGTTACTGTCGAAATTCCGCAATCAATTTCTCATTCGCATTTTTGCGAAATTACGATAAAATATCAAGAATATTCTGAGCCAATCAGAGTGCTCCTTCCGCATTTGCCGAATATTCGCAATTATTTTGTATTGTAATATATCACGAATATTCTGAGCCAATCAGAGTGCTCCATTCCGCATTTCTCGAAATTTCGCAATTATTTTGTATTATAAAATATCACGAATATTCTGAGCCAATCAGAGTGCTCCTTCCGCATTTGCCGAATATTCGCAATTATTTTGTATTGTAATATATCACAAATATTCTGAGCCAATCAGAGTGCTCCTTCCGCATTTCTCGAAATTTCATTCGCATTCGCAATTCGCATTCGCATTCGCATTCGCAATAGCGAAATTTCGCAATCATTTCATTTCCAAAAAATATCGCGAATATTCGCATTTAACGAATATATCTCGAATATTCGACTATATATTCGAGATATATCGCAAAATCGAATATGGCATATTCTGCTCAATACTACTCTCCACACAAAAGGTACTCCCGTGTCGACTTGCTCTTTATCTCCCAGAGGGACTTAGGCAACATACTTAGGGCCGACATAGGCATTATTTCCCTCTCCGACCATGCCCCCACAGCCCTCTCCCTACGATTCGGTCCTCCTACGCGTGCCCCCTTCGACTGGAAACTTAACGCATCACTTCTCACCAACCAGACAATTAAAGATGACATACACCAGACACTCATGTCGTTCTTTGCGAACAACCAGGCTGGTGACACGAACCCTCTCAATAACTGGGAGGCGCACAAGTGTGTGGTCAGGGGAGAATTGATGAAATGGGGCACCAGGAAGAAAAGGGAAAGAGAAAAGGAAATAATGAACTTGTCACTTCGAATTGCCAGACTAGAGACATTGCACAAGCAATCTCTCTCGTTAAAAGCAGAAGAAGAGCTAGCTGAGTGTAGATCGGCCCTGAAACGGATACTAGATCTAAAAATCAAAAAATCACTTTTTTTCAAGAAAAATGTTTTTTATGAGCAGGGGGATAAAAGCAGCAGGCTATTGGCCAGGGTCCTCAGGGATGCCCAATCATCTCACCACGTCCAGGCCATCAGGGATAAAGAGGGGACACTCTGTTATGACAATGAGAAGATAGCCAAACTTTTTTCCAAATTCTATGATAGACTCTATAACCTTCCTGATCAGCATAGACCTCACCATGTTACAGGTTCTAAAGGGGACATGATCCAGAACTTCCTCAGAGACTCTGCACTCCCCACCCTCCCCCATGAGGACGCCTCCACACTGGAAGAACCCATAAACTTGTCAGAAATACAGACGGCCATCAAAGACCTAAGAACCGGAAAAAGCCCGGGCCCGGACAGGTTCATGGCCCAATACTACAAGACCTACTCAAACATTCTCTGCAAACCACTCATGTCATCTTTTAATTATTTGTCAGGCAACAAACACAACTCCAGCCCCTTACTCATGGCCCACATTACAGTAGTGCCCAAACCCGACAAAGACCTGACTGACTGCACGAGTTTCAGACCCATTTCGCTCTTAAATATCGACTTAAAACTACTAGCTAAAATCCTGGCCAATAGATTAAAACCCTTCCTTACCAAAATTATCGGCCCTGAACAGGTAGGCTTCATGCCAGGGCGGGAAGCTCGGGATAACATAACGAAAGCTCTTAATCTGATCCATTTTGCCCAGGACTCAACGTCTGATGGGATGTTACTTTCTACCGATGCCGAAAAGGCGTTCGATAGGATCTCCTGGGAATACATGTTCTCGATCTGCACTCATATTTGGCTAAGGGGAGGAATGTTATCCTGGATATCAGCCCTCTACGAATGTCCTCAGGCCAGAATTAAGGTTAAAAGTAAAACCATACTATCTGAACCCATAACTATTAGGAATGGGACACGCCAGGGCTGCCCCCTTTCCCCGATCCTTTTCATCCTCTCATTAGAAACACTGATTAGGACTATCAATCTATCCATGGAGGTCCATGGGTTCCAGGTGGGTGGGAGGGACTATAAAGTAGACGCTTATGCGGATGACTTGTTGTTCTTCCTCACCAAACCCTTTTTCTCCATCCCCAGCCTGCAAACATTTTTTTAAACCTTCAGTTATATCTCTAACTTCAAAATTAATAAATCAAAGTCCGAAGCCCTTCATCTGACACTGACTCCTAGCCAACTTGACCTTCCAAAAACCAATCACTCATTCAAGTGGGCCCCCTCCACATTGAAGTATCTGGGCTTTCGCCTAACCAGTCGTCTTAACATGATGTTTCAAGCTAACTATACACCAATGCTAATCAAAAAGAATAAAGGCAAAGCCCCCTAGTCGGACTTTAAAGGCACTGTGGTGTGTCAAATGTAGTTAGAGAAAACATAGTATTACAATATAATTTATTGAAGAAGTATCAGATAAAAGTTGATTACATGATCTATAACAAATACAAAAAATACAAAATAATGAAATATAGTTCAACATATATTGCTGTGTAATGTGATGCCCTGTGTGGTCCCGACGTTTCAGGGAGACATAGTCCCTTTCTTCAGGGGTATTCCAGGATTCACAGCTCTAAAAATGTATGGGAAATGATCAGGATAATCCTAATAATGTTGATGATGTTGTTATATAGATTAATACTGAAGTACTTACAGTGAACTGTATGGTACTTCAAGTCAGTAGATCATGTATTTAAAAGCATGGGTTTCCGGATGATCCGAGTCTGCTGGCCTGGCCACTGACGACAGAGCAGAATTGTGAGCAGGGTGTGTTGTTGCCAGATATAAATATGCTGCTGGAATCAGAGGACATTGGAGCCTAAAGTTGTAATGATGTGTGTTAATATTTATGGACATAGTTGTAATAATAAAATGTGAAATAAATTGTGTTTTATAACATTGTGTTTTATAACATTTTCTTGGAGGGATATGGTATGGCTTACCTAGTAAATAGCGATGGAGAGGCTCGTATTAGGCTGGAAGTGTACAAAAGTAATAAGAAATAATGAGTAAATATGTACAATGTATGTAAGTAAAAATATCCATGTTATATTAATGTGGTTAAACCATATATAGTTAAATGTTATAGCAAAAATTGCTCAATAGATGGCGTTCAATGGGGATATTTAGATGTTATTTGTATTTGTTATAGATCATGTAATCAACTTTTATCTGATACTTCTTCAATAAATTATATTGTAATACTATGTTTTCTCTAACTACATTTGACACACCACAGTGCCTTTAAAGTCCGACTAGGGGGCTTTGCCTTTATTCTTTTTGATTTCTCATTTGGATGTGGCACTTTAGAAAATCAACTCTGATAATCCTCTTCTTGACATACACCAATGCTAAAGTCCATTACTGATGACCTTCATAAATGGACATCCAAAATGTTTTCCTGGTTCGGCCGAGCCTCGATTTTAAAGATGACGGTTCTCCCGAGACTTTTGTATATATTCAATGCCCTCCCCATTAGCGTACCGGAATCATTTTTCACTTCCCTCCTGAAAATACAGAGACGTTTTCTGTGGGCAGGCAAAAACCCCAGAATTAACATCAAACTCCTTACCCTCCCCAAATGTAGAGGCGGAATAGGCTTACCTGATTACAAAAAATATCATCAAGCATCCCACATAACGAGAATAATAGATTGGCATTGCCATAGTGAGGAAAAGGATTGGGTCAACCTAGAACAAAGTATGTGCCCTCACCGCTTAGGGCTCCTCCCTTGGTATCTGTTCTCCCGATCAACTAAACTGATTACACACCCTCTGATAACGAACACATTGCAAGTATGGCACAAAGTGGTAGTTAAACATAAAATGGCAACGATACCAGGTCCCCTGACGCCAATCTTTGATAACCTGGACTTCGCCCCGGATACACAGGGTAAAAAGATCCCAGATCTGCGGGCTATTGACTGTGTGTCTGGGTCTGGAGTTAAATCTTATGAGACACTGCGATCTGAGTATGGGGACTCCCTTCCAGGGTTTTGGTTTTATCTCCAACTGAGGGACCTCTTGGTGAATTCTAAATCTAAATCTGCCTTTTATCGCCCACTGACACCATTGGAAAAGCTATGTCGCGATAGATCTCTGGTCCCCCATGCCACCTCTCTGGCTTACTCGTGGCTGTTAAGTCCTACTAACATGGATACAAACAAACATAAATTGAAATGGGAAAGGGACCTGGGTATTCCAATAGAAGAGGCTCAATGGGAAAAAGCCTGCATTATGGCCCACAAATGCTCCCTCAGCTCCAGACACCAAGTGATCTCCTACAAGATCCTCACCCAATGGTACATTACGCCACAGCGGGCCAAGCAGTGGTCCGGTAATGTCTCAGACGCTTGTTGGCGTTGCGGTACCGGTGTGGGCTCGTTTTTGCACATTTGGTGGGAATGTGCCCCCATTGCTAAATTTTGGCAGGAGGTCGTTAGGTGGATCAGGCACATCACAGAAACAACAATAGCACTTGATGCAGCCGTGTGCCTAATTCACATCAATCATCTTCCAATTCGTAAATACAAAAAAACCCTTACGAGACGCTTACTTAACGCCGCCAAAACCCTTATTCCCCTTTACTGGAAATCTACGCGGACACCAGGGATCCGAGACTGGTTGGACAGGGTGTCCCTCATCTACAAAATGGAGGAGATCCTGGCAATGAAAAATGAAAACAGCTCCCCCTTTAACGAGCTATGGCAACCATGGCTTATCTTTACATATTCTGGTGAATACTTGACATTGTGTAAATGAACTTTCTGTAATGCCTAATATTTCTTGTCACTGTTATGACGTGTATGCCCAGACCTGTAACCTGTTCCTTCTTGCAATATACAAATACTGTTTCTCCCTGCCTCCCCTCCCACGGTCCCTCCCTCCCTCTCCCCTCCCCCCACTTTCTTTTTGCTTCCGTCGTTGTTATTTAGCCCCCTATTTTTGTCCTTTCCCTCTTCATTTTGTTCCACTTCAACTGTGTACAGTTATTGTACTCTGTTTTTCAAACTGGTACTATGACTTACCATGGTTTGACATGTTTTTTCTCCTTTTTTTTTATGTACTCTAGACTGTTCTTATTTGTATAACAGATATGTCCTTATGCTGTTTTATCTGTTCTTGCTACTCAATAAAAATGTAATTGAGAAAAAAAAAAAAAAGAAGCCAGCAAGGAGGTAAGACCATCACAACTTCCAATAGATAAACACCCGGGATAATGTGGCAGTGGTTCCTTTAAGATGCTTGTTGTCTCTTTAAACCTCTGATACATCCTCTCAGCAACCTGTTAGAATAAAGCAAACATGCCTCCCATAGTATAAAATTGCAAATGTCAACCCTTTATTATAATTGGAAAGAGTCTTACATTTAAAATGATTAAACAGCACATGCCTTACGCATTGCATCACATCATGTGACTTCATCAGGGGACTGCGTCACATGACGAGATGCAATGTGTAGGGCACCCGTGATCGGAAATAATGCGAGACACCATGTGATGATGATTTTTTTTTTGTTCAGCTTGCAGCATGGATGGACATGTCTCCCACTGTGCCTATTATATTATGGCACGTGGCTGTCAGAATACCTGGAAGGTGGTAGAATCTGATTAGATGCAGCCATTGTTTGGCAAAAATCTTTTTTAATCACAAGATGTCAAATGGCAGGGAGACACCTATGTTCCTACACCATGATTGTATGTTGCATTTAGGAGAGACACTGCTAAGCCATGTCCTCTCATGCAGTCCAGCAAACCTCAGTAACCTATGGGAAAGTGTGGCGCTAGTACTTGTATAAGGATATGGAAGTAACCCACATCTGATAAAACCAAAAAGACATATAATGATAAGTGCCTAAATGGTTAAAAAATGTCACCACGTGACCGTGCTAAACAAATTTATACACCAACATATGTAAAAACATAAAATTATCACAATAATAGTGAATGAAGATAAAAAAGTGCATGAAGTGACTAAAGTCCAAAAAAATGGAGGTAAGGATGACTTCACCATGGGAGAAACTTGACGATGGAACAACACTTTGACAAAAGTACCACCACCAATGGTAGAAAAAGGGGCTTACCAAATGCCAATGACTGGGGAAGGTATACACCACCCTAGTCACCAGAAGCTTAAAATCGATCAACTTGATCTATACAGCTGGTCCTGGATCCTATCAGCTAACCAAAAATGATGATCTCAAATCACGATATGAAGCCGCGTACACGCGGCAGAGAACCTCGACAGGCAGAACACATCGTTCCGCCCGTCGAGGTTCTCTGCCGGCCGTCGAAATCGGCGACCCGCCCGTCGGGAATGGCAACCAGCCATTCATCCAGGCGGGCCGTCGAGCAAAAAGAGAGGGATTCCCGACGGGCGGGGCGAGCCAGAAGCGTACACACGGCCGAGGTCCTCGCTGGAATGCAGCTTCCAGCGAGGTTCTCGCTGGTTTCCAGCAAGAACCTCGGTCGTGTGTACGCCGCCTGAGTCATATGTTCTTGGAGGCTCAGTATCCACATGCCATAAGAGAATGGTGAAAGAAACTCACATAGTGTGATACCGTATGAACAGTGTTGTTTATTAAAAATAGGACAAAACTCACATGTTAGAAGCTCATCATGGGCTTATCATGTTGCAGGTACCAAAAGCGGTGTTGTGGATGGGTCAACTCGACGTGTTTCGACTAGAAATGTTGTCATCTGGGGTGTGGACCCCCACCACCGCATCACTATTTATAGAAAAGAAGACCCCCAAATTGGAATGGCTGGGATGCCGGACATGATGCGACCTCACTTCCGGTTTGAAACCCAGAAGTAGTAATGGCAGATCATAAACGGTCGCATCATATGTATCAAAAACCACTTCCATAAATATATATTTAAAACAATACACAATAATTCTAAACAAAAACTGTGTACATATATAAAATAGACCAATGCTGTATAACTGAACTTAAACAGCAGATCTAGACGAAATGTCAATCATATGGATTAATGGATAACACCTTATTTAAAAAATGAAAAATGACAATTAAAATTTTATTTTGAAATTCAAAATGAAAATTAAAAATTAAAACGAAAAATGAAGAGAGGTCGTTCTATCTCTTTTCGAGGACTGTTAATAAAATAGTTAATGTCCCATTCTACACTCATCCCTTGTGGGTGATTGGTCTGTAACTCATATCCAGAAAGTCCCTATTCTGAATACTCCTCTAGTTTTAGCCCCGCCCCTCCACAGAGTTATGTATCTATCTATAATTAAAAACTGTGTTCCTGTTGAGTCATGGGCATGATGTTGCCGATAGTGATGTGGAACTGTATGTTTAGTACTAACAGCCTTAATTAAATTTATATGTTCAGACACCCTGATGGTGAATGAACTAATAGTCCGCCCGACATAGTGTTTACCATATGGACAAGTCAGTAGGTAAACAATATTATCTGTGGCAAATGTACAAAAATGTTTGATTGGATATACCCGATCTGTTATTGTGGATCTAAATTCCTTACTAGACTTTCTCCCGCAGGTGTTAAACTGGCAAACATGGCATTTTTTACATGGGTAATAGCCTATTCAGTTATAAAAAAAATTTGGTTTAATCGGAGGATTGATAATGGTTGGTGCAATCTTCCTTTTAAGTGAGGGCACACCTCGATAGATAACTTTAGATCTCTCTGGCAGGAGTGGACCAAGAACCCGATCATTCCTCAAATAACCCCAATGATGTTCAAAAATGGCTTCAATTTGTTTATGTTGCATCGAGAAAGTAAGGAAAGACCACCTATGGTTATTGCCATTCTCTTGGTTTTTTTTCCACCAACAACAAGGACCGATCAACATTTTGGACTTTGGCCAGGTCACTGTCGACCTCTACACGATTATATCCCTTCTCAATGAAGCTCTCTCGCAAGATGTCAGCCTGGATCTTATAGGTGTCAATGTCACTAAAATTGGCTTTTAGGGACTGATCTTAACCACGACTTGTTATGACAACTGTCTGTGGGTATATATCTGTTCCTATCAGTGGGTTTCAAATAGGTGCTAAATTTAAATTGCTGTCCCACCCTTTCAATGTCAAGATCCAAAAAATGGATTTTGGACTGACTAGATTCATAAGTCAAAGACATACTCCAGTCGTTGTCATTAAGTACCAAGAAAAAATTCTCCAATGATTTTGGAGTGCCTGCCCATAGGAAGAGGATGTCGTTTTGTCAATTTTAACTGTGGAAAAGCCATAGCATAGACGACATCCTACTCCCACTTGGCCATAAAAGTGTTGTGTAAACTGTGGGGCAAATTTAGCCCCCATCGCCACACCCTTTTGCTGTAAATAAAAACGGCCATCAAAACCTCAGTAACCTCACTACCAGTGACAAAATGGGGTCCTAATATGCACTAGTTCAAACCTCATATGTGCTTACCCATAACTCCTTCACTCTCCTGTGCCTTACAGGTAGGTATATAGGGTGTCCATACCCCAGATTTGGTCCCAGTTACTTTGGGGGAACCAATTGCTAGGGAGAGAGCCAGATCATGACCCTCTCACAACTGCAGGATCAGTCACCTTTGCCAGGTACTACACTTTATGACTGGCCGCTATACACTTCTCACCAGTTCCTGGTTACACGTGGCAACTGCTCTCCAACTCCAACTCTGCTGCCAAGTTAGTCTTTTGCAGTGGCCTTGCTTCATGCCCCATGTGTGCTTCACATGCACTGTTCCTTTGATACACTACATACCACCATGCACCCTTTTGAATAATTTTAGACCGGGCTTGGAACAGTTACTTAAACTTTATTGAGCATTCAGCAGAACACATGAAACAAATTCCAGCCCTAACTAACTAATGCAGGATGTCCAGGTTCATGACAACCCACAAGCACCTGCTTACAATTGTTGCAGGATGAATGAACTCTGACGCATGTGTCAGAGTTATAGGGTTGCCACCTCATCCCTTTAAAACCGAACACATATTAATTACACGGTTTCTATGGCTGATTAAGGTGGTACTTAAACTCACTTGGTGCCTTATTGGCATTAAAGCAGAGGTCCACAGAAAAATTGAACCTCCGCTTTTTTGGAACCCTCCATCCCTCCAGTGTCACATTTGGCACCTTTTAGGGGGGAGGGGGTGCAGATACATGTAGAATACAGGTATTTACACCCACTTCTGGGCATAGACCCCTGCGGGGGTCAGGCCCCTTTCCCCCCCGGGGGAACCGGGAAGTGAAACCGCAACGCTTCACTTCCTGATTCCCTCACAGAGGATGGCGGCGGGGGCAGCGAGATTGATCGGCTTCGGCTGTTGACATCACGGGCACCCTGGACAGGTAAATGTCCATTTATTAAAAGTCAGCAGCTGCAGTATTTGTAGCTGCTGGCTTTTAATATTTCTTTTTTTAGGCGGACCTCCGCCTTAAATTAGATTCAGAACCTGTGTAATTCATATGTGTTCAGGTTTAAAGGGATGACGTTGAAACCCTAGGGTTACATCATCCAGCACTGACCAGTCATGTTGGCCAAAGACTTGGCACCCAGAGAAAGACCAGAGAAGATCTGGGCCTCATGGGCACCAGATGGTTGGAGCAGAGGTACGTATTGTGTTTATATTGCACTAATGGTAGCAAACATCTGTTTGACTACCACATGGTCAGTTAGTTTATATACAATTGTGCTTAACATTTTACATTTTGGTACTATACAATAAATTATTATATTTTGTATCATTATTATCTTTGAGATCATTCCGTGCTGCTTAAGGTAACCCCTTTAGGTCCCTAGTGGGCCGACCATTCCCTTTCCCTCTCCCTCCTTTTAGTATCTGTTTATATTGTATACTGTATCTAAACTATTCTTCCTTTCTTGGGACAACTTGTTCCAGTACCCTCAATTAAAAATTTCTGGGTTTCTTGCTAAAATTCTTGAGTAAGATTGCATTTTCTCTGACAGAAAGTGGAATTATACTGCACTCCAAACAGCCAGCATTAAATTATTCATAGCTGATAGGGAAAGGCTTTGTACTATCTATCTCATCACAGGAAAATGCTTACAATTAGCAAAACAGCATTTAAATAAAGAAAATTAGCTGCTTTCCTGTTCACTTCCCTGTCAAGAATCTTCTTAGTCATAAAATAGATAAACCTGGTTTCCTGCTTGGCAAGCCCAAAAACAAATAGTTTGTAAGTATTAAAAAATCGAAACTTAGAAATAATGGACTGGCTAAAAAATATTTAAATAATGTTTAAAATTATTCTTATAATGATGTTATTTTAACCCAAAAACATCACTCTAACAAAGATCATGTAATAAGAGTGATGGTTTATTTTCCCCGAAATCAGGTTATTGCTGTAATATTTACCTTGAAAATGGTTTGTTTGACTTTCTCATTGTTGCATGCTTGATGTTTCATATTTCTATTATCAGGCCCTATGCATCAACCTCAAAACAGAAGCAGTTCATTAGTATCATTTTGGATCCTATCCAAATTTGTACCTGATTAAATTTTCTTTCATGAATGCTTGTTACAAATAGTAGTACCTAGTGCTAATTTATAATCACAATGACAGGGCCCTTTGAGTAAAGCAGCATTATATTTATCTGTCCTTTGATGGTTTCCATTTGAGAAGCCTCACTTCACACTTCACAGCTCTTGGCACCAATCCATTTCTAGTTGTGTGAAATACTGTGTCCCCTGCTGCTCATCGTAGCGATTCCTGCCAACTCCTTTGTCACTACTATGTCCTGCATCATAGGCGCTATACGTTTTTTTTTCCTGGTTTCTCAGATTCTAGTTTCATTGGATAGACATTCAAAGAATGAATAAAACTTTGGCGGCACCTTTGGGCTTCCAGACGATAAGAACAAGGCAATGCATGCAGTGCACTGCATTAAATTGTGGTAGCAGTGGGCTTAAAAGTTAAGCTTATGTACAGAATGCAGGAGTCAGGTGAATGTAATGTATGACTGCAGGGTCAGATGTATGCAGTCTACTAAGTACAGGGGTCCAGTGTATATAATGTACTTCAAATTACATGCACAAGACATGCCCTAGAATGATTCAACAGCAGTGAATTAAAAGGGTTGTAAAGGTTTGTTTTTTAATTTTCTAAATAGGTTCCTTTAAGCTAGTGCATTGTTGGTTCACTTACCTTTTCCTTCCATTTCCCTTTATTTTTTGACTGAATTTCCCACTTCCTGTTTCTCCTCAGTAGGCTTGCCCCCCTCATCCGAGTCGTTCTGGCTGGGGGTTAGTCAGCGTGCTCGCCCCCTCCCTTGGGACTACATCCCTGCTGGGAGACGGTTGGAATGTTCACAGCATCTCCCCACAGCGATGTAGTCCCAAATGAGGGGGAGAGCACGATAACTAACCCCCAACCAGAATGGCTCAGATAATGGGGGCAAGCATACTGAGGAGGAACAGGTGAGAAATTCAGACAAAGAAAAAAAAACAATTAGAAGGGAAATTTAAAGAAAAGATTAGTGAACCAACAATGCATTAGCTTAAAGGAACCTATTTAGAAAATAAAAAAACAAACCTTTACAACCCCTTTAATACATTTATTACTAAATACACATATCATATTCAGCAAATGTTTACAGCCTTGAAGACTTTTTGGTAATTGTTAAGCTCAGATGAAATAATTGCCAAATATATGAGATCTTGTCTTGAGGTGGTTTATAGGGTGTAGTACAGCTTTGAAGGATAGATCCGCACTACCCCCCCCCCCCCCCCAGGAGTTGTTGATGTCTGGGGTTGCTGCACAGCCAGTCACACAGCATTTCCTTCATTAACTCAAAAGCATAAAACAGTCCTTGGCTTGGTTTTGTTGTTTTATTGACGACAACTTGGATGGGGTAAGGAATTATGGGATGCCCAACTTGAAAAATGTCCAAACACAGAACCAAGGAACTTCCACCCTATGAACAAACTCCTCTTCTTCCTTTCTCCTGCGCAAACTTGGTTTCCCTTTTGTACAGCACCTGTTGGGTCATTTTTTTTACAGCACCTGTTGGGTCACTCACTTATTAATTCAACGACAGCTCATTACATGCTAGGAACTTGCCGTCACTTTTTTTGTAAAGTAGCAGAGTTGAGTGAACAGAATCTCTCATTACCTTCTGCTTCCCTATAGACACTGAGCCAAGTTCTACTGCTGCGGAAATGCTAGCCTGCCTGGCTGCTGCTAGCCCACCTTTCTTCTCCTAAGTCCTCCCAACTGACACACACACGGCGATTCCCTAGGGTAAGGCTGGATGAAGACTTGACACACCGCTGTCTTCAAGAGAGCACTACTACAGCTGGCAGTCTCTCCCCTTGTATGTCCTTGCACCGTGCTGATCTTCTCACTGTCTCACCTTGCTCTCTGTGCTGCCTCTCCACCTTGAATTCCTCCAGCTGCGCTCTGTGGTTTGATCCTTTCCTAGCCAAACTCTTCAGGTTCCAGACCAAGGCAAAATCCCTCCCCAGCACGGGTCCATCACGGCCACTGACAGCCTCTCCTAAGCACTGCTTCTCCATCTTTCACCGGACTCCCCTACTGGCATGGCTCATTCCTATTTATGAGCTCCTCAGTCTCCTGCCTGGCCCACTCCTGGGTATTGGCTGAAGGCCATAAATATTCAAGCCAACCCCTCCTAGCTTCCTCCCACTATTTTCTAGAACGTTCTACAGCATTCTAGAAACAGGGGGAGGCACCAGAGAGCTGCCAGGATGAGTCATCCAACCCTGGCCTCCAATAACCCTGACCCAGATTCAGAGACTCAGGTTAATCTCTGGGCCAGACTATAATTTGCATATTCTATACTAGTAGCACACACTAGAGGGTGCTACAGTTATTTTACTAAAGAAGCTGTAGGAAGGACTGAATGAAATGTAACTTTCAGATGTGGCAGTTGCCCTTAATTCTCATTTATTAAGGAGAGTACTGTGTGTTTACTTGCAAATAGGGAGCGTTTTGTCCCCAGACATCACCACAGCACATGTGCCACAGTCGGGGTAGACTTTGACAAGAGAGTTCTGCAGCAGGAAACGTGGTGGATACAATATCTTAGGGTCACCCTATCGCGAGGGCTAAGGCCTGGTTCACACCTATGCATTTTTTAGTGCATTTTGTGTTTTTCACAATGCACCACAGTCCATTTAACAGGGTTTCCTATGGGGCAAGTTCACATCTATAGGTTTTTCAGCTGCTGCATTCTTGGAAAGGGACAGGGGCCTTTTAAATGCAACATGGGGCATTTTTGGTTCAATGGACTTCAATGGACATGTCGTAGAAATGCATGCAGTGTGTCTTTTGATGCGTTCTTGATGTGTTAAAAAGGCATGTTATTAAGAGTGATATAAAACATCATATTATTTAATGATATTTAACATTAATGACAGCTTGAAGTCTTTTGTGGTATTTGTGGATAAGGCTCTTTATCTTCTTAGATGGTAAAGCTACCCATTCTTCTTGGCAAAAAGCCTCCAGTTCCTGTCAATTCTTGGGCTGTCTTGCATGAACTGCACATTTGAGACCTCCCCAGAGTGGCTCAATGATATGGAGGTCAGGAGACTGAGATGGCCACTTCAGCTCACACATCCTCAAAACATCAGCGATCCACCTCCGTGTTTCACAGTAGGAATGGTGTACATTTCATCATAGGCCTTGTTGACTCCTCTCCAAATGTAGTGTTTATGGTTATGGCCAAATGCTCAATTTTAGTCTCATCACTCCAAATTATCTTGTGCCAGAAGTATTGAGGCTTGTCTCTGTGCTGTTTGGTGTATTTTAAGCGGGATACTTTGTGGCATTTGTGTAGTAATGGCTTTCTTCTGGACACTCAACCATGCAGACAATCTTTCTTCAAGTGCCTCCTTATTTTGCATCTTAAAACAGCCACACCACATGTTTTCAGAGAGTCCTGTACTTCATCTGAAGTTATTTGTGGGTTTTTCTTTGCATCCCGGACAATTTTACTGGCAGCTGAAATTTTAGTTGGTCTACCTGACCGTGGTTTGGTTTCAACAGAACCCCTCATTTTCCACTTCTTGATTAGAGTTTGAACACTGCTGATTGGCTTTCTCAATTCCTTGGATATCTTTTTATATCCCTTTCCTGTTTTATACAGTTCAACTACCCTTTTCCGCAGATACTTTTGCAATTCTTTTGCTTTCTTAATGACTCAGAATCCAGAAATCTCAGTGTAGCACTGGATGAAAGATGCAAGGGTCTGTCAGGAGTCCAGAAACTCATTGACCTTTTTATACACACACACTAATTACAAGCAAACAGATCACAGATGAGAATGTTTACCTTTAATAGCCATTCAAACCCCTTTGTGTCAACTTGTGTGCATGTTATCAGGCCAAAATCACCAGGGTATGTAAACTTTTGATCAGAGTTCTTCGGGTAGTTGCTGTTGTGCTTATACTTTAAAAAGAGTAAACACGGTTGATTGATAATAAATGGCTTCAGCACATTCTAATCGTGTCCAATCTTTTTTTTGCCAGACACTGGTGAGAAAACTAAGGTACTTCCTGTATGGGAGGGGTTATATAGAGGGGAACTTATTCTCATTGGTTATGCCAGTGTTCAATGACCTCTTGTGACCCATACAACCTAATATGTAATGATTAAGGCTCTGTGTCCTGTGGTGTACGATAAAGAAAGAAAAGTTTTTGTGTTATCATTCATATTCTCTGAAAAATGGCAGAGAAATCATAAATTCTGCCAGGGTATGTAAACTTATGAGCACAACTATATATATATATATATATATATATATATATATATATGTGTGTGTGTGTGTGTAGTGGGGTCATCCTGTCAGGAACTAATGACAGGCCTGAACCCTTGCTGGAACTTTATTCACGCTTTTAAATATATTAGAATACCTTCAGGAAGTTATGCATTGTGGGATTGCGAGTGCCGGGAGATATGGACTCTATTGACTCTTAGTGATAGCAGACTATGCTTCCCACAATGCCCTGCACTATTGGAACATGTGACACCTCCACACAGACCTATGGGGGAGGTTACTTAAGGGGAGGGAGGAGCTCTCTCTGTCTCTCTCCGGACCTGCATTTTTTCCTCTGCGGAGCTGTGCAGAGCAGCACAGCCGTGCTGTTAGGCCTGAAGCCTAGGCCTGAAGTCGCCAGGAGGCCAACCTGCCGGAGAGAAGCAAGACCACTGTACCTAGCTTGTGTTCCAGGAGATCGGTGAAGCCATCCAGCTGACAACTGAAACAGTGGAGGGCCTGATACCGGAGACCTTGTGCTACGGGACGGTGACTGACCAGCGCGTTTTGGAGAAGAACCCAGGCGGATCGGCCTGTTCGGGTGAGAGAGCATCTGCTCAACTTTCAGCTCTCGCCTTTGGCAGAGACAATCTAGTGCCACCCCTTAAGCCGGAGACACGCGTTGGCCTCTGACTAAGCTTCAAGGCCTTCTAAGTTGATAGTTGTTACACACAGTGACTGACGCTGCTGAGTGGTCAGTTCACCACCGTTACTATTTATAATACCCTGTTTGACTAACTTTATCTCATCGTCTTTCCCTTTTGGATTACAAATTCTAAAGTGCACCAACGGCCGCAACGTGGACTTTGGTCTCAAGACACTTGTTTAGCTGTTTGCAGGACCGCCCGCTAGGGGGAGCTTGCGAGCATAGACTGTACGTTTACATTAGTTTAACTGAATGGTACCATTCTTTAGCTTAGATTCCCTTTTTGTTTCCTCTTAACATTAACTACTGATTCCAGCAAGGGCCCTTGCAGAATCATTGTGTGTCATTATATAACTGTTGTTGATTTGCAATTTAAATCTATGTCTGTTTCCCTAGTCTACATCAAGTAAACTCATGTTTTTCTACTTTAAATATATCAACTGTGTGAAGTGTGTTTTTCTCATCTGAAGAGATGCCCAGGAGCAGGTCATATTGTTATTCTCTTATCATTTCATGTTACATGCCTGCTATTGTGACCCCGGTCAAGCAGAGGTCACAATATGTTTGCTGGGCTTCTGATGTGTCAAGGGAGGGTTCGAGCTAGTTAAATAGGGGTGAGTTACAAAAAGAGAGTAGATCCCACATCTAATCAGCGGCTCCTGAGCAGGTAGCGCTATATATATATATATATATATATATATATATATATATATATATATATATTGCTTTAGTGATCATTAGAACTGTGCAGAGGTGCCTTGGCAATAACATGTGACTTTCTCATTGTTAAGACCTGCAGTGGTTAGGGTACTGCGGCCTTCTTTCCATCTCCCAAGATGATTCTTCCAAATGGTTAGAGTGTTCCCCATCCCCAAGCATGAGCCAAAACTTCATGAAGGGTGTCCAGATATAGAGTGACTTTATTGAGAGACAGGTTACTTATATACAGCAAAAGAAATACTTGATGTAATCAGATATACAATTACATCCTCCTCCCACATCATCATACAATGGGGCTACTAACGAGACCCCTTTCAAGAGACCTATTGTAGGACACAGACGGCTGTCTCTGGTAGAATCCACATGAGTTAATTACTGGTCCTTTGCCCAGACAAGGTGTTTTAAAACTTCTCACCTGCTAAACAATAGAACTTCACACAATGAACACTTCTTGAAAGACAGACTACAGATCATTTACATGACACATTGAGATATTGAGATCAGTTTAAGGAATAAACCCATTATCTCCAGGTAGAGAGCACCCTAATTTTCCCAACGTTAGTACACCCCTCTTCCACACAAAGTCTACCTGCCATTACATATCTCCTGATAGCCCCGATCTGGGGGACCAACATATCCAAATTTCACCCAGATCGGTCCAGGGGTTCTTAAAAGACAAACAGAGTCTGAGAAAATCCAGAATAAAGTCTATTTTCTTCACACTCATATATGTGCACATACATGCAAACCGGGACTTCTCTTTTTATTGAAATACTGAAAATTTTGGATTAGGTTTTAGAATCTTACTGCAGGAAAGAAAAAGACAGAGGCACAAAATTATTTAGCATATCAAGTCTGAGATTGCATATTAGCTGCTCCCCTTGTTAATGTCAAATAGTAAAATAGGTAATGAGTTCTTTTTAGAGATTTTAGCTTTTCCACATATTAAATATGATCCTGTGTTTCCTTTAGAAAGACATTTTCTTTAAATGCTCTTGTTAGTGTTTGGTAGGGCTGTAGTTATTATACTTCAATGCCATAATATAGTATTGTCTATATAAAAAATGGACGTTTCAATAGGATACATTTGTAAAAATAGGAATGATTTTTACACGTAATTTTCTAAGATATAGGCTTAATAAGTACTGCTCTGCCTTACATTTCCCTTCTACTCATCACTACATCAGCGCAACCAAAGCCAGCAATGCATTCTCCCTTTACATTAATAAAATTTTTACTGTGCGGTGGCAGGAAATGCATTTTCAGTTCATCTGCTGCAGCTATTAGATTACCAGGAAATTGCTGTATGGCCAGGGGCCAGCACTGTTACTTAAAGGCCAACACACCCAAAGGAAGTGATAGAGAGAGAGAAAGGGAGAGGATGCAGGGAAGGGTGGTGCACAGTCTAATGGAAAGGATGCTGAGCAGAGCAGATGAAGGATTTAAAGGAGGAAGAGGTTTCCCTAATATCACACCGATAATGCTGTGAGTGTTCCTTGCTACAATGCTTCAGTGTAGCTAAAGAGTTAGCATTGGCAGCAATATAACATACCCGGTAACTAGGTAATTAAAGGATCAGCGACCTAAAACATAGAAGTGCCTCCAGACAATTTTTTTTTTGCTGGTGCTGTGTTGATGCTGGAAGTGTGTGGGGGAGCCAAGTCCCTGTCCCTGAATTTCATGTTATTGTAAAAGTAGACATAGCATAATGGGAAATGCTTAGTCAGAAAAGGAAAGATGCAATGTTATAGAGAAACCATTCACAATGTAGTAAGAAAACACACAGTAGCTCCTTTTAAAGCAGTTGTAAACCCCCCCCCCCCCCAAAAAAAAGGCATACTAGCTCATTATGAATTACTTACCTTAGATCCAAGCCCCCAAAGCCGTCCTTGTCTCGGCCTCCGGCCGCAGACATCTCTCCGGAAGGTTACTTCCGGGTATTGACGCTCCGGTGCTGTGATTGGCCGGAGCATCGAAGACGTCACTCCACGCAAATGCGCGCAGGAGCCGTCAAAGCCGGCATTAGCCATTGAGACAACCATCATTCTCAGTTCGCCTGCGCCGTTGTCTACGTTGTGTATTCCTTTTAATCTATTCTTACCTGTAGGTGTAACTTCCCACAGAAGGTTTACAACCACTTTAAGCAGGTGGGTGTTGCTTCCAGCTATATGGCTTGCAGTCTTCCACCTTTCCCTCTTAGATTTTCTATGGTTTAGACAAAATAGAACCTGGTGGTAATCTGAAGAGATTGTTAGTGTAAAATAGTAGTAGTTTCAAAAAGTAGTTTCTGTACTACCTTTTGCAATTTCAGGCCCACGATTTACATTGACATCTGTACAGAAACCTGCACAGATGTCCTTGTAATCGCGGCCAAAGTCGGGACTGCCAGCGGGAGTGAAATTGTGAGCGCTCATCTGAACTTGCACGGCTTCACTCCCACAGCGGGCTTAGGCCGCATACACATGATAGGTTAAACCAATGAGAACGGTCTGATGGACCGTTTTTATCAGACCAAACCGATCGTGTGTGGGCGCCATCGGTTAACCACTTCCTTTACTGGGCACATATACCCCTTCCTGACCAGGTGAAATTTCAGCTTGTGGCACTGCATCACTTTAACTGACAATTGCGCGGTCATGCGACGTGCCTCCCAAACAAAATTGACGTCCTTTTTTCCCCACAAATAGAGCTTTCTTTTGATGGTAGTTGATCGCCTCTGCGTTTTTTATTTTTTGCACTATAAACAAAAAAAAGATCGACAATTTTGAAAAAAAAAACAATATTTTTTACTTGTTGCTGTAATAAATAGCCCAATTTTTTTTTTAAAAAAAAAATTTTTCTCAGTCTAGGTGATACGTATTCGTCTACAAATTTTTGGTAAAAAAAAAAAAAATCGCAAAAGTTATTGCGCTTACGAAATAGGGGACAGAATTATTATTATTTTTTATTATTATTTTTTTTACTACTAATGGTGGCGATCAGCATTTTTGGCACCATTCACATTTATACTGCGATCAGTGCTATAAATATGCACTGATTACTGTATAAATGTGACTGGCATTGAAGGGGTTAACACTAGGGGGTGAGGAAGGGGTTAATGTGTACCCTGAATTGTGTTCTAACTGTGGGGGGAGGGGGGGTGACTGGGGGAGGTGACCGATGCTGTGTCCCTATGTACAAGGGATACAGATCGGTCTCCACTCTCCCCTGACAGGACGTGGATCTCTGTGTTTACACACAGAGATCCACGTCTTGTCCCTGTAGCCGCCATTCCCGTGTGCCTGGCGGACATCGCGGCCGCCAGGCACGCGCATCGGCATGTAAAAACACGGCCAGTTAGAGATTTAGAACCACCCTTCGGCCATACAAAGTCGTATGGCCGTCGGGTAGTGGTTAAAAAAAAGCAAACTTGTTTTAAATTTAACCGATGGATTCCTAACTGAAAGGTCAAAACCAATCGTTAGTAGGCACGACCATCGGTTAAAAATCCATGCATGCTCAGAATCAAGTCGACGCATGCTTGGAAGAATTGAACTTCATTTTTTTCAGCACGTCGTTGTGTTTTACGTCACCGCGTTCTGACCCGATTGTTTTTTAACCGATGGTGTGTAGGCGCGACGGACCATCAGTCAGCTTCATCGGTTAACCGATGGAAACGGTCTATCAGACCATTCTCATCGGATGGACTGATCGTGTGTACGTGGCTTTAGTGTGTATTTACTGCCTTTATACAAGATCGGGACTGGATGAACAAGACTACATACTTTAAACTACATACTTTGATTTATTAGTAACACATCTATAGTGAGAAAAGGGTGATTACACACAAAGCTTAGGTGCTTTATTTAAAGTATAACTAAGGCAAAACTTTTTGGATAGAGTGGAGAGGGATTAAAATGATTGTCAGTTTTTATTGCTGTGTGTGCCCCCCGTTAAGTTGATTAATCCTTACTTGTCCTGTTTACCATTGTAGCGGGCAGCTGTTTTTCTCTCCTGCCCTGCTTTAAATTTAGAGGGTAGTCAGAGAATTAGTTACCTCTGACCTATTTGTTTTCAAATTTTGGCCTCTGTTCCAGCCATGGCTGTACTGCAGGTTACCAGTATTGTTGTCTGGGGTGTCGGTGTATTCTTTCTCAGTGGCCAATCAGTGGGGGTTGATCGCCTCACTGTGCATGCTGGGGGAGAGTATTTAAGGGACAGACATCACGTGTTCTGGGTGGTCATCCGCCCTGGGCAGTCGTCCCACCACCCCTGTGTGTGGCCCTCCTGGCCAGGGGTACATGTTCAGAGTTCCTGGCTCCAGGATCACCTTTGCTCCTGGACGGTTCTCTAGCTCCTCTGTTCCAGAACACCTCCTCCATGACCGTGTGAGAGAGTCTTTCTCCCAGCTCACAAACTCCTCTGCCGAGGCGCGCATCGCCCCCCCAGATGGGGATGGGCCTCCTGCTGCAGTCTAACACTCCATTCTTCACTTCACCCAGCCGGCAACTCCCCTCCAGTGGGCTGGACCTAAGCTTAAGTAGGAGGCCTGCCCCTTGCCAATTCCAATTGGGGATTGATCAGGGCTCCTCATATGAGCTCCCTGTCACTCCAATTCCCATCCCCTCCTCTCTTCCAGAACATTGGTGATAGGTGGGTTAGAGATTAGAGTTGAGCGGACACCTGGATGTTCGAGTTCAGCTGGTTCTGCCGAACTTCGAAAAAAAGTCTGGGTTCGGGACCCGAACTTGACCCCGAACCCGAACCCCATTGAAGTCAATGGGGACCAAAACTTTTGAGTACTAAAATGTCTCTAAAAAAGTAATGGAAAGGACTAGAGGGCTGCAAATGGCAGCAAAATGTTGGTAAGAGCATTGCAAGTACTATGCAAATAAATGTGGATAGGGAAATAACATAAAATACATAAAAAAAAAAAAAAAAAATCTTGACCTAGGAGGACGAGGTCCATATGGAGTAGGTTGAGGTGGCGGTGGATGTGGAGGTGTAGGTGGAAGTATCTAAAGTGTGTATCTCACACATACAGATATGCAGGAAACGCACCAAAAAAATGATTTGCCCTAAATGGGTGTTTTTTGAATAGCACAATAGAAGAAAAGTATCTAAAGGTGTGTATCTCACAGTAACATATGCAGTGCTGGTGTAATTTTATTTCTGAAGCAGGACTGACTCCTATCTATTTCTCTCCCTAAAACCAACACCAGGAACCTTTCCCTAAAGTATCTAAAGCAGAGTGACTTGCTGTGCTATGTAGATCGCTGAGTAATTTGATTTCTGAAGCAGGACTGACTCCTATCTATTTCTCTCCCTAAAACCAACACCAGGAACCTTTCCCTAAAGTATCTAAAGCAGAGTGACTTGCTGTGCTATGTAGATCGCTAAGTAATTTGATTTCTGAAGCAGGACTGAGTCTGACTCCTATCTAATTCTCTCCCTACCCTATGTAAAGCAGAGTGATGTCATGTGCTATGTGCCTCTAGCTTATATAGAGGCTGGGTCACATGCTGCACTGGCCAATCACAGCCATGCCATTAGTAGGCATGGCTGTGATGGCTTTTAGGTCACACAAGTTAAATTGTGAATGTTGTGAATGTTGATTGGCTGCCCTGCAGCGCGCCATTATATTACCGAACACCGAACTCGAACCCAAACTTACAGTAAATTGTTCGGGTTCGCTCAACCCTATTAGAGATACAACTCTGGTGTGAGCTCTTGGTGCTGCAGTGATCATGAAATTCAGGAAGACAAAGATTGTTATATCCTGTTTGTGTTCATATTGGACAGTGGCGGCTGGTGCTCAAAATTTTTTGGGGGGGCGCAAACGAAAAAAAATAATTGCAGCCTCACTGTGCCCATCAAATGCAGCCACTGTGCCATCAAACGCAGCCACTGTACCATCAAACGCAGCCACTGTGCCATGCCATCAAACGCAACCACTGTGCCATGCCATCAAACGCAACCACCGTGCCATCAATTGTCACCACTGTGCCATGCCATCAAAACGCAGCCACTGTGCCATGCCATCAAAACGCAGCCACTGTGCCATGCCATCAAAATGCAACCACTGTGCCATGCCATCAAATTCAGTCACTGTGTCATTCCATCAAACGCAGCCACTGTGCCATCAATTGTCACCACTGTGCCATGTCATCAAAAGCAGTTACTGTGCCATGCCATCAAACAGCCACTGTGCCATCAATTGTCACCACTTTGCCATCAATTGTCACCACTATGCCATGCTATTAATTGTCACCACTTTGCCATCAATTGTCACCACTGTGTCATCAATTGTCACCACTGTGCCCCACAATTGTCGCCACTGTGCCCCACAATTGTAGCCAATGTGCCCAGTAAAATGCCCCCCCCCCCCAACACTTAATTTTCTGGCTTCTATCGTCCCTAAAAGTCCCTTGTCCCGCCCTCGATGACGCTCAGCCAATCAGGTTACTGATTGGCTGAGACGCCTGTCAGTCTTATCCAAGGAACGCAACGCCGGTACGTCCCGAGGATAAGCTTAAGGAAGCCGACTACAGCCTCAGGGCTGTACTCGGAAAGCCTATCAGAGCCGCTGGCTCTAATAGGCACTTCCACACAGCCAGCCAGCTGCCGCTATTCAGCTGACCGGTGCTCAACATCCGGCCAGTTGAAAATATACAGATTCATACAATGCCTAAATCTGTATATTTTAGTGGCTGTGAGAGAGCGAGAGGGGGCGGAGCTCTGGCGTCCCTATGGGCGCACCGCTCTTGATTAGGATAAAATGCTATGTTTAGAAGGATTTACTACTTTAATTAAAATGATAGATTTTCTATTATAAATGTTTAAAGGTTCAAAACAACAGGGGTCAACGAGGAGTGCATCACAATGAAGAAGGTGTCATCATCTCCTAAATGTTATGACATTGTTACAAAACAAGGCAACTTCCTCAATTAGGACATTTTCAAGTTATGCTTATGTTTAGATATTTTCTATCTTTGCAACATAATCACCTAATGAAATTCCACTTGCTTTAATATAATTATGAGTTCTTTTTTCCTGTAATTGTCCTTCCTGTGTCTCACAAAGTCATGGTTTTGGATCTGTTCAGTGAGTAAGTTAACCACACACTATCATCCTATCCTATTTCAAAATGTTACATTTTAATTCCAGCTAAGAAATGTGGGTTATGCGCTATTGCAACATATTTAGTGACGGTTCTCTTTCATAAAGAGATCAGACAAAAGGAAATACAAACTTTGTTTACTGCTGTGGGCATTATTAAAGTTTAACAGGAAGGCAATAACTTGATGAGAGGGCCTGCTATTTTTGGAAATGGCTAGAATGACAGTTCTCAAAATAGTTTGCTGGAACATCCAAATTTAATTACCTTGCTTATCACATGCTTCTGCTCAGATTCTGTTTTGGGAGTTGTGTAGGCGATTCAGGTTTACGTTCCAGCTGGGGATCCCGGGCATTCTGGGGAGTTTGGGTTTCAGGTTTACACAATCTATGCCAACATGCCATTCCATATTTGTAAGGTGCCATCTTTAGCACAATGGAATGCCCTTTCCAGATTAACACATGTATAGCATTTTGTCAAATTCCATATAAATCTGGGCCGATAACAATCAAACCATGGACAGGACAACACTGAAGGACAACTCTGCTATTCCAAATAATGGAGCACAAAGAAAAAACCATCACGTGTAAATAAATATGTCTATTTATCCCGTTCACCATTTGCACATGGCCTTCATTTGGGTAAGTGTCAGAGGGTTTACTTAGAGGTTGATAGGTAAAGCACAAAGTTCTGTCAAATGCAGGCCTTCTTTAAGGCAGGGAAAAAGGGGCAGCTGCCTTGGTCCCTGTCATTGTCGTGGGGCCCTAAGCAGCTGCCTCATACTTGCCAACTATCCTGGTTTAAATTCCCTTATCCCTTGAAGTTTTAGTCCTGTGCTGTATCCTAATATCTCAGTGTGAAGTGCTGCTACTAATGCTGTCCTGCTCTGCTCTATGATTGTGTACAGATGACTCAACTGCAGACCCTGTGTTTACATGTAAATTAAACGACATTCATATGTGAATAATGGGAGCATTCATATGTAAATAGCTGAGGCCAGCGGCATTCATATATAAATAAAGGCGGCATTCATATGTATATCATGTCCCGCTGCAGTGAACACATGATAAGTTGCTAGAGGTTACAGCACATCAGTGAGCAGCATTATTGTACAGTAATCTCTAGCAACCAATCAACAAAAAGAAATCATGTGCTGTAACCTCTAGCAACTAATCAGTGAGCCGTAATGTGTGCTGTAACCTCTAGCAACCAGTCAGTAAGTGGTAATTCTATACTGTAACCTCTGTAAACCAATCACAATCGCTGCCTGATCTGATACAGTAAACTGATTTTAAGTCTAGCTGATATTTATTGTATGTCTCAGAGCAGGTGGCAAGCAAAATTGCTGGGTCCCAAAGGTGTGTAAAGCAGGGCTTTAAATGGATTTTTGTAATTGAGCTTTAGACATGGGTACTATCTTCATTTCAGCTCTTCTGGTGTGCATTCATTTGCACACCAGAACACTGTGATGAAAAACAGTATGCTGATACATGGGCGACCGCTGAATTTTTTTCAGGGAGGGGCACTTCAGAAGCGGCGATACAGTTGCATTTAGCCCTTTCTTCAAATACTAGCGGGGGTTAAAATCACCCCGCTAGCAGCAAAATAGCACAGCTAAAACGATGGTAAAATGCCGGTTTACGGATAATGAGCCAGCTGGCAGTGTGAAATAGCTATTGAGATAAATCAGCTTCACTCCATGCCCATATAAATATAGCCTACAGAATGTACAGACCCCCCTTCAGCACAGATGGACCCCACCTTCAGCACAGACCCCCTCTTCAGCACAGACCCCTCCATTCAGCACAGATGGACCCCCCTTCAGTACAGACCCCCTCCATTCAGCACAGATGGACCCCCCTTCAGCACAGACCCCCTATTCCGCACAGACCCCTCCATTCAGCACAGACCCCCCTTCCGCACAGATGGACCCCCTTTAAGCACAGACCCCCCCCTTCAGCACAGATGGACCCCCCCATTCAGCACAATCCCCCCATCCCATTCAGTACCTCAGATCAGCCATGAGCATGTACACATAAACACTGGAGAGGGAGGCAGCTTCACTCTGCTTGCTGTGCCTGTGTGACATCCGGCCCGAGACTGCTCAGACAGCCTGGAGCCGCAAAACTCTTCAACACCTTCTCGATTTTCAAGGGGGGGGGGGGGTCAATTGCCCCCCTTTGCCCTATGGAGCGGACGCCCATGTGCTGATAGAATATTAGTGCTCTTTTTTGGACAGTTTGTGAAAACAATTCCAAATGTCGTTTTTTTTTTAAGATAATACCCGAAGAAGCTACCACTAGAAAAAGCTAAATTAATTAGAGGCACAGCTGTTTGGCCTACCGATTTACCTGATATGTTCCCAGTTGAACGCGTTTGTGGTGCCGTTAGTAAATTGAATGTTACATGTGATATATTCAGGTATTTAAAGGGGTTGTAAAGGTTCATTTTTTATTTTATTTTTTATTTTTTAGAAAAAAAAAAAAACCTTTACAGCCCCTTTGGTACATGTTTTAAATATTGTATCACAGAAACCTTCAAGTTAAACATTTTCAATGATTTTCCCAAAAAGAATATATAAATATACACATGGGGCCAATCCTTTCACTAAATAAACAAAATACAAATTTCTTCATCATTTTGTATATGTTCTATATGTTGTTATTCAACAACCTTTTACAAAAACTCTCTACACTCCTAATAGGTGCTCCATATCACATTCCAGAAATCTATTTGTTGGAACTTTATTTGCTTGTTTTAGTGCAATTTTTAGCATGTACAGCTTCTCATTCCTATCTGCCTTATATATCTATACATCTAACATACACTCACCTGACACTTTATTAGGTACACCTTGCTAGTACCGGCTTGGACCCACTTTTGCCTTCAGAACTGCCTAATTCTACGTGGCATAGACAAGTTGTTGGAAACATTCCCCAGATTTTGGTCCATATTAACATAATAGCATCACGCATGTTGCTGCAGATTTGTAGGCTTCATGTCCATGATGCAAATCTCCCATTCAACCACATACCAAAGGTGCTCTACTGGATTGAGATTGGCGACTATGGAGGCCATTGGAGTACAAGAAACCAGTGGTGAGATGGTTTGAGCTTTGTGATATGGTGCATTATCCTGCTGGAAGGAGCCATCAGAAGATGGGTACACTGTAGTCATAAAGAGATGGACATGGTCAATGATAATACTCAGGTAGGCCGTGGAGTTTAAATGATGCTCAGTTGGTACTAAGGCACCCAAAGTGTGCCAAGAAAATATCCCCCACACCATTACACCACCACCACCAGCCCGAAACTGTTGATACAGGCAGGATTAAATGGTGCTTTTATGTTGTTTATGCCAAATTCTGACCTTACCATCTGAATGTCACAGCTGAAATCGAGAGTCACCAGACCAGGAAACTTTTTTCCAATCTTCTATTGTTCAATTTTGGTGAGCCTGTGTGAATTGTAGCCTTAGTTAACTGACAGGAGTGGGTTATTAGAGCTACTGTCGTCTTTCTATCATCCCAAACCAGTCTGCCCATTTTCTCCTCTAAGGCCGCATACACACGGCAGAGAACCTCGACGGGCAGAACACATCGTTCCGCCCGTCGAGGTTCCCTGCCGGCCGTCGAAATCGGTGACCCGCCCGTCGGGAATGGCAACCAGCCATTCTTCCAGGCGGGCCGTCGAGCAAATAGAGAGCGTGCTCTCTATTTCTGCTCGACGGGCTTCCCGACGGGAAGCTCGCCGAGAGCGTACACACAGCCGAGGTCCTCGCTGGAATGCAGCTTCCAGCGAGGTTCTCGCTGGTTTCCAGCGAGAACCTCGGTCGTGTGTACACGGCCTGACCTCTGACATCAATAAAGCATTTTTCTCCACACAACTGCCACTAACTGGATATTATATAGTTTCGGACCATTCTCTATAAACCTTAGAGATGGTTGTGTGTGACAATCCCAATAGATCAGCAGTTTTTGAGATACTCAGAGCAGTCTGCCTGGCACCAACATCCATGCCATGTTCAAAGTCACTTAAAATCCCTTTTTTCCCCCATTCTGATGCTCGGTTTGAACTTCAGCAAGTCATCTTCACCACTCTTGATGCCTAAATGAGTTGCTGCCATGTGATTAGCAATGTATGTTAAAAAGCAATTGTACCTAATAAAGTGTCCGGTGAGTATATGATCAAGATACTGCTTGCTTCAAAGTGACCATTGGAGCCTGTTTAATGGTCACTTCTGGTACTTGCTGTCCTTACAATAGGCATATTCTCAAATGTCTCTCTTGGGCCGCGTACACACGATCAGACAGGTCCGATGAGAATGGTCCGACGGACCGTTTTCATCGGGTCACCGCTGAAGTGGCCTGATGGTCTGATGTGCGTACACACCATCAGTCCAAAATCCGATCGGGTCAGAACACGGTGACGTAGAACACAACGACGTGCTGAAAAAACAAAGTTCAATGCTTTCAAGCATGCGTCGACTTGATTCTGAGCATGCGCGGGTTTTTGGTCCAATGCTTTTGCGTACTAACCATCGTTTTGGTCCGATGGTCAGGCGTCCGTCGGACCAATTTTAAAGCAAGTTTTAAAACTTTGGTCCGATGGACAACGGTCCGATGGGCCGTACACACGATCGATTTGGTCCGATGAAACTGGCCTTAAGGCCAGTTTCATCGGACCGGTCTGATTGTGTGTACGTGGCCTTAGTTGTTCATTCTTGCCATATAGCACCCTTACATGAGTATACCGCCATAGGTACATGTGCCAAACTTTTTTTTACCAGATATTTATTTATGGAGTTTTGGGGAAAATATAACAAAATAACAATATACAAAAATATTTCCTAACTGCCAGTTCACACTACAGCGACTTGGGATCCGACTTGCCGGAATTGCGACCTACCAAGGGACACACAGCCTGCAGATCCAGCCCAGGGGAACTGATTGTTCATGCAGCTCCAGCCCAGGGGAACAGATTGTTCATGCAGCTCTAGCCCAGGGGAACAGATTGTTCATGCAGCTCCAGCCCAGAGGAACAGACTGTCCATGCTAAAGAAGGACACCCTGCAACAGCTCAAGGACTGAATGCTTCTGGGGAGGATCGCTGACTGGCTACAGGATTTGTACAGGATTTGGTGAGGGTGCTTTGCCCAGGAACCTTTAATGCCTTTCATAGAATACCACATCCAAATATTGTCCACACAGCTCCTACATTGCCAGTGAAGATAATAAAACGAAAAGCTTTTTGTCCCAGGACATTACCGCCGGTGCTCTTAAAGGGGACACACCACGGGTATTGATATAATTTCACTGGGTGGATACTGGAGGTATCGTAGGCCGGCCTGGGGTTCCCCTTTAGCCACAGAATCCAACGCACAGCAAAAGTTATTGGGGAGTCTATTTAATCTGTACATATAGTTACCTATTACATCACATAACATCCCCCCCAGCTTTGGACCCCATGCATGTTACACAGACACCCCGCCGGCATGTTACACAGACACCTACCCCCCTGTATGTAACACAGACACCCCCCATGCATGTTACACAGACTCCTTCCCCCTGCATGTTACACAGACACCTCCCTCCTGCATGTTACACAGACACCCCCACCCTGCATGTTACACAGACACCTCCCCCTGCATGTTACACATACACCTCCCCCTGCATGTTACACAGACACCTCCCCCCTGCATGTTACACAGACACCTCCCCCCTCCCTGCATGTTACACAGACACACCCACCCCTGCATGTTACACAGACACCTCTCCCTGGGCATAAGCTCTTTTGGACTCCCCAAGACTAAGGTCCTTGGAATATGTACAGCATGCTGCAGAAGTCTCCTCTTAAGGTTAGGGTGGCTGTACATATTCCAATGACCTTAGTCTTGGGGAGTCCAAAAAAGCTTATGCCCACTTTCACCTAGGAAGTAATCTCTTCAAGCACAGGCTGCTGGTGTTTTCTCAACAGCAAGCATCTGGCATATGATAGAACAAGGGCTATTTCCAGGTGCACTGAGTGTACCTTGGACTTACTTCCTCGATGCCTCCTGGGAGCTTTTGTTATTGTTCTCAGGAGTCATTGCGGAGGCCTGCCGTGAGTTATCGCGGGATTTAGAAAAAACTTTAAGCAAGTGCTTTCTAAATCCCGCGATAACTTGCGGCAGGCCTCCGCAATGTCTCCTGGGAACAATAACAAAAGCTCCCAGGAGAGGAGACATTGCGGCATCGCTGCATCGCGAAGGCTGGGCGGCTCGAGTCCTGCAAAGGGAACGGCGTTCCTGCTTTGAAAAAAGTGGAGGGACGCCGTTCCCATGCGTTCTCGCAGGACTTGAGCCCTGATCCCCTGCACCTAAAACGTACATAGTGCAGAGACAGGCGGGAGATAGAGAGTAGGGAAAGCAGTGGCCGGGTGCTGTAGGTGGCAGTGGCCCCTAGTTTGCCTAATGGTAGGGCCGTTCCTGCTGCTGAATTCTAAGACTGAGACTTTCAGTGGTCAAGGAGCCACATTTGAACTTTAAAGGGTAACTACTTTTGTAGAAAAACTAGAAAAATAGCAAATGTAAAAAAAATAATAATATAGTCTATACAATTCAGATACAAGTTATATTGTAATTGAATGTTTTAAAAATTACCTTTTCTTTTCTATCTGCAGCTCTGTCATTTTCTGTAAAATGCAATATGACTACCTGGAGGTGTTCTGTACACAAAGGGTTAATCCTGTGCATTGTGTTAAAAGGCTGTTTGATCCTGTCTTCTCTGAGGCCCCCCCCCCCCCCCTTATTCCACGGTCCCGTAAGCATTGTCTGATAGTACAGAGCTCTGGGACAAGCTGCACATGCTCAGTTTGGTGTGTGTTGCTAGTGAGTTTTTTTCTTGGTAGAGTGCATGTGATCAGCACAGGGCCAATCAGCACTGTCCAGACAGAGAGTCAGGGTTCCTGCATCCTTATAGGACATTAAAGGGAGAATAAAAGCTCCTCCTACAAGCTTTAACCAGACACTGATAGAAGTCACTAGACTGTTCTAACTGCTAATGAGAAAAGGTATTTAGCAGTTTATATTTACTAAATAATTGCATTTCCATGTTTTCTGTACTGTGGGAGACCAGATATAATGAATGCAGGGTCCATACTTTGTATGAACACTGATCAGTCTCTTCCCCTAGTCAGTCCCACCACCCCCCCTACAGTTAAAATACACAAGGGAACTGCCAGTGACATTTTTACAGTAATCAGTGCATTTGTATAGCACTGATCGCTGTATAAGTTGCCAATGGTCCCAAAAGTGTGTCAAAAGCATCCGATCTGTCCGCCATAATGTTGCAGTCCTGATAAAAAATCGCAGATCGCCACCATTTCTAGTAAAAAAATAATTAATAATAAAAATGCCATAAAACTACCCCCAATCAATATATGCTTATTGCGATTTTTTACCAAAAATATGTAGAAGACTACAAATCGCCCTAAACTGATATTTTTTTTTTTTAAATGGGATATTTATTATAGCAAAAAGTACAAAATATTGTTTTTTTTTTTTTTTTAATTGTCGCTCTTCTTTTGTTTATATCTCAAAAAAAAAAAAAAAAAAGAACTCAGAGGTCAAATACCACCAAAAAAAAGCTCTAATTGTGGGGAAAAAAAGAACGTCAATTGTGTTTGGGTACAGCGTTGCATGACTGTGCAATTGTCAGTTAAAGCGAGACGGTGCCGAATTGAAAAATTGGCCTGGTCATTGGGCAGCCGATTCTACCGGGGCTGAAGTGGTTAAAGTCAATATTTACCACATCTATTGAAGATCAGTCAAAATAATGTTATATCTGTATCCCAAAAAAACTGTTTCAGCCATCATTTTTTAAATGCAGCCCTTGGGGGAGTGAAAGCTGTCATGAAGTGAGACAGATATACGAACCACATGTCGTATAATATACTGTAAATAGCTAAGAATGTTGCAATTCCAATCATATGCTTCCTATCAACACAACTTTTATATCACATGTTCTGCTCTAGATCTGTAAGATGCTCATTTATAATATCATACACCTTTTAAATTATTTCATTTTGTCAAAGTAAATGCAGTCAGCATATAAGGTATTCAAGATATATTTAGTGTTTTCCAAGTATTCTATTTATTTTTTTATATATTTATTGGATATGTTTTTTTTTGATTGCTTACCTTTACATACATTGAATAGCATAATTGAATTCGGTGATTGCAGAGCTGATTGGTACAGTATGGCGGAATATGCAGCCTGTTTTTGACATCTGAAACAGCTTGGGGTGTGAAGATTATCCTGTGACAACTCTGGATGAGCATACTTGGGATTTATATATAATATTGATCCAGTTCCCTTCTAACAACTGCCCATGAGATGCTGCTATACAGGATGGTACCCTACTGGGTACAATGACCCCTTTCTGATTATGGTATTACCCCTAAAATCCCGGGATGACAGATAAACGTATCGTTTGTGACTCCAATAATTTGTACCCTCGTTGACTTCCTCCTATTATACTTTATGGCAGGGGTGTCCAAACTTTTTTCAAAGAGGGCCAGATTTAACCACTTAGGGACCGCCGCATGTACATTTACGTCGGCAGAATGGCACCGACAGGCACATCAACGTATATATACGTTGGTGCCTTGGGGGGGGATCGGGGGTCCGATCGGACCCCCCCCTGTACATGCGGCGGTCCGCGCGGCTGCAGGAGCGATCCGACAAGAGGGGGCGGCTATCCGTTTTCACCCGCCCCCTCCGGATCGCTCCCAGCCAATGCGCGCGCCCGCCCGCCCTGTCACTTCCTCCTCCTGTGTAAACACAGGAAGGAGGAAGCTATCTGATCTCTCCCTCGGCGTTTGTTTCAAGCGCCGCTGAGGAGAGATCACAACACAGCAAGTAAGTCTGCACCAACAGCACACTTACACACACACAAAAACACATTTAACCCCCGCGATCGCCCCCCCCCTCCCCCTGTCACAGTGTCACTGAATGCAGTAATCATACATGTATGATTACTGTATTTAGTGTCAGTGTGACAGACAGTGTGACAGTCAGTTAGTGTTAGTGTCAGGGTAGCCCCTCACCCCCCCTCCCAATAAAGTTTTAACCCCCTGATCACTGCCCTAGTTAACCCTTTCACTCCCTATCGCCAGCATCACTAAGCGATCATTTTTCTGCTCGCTGTATTAGTGTCGCTGTTCCCGCTAGGTAGCTAATTTTTTTTTAATGCGATTTTTTACTAAAGACATGTGGCTAAATAAATTTTGGCCTAAATGTTTGACTAAAATTTAGTTTATTGGTTTTTTATTATAACAAAAAGTAAAAAATATAGATTTTTTTTCAAAAATGTCGCTCTATTTTTGTATAGAGCGCAAAAAATAAACATCGCAGAGGCGATCAAATACCACCAAAAGAAAGCTCTATTTGTGGGAAAAAAAGGACGCAAATTTTGTTTGGAAGCCACGTGGCACGACCGCGCAATTGTCTGTTAAAGCGACGCAGTGCCGAATCGCAAAAACCCCTTGGGTCATTTGCCAGCGTATTGGTCCGGGTCTTAAGTGGTTAATGAAGTGAACATGCGTGAGAGCCGACCATTTTGTCTGACATTCTTTGAACCGTTAAAATTCGGTCCACATGTGTTTGTCCAGCACTAATACACGTCCCAACAAGAATTATCTTGCCTTTGTGGCTGTGTGTGGTGACGATGAGCTTGGGCATGTTATTTGGATATAAATATATATATATATATATATATATATATATGTTTTGTGGTCCCATGCATCCGCTGAGCTTGGGCGTGTTATTAATACATATCAAATTTATCAGCACCCATTGATGCAGCCTAATAAGTGCCCATTTGCAGCCTCACCATTGCCATGAATGCAGCCTCACCATTGCCATTGAATGTAGCCTTACCATTGTCATCAGTGCAGCCTGATCGAATGCCCATATGCAGCCTTGGAGGGGACAGGGATATGATGGGACGAGCGCCAACAGATTACATAAGGAGAATCTCCTGTTTACTCAGCGCGGCCTCTTTAATACAAAATCCCAGGGGGCCACAAAAGATATATATCTCCAAATTACCAGGGGGGCCACATTAAACCGAAACGTGGGCCGCAATTGGCCCTCTGGCCGGACTTTTGACATGCCTGCTTTATGGTGTCTTTTTCTATTTTCTATGTTATAAATTATCTTCAATACAAAAAATTCTCCTGCGCTCTGGTGTTTTTGTTATGGGGTATTGTAGTCCAATCGTGAGATAGAATCGCAGGTCTTGCAGCCCTCCTCTGAACCATGGGTGTTCATAAACGAGGTACCCTTGAATCCTCAGTATTATCTTTATTTGCTGGCTGGGACCAAGATGACTGGTCTGACCAATTGATTAAGCTGTATCTAGACTCTCGTTTGTGAGTATATTTTACTTGTTATTTTTTACTTGTTGCTATAATAAATATCCCAATTTAAAAAAAATAAAAAAAAAAATGTTCTCAGTCTAGACCGATACGTATTCTTCTACATATTTTTGGTAAAAAAAAAAAAAAATCGCAATAAGCGTCTGGTTTGCGAAAAAGTTATAGCGCTTACAAAATAGGGGACAGAATTATTATTTTTTATTTTTTTTTTTTTACTAGAAATGGCGGTGATCTGTGATTTTTATTGGAACTGCGACTTTATGGCGGACACATCGGACACTTTTGACACATTTTTGTCACATTTATACTGCGATCAGTGCTATAAATATGCACTAATTACTATATAAATGTGACTGGCATTGAAGGGGTTAACACTAGGGGGTGAGAAAGGGGTTAAATGTATTCCCTACATAGTGTTCTAACTGTGGGGGGAGGGGGGGTGACTGCGGAGGTGACCGATATGTGTCCCTATGTCCCTATGTACAAGGGACACAGGACGCTGTCTCTGTGTAAAACGGCAATGAGAGCATACTTGCCAACTGTCCCGTTTTTAACGGGACAGTCCCGTCAAATAGGACCTAGTCCCGGCTAATTTAGCCTGCCGGGACTTGTCCCGGCTAGTGGGTCCCCGGATTCATTGGTGCCACCCAAATCCATTGTTGACAGCCTAGCTATCTAGCAGGACATGCAGCCGTGTGACCAATCACCATGGATCCAGTGATTGGGGGTAAGCCGGGGGCATATGGCTGCAGGGAGATTGAGTGGATCTGTCAGGTTGATGTCGGGGTGGGCGGGGCCAATATCCGGAGCTCCGCCCCTTTGTTAGACAACCCAGAGCATAGTGAGCGGGAAGTACAGGAAGTGAAAGTGTCCAGCAGCTGACCAGCGTCTCTCTCCCTCTGACTTTCTGCTACAATGGCAGCCGATCCCCAGCCTGGTATTCTCTCCCTGCACTCAGCTCAGTGCTGTGATGTCGTCTCTCCCTCCTGCATGATTTTCTATTTACCTCATAAGTTTGTTACTCCTCCCCCTTCTAGACACTGGTCCTGCTCACATTCCCCCTTCTATGTACAGCTGATAGTGCCTAGAATATGTCTCCATGCAATCACCCCTGTGCTCTCCTTCTGTCTCACATCACAGTGGATCTCATTCCTCCAACTCTCTGCCCCAACAAGCCTGTGTATTGTTTTCTACCATCCTCCTGACTCAGCCTATCTTCTCCAGCATGGCTTCTCACTCTTCTCTTCTAGTGCCATGCTTCCTCAATTCTGATACAAATCTCCCATCCCCCTATCTAATGTAACTTCTACTCCCCCTCTACACTATCATCACCCCTTACACACCCCATCCCCCTCTATACATCCATGTATCACACAGCCCAGACACCACTATGTAACCCTTCACTGACTCATCTGGTTATGTGTCCTATGTTCTATTACCCATCGCTTAGACCTGTCATTATAGGAATCTAAGCTATAGTCCAATTGTATTCATAACTCCAGGTCAGTCCTATTTCCTCACCTATAATAACCTCCTCGCTGGGCTCACATGTGTGCGATCATAGACATCGCATGTGATTTGCACCGCATTGCTGTGCACATCATATGCAATGTCTGTGCGATGCAAATTCAGCCATTCAAACTGTATGGCTGAAATCGCATCTACACCAGAATGGTGCAGGACTCTTTTTTTTGGTCCTCACTGAAATCAGATCGCTTTCTATTGACACACGCAGAGGTTCGCAGATGTCAGTGTGAACCGTCTGATGCGATTCGGGAACCTGCACAGGATTCGCAGGCTTTCTCACATCACAACAGTGTATACCCAGCCTTAATCATGTCACTATATTTCTATTTTTTATTTGTTTATTTTTTCAGAATTTTTAAAACAGTTTTTCAATGGATATTGAGCCCAGGTTCACACTGACAGGGGGAATTAAATCGTGCAAGTTCAGCTGAACTCACACAATTTCATTCCCATAGGTCAGTCCCAACTTCAGAGGCGATTCCAGAGACATCTGTGTGGGTTGCGGTACAGATGTCTATGGAAATTGCACCCCGAAGTCGCTGTGCTGCAAATTGTCCCTGGAATTTTTTTTTTAAATGTTGGCAACTATGTGAGAGATGATCTCATATGTTTACATATGAGATCATCTCTCATTCGCCGCACAGATCACATCGCAAACGGCCACTCTGATTGGCTGTTCGCCGCGATCTGTGATTGGCTGTGTCCAAGGGACACGGCCAACACAGACCATCCCCGCTGCGCTCTCTGGAGCGCGCACTGGGAACGCCCAAAGGGGCGGTCGTCAAAAGACGGCGGGTTGGATATTCAGACCCGCACTGTAGCCGTCATTCGGCTATAGCGCCGGTCTGAAGTGGTTAAGCTTGTATGGTATTTATTATACCAGGCAGGACTTTAGGTTGAAGTGCTTTTTCGTTTGTATGTACACATTGTAATATATGGCCTATATGATTTTATCTGTGGGTGTCTTTTATACACTTTAAAGTTTTAAACCACTTCCATACCATGCCTATTCTGGAATTTCTTTCCTTCATGAAAAAATCATAATTGTTTTGTTAGAAAATTACCCTAGGGAATAAAGTGGCGGTCATTGGAACTTTTTATATTACACGGTATTTGCACAATTTTTCAATTAAAAAAATAACAACACAGGAAAGTTAGCCCAATTGTTTTTGTATAATGTGAAAGATGATGTTATGCCGACTAAATAGATACCTAACTTGTCACGCTTTAAAATTGTGCACACTCTTGGAATGGCGCCAAACTTCGGTACTTAAAAATCTCCATAAGCAACGCTTAATTTTTTTTTACAGGCTACGAGTTTAGAGTTATAGAGGTCTAGTAATGCGAGGCTTTCTCCCGGGTGTGTAGTGTCGTGCTCGCCCTCTCCCTTGTACTACAGGAGAGTCAGGATGCCCACTAACACACAGCTCCTTTCTCTATCTGCAACGTAGAGAGCGTCCTGACTCTCCTGTAGTCCAAGGGAGGGGGCGAGCATGACACTTCACACCAGGGGGAGAAAGCCTTGCATTACTGTGTGGAGTTACAGACAGAAGAACAGGAAGTGGGGATTTCTCAGAAGAAATAAGGACATTTAAAAGCAAAATGGAAGGATGAGGTAAGTGAAGGAGGACTGCACTCAGGTAAAGGAAGCTATTTAGGAAAAAAAATTGTACCTTTACAACCCCTTTAACCCATTCTCTGCATAGGAAGGTAAAAGAACAGTCGAGTGCCTTCTACACCCACATATCCCCAAACACTTACCTGCGGTCTGTTGTCACAGCTACCAGGCAAGGACCTTCTGTGCAGCTTATCTGCTCTTTCACATTCTGGAGGTCATACTGAAAGCAGGGGATCCATAGCCTCCTACTGCCATTTGTCAAATTGTTAGGAGGAGTGAAGTGGAGGGAGCCAAGCCATGGCCTCCCAATCATTGTGCTTGTCTACGGAGGCACACAGCACCAGCCGGAAGCATGTACGGCACAGGGGTCTCCTTAGGTGCCAGCTAGCTAAAGAGACGGGAAGGGGGGCCTAAGACTTGGGAACTAACCCAAAGAGAACAAAACTGGCGCCATCATTTACAGTAAGTTTGGACCTTCTGTTAAAGTTCAACTCCAGGCAAAAATGAAATAAAAAATAGTTCATTGTACATTATTTGCTTTACTCCTAATGCCTCATACACACGACCATTTTTCTCGATGTGATTCCTCTCCAGCCTGACTTGCATACACACGTTCATGCAAAAAAACATCCGACCAAAGCACGGTGACGTACAACACGTACAACGGGACTATATAGGGGAAGTTCCTTTCAAATGGTGCCACCCTTTGGGCTGATTTTGGGCTGCATACTTGATTCTGAGCATGCATGTTTTTTCCCCCTTGGAAAAGCATACACAGGACCGTTTTTCGCAATGAGAAAAGTTTCAATTTTTTTGTGGGCAGTTTTTTAGTCGAGAAAACTGCTATGGAGCATACACGACCAAATAAAAAATTGCAGTTTTCTCGTCGTGAAAACCGGTCGTGTGTACAAGGCATCAAGTCTTTATTCCAAACACCTCTTCCTAAGCCATCCTGCAGTGTAATAGGTGAAAGTCAAGGTTTCCTCTGAGCCAAGCTAATTTCATACCCTGGGACCAGGAATTTTTCCCTGCTCAATATCTTCTTGGGCACTGGTCTCCTCACTGCCTCTGTGAGTTCTCCTGCCTCTGAAGCATATCAGAGAGGACCCAGTCAATAGAAGTGTCATCTCCATCAATATGAGGTGTCTACATCATAAGGTCAGTGATGTGGAGATCTGTCAGATAGATTACGTACATACCCTTGCCCAAATTTATACTCATGTGCATAGTACAGCTCTTGCACCAGTGCACGGAATCAGGGCGGCACGTGAGCCGATGCATATTTGCTAATATGCATGTGCATTAGCGTGAATGAAAGTTCATGTTTTGCACTGGTGTTTTGACGCTCAGTGGCCTAATTAAGGTATTACAGAATTTTGAAGAGTTGCTGAGTGGTCATCAGTTTTAGGGACCAGTGACCAAACCTGCTTCCATTTTCTTCTGTGCTTTGACCAGGCTTGCCTTCTGACTCTGTCTGATCTTGATCTCCTGTTATTGACTTTGTCTTGTGATCTGACTGCATTGTTTGCCTGCTGATTTTGTACTGCTCCTGCATGTGTGATACTGACCTCAGCCTGGTTTCTGATTGCGCTTCTGTCTTCTGACTCTGCGCCTCCTGTGGTCAGTTGTTGCTGACTTTGGCCTGTTTGACTATAATTCTGACTCCCACACCTGCGATTTCTTGTGTTCCATCTGTGTGACAGCATCCTGCAGTCCTGCATCCACAGCATCTAAGCATTACCTGGACTGTCACCTGGACAGGACCCAGGCCTCATTCTGCTATACCCTGTCACCAACTCCAAGGGAATGTAAAGAATGTAAAGAAAGCCCAGGAAATAAACAGAAAGAGAAGGAGCGCCACGTGACTTGCTACAGATACATAAAACGGGCATCTGGATAGATCATCCCAGCAGGTAGTTGGTGGGGGCAACGGTGTATCTTGGCCTAGGCCAACAAGGCCCAGGCCCAGGGCAGCACTTTGCAGGGGGGCAGCATGAAAAGAGTCCCCGCCGGCTTGCGCTACACTTTTAATGTAGCACCAGTCTTATGAGGTGTCTGGCGCCCCCATAAAGCGGCCACACTGCTGCCGGTATGACAGGGATGGCACACACAAGGAAAACTGACATGGTCATCTATACCTGGAAGGTAGGTAGTAGGACTCTCCTGCAATCCTTTGCTTGTGCCAGCTGTATATATTAACCACTTAAGACCCGGACACATACGCTGCTAAATGACCCAAGGTGTTTTTACAATTCGGCGCTGCGTCTCTTTAACAGACAATTGCGCGGTCGTGCGACGTGGCTCCCAAACAAAATTTGCGTCCTTTTTTTCCCACAAATAGAGCTTTCTTTCGGTGGTATTTGATCGCCTCTGCGATTTTTATTTTTTGCGCTATAAACTAAAATAGAGCCACAATTTTGAAAAAAAACACAATTTTTTTACTTTTTGTTATAAAAAAAATCAAATAAACTAAATTTTAGTAAAACATTTAGGCCAAAATTAATTCAGCCACATGTCTTAAGTAAAAAAAAATCGCAATAAAAAAAAATAGCTACCTAGCGGGAACAGCGACACTAATACAGAAAAATGATCGCTTAGTGACGCTGGCAATAGGGAGTGAAAGGGTTAACTAGGGCGGTGATCAGGGGGTTAAAACTTTATATGGGGGGGTGGGGGGGCTATCCTGAACCTAACACTAACTGTTTTTTACACTGCCTGTCACACTGACACTAAATGCAGTGATTAGATCACTGCATTCAGTGACACTGTGACAGGGGGGTGGGGGGGGGGGCGATCACAAGGGGTTAATGTGCCTATGTGAGTGTGTGTCAGTGTTGTGTTGGTGCACACTTACTTGTGATGTCTTCTCTCATCAGCAGCGCTGGGAAACAGCGCTGCGATGAGAGGTGACATCATTTCCTCCTTCCTGTGTAAACACAGGAGGAGGAACTGACAGGATGGGAGCGCGCTCCCATTGGCTGGGAGCGATCGCGGGGGGGGCAGAAATCACGGACATCCGCCCGCTCGTCGGCGATCGCTCCCAGAGGCAGGGGGACCCCCGCACGCCGCGGAGGGGGTCCCGATGGGACCCCCGAACCGCACGAAGGCGGGGACGTAAATTTACGCCCTTGTGCCTGTACGAGCCATTCTGTGGCCGTATATGTGCGTGCGGGGGTCCTTAAGTGGTTAAGGAATCTTAATTTTTTATTTCTGTTGATTGCTGATGAGAAAAAAAAAACTGATGGATTTATTTGTTCCTTCAACCAATCCTTCTTTTGCTCACTGCCTGGACTACATACCTTCATCACTATATGTTTTCTGCTGCACCACTGGCATGCTTATATCCTCTTAGTCCTCCATAAATTTAGCAGAAATTTGTGCTTAAGCACTTGCCTACAGGGCACTTTCACCCCTTTCCTGCCCAAGCCATTTTTAAGCTTTCAGCACTGTCACATTTTAAATGACAATTGCACGGTCATGCAACGCTGTACCCAAATGAAATTTTTAGAAATTTTTCCCCACAAATATAGCTTTCTTTTGGTGGTATTTTATCACCTCTGTGGTTTTTATTTATTGCGCTATAAACAAAAGAAGAGGGATAAGTTTGAAAAAAAAAACACAATATTTTGGACTTTTTGCTATAATAAATATCCAATATATATATTTTTTAAAACAATTCCCAGTTAAGCGGTGGGAACGCGCCCCCCCTAGTGGCCCGGAAAGGCGCGACGTCATAAGACGTCCACCCAGAACAAGAGAGTCTTCGTCCCACCTTCATATGACGGCGGGCGGTAGACAAGCAGTTAAATAAGAACTATAGGCAACGCTTTTTTCCCCATTTTGGATAAGGGACCGTTATAGCCCCTGTTCGTTTTTGCCATTCATTAATTTCTCTTCATTTCCTGCCCCATAGCCAAACAGGAAGTGAGAGAAAAATCCACCCCCCCCCCCCCAAGGCCCTCAGAACTAGTGTTCCTACTGGAAAATTTGGGCAGGTCCTAATCAGGAAGGGGTGTGACCTTGACAGGAAGGGGTAGATCATATTTAAATTAGGGGTTGCACAAGTTTAGTCAGGCCTAGGGCAGCACAAAACCTAAATACACCACTGGTTGGGGGTTAAAACTCAGGAGCTGGGCTTTAAAAAAATAGGATCAAAGTCAATAGTAGAAGGTGCAAATGCTGGGCAATAACCTGTTTAGGAACCAATGCAGTTAGGAAGATAACACAGCAATATCTCTTATCAGTTTGTCCCCCCTTGCAGAAGCCATCACATTCTTCTAAAATAAAAAATAGAGTCTAATGTCACTTTGGGGTCTTCCATTTGCTGTGAGATTCCCTTTGTCAAATATTTGAGTTTCAGAACTAGTGTCCCCACTGGAAAATTTCAGGGCTGGTCCTAAACAGGAAGGGGTGTGACCTTGACAGGAAAGGGTGGATCATATTTAAATTAGGGGTTGCACAAGTTTTGTCAGGGCTAGGGCAGCACAAAACTTAAATACACCACTGGGTGGGTGGGGGGTTTAAAACCTAGGAGATGGGCTTTAAAAAAATTAGGAAAAAAGTCAATAGTAGATGGTGCAAATGGTGGGAAAAAAGCTGTTTAGGAGCCAATGCAGTTAGGAAGATAACACAGCCATATCTCTTATCAGTTTGTCCCCCTTGCAGCAGACATCAAATTATTCTAAAATAAAAAATAGAGTCTAATGTCACTTTGGGGTCTTCCATTTGCTGTGAGATTCCCTTTGTCAAATATTTGAGTTTCAGAACTAGTGTCCCCACTGGAAAATTTCAGGGCAGGTCCTAAACAGGAAGGGGTGTGACCTTGACAGGAAGCAGTGGATCATATTTAACTTAGGGGTTGCACAAGTTTAGTCAGGCCTAGGGCAGCACAAAACCTAAATACACCACTGGGTGGGTGGGGGGTTTAAAACCTAGGAGATAGGCTTTAAAAAAATTAGGGATAAAGTCAATAGTAGATGGTGCAAATGGTGGGCAAGAAGCTGTTTAGGAGCCAATGCAGTTAGGAAGATAACACAGCAATATCTCTTATCAGTTTGTCCCCCCTTGCAGCAGACATCAAGTTCTTCTAAAATAAAAATAAAAAATAGAGTTTAATATCACTTTAGGGTCTTCTATTTGCTGTGAGATTTCCTATGTCAAATATTTTAGTTACCCACTACCCAGAAAGTGAAGTCATGTACACCAATATATTCAAATTTAGCATTTTTACCAGGCCCCAAAATGAAAAAAAAAAAAAAAGAAAACAGCACCAAGATAAATTCAAACATCTCCAAATCACTCTTTAAGCATGATCACAACAATAAAACTCAAATGATCCAATCTATTTTGAGCACAAGCCAGATGAATTGCTGCTTTAAAACCATTTTTTTTTTTTTTGCATTATTTTTCCCTTGTTTAATTCTGTTGCAGTCAGAGCCAAGGGACCGGATACAGAGAAGCCTATGGGGAGATCTAATGGACCGATTCAATTTCCAAAGCATGACGCCACTTAAGCATTAGGACTAGAGCAAAGGGAAGAGAGAGGGAGAGTGTGGGAGTGTGTGTGAGAGAGAATGAGAGAGAGAGAGGAATGAAAAGGATGGGAAAAGATGAGACTGGAACATGCATAAAAAAAGCATTGTCATCAATTATATTAAATGATACAATTCAGATTTCTTTGTTAAAGGATTCGGTGGATTTGCAGGGATTTTTTTTTTTTTAAAAAAGGGGATATTTAAATGTCTATAGGGCTTGTAGTGTGATTGAAGATAGAGAGGAAAGGACATTTCAGTTGCATGGAGATATATCATAAAAGAATTATACTATGGGAAGGAGAGACAGAGACATACACACAGCCAGTGAGGAGACTGACAAAACCCCTTGGATCCCTCCTCTCTCCACCCCCTTTAACTCATTCACAAGATAACTGAGAATATCCGCATTCACAAAACACAGTGACACAGATCAGCACCACCTCTCAGCAGCAGCAAGGCACAGTCAGTCTGTGCTGACCGGAGATGTACACATAGAGGAAGCCAAGGAAACACTGCTAGCTAAGGCTTGCAGACAAAAACCAAATGCTTAGAGCTGTTCTAGAGATTTGCAGAGGAATATCCATTGAACTAAAGCCATATCTGCGGATTTATCCCAGAGACACTATGCAGCCCAGCTACAATCTTGGGAGCGATTGCATCCGTCTGTAGCATCTCTGGATTTCTGACGCTGTAAGCCGCAAACAAAAAAATTGCGCGTGATCCCTCGCCGCTGGTGTGGTGTTTGGGGGGGACACACCTATACGTCAGTAGCCCACGGTCAAGGAGGAGTATTCATTGAGACTTTTCCTATAGCTGGGATGCATACAAAGGGCAAGACGGAGAAGCAGTAGCTACCTGGATCTGGGTGGAGACTATATACTTGCCTAGCACCATGGATCTAAATATGCACATAGGTAATCTGGATATATATTTTGTAACATTTATTAACCTTTTTTTTCAGTTATTGCAGATTTATTTTTTTATGTCATCGGTCTTTTTTTTTTTGATAATACGAATGGGTAATGCAAGAACCCATATTAACCAATCAGAAATGATCAAATTGGTTTGCCTTGGTTGCACATTCAAGCTGTTGTTAGCACTGGTGTGTGTTGTATGTGCAATTCACATGCAGTGGCCATTTGGTATAGCAAAGAAAATATGCAGTAAGGCATAGCAACATCCAATCAGAAATAGGCTTCCATCGCTCTGAATATTTTACGCTAAAAAATAAGTGAAATATGATTGGATGCTTTAATTCAAAGCACTTGATGCATCACAGTTCCTCTTTGCATTGCCTTTTTAATTAATCTCTATTGGCTGCATAATATTTTGTGATTCTAAATCATAAATTAAGCAGGTGAGGTTGGTATAAACTAGATTGATGAACTATGTAGCTGTGTAGTTATGTTTAACTCTACCTAATCTACATTGTCTGGTGCGTTTACTATGGAAAGAATGAAAATGAATCGTAGAAATGTAGTGGACATTAATCCTCCCTTTACAGATAACAGGGCAATGGTCTATACTCTATCTAGCTTATAGAGAATATGCAGTAATAATACTTAGCAATGCCATTTTAAATATATAATAATACTTAGGAATGCAATTTTGAATATATAATACTTAGGAATGCAATTTTGAATATATAATAATACTTAGCAATGCAATTTTGGATATATAATAATAATTAGCAATGCAATTTTGGATATATAACAATACTTAGCAATGCAATCTTAAATATATAATACTTAGCAATGCAATTTTGAATATATACTACTTAGCAATGCAATTTTGGATATATAATAATACTTAGCAATGCAATTTTAAATATATAATAATACTTAGCAATGCAATTTTGAATATATAATACTTAGCAATGCAATTTTGGATATATAATAATACTTAGCAATGCAATTTTGAATATATAATAATACTTAGCAATGCAATTTTGGATATATAATAATACTTAGCAATGCAATTTTGGATATATAATAGTACTTAGCAATGCAATTTTGAATATAAACCATATAAACATTTAATGAGGCAATGCACAGACTTTTAAAGACTTTTTTTTTCTGTATACAGTGTGCTATATTATACTATCAGCAGTGGATTTCATATTGCTTAATTCTAATGTAGGATAAACAGCATCTGTATTGATGCACAGCCTTCATGACAGCAGGCCTGTAACAGTTCATAAAAAAAAATATATATATATAAAAAACAAAAAAAAGCAGATTTTATACTATTTTACTAAATCATCTCGTTTTAGCAGGTGGACTTTTCTCTTTTTTTTTGTTTATCTGTATCTGATATATTGCACTAGATTTCAACTCTCATTTACAATACAACAAGCTTAACCACTCCTTATTCCGCACGATGCAGCATCATAGAGGCATGCATTTGAATTGTGCTGTAAACAACTAATAAAGCAGAAAATACATTAAAAAAAGGCAAACTTTTTCTTTATGCAGTTTTAAAGCCTGTTTGTAAATGTAGTGATGCTTGCAGATGAAAATAGGTGGAGGCGATTCATAGTAAAGATAGCATAAGAGCTTACAATTCTATACTTAGCAGTAAATGTATGTGTTTGCTTATAAAGTCTATGGATTTGTGTTGTGTGATAAATGTATAGAAAGACATATGAGTAAATACCGCAGTTTAGGTATAGCAATGTCGTGTGAATCGTTCCTTATATAATATCATATCATCTTCAGGAAATATTGGGATTGTCACTAAATCCCATAGCTTCCAATGTGCAACCTACATGAATGAAGAGGGAGTTGACTTAGTCACTCATGCAGCAGATTCATGTTTTTCTTTATTCATGGGTCCTTGTAACCTTGGCTTCATCCATCCATATGGAACAGCAAGTCCTTGTGGCTAGTAGTTACATCAGTGTCTGTGCCACAGATACAATACAAATGTTCTGTTCAAATTTTGGGTGCCATAACAACCTCAGTTCTTTTTTATGCAGCAGAGCTTGCCTTGCCTAGAATAGCAGTTTAAAGATGGCCACACACAAATACAATCTAATTGTACAATCTTTGTATAATCTACTTCCAATTTTACCATCAATTGGGTCAGCAGGAACGTGAGGGAACGCAGTTCCGGCACCTCCAGGACTAAATGTGTGCAAGGGGTGTGCTGAAGGGTCTGCTGATGCTGGCTGCTGGGGGGGTCTATTTTAGCATGGGGGGGGGGTCTATTGTTGCTAAGGAAGTCTGTTGTTACTGGTAGGAGATCTATTGTTGGTGGGGGTGGGTCTTTTTTTTGCTGGGGGGGGGGGTTAGTTGTTGCTGGGAGATATCTACTGTTGATGAAGGGGGTCTATAGTTGCTGGCTGCTGGGGGTCTATTTTAGCATGGGGGGGGGTCTATTGTTGCTGAGGAAGTCTGTTGTTACTGGTAGGAGATCTATTGTTGGTGGGGGTGGGTCTTTTTGTTGCTGGGGGGGGGGGGTTAGTTGTTGCTGGGAGAGATCTACTGTTGAGGAAGGGGGTCTATAGTTGCTGGCTGCTGGGGGGTTTATTTTATCATTGGGGGGGGTCTATTGTTGCTGAGGAAGTCTGTTGTTACTGGTAGGAGATCTATTGTTGGTGGGGGTGGGTCTTTTTGTTGCTGGGGGGGTTAGTTGTTGCTGGGAGAGATCTACTGTTGAGGAAGGGGGTCTATAGTTGCTGGCTGCTGGGGCGTTTATTTTAGCATGGGGGGGTCTATTGTTGCTGAGGAAGTCTGTTGTTACTGGTAGGAGATCTATTGTTGGTGGGGGTGGGTCTTTTTGTTGCTGGGAGAGATCTACTGTTGAGGAAGGGGGTCTATAGTTGCTGGCTGCTGGGGGGTCTATTTTAGCATAGGGGGGTCTATTGTTGCTGAGGAAGTCTGTTGTTACTGGTAGGAGATCTATTGTTGGTGGGGGTGGGTCTTTTTGTTGCTGGGGGGGTTAGTTGTTGCTGGGAGAGATCTACTGTTGAGGAAGGGGGTCTATAGCTGCTGGCTGCTGGGGGGTCTATTTTAGCATGGGGGGTCTATTGTTGCTGAGGAAGTCTGTTGTTACTGATAGGAGATCTATTGTTGGTGTGGGTGGGTCTTATGTTGCTGGGGGGGGTTAGTTGTTGCTGGGAGAGATCTACTGTTGAAGAAGGGGGTCTATAGTTGCTGGCTGCTGGGGGGGTCTCTTAATGCTGGCTGTGGGGATATGTGTTGTTGCTGCCGGGGCTCGATTGTTGCTGGGGAGTCTTTTGTTACCGGGGGTCGATTTTTGCTGGGGGATATTTTGCTGCCGGTGGTCCATTATCGTTGTAAGGAGATCTATTGTTGCTGGAGGCTCTATTGGTGTTGCTGGCTGCAAGGGATCTATTTTACTGCTTTTCCTGTTATTATTAACAAATTCCATACAAATTACTTGGCACCAAAAAATTATACTTGGTTCTGTATTCTCTGTAAAGGGCAGTACTGGAAGGTGGGCAAGGGGTGGAGCCAAGGAATGGTCCTCGGAGGTGGGTAGGGGAGGAGAAATGGAGTGACTCAGAAAGGGGGAGTTCCTGCACCTAACCTCTGAGAAAAAAAGCCCAGTGGTATGTTAGCTATCATTTTCGGAAAGATACATTTTTATGCATCATCTGCATTGGGTAGTTCGCCTGATAATACCTTTTAGCTAAAATGATTCTTTAATCCCGAAAATATCTGCTTTATATTTAAGATGGTAGTTTAGGCAAAGCAGGACACATACATTACTGGCTATAATCGCTTAGAGATTATGGGCCAGATTCAGGCAGAGTTACTCTGGAGTATCAGTGATTCGCCAGCATTACTCTCACTTTGAGCCGGCTTATCTGTTTTCTGTATGCAGAAAACAAGATACGCCGGGATTGAGTTCAGATACGAGCGGCGTAATTGTATTTCGCCGTCGTATCGGAACTGCAATTTTAAAATGGGCGCTCGGGGCGTTCCCGCTGATTTCCGCCAAGAATATGTAAATCAGCGAGAGACGGCAATTCACGATCGTACGCGGGCCCAACGCAGTGACTTTCCGACGTTTCCGTAAGAGATATACGCGGTGTAAAGAAATAAATGCCCCCTAGGTGGAGTATCCTATGTTAAGTATGGCCGTCATCGCGGCCACTTTCACCCCCTTCCTGCCTAAGCTAATTTCCAGCTTTTAGCGCTGTTGCAATTTGAATGACAAGTGCGTGGTCGTGCATCACTGTACCCATATAACCTTTTAATCATTTTTTTGAGACAGATACAGCTTTCTTTTGGAGGTAATTATCGCCAATGGGTTTTTATTTTTCTAAATAAACAAAAAAAGAGAGAAACTTTTAAAAGATATTTATTTTTTGGAGTTTCTGTTATAATATTTTGAAAATAAGTAATTTTTCTTTTTTCACTGATGTGCACTGATAGGCTACAATGACATGCACTGGTAGGCTGCATTAATGGACACTGATGAGGCACTGATGGGCACTGATGAGGCTGAACTAATGGGCACTGATGGGGCTGCAATGATGAGGAGGCACTGACAGGCACTAATAAGCTGCACTGATGGGCCCTGGCAGCACTGAAGGGCACTGATGAGGCTGCACTGATGAGGCTGCACTGATGAGCACTAATGAGGCTGCACTGATGGGGCAGTACTGATGAGGCTGCACTGATGGGCACTGATAAGGCAGCACTGATGGGCACTGATAAGCTGCACTGATGAGGCAGCACTGATGGGCACTGACAAGCTGTACTAATGAGGCAGCGCTACTGGGCACTGATGAGACTGTACCGGTGGGCACTGATGAGGTAGCTCTGATGGGCACTAATTAGTCAGCACTGATGAGGCTGCACTGATGGGCACTGATGAGGCTGCACTGATGGACAGGCACTGATAAGCTGCACTGATGATACAGAACTGATGGGCACTGATAAGGCAGCAATGATGAGGCAAGACTGATGGGCACTGATTAGGCAGCACTGATAAGCTGTACTAAAGAGGCAGCGCTACTGGGCACTGATGAGACTGCACCGGTGGGCACTGATGAGGTAGCTCTGATGGGCACTGATGAGGCTGCACTGATGGGCAATGATGAGGCTGCACTGATGGGCACTGATTAGGCAGCTCTGATGGGTACTAATAAACTGCACTGATGAGGAACTGATAAGCTGCACTGATGAGGCAGAACTGATGGGCACTGATAAGGCAGCAATGATGAGGCGGCACTGATGGGCACTGATTAGGCAGCACTGACAAGCTGCACTGATAGGCTCTGATAGACTCTGATGGGGCTGCACTGATAATCAGGGCAGTGATGGTCAGTGCCCTGATTATTAGTGTGAATGTGTAATGTCAGCATTGCAGGTTACTGGCTCTCTTCTCCACACGCTGTGACACGCACTGCTGATAAATAGCAAGCCTGTTTTCATGTGATCACCTGTGATTGGACACAGCTGATCACATGGACCATTTACTGTGATTGTCCCTTTACCGCGATCTGTGGTCAGCTGTGTCCTAAGGATGGTGAGGTGAGGGGGGAGCATGGTTCTGGAAGGATGTCCATGGACGCCCTCAAATAACGAGAGAGCCACGCTATAGCTGTGTCTATAGCGTGGTCATGGGGTGCTGGGGTGCCGTTTTTTTTTGTCTCAGTAAAAGAGTGGCGGTTTTGGGGTGCTCCATTGCTAACTGAGGGTGGATGTGATTATAGTTCTCATGGTGGCATTACAATAAAAAAACAGGTGTTAAAAACCCCTAGAGGCAGTGTCAAGTATGATGTCAGCTGACCAAAGCCAATAGGCGGGAAGGAATTTGTGGGAAATCCATATAGGCCAGAGCCTACCGTGATAACATTTTTGGGTAACCATTGTTGTTTTATATTTAAAGGGTCACTAAAGAAAAAAAAAATCAGCTAAATAGCTTCCTTTACCCTAATGCAGTCCTGGTTTTATGTCCTCATTGTTCGTTTTTGCTGTAATCCTTCTCTGTTCTGCACACTTCCTGGTTGTCTGTTTCCTTCTGAAAAAAGTACTGGGAGCTTCTCTCTGTGGTCTCTAATCAAGGAGGTGTGATTACTGTGTGTCTAAAACCCCTCAGAACCAATCAGTTTCATTTTAAAAACAAACACTGCCCTGTATTGGCTCTGTGTCTCTGTACTTCATACAAGCATGAAACTAGATGAAAGACGAAACTGAAACTGCAGGCACATTATATGATTGATTTTGATCTATTTTTAATCATTTTTAAAAGGAATCAGTTAACTATTATGTCTCTATACCCTGTAAACAGTCATTTCAGCAAAAAAAATGTTTTCCTTTACAACTCCTTTAACCACTTGCTTACTGGGCACATATACCCCCCTCCTGCCCAGGTGAAATTTCAGCTTCCGGCACTGCGTCGCTTTAACTGACAATTGCGCGGTCGTGCGACGTGGCTCCCAAACAAAATGTACGTCTTTTTTTCCCCAAAAGTAGAGCTTTCTTTTGGTGGTATTTGATTGCCTGTGCGGTTTTTATTTTTGGCGCTATAAACAAAAAAAGGCTATAATTTTGAAAAAAAATACAATATTTTTTACTTGTTGCTCTAATAAATATCCCGATTTAACCACTGAAAATGTTAAGAAAAGTTTTAGGATTTGCAATTCACTGAATGCCCGTTCACACTATGCCCACATTAGAATCGCACAGGAACGGGTTGAAACTTGTGCGATTCAATCCGCATCCAAAACATACTGCTTTTGCAATCTGCAGCGGGTGTCAATAAACGCAGGTCTCAAATGCTGTGCGTTTGCCCGCACCAGATCGAAAGATACTTTTGTACCATCTGTTCTGGTTACAGACCATTTAGTGCATGCATTACTTTTGGCGTGGTGCAAGTTTTTAGACCATTCAAAATGAAGGGGCTTGAAACCGCACCACCAGGGAAGGGCTGGCAGCCTTAGGCCTGGGGGGCAAGTCCAGTCAAGTGGCCCACAGAGCATTGAAACGTGATGGATCGAGGACAACAGTCTAAGATTTTTCATGATCACAAGAGTCCAGACAGAGGCCCCCCTTACATCAGAGTCCGCATAGAGGCCCCCCTTACATCAGAGTCTGCACAGAGCCTCCCCTTACATCAGAGTCTGCACAGAGCCCCCCTTACATCAGAGTCTGCACAGAGCCTCCCCTTACATCAGAGTCTGCACAGAGCCCCCCTTACATCAGAGTCTGCACAGAGCCTCCCCTTACATCAGAGTCTGCACAGAGCCCCCCTTACATCAGAGTCTGCACAGAGCCTCCCCTTACATCAGAGTCTGCACAGAGCCTCCCCTTACATCAGAGTCTGCACAGAGCCCCCCTTACATCAGAGTCTGCACAGAGCCTCCCCTTACATCAGAGTCTGCACAGAGCCCCCCTTACATCAGAGTCCTCATGTCTGTGTAGAGAGAGAAGGGGATGTCAGCACTGGTGTGCGCTGAGGCTGAGCTTTGTGTAAGACGAGACATAGCTCAGCTCTGCAGCCATCTACCTCGGAGCTGACACAGGTACGGCTGAACAGAGGGAGGTGAGTGGCGGCCGTGACCTGCGTTAACAGAGCTCCAGCAGGCATATTCCTTCTCTGCAAAAACAGAATTTGATAGTGGCGGCCGGTGGCTGTGCATAGTGTCACCAGCCCGGGGGGAGATTTCCACTCTGCCCCCCCTGCCAGCCCTCCCCTGCGCACCACAGAGAGCCGCATGTTAATCGCATACAATGTTAATTTGTAACTTTTATTATTTGTGTGGCTTCAAAGACCTGTGGTCATTAAAGGCTGCACGGTAATTGCCATCTTAGAGGTGCAAATAATTAAATCCAGCCTTGATAGTAGGCCATTGTGGTTTACTCTCTTTTATTTATTTAGTATTTATTATCTCTTTGACTGTATGCACTCAATGCAAATCCCAGAGTCTTCTAAAAATAAGCCCCAAATGATGCACCTTATAGTAACCAGTCAGAATCCGCCTATTATTTCACTGGTGCAGTTTAGAAAACAGACACACTTTTTTTATTGGTTTCTATGAGCAACACTTCCACTGCTACTGATGTCTATGCCAACTGCTCCCCTGGCTATGATGGATATTTACAGTCACCGGCCACTTTATTAGGTACATCTGTTTAATTGCTGTGTAACACATATTGCTTATCAGCCCATCAAATGGCAGCAACTCAATGCATTTAGGCATCTAGATGTGGTGAAGTTGACTTGCTGAAGTTCAAACCGAGCATCAGAATGGGAAAAAAGTGGATTTAGGTGACTTTGAACGTGCCATGGTTGTTGGTGCCAGACGGGCTGGTCTGAGTATTTCAAAAACTGCTGATCTACTATGATTTTCATGCAAAACCATCTCTGTGAGTGGCAGTTATGTGGAGTAAAATGCCTTGTTGATGTCAGAGGTGAGAGGAGAATGGGCAGACTGGTTTGACATGATACAAAGGACAACAGTAACTCAAATAACCACTTGTTACAAACAAGGAATGCAGAATACCACCTCTGAATGCACAACAAATCAAACCTTGAAGCAGATGGGCTACAGCAGCAGAAGACCACACTGTGGTGACACTCCTGTCAGCTAAGAACAGGAAACTGAGGCTACAATTCGCACAAGCTCACCAAAATTGGACAATAGAAGATCGGAAATACATTGTCTGGTCTGATGAGTCTCCATTTCAACTGCAATGTTCAGATGGTAAGGTCAGAATTTGGAATTTTGAAACTACATGAAAAAATGGATCCAACCTGCCTTGTATCAATGGTTCAGGCTGCTGGTGGTGGTGTAATTGTGTGGGGAATATTTTTTTGGCACACTTTGGTCCTCTTAGTATTAATTGAGCATTGTTTAAATGCCACGGACTAGTACTGTTGCTGACCATGTCCACCCCTTTATGACTACAGTGTCCCCATCTTCTGATGACTATTTCGCATTACTCCAATGGCCTCCACAGTCACCAGATCTCAACCCAATAGAGAACCTTTGGGATGTGGTGGAACAGGAGATTCCCATCATGGATGTGCAGCCAACAAATCTACAGCAACTGCGTGACGCAATCATGTCAATATGGATCAAAATCTCGGAGGAATGTTTTGAAAGTGGTTGTAAACCCCTAGATTAAGGCTTACCTGTAGGTGCTCGAAATATCTCCTAAATCTCCACGGTTTAGGAGATATTTGCAAAAGAGATGGGTGCCAATGTAGACAACGGCGCAGGCGCACTGTAGAAACCTGTAGAAACAGAGATCGTGATGTTTCTAAAGGAGATCGTGCTGTGACTGCGCGTGGGAGTGATGTCATCGCGGCTACGGCCAATCACAGCACCGGAGCCGCGATACCCAGAAGTAAGAGGGTGAAGGATGGACGCTTCGTGGAGGCAAGGAAATCGGGGACATCGCAGGCTTCGGTTTCAGGTAAGTGACACATAATGGGCTACTATGCAATGCATAGTAGCCCATTCTGCTTTACCTTTACAGCGAAATAAAGAGGAAGTAAAACCCATCAGGGTTTAATTCTTCTTTAACATCTTGAATCTATGCCATGAATAATTAAGTCAGTTCTGAAGGTGAAAGGGGGTCCAACCCAGTACTAGCAAGGTGCACCTAATAAAGTGACCGGAGAGTGTAAATTTCCACATTATACTTAGAGCCATGATGTGACCTAATTTCCTCTTGAAGGACTAAAGCCATGGAGCCTTAGCTACCCTCTCTTGCTGGGAAATTCTTATGTTATTCAACCAGTTACGTACCTGGTACGTCATTGGTCTTCAAGTGATTGCCCGGTACCATTTTTTAGAGCGGGTGGTCAGCACTCTTGTAAAAGCAATCCTAGTAGCTATCTAGCTGTTGGACTGATTTTACAACCAGCAGGAGGGGACCCCTGACAAAAAATGACAACTTCAAAAAACCCACCATGCCTCTTACTAAATACCTTGGACTAACTACTTTCCAAAAAGGGATCATTTGGGGGGTATTTGTACCGTCTTGTCAATTTAGGGCCTAATGAAATGGGATAGGCTGTCAGTACATTGGGATAGATACATTTTCAAATATATACCATAGATTGTGGACTCCATAATAATATCCACTGATTTGGGTTATTTCCACCAAAAAAATATAGCAGAATACATTTTGGCCCAAATTCTCGAAGAAGAATTATTTATTTGCAAAATATTATAACAGAAACAATGAAAACCTTTTTTTTTTTTTCCAAATTAAGTATTTTTTCATCTATTTAGCAAAAAATAAAGAACTCAGCGGTGACGAAATACCACCAAAAACACATCTCTATTTGTGTGAACAAAATGATAAAAATGAGTACAGTGTTGCATAATCTCGCAATTGTTATTCAAAGTGTGACAGGGCTGAAAGCTGAAAATTGGCCTGGGCAGGAAGGGGGCACAAGTGCTCAGGATTGAAGGGGTTAGAAAACATACACCAAGATTGTATTGGTTGCTATGAGCAACACTTCCACTGCTAGTTATTTCTATTCCAACTGCTCCCCAGGCTATGATGAATATATATATTTTCACATTACATTTGCCATGTGACCCGATTTTCTCTTGAAGAACTGAAAATACAAAGCCTAGGGCCCGGATTCACAGATATGGGCGCATATTTACGCCGGCGTAGCGCACAAATGGGAAGCTACGCCGGCACATCGCAGAGAGGCATGCACTGAATTCAGCAAGCTATTGCTCCCAAGTCTGCGCCGGCGTAGCGTACATTTTCGAAGGCGCAGGCTGGCGTAAGTGGAAGTAGGTGGAAGTGGGCTGGAAGTGGGCGTGATCCATGCTAATAAAGCGTGACCCCATGCAAATGATGGGCCGGGCACCAGACAAGTATTTAAAACTAACTGTGCATGCGTCGAGATGTAGACATATCCCCATGCACATGCGCACAACCACGTCAGAACAACTGCCTAAGATACGCCGGATCACTGTGTACGCCATTAACATAACCTACGCCCAGCAAGACCCACATCGGCCTATATTCACAGACGTCCAACGTACAATACGTAGGCTTGTGTTCCCTGGTCCATACCTTTGCATGGGTTGCGCCTCATCTATGGGGAATAACTTTACGCTGCACGTAAAAGTTACGCAAACCGTGTATATCATGCGCCGGGCGCAAGTACGTTCGTGAATCGCTGTATTTCCCTCATTTGCATATTTGAATAGAAAATCAATGGGAGCGCCACATGCGTCCAGCGTAAGTATGCGCCCGATCTACGCCGCGTAGTCAAGTTATGTCCGTGGGATGAAGTCTGTTTTTAGGCGTGTCTTAGCTTGTGGGTCCGGCGCACAGATACGACGGTGCATGTTTGCACTTACGCGGCGTATCTGGAGATACGTCGGCGCAAGTGCTTTGTGAATCCGGGCCATAGAGCCTAAGCTACCCTCTCTTTCTGGGAACTTTTTATGTTATTAATTTATACTAATAACATCCAATGAAATTCCCCATTGAACTTTAAATAGTAATTTTGATGCTTATTGATAACCAAATTGCAATAAAATATTTTTCTATTGGAACCTTTAAAAAAACATGATAATTAAGGAAAGCCTAGTCATCTTGCTACTAAGTGAAGCAATGGCTTCAACGTTTGTTACTTGCAATTACACTGAGCAACATTATAAATGCAACACTTTTGTGTTTGCCCCTATTTATCATGAGCTGAACTCCAAGATCTATAACATTTTCTATGTATACAAAATGCCTATTTCTCTCAAATATTGCTCACAAATCTGTCTAAATCTGTGTTAGTGAGCACTTCTCCTTTGCCGAGATAATCCATCCACCTCATACAGTAGGTGTGGCATATCAAGATGCTGATTAGAAGTTTTGCTGTATTGGAGGGGTTAGGGCGGGTCCGAAAACCAGTGAGTATCTGGTGTGACCACCGTTTGCCTCACGCATTGCAGCACATCTCTTTTGCATAAAGTTGATAAGGTTGTTGATTGTGGCCTGTGGAATGTTGGTCCATTCCTCTTCAATGGCTGTGCAAAGTTGCTGGATATTGGAAGGAACTGGAACACGCTGTCGTATACACCGATCCAGAGGATCCCAAACATGCTCAATGGGTGACATGTCCGGTGAATATGCTGGTCATGCAAGAACTGGGATGTTTTCAGGTTCCAGAAATTGTGTACAGATTCTTGCAACATGGGGCCGTGCATTATCATGCTGCAACATGGGGTGATGGTTGTGGATGAATGGCACAACAATGGGCTTAAAGGGGTGTTCCAGCCTAGTTATATGTTTATTAAAAGTCAGCAGCTACAAAAAGTGTAGCTGCTGGCTTTTAATAAACAGACACTTACTTGCTCCAGCGTTCCAGCGACGCGCCGACCGGGGCTCGGCTCCTCTCCCCCCTCCCCGGCCGGCGTCCTCATTGCAACTGTGGGCACCCAGCCGTGACAGCCTTTGGCTTCACGGTCGGGCACCCACTGCGCATGCGCGAGCGGCGCGGCCCGCCGCTGATTGGACAGGCGATCGCATGGGACCTGTCAGTGTCCCATGCGATCGCCTACAGGGAGGGGCTGCTGTAGGCGATTAAGCTTAATCGCCTAACCAGCCCCTCGGCGGAAGCAGGAAGTGGGACAGGAAGTCCCACTCCTCCTGAAGCCCCCACTCCCCCCCCCAAAAAAAATGACATGCCAAATATGGCATGTAAGGGGGTGAGGAGTGGGATTAGCGGAAGTTCCATTTTTGGGTGGAACTCTGCTTTAAGATCTCATCACAGTATCTCTGTAAATTCAAAATGTCGTAAAAAAAAATGCACCTGTGTTCGTTGTTGATGGCATATGCCTGCCCATACCATAATCCCACCACCACCATGAGCCTCTCGATCCATAACATTGCCATCAGCAAACCACTCACCCACAAGATGCCATACACGTTTTCTGCCATATGCCCTGTACAGTAAAAAAACAGGGTTCATATGTGAAGAGAACACCTCTCCAAAGTGACAGACGCCATCGAATGTGAGCATTTGCCCACTCTAATCGGTTACGACACTGAACTGCAGTCAGGTTGAGACACTGATGAGGGCAACAAGCATGCAGATGAGCTTCCCTGAGATGGTTTTTGACAGTTTGTGCAGAAATTCTTTGGTTATGCAAACCGATTGTTACAGCAGCTGTCCGGGTGGCTGGTCTCAGACAATCTTGGATGTGAAGATGTGGCTACACGCGATCTGCGGTTGTGAGGCCGGTTGGATGTACTGCCAAATTCTCTAAAACGCCTTTGGAGATGGCTTATGGTAGAGAAATTAACTTTCCATTTAAGGAATTCCGCTCAAGCTTTATATATTTTTTGGGTTATTTATTATAGCAAAAAGTAAAAAATATTGCATTTTTTTAAAAATTGACGCTCTATTTTTGTTTATAGCGCAAAAAATAAAAACCGCAGAGGTGATCAAATACCACCAAAAGAAAGCTCTATTTGTGGGAAAAAAAGGACGCCAATTTTGTTTGGGAGCCACGTCGCACGACCGCGCAATTGTCAGTTAAAGCGACGCAGTGCCGGAAGCTTAAATTTTGTCTGGGCAGGAAGGGGGTGTAGGTGCACAGTAGGCAAGGGGTTAAGGATAGAAATAAAGACCTGACAAGAGTTCTATCCAAAATTTTAGAAAGAAGTTTTTCCCTTTTGTTGTACGTTCAAGTGTTTGTAAATCCAAAACCATTTTTTTTTTGGATCCCTGTATGCCATGAAAATTTCTCTTTACTTCCTGTCCTAGAGACACATCAGGAATTAAGTGGATATCTGTCCAAAATGAGAAAAAATACCCTTTTAGACAGTGGTCACCAGAACAGGTGGGACTGTGATGTGAAGGGGGGCTGAGGAAACTAATGTAAAGAGAGGGACTATGATGTGAAGGGGGGCTGAGGATACTCATGTAAAGAGGGGGACTGTGATGTGAAGGGGGCTGAGGACACTAATGTAAAAAGGGGGACTGTGATAAAGGGTACTCTGAAGACACTGATGTACAGGGAAAGACTGATGACTGATGGAAAGGTGGGACTGTGATGTGAAGGATTTTAAGGTTCGATAAATTGCCAAATTGGTTGGTTACGGATAGCCAAGGCGCTTGAAGGGAGAGTAAGATATCACCCTATACTGGATGAGGAAGTAATACCAAAGACATTAATTTAATGTAAACTTAATTTACTGTTACCCCCTCCCCATAAGTTAGACGGACATGAAGGCAGAGATCATCAGCACCACCAACCCCCCCGCCGGGAGACCTTAGGAGGCAGATGACGAGTTCACCCCGGATGACACTGTGATCTCCCCTCCTCCTCCCTCCACTGTCTGAGCCGGAGTGCTGGATGTGGCTGTGGGTGAGCCGTCCATGGAGACCTCGCTTCAGGAGATTTTCCTCCCCCCCCCGGCCAAACAGGAAGTGTGTCCTAAAACTCCCTGGCCAATCGGGTTTCAGGAGCCACGTCCACTTCCTGATTGGCTGGGAGGTAAAGCAGCCAATCAGGCTGTAAAAATCCTTTACAACCACTTTACGAAAGAATCTGATTGCTGGTATAAAGGCAGCTTATGAATGCTGAGTAATGCCGCGTACACACGGTCGTTTTTTGTCTTGTAAAAACCGTTGTTTTTTCTCATGAAAAAAAAAACTAATTTTTCAACTTTTAATAAACGACGTTGCCTACACACCATCGTTTTCTGAAAATGCTCTTGCAAAGCGCGGTTACGTACACCACGTTCGACGGCACTCTGTTCCATTGAAGCTCCCGTCTCATAACCTGCTTTTGAGCATGCGCATGTTTAAAAACGTTGTTTTAAACGTCGTTTTTTATGACACAAAAAACGACATTCTGAAAAACGACATAAAAAATTGAAGCATGTTCGAATTTTTTTTTGGTTGTTTTTCAGAAGACATAAAACAACGTTTGGCCCACACACGATCATTTTAAATGACGTTTTTCAAAACGTTGTTTTATTTCATCACAAAAAAACGACCGTGTGTACGCGGCATAAGAGAAATACATACTGTAATAAATCAGTATAATATTCCTCTAGGAATTGTCTAGACTGGGGCCTAGGTTAGTACTGTAGACCACCGTTTGACTGAATATGTGTTTTAGGGGCATGGTTACAGGGGTTTAACTGTGGCATTGCAGTTTACTGTAAGGCCTCACACACACTGGTCTTTTTTGCAGCTGCTTTTAGGAGCATGTGGCATTTTTATTTCTTGTCTCTAAACACCCCTCCATATTAGCCTGTGTTCATGCACACATAGGCGTTTAGCAGCATGTATTGGCAGGAGGTTTTGGAGCAGCTTAGTTTGGGCAAAAAAATGCTTGAAGCTGCTAAATATGCCTAAATGCACCCAAATGCTAGTGCTTGAGCATTAATTAATTTCAATAGCCAGAATTAATTATTTATTCTGGCCAAATAAATAAATTAACCACTTCTTTACCAAGTCATAGTAATATGACATCAGCAGGAACCCTCCCTCCCTCTGGGTAGATGTCATATGACGCCCCAAGCTTCTCAGGCTGCTAGGGGGTGCGTGTGTGCCCGCCGCATTGCCCAGGACCAGGTGCGCGTGTCTGGTGGCCGCAATGTCCGCCGGGCACCCGCGATTGCCTACACTCACGGCAGGACCATGGATCTGTGTAAACACACAGATCCACCTCCTGTCAGAGGTGAGGAGACCGATGTGTGTTCTCAGTACAGAGGAACACACATAGGTCTCCTCCCCTTGTGAGCCCCCTCCCCCTACAGTGAGAATCACTCCCAGGGAACATATTTAACCCCTTGCTCGCCCCCCTAGTGTTAACTCCTTCCCTGCCAGTCACATTTACACAGTAATCAGTGCAGTTTTATAGCACTAATCGCTGTATAAATGTGTCAAAAGTGTCCGATCTGTCCGTCGCAATGTTACGGTCACAATAAAAATCGCAGATCGCCACCATTACTAGTAAAAAAATAAAGGAAAATGTCATAAATCTATCCCCTTTTTTGTAGATGCTATAACTTTGCGCAAACCAATCAATATACGCTTGTTGCGTTTTTTTTTTTACCAAAAATATGTAGAAGAATATGTATCGGTCTAAACTGAGGAAAAACATTTTTTTTTTAAATTGTGATATTTATTAAATCAAAAAGTAAAAAATATTGTGTTTTTTTTTTTTCAAAATTGTCCCTCTACTTTTGTTTATAGCACACAAAATAAAAATCGCACCGATGATCAAATGCCACCAAACAAAAGCTCTATTTGTGGGAAAAATAAAAACATAAAGATTTAATTTGGGTACAGTGTTGCATGACCGCGCAATTGTCATTCAAAGTGCAACAGCGCTGAAAACTAAAAATTGGTCTGGGCAGGAAGGGGGTGAAAATGCCCTGTATTGAAGCCCAAGAGCATGACATCTGTAAAAGCTCCTAGAAACTTGTAGAAGTTTTACACACTTTTAAAAAATGTCAGGCATTTTTTCTGCAAAAACGCTGCTGGCTTCTAGGAGAGTTAAAAAAAAAAAACAAGGAAGACAAGGCCTAATAATGAGCAGAATGTTTGGTGGCTTTATAGATGTTCATTTTTTTACGTGCCCGAGATGACTAGCCCTCTAGGGATATTTTATAAGACATTACAAAGTGCAGTGACAATGTGCTAATTGCAGTAATCACTACCATCCAATCAGATCTCAGTGTATTTAGTTGTATTGTATTGTAGAGCTGTAAAAATACACATTTTTACTGACTGTCTTGGAAAATCTATTTGCAATGCTTTACTTAAAAAGCCAAAATTAGTTGCTGTTATGACTCAGTGATGTTGATTTAGTAATGCAAAAAGGTTGTCTACTTTGCAATAGAAGTTGCACCTTGCAAGGGGATTTGCCCCAGAGCTTAGTGAATGTGGTGAATCTTCACTTTGCAAAGAGTTCCCAAGGAAAATAACTGCATGCACATAATTGGATGATGGAAGTCAGCAGAGTTTCGCCTTATTCAGTAAGCTCTGGGGTAAATTCCCTTCCAAATGCAACTTCCCTTCAAAGTGAACAGTTCACCTGTCTTTAGTAAATCAACCACAAAAACTAAATGAAGCATTTCTTTGTATTTCTAAATATAAGATACTGACAATTTGATTTCCTAAAGCCCCAACTTATTTAAATGTTTTGCTTTGGACTGAGTTGGAAAATTGTCTTTGTTCCCACTTGGGAGATTTTTCTTCACTTCCAGTAATGGGCATGGGAGTTTGAGGGACTAGAAATATCTCCAATGTGGATAAAGACAGCAACAATACAACTTTGGCTACATGGTGGGCATTTATTGACACCCGAGCATTACTGACTCCTGTTCATGAAATCATAAAATACGCATAATTAGTTTTATGTTGGACTTTGAGCAGGGAGTGCTGTTTATGTGCAAATTGGCTGATCTCCTATATTAGAAAACCAGGATGATTTGTTGTCAGTGCCTCTCCTGCTTTAAGACAATTGGGAATCAGTAAGAATCATACTTTACCCTTGTTCACTCTAACCAGTGTAATGCACCCCTGAAAGAGCCACAGGTGAATTGAGTCCTACAGTAAAACCTTGGTTTGAGAGTAACTTGGTTTAAGAGCGTTTTGCAAGATGAGAAAAATGTTTTAATACATTTTGCCTTGATATACAAGCGATGTCTTGATAGAAGAGTAGCGTCATGTCACAACTGGGTATAAAAGAGAAGAGAGGAGCCTCCAAGTGTAGCAATATGGTTACATTTAATGAAGCTACAACTTTTAGCAACTTAATGCTACACTTAGGCCTCGTACACACAATAGGTTAAACAGAGGACAACGGTCTGATGGACTGTTTTCAGCGGTCAAAACCGATCGTGTGTGGGCCCCATAGGTTATTTAACCATTGGTTAAAAAAAAAAGCCAACTTGCTTTAAATTTAACCGATGGATTCCTAACCGATAGGTCAAAACCGATCATTAGTAGGCACGACCATCGGTTAAAAATCCACACATGCTCAGGATCAAGTCGACGCATGCTTAGAAGCATTGAACATTTTTTTCAGCACGTCGTTGTGTTTTACGTCACCCCGTTCTGACACGATCAGTTATTTAACCGATGGTGTGTGGGCACGACGGACCATCAGTCAGCTTCATCGGTTAACCGATGACAACGGTCCTTCAGACCATTCTCATCGGATGGACTGATCGTGTGTATGCAGCTTTAGAGGTGCCCCTCTTCTCTTTTATACCCTGTAAAAAAATGCTTTGATATACAAGTGCTTTGGATTACAAGTTTCTGGAACGAATTATGCTCACAGTACAATGTTTTACTGTATTTCCTCCTTAGAACACACAAGCCAGGCACACAGCATTTCTGATACTCATCCACTAGCTCCAAAGATCAGTCTAGGGGTTTCTTTTTTGGGTTTTTATTAGTGAACGATGAACTAGGATAAGGATAGGGAACATGGGATACCTAAAAAACTGTAGATCTTTGCAACTTGAGGACTATTCCACTTCCGAATGCTCACATGGATCATCTGTTGCCTCCTGCTGATATCAACCAGGTTCTTCCTAGTGAGGGAGATGTAGATTCACACCACCATAGGACAGCTGGACTCTTCCCCACCAACTTCCTTCTGGCTCTTTCCAGTAAGCTTCTCCTGACCTGACTTGATCCCTGGATTCCTGCAAATAGCCCCCCCTCCAGCTAAGCCTAGCTGGGACCTCTGTGTCTTCTGACTGGCTTGCTCTCTAGTCTTCTGCCCAGGGGGGCAGAGCCCCTACACAGAGGTCTCCTCCTGCAGAACTGGACCCAGGATCACTGCACCCTATTGCTCAGGCTTTAGATGATTTATGGGCTCTCTCACCCCCTTCTGAGCACACCTCCCAGGGACTGTCTAGAGTCCCATAAATATTTAACCTGCAGACTCTGTCTTTCCTAGCATTATGTCCCAGAACTCTTTGGAAGAAGGGGGAAGTAACAGAGCAGCAGCATGTGAAACCCTGAGCAGCCCTAAACAATCTAACCCTGCTCCTCTGATTATGGAGGAGCTAAACTAAATTTGGCTAGCAGCCTATTCTGACTAGAAGGGTTCTAAATCAGCATCATCCTAACTAATATATGAACTACAGGAAGAAAGACATTTATAGGTTAATGGGAGTTTTTTTTTTCCTAATTCAAACCTGCTAAACTCTTACATACTGTTGAAGAGGACCTGCCCCACACAATTAAAATTGGTCATGTCCACACCTTCAACTATGTGCCACCTCTGACAGCTGTCAGCAGACCTGTCAGGCCAATGTTCATACTTTTACTAATATACCCTATGGCCAGCTTGAACCTCTCTAGATGTTAACGTTTTTTAATAGTAAAACCTCAAATTGTATTGTAATTGTGATTTTTTAGGCCTATATTAGGATAATTTGAATTTATTTTCTTTTCGCATGTTTTTCAAAGTCTCTAACATTCACCAGCTCTGTGATGCCATCATGGAGGAGTGGAAGAGGATTTCAGTAGCAACCTGTGAGGCTCTGGTGAACTCCATGCCCAAGAGGGTTAAGGCAGTGCTGGAAAATGATGGAGACCACACAAAATATTGACACTTTGGACCCAATCTGGACAATTTTACTTAGAAGTGTACTCACTTTTGTTGCTAGCGGTTTAGACATTAATGGATGTGTGTTCACTACTTTACACAGTAGCAAAGTGTAATTTCTTCATTGTCGTTAGATGAAAAGATATAACAAAATATGTACAAAAATGTGAGGGGTGTACTCACTGTGAGATACTGTATATATATATATATATATATATATATATATATATATATATATATATATATATATGTTTATACATATGTGTGTGTATATACTATATATATATATATATATATATATATATATATATATATATATATACACATATATATAGTAAAACCTTGATATAAGAGTAGCGTCATATCACAGCTGGGTATAAAAGAGAAGAGAGACACCTGTAAGTGTAGCAATATGGTTACATTAAATGAAGGTACAAAATATTGCTACACTTGGAGTCACCTCTTTTCTCTTATACTTTGTAGCTCCTGCTGGATAATCCCCTTGTTGAGGCTTCCATTTTTGGATGGACATTTTATGGTTACACAACCTGTTCACATTACTATAATCCTTTTTTATGGACTATAAACTAAAGGACCTATAAATAAATGGTTGTGGAACGAATCATTTGAGTTTCCATTATTTCTTATGGGGAAATTTGATTTGATATACAATTGTTTTGGATTACAAGCATGTTTCTGCAACAAATTATGCTTGCAATCCAAGGTTTTACTTTATATGGCTTTTTTCAGCAGGAACGCATTTCCGACACCTCTAGCACTGAATGTATGTAATAACAAGGAGTGCTGGTTTATGCTGTGGGGTTTATTGATGTTGGTGGATCATTTGTCGCTGATGGGGTTATATTTTGTGTGGTAGGTCCTTTGTTGCTGGGGGGGGGGGAGTAAATTGTTGCTGGCAGGAATCCACTGTTGAGGATGAGGTCTATTGCTGCTAGCTGTTGAAGGGTTGAGTGATGCTGGCTGCTGGGAGTGTACTATTGCTGGGGTTTTATTTTTTTGCAGGAGGGGTCCACTGTTGCTGGGGGGGAAATCTCTTGTTGTGTGAGGAATCTATTGCTGCTGGAGGGGGGTCTATTGCTGCTGGGGTGGGGTCTATTGTTGCTCACTATTTTATGTCTTTCTTGTTATCATTAACACATTCCATACAAATTACTTAGTAGCACAACATTTTTGGTTCTGTATTCTTTAAAGGGGCGGTACTGGGAGGTGGAACCAAGTGATGGGGCTCAGAGATAGGTAGGGGGTAGAGAAAAGGGGTGACTCAGAAGGGGGGAGTTCCTGCAGCTGTTCTCTGAGAAAAAAGGCCCTGTATATATATATATATATATATATATATATATATAATAATAAATATATATATACATAGTTTTAGGAACAGAAAACAGTATGCATTTATATGATGATTTTGTTACGTATGTGGTTTAATATCAGTTTGACTTTATGCTTGATATGGGTAGGTGTCCGTTATTTCCAGTTACTCTTCCTTTCCTCTTCTCTTTTCATGTAAGCTATTCTACGGCAACGTGTTAATTTCGTCCTCTCTCATCACTGGGTGCAAAGTGCTGCTCTTAGGAACATATCTGTTGTCCAAACTTATAGGATGTAGTGACAGAAGAGAGATTAGAATCAATGACCCCTCTGACATTGGAATCATGCTAGTAGGCAAATCTGAGTCATTAACACAGACTGATCGGCTGTTCTACAATCAAAGAAACACAATGGAACTTATTTATAAAAATAATAAGTGCAGGGCAGATTTTCCAAATTTATCATTTTACACTGGCCTGTGCTAATTTCCAATATCAGGTACAAGGAAGCTAAAAAAAAAAATCACTAAATGTAATTGTGTTTTTGAAACGAACACTGTAAAAAATAATCTTTGAATAGATCATTCCTTACATGTTTTATTTTTTATTTTATATTTTTTATTCATTTGGTTACAAAATAGCAACTGGAATCTGATTGGTGGGTGACAGGAACAGACTTCATGTACTACAGTACTTGCTGTAATAATTTATAAATTTGGCAACTAACTTTACCATTTCCAAGAAGAATTACAAATAAAGGCACTGACATTGGTTAAAGGAAATAATACACATCCTTCTTTAATTAAAAAATCATTCAAAAGTAACCCAGGGGTCTTCTTGCTATGATAGTCCTCTTCCAAAAAGAAATTAAGGGTTATATTTAGCATAGCAACATTCCTTTATATCAGTGGTCTCCAAACTGTGGCTCCAGGGGCCTGGATGTGGCCCTTTGCCTGCCTTTATCCCACCCTTGGGGAACTATTCAGCCCGCTGATACAAGACACTATTCTTCTCACTGATACCAACAATAGAACATAATTCCTGCCACTGACATCAACAATGGGGCATTATTTCTCCCACTGACACCAACAATGAGGCTCTAGTTCTCTTACGGACATCAATGATTAAGCACTATTCCTTCCCCTGTTACCAAAGATGGGGCACTGTACACACCCATTGATGCCAGGAAATTTTCTATTCACGCTGGCCACAGTACGGTCTGAAGGACTATCAACTGGTTCTTTGTTTCGAAAATATGGAGACCCTTGCTTTATAGTTACAGCATTATTGGCATATTTAGAAAAACTTGGAATCATGGGTGAATCACAACCCAACTCCCACATTCAGATAATTAATGTATCCATCCATTACTCATTCATTCAATCATGTAATATTGTAGTTATGGCATATTCAGTGTAGTCACAGTAGTTCTTAGACTAAAACTAGAACTACCCACCCCCCCATGTTTCATTGCTTTAGTATTGTTGTAATGAATGACTACCTAAGAAACATTGAGCAGAAAGCTAGCGGCTGTACTGCAAACAAACGGGAGTAGTGTTCCTTAAAGTTAGTGCCGGTTTACACTACCGCTACTTGGGATCCGACTTGTGTCGTCCCAAGTCACGTGACATGAGAAAATCAATTGAAGGGAATGAGAGCCGTCTTAATGTACACTACTGAAGTCGCTCCGACTATAGAAAAGGTTCCTGTACTACTTCAAGGTGACTTCTATTCGACTTGTACCCATAGATTTCAATGGAAGTTGCCTCCAAAGTCGGATCACTCTCTTAACTGAAGCAAATTTACAGGAAAAGAAAATATTTTACTCAGGCAAACCCCTCGCTCCCACAGCACTGATTATTCTTTGATTGGCCACAGCCAAAGTCGCCTGTCCTGGAGGCAACTTCAAGTCGCGTTGTAAGTTGCTCCAAGACGCGTTAAAGTCGCCTTGCAAAGTCGCGCTGTTTGCCCCTGTGTGAACCGGCACTTAATCTTTTATGTATTTTTTCAAGAGCAAGACCTGCACATAACCCTCCATTTGACTTCCATCCTAACCTCTTCAATGGTACGGGGGACACGGAAGAGACCACTCTCTTTATATTCTCACACTTTCCTTGAAGCACCTGCTGAAGGACATTCAGGTTGTTATCAGCTCTTTAGAGGAAGAGCATGTTCATTGCCCTTCTATCAAGGGGACAGCAGCCTGCATGCTGCCATGTCTGACTGGCGTCTTTGGGTTAGTACACATTATTTTTTAATTCACATGAAAAAAAAAGGCGGCATACTAAACCCAGCCTATAGCAATGAAACATGAGTCTTAATGAACTCTCAACAAAGCTATGTACAGTACTCACCACGCCTTCAAAACAATCACAGTATTCACATGGTACCCCAATTAACATTTTACGAGAGAACTGCTTCATTGGGGATAGTCTTACAGCAGAACATACAGTGCCTTGAAAAACTATTTATACACCTTGAAATGTTCCACATTTTGTCATGTTACAACCAAAAATGTAAATGTTTTTTTACTAGAATTTTATGTGATAGACCAACACAGAGTGGCACATAATTGTGAAGTGGAAGGAAAATGATAAATGGTTTTAAAATGTTTTTACAAATACATATGTGAAAAGTGTGGCGTGTATTGGTATTCAGCCCCCCAAGTAATTACTTTGTAGAACCACTTTTTCACTGCAATTACAGCTGCAAGTCATTTGGAGGATGTCTCTACCAGCTTTGCACATCTAGAGAGTGAAATTTTTGCCCATTCTTCTTTGCAAAATAGCTAAAACTCTGTCAGATTGGATGGAGAGCATCTGAGAACATCAACTTTCAAGTCTTAGTTCATTCTGATTTTATTATGTTATAACAATACATTATAGAATATAATACAGACATTGATGTGTTCAGATAAGTAATATAGTTATTTCATCTAATCAATTTCTGATATATTTTTGTTTCCATATATTGTTCAAAAAGACTATACAAAACCGGACTGGACAAGACAAGACTAAACATGACAAGACAGGTCAAGACAAACAAAACTGGACTAGACAAGACAAGACAAGACAACATACCCAAATACAAAAAAAAAAAAAAAATATATACAAAAATACAAAAAAAAAAAAAAAATTAGGGCAAGGTTAAGGATTGGTAGCAACAACCCCCACCACTCACCACTAATTTGTTCTGTTCCTACAAGTAATTTCTAAATTCTTGTTGTTTCTCTATATACTCTCCAGTGGACCCAAGTCTGAAGGTGTTCCTCATATGTATCCAATTCAAGTGCTAAAAGTGATTCCATCTTTTCTATACCATCCATTTCACTGGCCCATTCCTTAACTGATGGAGTTTGTATTGAGCGCCAGTGCCGTGGTATAACTAATCTTGCTGCTGTCAACCAGTGTCTCAAAAGACCCCTTTTAATATTCTTATATGATCCTGGTAGTATTGATAGCAAAGTGATTTGTGGTATATTTAATATTGCTTCCCCAGTAACTAAAGTGTATAGCTGCATAATTTTTTCCCAGAAATTTAAGATTGGGGGACATTCCCACCAAATGTGTAGCAATGAACCTTTAAATATATGGCATCGCCAACATATGTCTGATTTATCTGGGTATATACGCTTTAATGACATTGGGCTCCAATACCACCTGGAAAGAAGTTTGTAATTTGTCTCTTGTGCTTTAATTGTTAGTGACATACAATGTGTTAAATTGAATGCTTTCTTCCACTCTGCATCTTCAATTTGAACATTTAACTCATTCGCCCATTTCCTTATGTATTCAGGGAGTTCAGGGTGTTTTTTTATAGCTAATATCTTATAGATTGAAGATAAGACATGTTTTGGTTTTGAGTCTTGTAGCAATAGAAGTTCAAACTGAGTTGTGTCTCTATACAAAAATGTATTTGAGGGAAGAGAGGACAAGAAAGATAATAGTTGCCGATATTCCAACCATTGCGTAAGTGAGGGCTTCGATGTAAAGATTAGGTTTAGTATAGGTGGAAATGCTGCCTGGCAAGTAATCTGGCACACTCTACGATGAGATTCTTTGTTCCAAATGAGGAAATCTTTACGTTTTAAAGCCGGCGGAAATCGTGGGTTACCAAATAAAGGTGTCATAGGTCCCACTAATGAGGAAAGTTCTAATTGTAGAATTGTTTTGGTCCAAATTTTTAATAGGTGGGATGTTAGGGAGGGCATAGTAGAAGATAAATCTCGATAGATATCACTATTCTCAAGGTCTAACCAAGAGAGGGCGGTAAGATCAAATTGATTTAGCCATTGCTCTATTAGTACCCATTGTTTAGTATTGGAGGAGTGGAACCAGTTCACTATCCTTGTTAATACTGCCGCTACATAATAATGGTAAAGATCAGGTGCACCCGCTCCTCCGTTCACTTTGGGTAGTGATAGTAATTTCTTTTTCAATCTATGTTTTTTATGGCCCCAAATAAATTTTGTAAAGGCCGACTGTAGAGTAGAAAAATAAGATCTAGGGATAGAGACAGGCATGGTTTGGAAGAGATACAAAAACCGCGGTATTATATCCATTTTTAGAATATTAATCCTCCCAAACCACGAATATTGATTGTGATCATATTTTTTTAAATCCTGTAAGGTTCGTTGCATAAGAGGAATATAATTTGTTAGATATAAATGGTTCAGGTCAGAGGGGATAAACTTTCAAGTCTTGCCACAGATTATCAATTGGATTCAGGTCTGGACTTTGATTGGGCCATTCTAAGACATATATATGTTTTGATCTAAACCATTCCATTGTACAGTAGCTTCAGGAAGGGGATGGTGTGTTCAGGGTGATTTGTAGTGTTAGTTTTCCGCCACACATAGCATTTTGCTTTTAGGCCAAAAAGTTCAGGTTTGGTCTCACCTGACCAGAGCACCTTCTTCCACATGTTTGCTGTGTCCCCCACATGGCTTCTCGCAAACTGCAACAGGACTTCTTATGGCTTTCTTTTTATAATGACTTTCTTCTTGCCACTCTTTCATAAAGGCCACCATAAAGGGAGCGCACCTTCGGTAAAAGTAGCGTTTGTAATGGAGATAGCACATTCGTCACGCTGTAACAGACTGAAAAGTGCAAATCGTCTCTAACCAAACTTTTACTTAACACGCAGTAACATGAGATTAGCAAAAGCAGCCCCAAGGGTTGTGCCAGTGTAATCGAACTTCCCCAGCCGTCGTATGTGTTGTACGTCACTGCGTTTAAGAACGAGGAGATTTGGTCTTGACAGTGTGTACGCAAAGAAAGCTTGTCAAGTTTCTCGACAAGCCTAAGAAGGAACTCGTCGAGGAAAACGATGTTTCATTTACGACGAGTTCCTCGGTCGTGTGCACGAGGCCTAATAGTTGTCCTGTGGACAGATTCTCCCACCTGAGCTGTGGATCTCTGCAGCTCCTACAGAGTTACCATGGGTCTCTTGGCTGCTTCTCTGTTTAATGCTCTCCTTGCCAAGCCTGTTAGTTTAGGTGGACGGCCATGTCTTGGTAGGTTTGTAGTTGTGCCATACTCTTTCCAATTTCAGATGATGGATTGAACAGTGCTCTGTGAGATGTTCAAAGCTTGGGATATGTTTTTAAAACCTAACCTTGCTTTAAACTTCTCCACAACTTTATCCCTGACATGTCTGGTGTGTTCCTTGGCCTTCATGATGCTGTTTGTTCACTAACGTTCTCTAACAAACCTCTGAGGGCTTCACAGCTGTATTTATACTAAGATTACATTTCACACAGGTGGACTCTATTTACTAATTATATGACTTCTGAGGGCAATTGGTTTCTCTAGATCTTAGTGATATCAGAGTAAAGGGGGCTGAATACAAATGCACGCCACACATTTCACATATTTATTTGTAAAATTTTTGAAAGACATTTATCATTTTCCTTCCACTTCACAATAATGTGCCACTTTGTGTTGGTCTATCACATAAAATCCCAATAAAAAACATTTACGTTTATGGTTGTTACATGGCAAAATTTTGAAAATGTCAAGGGGTATGAATACTTTCTCAAGGCACTGTAGTTCATTATGTTTACACGTCTTTAGTTTTTGTTGTCCATTTCAATCCAGCAGATTTCAGCTGTCAAACATTTAAAAGCATACATTTGGACATGGTTTCTATAATCAAAGATTTTTTATCCAGAATTCTGGATAGAATATTATATTCTATCCAGAAATTATTCATGTGCATTTGCAGCCAGCAGGGCCATTTGAAGAAATTAGGGGGCCCCAAGCAAACAAAAAAAAAATCACTTTTCAAGTTGAGAAGTGGGGGGAGGGGCATTGGGTTTGTCTGCTTACCTCTATCCTCCACAGAGCACGACGGCATATCTTGGTGTCCGCACAGGGGCCCCAGCAGGGAGGGCCCTTGCCGCACCGCTGCTTCCTCCTGCATTCTGGTCAGCCGTGTACCATAACCGCGCGCTACAGGAGATTCAGTTTGCTGTTCCCGGGGGCCGGACTGAAAGGAAGTGAACACTCAGTGTGTGCACTTCCTGTCAGTCTGGCCGGGAACAGGAACCTGATTCTCCTGTACCGCGCGGTTATGGTACACGGCCGACCGGACTGCAGGAGGAATCAGCGGTGCGGCAAGGGGCCCCTGGCCAGCTCGGGGCCCCTGGCCAGCTCGGGGCCCCAGGCAATTGCTTGGTTTGCCTGTCGGGTTCCGACGGCCTGGCAGCCAGTACAGTAGCTCTTATATAAAAAGATATGTACAACATACATACAACATATGCAAAAATGGCAATAAGCATACATATTTATTTGATACATAGAATTATCAATCCTCTATGTACCTGGAAGCATAAGTTTATTATTACTTAACATTGTTAAATAATTTAGGAACATCAAAGACCTCAACTAGGAGGAAAGATAAAGTAAAATGCTCATGCACACAGGATGTTTTTACAGCTGCTGCTCGGGGGCATCTGATTTTTTTTTAACTGCCTCTAAACGCCCCTCCATGTAAGCCTATGTGTCCATGCAACCTTTTCAGAGGCGTTTGGAGGCATAAGTGTTTAAGGGCAGTAGAAAAAAATGTCAGCTGGTGCGTCCAGAGCAGAGGCTGTTAAGCTGTAAAAAACAAAAATGTCAAAAATCTGCTAAAAGCTGTAACAAGCGCTTAGCCTTGTTAAACCATGTTTGGCGTTTCTAGGCATTTTTACAGAAAAAAACCCCGCAGAAACACACCCATAAGCGCTAATCAAAAATGTGACGAAATGCATGTTTTTAACGCTGCTCTTTCCTGGCAGCAGCGCTGCCTTTTTTTAAACGTCCTATTTGCATGAGACACTTGTTCCCATGTCAACTAAGAGGGGTTTTCCTTCACACTGGAAAGATATCCTCTCACTTCCTGTTGAGACAACAAGACAGGAAATAAAGGGAAATCTCCAGTATAAAGCTCAGATGGCAAAAAAACAAAACAAAACAAAAAACCTGACAACAGTTTTAAGTTTCCCCTAGTCTATTGGAAAAAAAAAAGGTTTTGGCTTTAGCTATACTTTAACCACTTGACCTCTGGAAGATTTACCCCCCTTTATGACCAGGCCATTTTCCCCCCACAAATAGAGCTTTCTTTTGGTGGTATCCGATCACCACTGCGTTTTTTTTTTCTTTTGTGCACTATAAACAAAAAAAGACTGCCAATTCCCCCAAAAAAACAGCACATTGGTCTTCCAGTTGAATATCTTTACGGGTGGGGGGAGCGTGTCAGGAAAGTCTGATCATTGGACTGGAGCACGCTGAATTCTCAGAAATGACCACGCTGTGCTCTTATGCTTAGTGTAGTCAGTTTTTAATAGGAAAGCAGTGGGACGGACAGAAACACCAGGAAATCCACACAAAGAGAGCAGTACAAAGAGAAAAGGATACTTTTTCATACAAGTACAGTACAGCAGACACATATCAGGAATGTGAAATGTTGAGTTTACATATTCTTTAAGAAAAGGCAATTAATGTGGGATTTAATCATTTTGTATAAGTAAAGCACCCATTGCAAAAGCTGTTTTGTGCTCATTTACGGAAAGGGTTCGTTATTATAAGAACTGCAAAATAATCTTCAATCAAAATTGATTCTACTCTGCTAAATACACTGTATCAAAAAAGGGCTGAGATGTTCTGTATAAATGTATCGCCCAGATTCACAATGCACTTACGCCGACGTAAGTGCAAATGTGAGCCGGTAAGTGTAAATTTGAGCCGGCGTATGTGTGCGCCAGACCCACAAAACAACATACGCCTAAAAACTGGCCACCCTATGCCGACGTAGCTTACAAACCCCGGCGTAGCGTGGGTGCACTTTTCGTCTGGACGCATGTTGCTGCTCCCATTGATTAGGCATTCAGACATGCAAATGAGGGAAATACGGCGATTCACGAACGTACATGCGCCCCCGACGCATGCTGCGCGAGGTGCGTGTAAATTGTACGTCATAAAGTTATTCCCCATAGATGAGGCGCAACCTGGCAACAGAAATGCAAAGGTCTGCACCAGAGAACACAGGCCGGTGTATTGGGCGTACGTTACGTTCACGGCGTACGTGGTGATCCGGCGTAGCTTAGGCAGTTGCGCCGGCGTGGTTGTGAGCGTGCGCATAAGGATGCAGTTTCATGCGCCCACATCACAGCAACGTCATGGCACATGCGCAGTTCGTGATACGCCGGGCGTAAAACACTGCACCATGCTCGAACTATCGTTTGCATGGGGTCACGCCCACTTCCATCTTTGAAAAATACGCCACGCCGACGCAGCGTTGGGAGCACTGGTTTGCTGAATACAGTGCTTGCCTCTCCGCGCTGCACCGGCGTGGCGTACGGCGTTTGCGCTACGGCGGCGTAATGTGTGCCCAACTCTCTGTGAATCTGGGCTTAAATGTATATATAAAAAGACAATTCTGCCCTTACAACCACTTTAAAACACCGGATCAACATGATAAACAGACCTTTCATTTATGTCAAGAGATGTTAGTAATGAAAGTCTCCATATTCCACAGCACAAGGTTTCTGTAACCGCATCCTGTACAGCTAATATGACTGCAATTATAAACATATACATCGATTTTTTTTATTTTTTATTAAAGTATTTACATCACAATAATAACATAGATATATGTCTACAAAATTAAAAAGACCTAAAACATGCCTCTGTACTTCGTACCTTCACTGTAGGTTGGCCTTCTCAAAGGAAAATTACCTTTCTGTACAGATAAATAAAATCTCAACTTTTATTGGTGGTGCAGTACCTTGCTTCTACTAGATCTACAAAATTAAAAAGGATCACAAAGTTTTTCTGAAGTCCAAATTTACAAGAAAATATTAGATATATGAAGGCTTCCCTAATGCACTTATGCAAATGCTAGTTGTTGTTAACCTTAAGCCTCGTACACACGTACGGGATTCCCGGCGGTAAAAAGTCTGCTGGGAAACCCGAGGGGAAAACCGAGAACCTGCTCGGTAACTCTTTCCCCCTACACACGACCGTGTTTCTCATCAGGAAAATTGGCACGAGAGCTTTGGTCAGGAATCCCGGTCGTGTGTATGCTCCATCGCAGTGTTTCCCATAGGAAAAATGCCAGGTTAAAAACCGCTGGGAATTCAGGCGGGAAAAAGGACAGCTGTTTTTTTTCTGCCCCCTCCCTGCTGTTCAGTGCCCCCACAGCAAGAAGCTTGCTATGGGGACACCCAAGCCGAATCATAGTTCCATGGGTTCGTTCATACATGGAGCCCGACCCTGCCCCGCCCCTCTCTCCCATGATTGGCTAGCTGTCTTTAATTGACAGCAGCGTCAGCCAATGGCGCCGCTATTGTGTCTCAACCAATAGTTTCGGACGGCTGAAAAACTTGTGGGCTTCGCTGGACAGAGAGTGTAAAGTCGCGTATACACGATCGGATATCTGAAAGAATCTAATACGATGGATTTTTTCGTCGGATATCCGATGAAGCTGACTTTCATCAGTCTTGCCTACACACCATCAGTCTAAAATCAGACCGTGGCAAAATGCAGTGACGTAAAACACTACGACGCGCAGAGAAAAATTAAGTTCAATACTTCCGAGCATGCATCGACTTCCACACAGACGATCATTTTTTTCTATTGTTTTTTTATCCATAGTAAAAATGTAAAACATGTTCTATTTTTTTTCACCGATGGAAAAAAGACTGATGGGGCCCATACAGTACATGATCGGTTTGTCCAATGAAAATAGTCCTGTGGCTTGCTTTTAATAACAACATGTATACATGAGATACCATACTACATATAATTTTTTTTTTTAAAACGTTTAAATAAAATATATTTATGAGATGTATTTTATTTTAAATAAAATGTCCATTGAACAATATCATCAAATGGATGTTAGAAACACCCTATTTTTTTTATTCTTAGAATATTTTTGTAGAAATATACAGCTATTTTGTTTAAAACGAAAGACAAAAATTGAGCTGGTCTAGTGAAATGAATACTTCATCTGGAAGGGAAGTTTAGGACATGTGTCTGTTTTTTAATATTAAAACTGCTTGTGATGCGTCCTTTTATAATCTGATGGAGATGAAAAATATATCATATTCATTTAGATATGCAGACAAGATTATTCAACTGCGCATTAGACAGCACCATGTAAATGGTAGTATGACACTTCACTTTCTCCACTAGTGTCTCCTGGAGGAATCTCAGGGGAGCGATGCCTGGAAAAGCAATTACAGGCAGGATAATAAGAAATAAAGTGGTTTTCTCCAAGCAGTCTGCAGTGTAGATAAGGTCATGTGTTTCCCTTGTGGTCGGAGTTAAGTTAAAACTTTCACTGAGTGCTTTTTAATACTCATTATATACAGGACTAGTATTAAGAAAATATTATGTAGCAGGAGGCTCGTGGCACAGAGCCCTCGGTGCCCTAATCCCTAGGTAAGCTATGTTTATCCACTAGGTGCACATCTTTTACACAAAATGTTACATAGATTTTCAGGTCTTGTTATTGAGCCAAATATAGTAACTGAGGAACCATATTCATGCTATAAGACAGGGCAAATGATCCTTTGACTTCCACTGCTGATCATACAGAGGGCCTACACCTAAACATTTTTGAATTCCCAAAATTTATGTATGTTAAAAATTTACTTTTTGATAGAGTAGGGAAGGGTGAGAATCTCTGTTAAGATTCCGCTGCTGTATGTGTCCCTTCTGAGGTGATTTACCACCTCTACCCCTTAGGGTAGCCATTGTCACCTGTACAGAAAATGATTGGAAATGCAAAATGTTATAGTTACCGTATTTATCGGCGTATTACACACACCCTAACTTTAAGAGGGAAGTTTCAGGAAAAACACTTTACACAGTCCCCTGCATATAACACGCAGGCACAGTTTACCCTCTATTCTCAGGGTGAAAAAGTGAGTGTTATACGCCAATTAATACAGTGGGCCGGATTCTCAATCAACTTATCTATTGATACGCCGCATAAGTTCTAGGATGCGCCGTCGTATCTATGCCCTGTATCCAGGAACCTAGATACGCCTGAAATATGGCTTCAGCCTACCGACGTAAGTTGCCGTACGCCGTCGTAACTTAGTTGCATATTTACGCTGGCCGCTAGGGGAAAATGAGCTAGATACGCCAATTCACGAACGTACTTGCGCCCGGCGCATTGATATACGTCGTTTACGTAAGACTTACGACCGGCGTAAAGTTACCCCTGCTATATGAGGCGCAGCCAATGTTAAGTATGGACGTCGGAACAGCCGTCGATTTTTACTTTGTTTGCGTAAGTCGTATGCGAATAGAGCTGTGCGTAAGTTACGACCATGTCGTAGGCATTGTTCGGCGTATCTTAGGCATTCTATCCGACGTGATTCTGAGCATGCGCACTGGGTTACCTCCACGGACGGCGCATGCGCCGTTCGTTCGGCCATGCATCTACATGGGGTCATGCTTCATTAGCATACAACACACCCCCTACCTGGCTACTTTGAATTACGCGGGCTTACGCCGGCCCATATACGCTACGGCACCGTAACTTAGGACGCAAGTGCTTTGAGAATACAGCACTTGCCTCTCTAAGTTGCGGCGGCGTAGCGTAAAAAAGATACGCTACGCCGCCCTACGTGGATCCGGGCCAGTATCTCTAAATCAGGAGCCAATGGGATAAGTGTGACACCTGTCCAAATTCCTTACTTTTTGAGGTTTCCTCTCACATCCTGTTGTGTTCTAGGGACAGAAAGTGATGGGAAGTCTCCCCAGTGAAACATAGGAAAGTGATGGAAAGTCTCTCCTACTTTATCAAGAGCAAAAATAAATTGACTATATTGTACCTACACTTTAACAGGTACTGATGCTAACAGTGCCAGTGATTCTGGTGAAGGTATAGAAAGAGCAAATGAGGTGATGAATGATCAAATAAAAATAAAACTGCAAAGTTTTATAAAAAAAACTATCGAAGGTTAATAATTATAACATTATTACTTATTTCTTTGGCATATCATAATACAATATTGTATACTTTCATCTATTTGATATTTAACATATGCATTGTAATTATATTTTTTATTTTGTAGGATCTTCTGATGTACCTTGATGGAAGATACAGCTTGAACATATTACTATCCAAAGAGTGACTGTCATTACATACACAAGGAAGGAGGTAGCAAGGCCATGGATATTTCAACTGGAGACATCCAGCAGGTTCTTTCCCTTGACCAAATTCGTTCCATCAGGGCAAACAATGATTACGTGGAGCGACCAGCTGTCTCATTTATGCAGACTTGGTCTAATCCTTCCATTTCCCAACATGCTGCAAAACAAGAGTGGTCTAATGACCACCTGGTGTCCTATAATCACCAGGATCTACATCGCAGCCAAAGTCATCAACACCAATCACAACATCTTATCCACGATCTAAGTCATTCCAGTACAATAAGCTCAGTTTCTCGGAGTACCACAGCGTCAGACCAGAGACTACTAACTGGAATCACTCCATCTAATTCAGGGCATTCACTTATGAGGACACAGCCTAAGGATGGTGACCTGAAGCAAGACCAGTTTGTTATAGGGATAATGGAGAGGTCAGATAGATACATGATAGATACACGCCATTATTTCATCTGTGAGGAGTGTGGGCGTTGTACTTGTGATGAATGCACACAAGTTCGGAAACTTCCTTCTTGTTGGATTTGTAACCAGCGCTGCTTGTGCTCGGCCAAAAATGTCATTGAGTATGGAACTTGCCTTTGTTGTATCAAAGGCCTCTTCTACCATTGCTCTTCCGATGATGAGGACAACTGTGCTGACAACCCCTGCTCTTGCAGCCAGGGATCCTGCTGTGCTCGATGGGCAGTCATGAGCTTCCTTTCTTTCTTCATGCCCTGTCTATGCTGCTACCCTCCTCTTAAAGGTTGCCTATCACTCTGCCAGAAAAGCTATGACAAAGTAAAAAGACCAGGCTGTCGCTGTGAGAATCATACCAACACTGTCTGCAGGAAAATATCTTCATCTAGTGGCACACCATTCCCAAGGCCTTTTGACAAACCAGTATGACCTAAGAAGACCGTCATGGATATGATCCTACTTCCTACTTTCCTTTAGTACTTCCCGCTGTCCACTTCTTGGAAACACTTGGTGCCAGAGTCAGCGAAAGCCTTACCAACACCCTATTAACAATTCAGGAATGTAAGAAATATTTTTAACAGAATGTAATTTGGGTGGAACAATATACAATTACATAAAGATATATAGATTGAATAGACACCTCTAAAACTCCTCAAGTTCACGCTGCAGTAGACCATGTGACTTTTGGTTCTGTAATGATGACATTGAGATCTCTGCCATATGACCTCCTCTGAGTAGGATATCATCTGTGTAAGAATGGAAGTTATATAAAAGCGGTCTGAAGAAATCTTCTGCCTGGACATATTACAAGTGAAACACTTAAAAAAAAAAAAAAAAGCTAGGACAACTGTCAATGTATTAAGCAAACTTGGCACTTGGTGATTTGCTCTTTAGCTGTGTTGAGAAAGGAACAATAAGGAAGTATAAAAACCAAGATCATCTGCAAAAGCTTATTATAAAAATGAAAATGCGTGCACTTTAATTTTAGCAGACATAGCAATCACAAGAGGAACTGTACTTGTAAAACAGTATATAGAAGACATTGAAGGTAAATGGCAACATGATGAATCAAACAGGGAAAAGGAAAAAAAAAAACATATTTAAAGGATGCTTGGATTAGTCAAATTAAAATTAACGCCTGATTAATCCACGTCTAGCATACATTTGATGCAATGGCAAGCTAGGGAGCCATATTTTATTTATTCTTTCTATTCAAGAAGGAAATCTTTATTAAACGACTTTTCAACTAGGTGAAATGCATTTTGTCACATATCAAAAAACGATGTAAACCAAAGGAGATATATTTTGCATGGATAGGTTATGTTTCTATTCTTTCTTGCCCATACCTCTGTATTATTATATTTGTTTCGTTTTTAGCCACTGTTTCTAAAGTGACATTGAATGCTTTCATTTTAATATCCGCTGGGGATATTTATCAAAATTATTGTAAAATAGTGCTACCAATAACAAACAATAAGATGTCAGCTGTTATTTTTTTAATACAGGTTATAAAATGAAAGCTGGCTCCTGACTGATTGTTATGGGTAGCAGCATTTTTTTTTTGTTGTTTTCTTTTCTTTTCTTTTTTCTATTGATACCCACTGTGTTCTAAGAACCTTGTGGGTTTAGTCTTGCTGGTGTATCGTGTGGTAGGTTTATAAGCTAGTCCAGAATGGACAGATATACCACTTGAGGTGAGGATGGGGAGGGGGTATTTATAAATTGATGGAATAATGAGCATTATTTTGAATTGCCTGTGGGATTAGAGCTAAATAAATGAAATGTATAGTTTTTATAGGTCTGTGAAAAGAAACTGCATTGGGAAAACCCAAAGTCAAAGGTCTAGAAATACCCAACTAAGTCATATGTAGAAATAAAAAAATGCACAATTAAAGGGAATCTGCAAATATAGATATATGGGAATTGCCATTACTAACCTGTTCTTGAAGCTGCAAGCGCCAAATCTATAATCCTTATCTCTTTTTGTCTCAAAATTGTATATTAGATGTCAGGATGTCTCATAGACACATGCTTCTTCTAAATGGTTTATCATAGCATAATGTCTACCCTGGATCTTGCCCTTCAAAAACAATCAACAGTGATAATTATCAAATTTCTATCTTGACAGGTTCCCTTTAAGAGATGTAGAAAATCTGTAGCATGGTCTAAGTATTTATATTCTCAGGAATTACCTGGGTTCCTTTGTTAAGGCAAAGAGCAACATGAAAAGTAATGTAACCCCGAACAACCAATTAGAAATATAATTTTATTGTTCTGCCTGCTAAATTTATTACCAGGGGTTACTGGGGCATATCAATGCTCATTTCACTATTTAGAATCATCTCTGCCTAATTCAAATAGTAACCGTGAAGGTATTGAGGCAATAATTTACATTAAATGTACAATTTCCTTCTGTTTTTGGAAAGTACTAGACAATGTCAGCGAAGTAGTAATAGTATCCCCAAGGGTTCATGGGCCCTTGCTGTAAACACTTGCTACTGTGCTCATCCCAGCTAACAAAATCCCTTTTCTAAGACCACATGTTTGGACCCCATTTGTTTTGTGAAGTTCTAAAATGATAGACACACTTTTAACACTGTGCAAAATATATGCCCTTGACGATATGAGAGAATACTCAATGCTTAACAGAGGGACTTAACAGAATAAAATCTAATAAGTTGTTGCAGGGGGTGATGGAAGTAGAGAGATTTGCAGACAGGCTTGGGTTCAGTGCCACAAGGGGGATGGTCACTGAATGCAGGTTTATGTATATAGTATTATATACTCTTCCATAAAGGTGCTTTTTTTCAAATAAATTTGGACAGATACAGAGTAACGTAGATTAGGTTAAAACAATGAAGCTTTACATGGCAATGTGCCACAATGCTGCACTGCAGATTGCAGGTCAAAAGAGACCAGCAGCTTTCAGCCCATTTATGAAGCAAGGAATGGCCTTTTTTTAAATTATCATTCACTGGTGTCATTGGAAAACAAGTAATTTCTTGTGGCATGAATGGTGCCACCGTCTGAGCTGTATTTTAAACATCCAAACATTGGGACTCATTTCTGAGAGAAAACTGTATCAAAGTCTATGATGCTTTTTAACAAGCTATTTACTTTATTGTATCTACAATACTAAAATGGGAATATGACACTCTCACATGCTGCAACACAGAGAGGGATAATTTTTTCTCTCAGACCCATAAATGAGTCACACTTTTCTTTACAACAATCCAAGTTAAAGTTTTAGGATGAATAAAGCCTAGCTAAAATAAGCATGTAAGGGGGTGTGGAGTGGATTAAGCGGAAGTTCCATTTTTGGGTGGAACTCGGCTTTAAGTGCTTCCTCAGACAGCATTGACCATAGGCTTGCTCCTGGGAAAGACATTCTCTATGGTGAATGCTAATGGGGAGTACTCATGGATGGTTTCCAAAAACATTTTTTTTACAGAATATGAAGCAGATCAACCTCTCCATGAGAACCGCGCCATGGCAACTTTCATGATGGTGGAAGCTTTGCACATTTGCCCAAAATTCCTACTTGGCATGTTAGCAGGCATAAGCAGATACCATATTGCAACTCAAAAATATTAGCTCTAAAGAGAGTTTTCGGAAAGATAGGTTCCCAAGTTTATTTTTATTTATAATCACCAACATAAAATTATTTACTTTTAAAAATAATTAAGAAAACAGCAGGTAAAAGAGAAATATATTTTGGTAATATTAGCATAAAAATAATAGCAAAAAAATATAATCAAAATCATGTAGTAAAAAAAATAATAATAGCATTAGAAATACCTCTATGCTCTATAAATGAGGCTAACTATCCAAATAATAGCCTTATTCTGCATTAGTACTGTAAATGGGAGTTCTATACTATTTTTAAATGCAAACTTTACTCAATGGTTTTTGATTTCAGAGTAGTGAAATGAGCCTACATGGTAAAATTATTCACCCTAACAACCTCCAGGGTTTACCTTACACTCTGTCCCACTTCCAAATCCACAATGTCCCTTCTCCCATCTGGTAAGCATTCATTCTTAAATGAAAAATATCACTGGAAAGCTTATTTTTAGGGTCCATTTACACCAGTCGTGTTGCAACGAAGTTGCTGGTGTGCAATGTATTGCGGCAAGACCAGTGCAGTATTCATGTGCCAATATAGGTGCAAATGTTCACTCTTTATTTTTATTTTTTTTACATTTTCTTGAAATGTCAGTGAGTTTTATTGGATAGTGTGAGGTGACTCACACTAAGCTGGAAAAAGGTACTGCGCACAGTACATTTTTTTCAGTGCATATTGCCCGCACACTACTGCAATGTGCAATTTGCCTTGTCTTGTGCTCAGAGTGTGGTGGGACTGCTCTGGAATAGCCTCCCAATGCAGTCCCACCACACCTGGTGTGAATGGGTCATTAGAGAAATGTACCCGGTCATGTGAAAAATAACAATTCATGAGATCCCCCAAAAAAATCATTAATCTAGTTTAAGGAAAGTATATGGTCAGTAAAGACAAAGCTGCATAATATACTGTATTTATCGGCGTATAACACATACTTTTCCTCCCTGAAAAACGCCAATATCGTACCTTGGAGGATAAGGAGGGGGACGAGCGCAGCCCGAATCACCAAGCTGTCATGTCCTGTTTTCTCAGCTCTGACGTCACACATACATCCCTCCTCTGCCACCGGCATTGGGCCAGTGTTCTGTCAATCCAAAGAGCTGGTCCAATGACGATGGCGGAGGCGGGACTGTGTATGTGACTGCCGTCTGAGAGCCGAGTACTGTAAACAGAAGATGACAGCTCGGATATTCCGTTGTCGCTCGCCCCCCTCGTGATTTCCTGCACTGCATGAGAGATAGCGAGGCTACAGATAGGCATCAGGCTGCATTAGATGGGCACAGATCAAGCTGCAGATGGGCACAGAGGCTGCCCTGAGGCTGCATATGGACATCAGGCTGCATTGGATGGGCACAGAGGCTGCATTGAGGCTGCGATGGGCACTAATCAGGCTGCATTGATTGGTACTGACCATTATTTTGCTTCAAAGTGGTTTATTTGAAAACAAAAAATTCCCTGAAACTTCCCTCTTAAATTGGGGTGCTTGTTATACGCCGGCGGGTGTTATACGCAGATAAATACGGTACTTAAAGAAGAACTATATTTAATGAAAACCTACCTTGTAAAACATGTTAAAAATACAAAGAAAACTACAGAGAAAAATGTAATTTGATTCTGCCAGTGAATGGTCCTTCTTCTAACAGGGTAACAATGCTAAATGCCCTACAGTAAAATGTCCGCAGTCTTCTCACCCTGTTCAGAACAAGGCCCTGCACAAGGACTACAGCACTCCACTGTAACATACGTTGAAGAGTAGGATTATTAGTGTTGTCACAAGTGTTGAGCGGAATACGCCATATTCGATTTCGCGATATTGCGCGAATATATAGAAGAATATTCGCGAATATTCGCTAATATCGAATATTCGTGATATTTTATCCAAAAAAATAATTTGCAAAATTTCGCTAATGCGAAAATGATTGTGAAATTCTCATAAACGGAGATCATTTCCTGTATTACTAAACTAATATGCACTAAACACTAACTCTACACTAACTCTACTTAAAAGAAAGGAGAATAAGGGGGCAAAAGAAGGGCGGAGAAGATAATCGCGCAATATTCCTATTGCGCGATTATCTTCTCCGCCCTTTTTTTGCATCAGAGCCATTCTGATTGGCTCTGATGCAAAAGAAGGGCGCATCAGAGCCAATCAGAATAACTCGAATATTCGGCAAAAGGAATATTGCGCGATATTCCTTTTGCCGAATATTCAAGTTATTCTGATTGGCTCTGATGCAAAAGAAGGGCGGAGAAGATAATCGCGCAATATTCCGTTTGTCGAATATTCGAGTTATTCTGATTGACTCTGATGCAAAAGAAGGGCCGAGTAGCTGATGCGATTCTTTTATGTTGCCGAAAATTCGCAATGCAAATTTTCGGCAACATAAAAGGATCGCCTCAGCTACTCGGCCCAAGGTCTCTAATCATACCAGCAATGCTTTTAGACGTCGATGGAGATCACTAGGATGTGATCTGTTTTAAAAATAAATTTGAAAAAATACGAATATTCGCCATAGCAAATATTCGCCGCAATATTCGAGTTATTCGCGAATACTCGAATATGCAATATTCGTAGCGAATATTCACAATGCGAATATTCGTGAGCAATACTAGTTGTCACTACTGATAATCCTGCCCCTAAGGCCTCGTACACACGATCAAATCTGTCTGCTGGAAACGGTCTGCTAGATTCGATCGTGTGTACGGGCAAACAGATGGATTTGGCCACCCGACAGATTTCAAAGAATGCTGGGAACCCGTCCGCCCGACATGTCTGCTGGTTAGTATGCTAACCAGCAGACATGTCTTCTCGCACACGCGCCGAATGATTTCGACGCATGCGCGGAAGTGTTTTACTTCCTGGTGCGGTGACGTGGCGGCGTCAACGTCACCGCCACGTCACCGACACGTCAGCGCGCTGTCTGCTGGTGGGGATTTTGGTTTGCTCGTGTGTACACGCGAGCAAACCAAAATGCCAGCAGACAGATCTGTTCAAATTGGTCGGTCAGACAGATTTGATAGTGTGTACGAGGCCTAACTGTTATCAGCTGCAATGGGGCTGCCCATAGAAGGAAGGAAGTGACACAAGCCCCAGTTAGGATCCCTCCTTCTGGTTCTGGAGGAATATAAAAAAATGAAAATGTTTGCCTAATGTTAGACTTTGTAAATAGAGAATGCAATCAGCGCAAAAAATATGAACCCCCCCTCCCCCCAAGAAAGCAAGCTGAACACTTAAATGATTTTCACAAAAATCAATAAAAACAATAAGAAACAGTCCAAGATGCTGATGAACAACAGGTCCCAGAAAAGGGATTCATTGGTGAAGATCAGAATTTTCAATAATGGTGACAATGCCTCCACCTCCAATCTAAGTTCTACGCTCACCACAAGGCATGGAGTTCTGATCTACCAGGTAGTCATGCATGCCGATCCCACACACATAAGGTAGAACCATATTAATTAGAACTTCTCCCCCAGGGCATTACTCTCAGTGGGGGCACCACCACACCATGTATGTATAGAAAGAAGGGAGATCTAAGTGCTCACTGTGCAAACATTAAAATGTATTTATGTCCAAATGCGGACTACTCACATTAGTTAAGAACGATACAGGCATATAACACGACCGTGTGTTGTTCGTTTTAAAGGATATCAGCAGGTGATGTCATCCGTGCATGGCTCCTCCCCTGATGACGTCACCCGCTGCCATCCTTTGAAACAAACTACACACGGTCGTGCTATTTGCCTGTTTGCACAGTGAGCACTTAGCTCTCCCTTCTTTCTATATATACATGGTTTAGTGAGTACTTAGATCTCCCTTTTTTCTACCTGTTAGGTCAGGAGTCCATGCCTTGAGGTAAGCGTAGAACTTAGATCGGAGGTGGAGGGATTGTCACCATTATTGAAAATTCTGAACTTCACCGCTGAATCCTTTTTCTAGGACCTGTTGTTCATCAACATCTTGGACTGTTTCTTATTGTTTTTATTGCGCTGCACTTCCATTATTGTTAGACTTTAACAAACAGTCACATATATGTGCAAATACCATTTACTGCTATAAATAAGTGGTTGTCACCAGTCAAAATGTCAGGTTCTCACAACAAAAAATGTAAATGTTTTTTTGTAAGTCATTTCAAGATCGATAATCAGAAGCAGATTATTGTAAACCTATGGAATGGGTCATTATGGAAAGACTGCCTTAGATTCCTTGAGAAATACATGGAAGCATTAAGTGATTCAACTATCTGGCATCTATCTAATATGAGTGTTAGGTGGCAAACCCTTTAATGGTTTCCTAATTTGCCATTTGAAAATTTGCATACCAATTTTCTGAAATGTGATAACTTTTTGATGCCACCAATGTAAAGGGAGATCATTCTACAGCTGTAGACAGATGTTAAGTGATCTGTGTGCCTTTATTAAACTTTCGAAGAAGTGTACTTACCCACCTTTAAAGCACATCCTGTCAAACTAGAATCATTTCCATCACCTTGTTGGTAAATAGCTCATAAAAGTAAACTTATAAAACTATATTATCAGTAATATAAAATAAGTTTTGTGTGTGCTCATTGTATAACAAATTGTACTACTTTGGTATAAGCCCTCAGTACAGTAGTTCTGTTTCACATGCTCCTCCAGTATAGTACTCTACCATTAATATCATGTTTTGCACTGGGGATAATGTATGGCACAGAGATGTCAAGCAGCGTAACCTCATCTCAGGTTAGAAAGTCTAACTTACGGGTTAATTTACTCAAGTCACAGTTTTTTTTGTGACTTCAATGCAACGCTTATTTTTCTTACCTAAATAATTACACTTTATAATTGAATTAGAAAAACAAACGAAATTGTATTTATTATTCCTTTATAATACCTCTGTTAAAATTCTTCTGATATTTAGTTAATCTTAAAAATTCCAAGATTCCATTTCAAAATTAAGTTGAATAGCCATTTAACATAGCATTTAAATAAAACCTTGCAGCTTCTTTATCAGTAGAGCACTTTAAATAGATAAATTTGCATGCAGCATTTTATCTGCTGATGTGCTTGACAGTAGCAAAGATACAATATTTCCCATTAAATGCAATGGGCTTCTTTATAAAAAAGATTTATTGTAAATGACAAGCTAGAGAGTAGGTCCTTAAAGTTATAATTGGAGAAAGTGAAAAACTTTATAAAATGTACGTCTTACCAAATGTTAAGGCAAAATTCGGAAAAAGGTTTTTTATTGTGACAAAGTAACATTAATTTTTTTTGTTAAAGTATATGTAAACTCAAATCCCATATACTGGAAGCTTTAATATGTTAATGTGATTTCAGAAGCAATTTGAAATACTTTTACCTTTGCAGCTTTTATTATAATAATACCTGGTGATCATGCCATGAAGGTCATGGTGATCATGCCATAAAAGTTTTTTTAGTGTGACAAAGTAGCATTAATGTTTTTTTTGTTAAAGTATATGTAAACTCAAATCCCATATACTGAAAGCTTTAACCTCCCTGGCGGTATGATTCTTTCAGATTTTAGGTGCTTAAAGCGGTACCATTATTTGCAAGGGAATTTGGCTTTTTATACTGTAGGCTTGTAATTCTTAGGAATAACTCACTGAAATCTATCCAAACAAGAGTCTAATAGGCATCCCGGGTATGATTTTTTTTTTTTTTTTATTAAAAATTATAATATAATAAATAATTATAAAAAATTATAACAAATAATAATATAATTATAGTAAAAATTATTCAATAATGTAATCAAATCAAAATCACTGAAATTTGCTCAGTTGCAGAATTTTTGCTGTCATTATTATTTTTTTTTTATGACGAATTTCCCCACAAATCGCTATCGCTAAATTCTGCAAGTGATTCTGATTTATTATCGCTGTTTTTTAGCTGCTCTAAAACAATTTTTGCCATAAAGGGACACTTTTGGTTGCTATGGGCAATCTACAGTTTGCAGGGAGAAAGAACAGTTTTTATTATATAAAATGACATGTAGTGTACAGGGCAGACCACTGGGGACATGGGGGGTGTGTATTTTTTACATACAGTACTGTAATCTATAAGATTACAGTGTACTGTATGTATAGTGTTTGTTTACATTTTTGAATTTGGCGCCGTTTCCCCCCCTACGTCGCGACGCTCGCAGGGAAGGGAATCGGCGGTACACACAGCATCAGGCGGACATCCGGCCGCCGTGTACTGCGGAGATTCATCGCTGGATCGCAGAGAAAAGGTAAGTAAACTTTTTTCTGCATCCAGCGAGGCAAGTCCGTGTGTGGCACAGGGTTACCGATCGTAGCTTTAAAATCTCACCCCGTGCCACACACGGGAAGACCGCCAGGGAGGTTAATATGTTAATGTAATTTCAGAAGCAATTTTAAATACTTTTACGTTTGCAGCTTTCATTATAATAATACCTGGTGATCATGCCACAAAGGTCCTTGTTCAGGCACATTCTCTTATAGTGACCACTCTTTGTCCCTGTCTCCCAATTGTGATCTTAAATTGTCACAAGGCTTTCCGATGGAGACCACAATTGTGTGTTTCAATATAGATAACACAGACTTGCAACCTGTAACCATCATTAAGCCTGCCCTGAGAATTACTGTACAGTCATTGCTGGGGTGAATGTAGACAGTATTTAGAAAAAAAAGCCAATTGTTTATGACACACAGGTTTTTAGTAAATTGAATATCATACAGTTAAGATTTATATTTACTTTATCTAAAACAACTTTGCCACTGAAAGCCATATACACTATACATTTTACAGTTTAAATGGTAAAAACATTTTTTTTAAATATATAAAATAGTTGGAATGTATTTTCACAAGAAATGCAAGGTTATTCTTTTAAATATTTGTGTGGTCAGATAAATTAACCTTGGTTATTTGCTTTGATAGTAATGGCTTAGCTAATTAAACCTGTAACCCACACATTTATAATTTTACTGTTCTTCATTTTATATTTCACTCGTAAAACATCTACACTTCAACATTTTAAAATGTTGGTCAGCTCAAACTCCATCCACATGTGCGCAACAACTCTTTTATTCCTGTGAAACACATCCAGATCTTAAACCACCCCTTCTTTTATGGTTTAAAAAAAAAATAAGACTTTCACAAAAAATAGGACATTTATTACATGTGTTGGTAGAACCATAAAGGGCAGCCTTCCACTAAATCTTTTTTTCTACCTGCCAACCTGTACTTTTTTTTATACATTTTTTGCCTAATCCAGGAAAGCTGACAGTACCTCTCTAATTTTACCTGAAAGAAATGATAATCTAAGCCAGAGCTACTTCAGTTTTTTCGAAGTAGTAAGTTATATTTAATTTGGCACTTTATTATATACTGTACATCTTTAATTTTCTTATTTTTTAATGCATAACTCAACATGATGAATGTGGGACCCAGTTTATTGTAATCAATCAGCGTGAGCTATTTTGGTAACATATTCTGATCCCCATGTACAAAATCTAGAGGGGACTTAGAGCGAAGATTTTGCAACCAACCAAATTGTAGATGTCTTTTCTTTAGTGCTTATAATGAAATCAATGCATACTTCTGATTGGTTGATGTGGGGAGTGCATCCACTTCTCCTATCCTCCATTTTTTATACAAAGTGTATTATTTTTTGTCTTTGAAAGGGGATTCTCCTTTTAGCTGACACTTATTTATTGGCTCTTTTCTGTCTGGATTCACTTTAAGAAAGTATGCCATGTTTTTTCTTGTTGCAGGTTACGGTGCGTAACTATATTTCTAAATAAGACCCTACAGTAGCTAATTCAGAAGCAGTATGGTTTCCTACAAAAATATATATAAACTCAATCTAGACAGAAAAATAATACAATATTTATAAATATTTGTAGAAAGCACTTATAGTCAATAAATGAAAGTTATCTAAAAAATGTATTTCCTTTATTGACCAAAAATAATAATTTAAAACTATAAATTGTGTATTTATAAATTGCTATTAAAATTTGCAAGTTAATGGATAACTGCACGTGTTAAGCATATCCTTTACCAATTTTTTCCCCCCGAAACACTGAAAAAAATGAAATAGCATGAATAACCCTTTCTATTCCTTATTGGTATGTTTGACACAGCATGGCCTACAAACTTCTTGGTCTCTTTCCATGTTCATTCGGTGGAATCCGCCATTTCTTGATACACTTGGGAGACAGGTTGTTCCTTAGTGGAACTATTGGGAATATTAGAAAATACATATATAATGCAGTCTGTCACTATAATTAACCACTTAAGACCCAGACCTTTATGCAGGTAAAGGACCTGGTCAGTTTTTGCGATTCGGCACTGCATCGCTTTAACTGACAATTGCGCAGTCGTGCGATGTGGCTCCCAAACAAAATTGGTGTCCTTTTTTTTCCCACAAATAGAGATTTCTTTTGGTGGTATTTGATCAACTCTGCGGTTTTTATTTTTTGCGCTATAAACAAAAATAGGGCGACAGTTTTGAAAAAAAAAACACTATTTTTTACTTTTTGCTATAATAATATAATATTTTTTTCTCAGTTTAGGCCGATACGTATTCTTCTACCTATTTTTGGTAAAAAAAAATCGCAATAAGCGTTTATCGATTGGTTAGCGCAAAATTTATAGCGTTTACAAAATAGGAGATAGTTTTATTGCATTTTTATTAATTTTTTTTTTTTACTACTAATGGCGGCGATCAGCAATTTTTTTCATGACCGCAACATTATGGCGGACACATAGGACAATTCTGACACATTTTTGGGACCATTGTCATTTTATGCATTGTTTACTGTGAAAATGACAATTGAAGTTTGGGAGTTAACCACTAGGGGGCGCTGAAGGGGTTAAGTGTGACCTCATATGTGTTTTTAACTGTAGGGGGACGGGGCTGGACGTGTGACGTCATTGATCATGTTTCCCTATAACAGGCAACACACGATCATAGACACTGTCACAACGAAGAACACGGAAGGTGTGTTTACACACACCTCTCCCCGTTCTTCAGCTCCGGAGGACCAATCGCGGACCGGGTCGCGTGCACACGACGGCGGCGTGCGCGCGAGACCCCACGGCTGGGCTTAAAGGGCCACGTACAGGTACGTGGAAGTGCCCAGCCATGCCATTCTGCCAACGTATATCGGCGTGAAGGGGTCCTTAAGTGGTTAACACATGAGTTTTTTTTTTCTGTGTCCTGTCTTTAATACCATATACTTTATGCCCTGCTGATCCTGCCAGTGGATCCATTATTTTTCAATTTCCACTAAAGCAAAACTAACCCTCCTATCCTTTTGCAGCCAAAGAAGGCACAATCGTAGCCTCTATTTTGGTCTGCAGTTGCCATTGTGCTTTCCCTTTGAAAACAGTCAAACTGGAACTTTACTGCAGCAAACCACGCTGTATCTTTGCAAATTGTGCACTTCCACAATCTTAAAAACGTTTTTGTCTTTTGTTTACTTTTTTTTTGTTTGTATGATTAGACCTGCCTCTTCACACCATTCTCATCTAAGCAACAATGATGTTTACTTTGCTCCAGCAGCCTCCAGAGATATCTATCAAATATTCTAGGAGGCAGTAGTTTACATATATCAGCTGGTGGATGGTGGACTCAGTAGTGTGTAATTGAGGTCCAACTGAATGAACCTGGAAAAGACAGCTGGCTCCCAATGACACACAGGGAAAAAGGTGGTGGTGTGGGACCCAGCATGCAGCAGTGGAGCAACAGGACAACAATGAATTCCTTGTGTGCATATATTATTCAAGCACAACCTAGCAGACAAGGAACAAGGGGGTAAAAACAAAGTTATTCCCGGGGGTGTAAAATTACTCTTTAAATTGGTGGGTTAAGATCCACTTTAACCACTTAAGGACCACCCCATGCAGATATACTGCAGTAGCGCAGCCCTCCTGCGCGAAATCACGTACAGGTACGTGATTTCGTGCAGTGGGTCTGGGGCATGCGTGTGCCACTGTCAACCTGCTCCCACTTTGATTGGACACAGAGGGAGCCAATCAGCATGTTTTGTGGCTGTGATAGCTGTCGGGACCCGCCGATCGTTCACAGGACAGGCAGAACCTAAAACACATGATCTCAGTCTTCCTCTAGTCACAGCAACCCCTCCCCCTCCCCACAGTTAGAAAGCATTTCCTAGGAGCACATTTAACCCTTTGATCGCCCCTGATGTTAACCCCTTTCCTGCCAGTGTCATTAGTACAGTATCAGTGCATATATTTTAGCACTGATCACTGTATTAGTGTCACTGGTCTCCAAAAGTGTCAGTTTGATGTCCGACTTGTGCGCTGCAATGTCGCAGTCCTGCTAAGAATCGCTGCTATTAGTAGTAATAAATAAATAAATAAATAAATAAATATTCCATTAAAATATCCCCTTGTTTCTAGACACTATGGGGTAGATTCACATACACTTAATATTGCGCTGCATAATCGAAATACTCTACGCTGCCGTATTTTACCAGGCTCTACACCGAATCCTGGTAGATTTTTGCCCGTACGCTACGGCGGCGTAGTCTATTTCTCGCCGCGTAATCGAAATACGCGATTGGGGGGCGTGAAGCATTTAAATTAAGCGCGTCCCCGCGGCGATCGAACTGCGCATGCTCCGTTCAGAAATTTCCCGCCGCGCATTGCGCGAAATCACGTCGTTACGTCATTCGTTGTTTGAGTAGCGGCGTTTACGAACATTCCTATTCCCGGACGACTTACGTAAAAAATAATAAAAGACGTCGGAAAACGTAGAAATTTTACGCGGGAACGACGGCCATACTTAACATGGGCTGTCTAATATTAGAGCAGCAAAAAGCTGGTATAGTGTTAGGCAAATAAAAGATGACTAAAGGTGCCGTAAGAGATTGCGATTGAAAAGCTCATTTGCATACCATGACACGGAAAACAACGGGAAGTCCACCCAGTGGCCGCAATTTTATTGCAGCGTAGATCCGAAGGCGTGCAAACACGTAATCCAGTCGAATTGAAGCCCGCAGCCGTCTATTCATGGTTTGAGGTTTTCGATTAGCTAGAAAACGCGCGTAATTTGAAATTACTCCAGTCTAACACCAGTTAGAAAGGTGTAATGGCTCTCTGAATCTGGCCCAATAACTCTTGTGCAAACCAATCAACATACACTTATTGGGATACGAATACATATTGGCCTAAACTGCTGAAGACATTAAAAAAAAATATTGGATATGTTTAATAGCATAAAGTAAAAATATTTTTATTTTTTTCAAAATTGTTGGTCTTTTTTGTTTATAGCGCAGAAAATAAATACTAGAGAGGTGATAAAACACCACCAAAAGAAAGCTCTATTTGTGGCGGAAAAAGGACAACAATTTTATTTGGGTACAGCGTAGCACGACCCTGCAATTATCAGTTAAAATAACGCAGTGCTGCATCGCAAACAATGGCCCAGTCATGAAGGCGGTAAATCCTTCCAGGGCTGGTTAGCATGGCAAACTGTCCAGCCACAGTGTCAGCTAAAGGGGTTGGGACTAACATTTTAACTTCGACAGGGGTGTGTACAATAGCCAGTGTTTTTTAATTTTGTTGGAGTTGGGCTTTAATAGGTTTGTCATTTATTTAAAGTTAGTCTTAAGCCTCGTACACACGATTGGATTTCCATCGGACAAATCAGTGGAATTTTGTGCAAAGGAAGTTGGCCGTGAACTTCTCTTGCATACAGACGGCAAAACTTTGGAAATTCGATCAAGTGTACGAGGCGTAAGACTATCCAACCTACAGGTTTGTAACCTATCTGTGTGCTTTTAATGTGGAAAGAGCAGCTTTTTCAAAGAAGTAGAAAAATAATGTAATATAAACAGGTAATATCACTGGAGGGAATTGAGAAACAAAAACTGCCATGTTACTGATCGTGACAGTCAACAACATATGTTGTTGTTCATTTTACCCATGGTTCCACTTTAACTCAGATTTCCTGACAGTAACCTGTCCCCCTAATATTGCCATCTAGTGGCAGTCAGGAGCAATTTTCTCCACACCAAATGATGTTGAAATAGGCAGAGGATTCAACAGTGTTTCAAACACACAGAAATGGTGCTATTTGCTTCTTCCATTGGGCAGAGACAAGGCTAGCTAAAAGAAATGCAGTTATCTTTTAACTTTCAGCAAACTGAACCTCAAATTCATTTTGTTGGTTTGGTGAAATAAGTTACCACCAATGAGTAGTTGTTTTCACTCTATGATGTACGATTACATTTCAAGGTATTTCAAATGTTCACCTTTCTCAGGTAAACAGAGCCAGTTAGAAAAGATGGATTTATGGTGAAGTTTTTTTGTGTAAGAGTAGGGGTTCTTTGTAAGCATTGTTGTGCTGTCACACAGATCAATTCTGTCATCAAGCCATGAAGACAGTAAAAATTAACTGTCTATAAAAAATCCCAAATTTTAAATTTGGGAATAAAAATGTATACTCCAAAACGTTATATGTATTCTGTGTGCCTGTATTCATAATGTACAAAGTGTTTGGGGTCTATGTAATATGGTAATTTTGGAGCAAACCATACAGAATTCCATATGTCCTTTGAGCCTGCCATGAAAGTAATGTTGTGTCTGAGTTTAATTTCCTATTCATGGTTAAAGAAGGTGAAATGATTCCAAAAATGCAGGCTGAAAGAAAATGCATATGTTTGTTAACTGCTGCCAGTTGTTTAAAGTCCTGTAAGGATTTTTCTTCAAAAGTAAATGAGCGAGAGAGAGAGAGAGAGAGAGAGAGAGAGAGAGAAAGAGAGAAAGAGACCAAGAGTGCGATTTGCAAAATGGAACAAATCCAACATCTGCATTCCCCCATGTTAATTATTTTATATTCTTTAAATGTACCCTAGGCTGCATTCACACTTGGGCGACCTAATCGCAGCGTTTTGTCCCGCGATTTGTGGCGACAAATTAAGGGGTCTTGTGCCGCGATTTGCGGCAACAAAACGCAGCGATTTCAGCCCCCATTTTTTTCCAGGTACACATCTCTATGCCGAACGCCGAACCTGCCTGAAAAAAAAGGTCCGGGACTTGTTTTGAGCTTCAGGCGTTCGGCGTTTCGGCGTTCGGCGTGGAGATGTGAACCATCTCCATAGAGGGGAATGTTAAATTTACCCTCTAGCGTCTTTGGGCTGCATTTGCGTCCTGCTTCAGGCGACAAAACGCCTAGGTGTGAATACAGCCTAACTCAATTAGACTTTTAACTGTGGAATAAGAATTGGGTTCCTGCAGTCACAATTGCAACTGGGCTGCAGGGGAGAAGTAAATCTTCTTTGAGACTCATGTCTCGGCAACCATCCCTAGACTTACATAGTATAGCTCTGCTTTCCAAATTGTTGCTTACCATTTCCTCATTTTTGTAACTATACACAGAGGGGGTTATTTACGAAAGGCAAATCCACTTTGGACTACAACTGCAAAGCGCACTTGAAATTGCACTGAAAGTGCACTTAGAAGTGCAAACACTGTAAATCTGAGGGGTAGATCTGAAATGAAGGGAAGCTCTGCTGTTTTTATTATCCAATCATGTGCGAGCTAAAATGCTGTTTTTTTATCTTCCTTGCACGTCCCCCTCGGATCGACAGCGACTGCACTACAAGTGCACTTTCATTGCAATTTTAAGTGCACTTTGCACTTGTAGTTTGCATTTGTAGAGAAAAGTGCACTTGCCTTTAGTAAATAACCCCCAGAGTTCCTATAGATTTGTTATTTTGACGCATGTCTTAAAAAATAAACATGGGTTTGCAGTGCAGGTGCAAAATTGTGCCCTTCAGTAAATCACCTCCAAATTGTGATGCAACTATGGCATAAAGGTTCTCTTTGCACATTAATATTGACAAAAGTGTTGTTGACATTTTATGTGATTGATATATTGTTTTTATGGTGCTGTTTGTTACAAAACATATCAAAACGTATTGTTTATTCAAAAACATACTTCCAGTTTTGCTTCAAAATTACCAAATATTCATGGACTGCCAATATCCCTCATCCTTTGTTTAATCCTTACTAAGCTATTCACTAAAAGCATAAGCATTTTCTTCACTCTCAGTACCTAGACATTTTATGATATTTGAACTCTGCACCTTCCATTATGTGTATGCGTGCAAAAGAATATAATATATAGAAACTGTAACCTTGAATATTATATGAACAAGAAAAAAATGTAAACAATTATATGCGAATGAAACCGAACTTCAGACTCTTCCTCTGTGTTTAGAGTTACTTTGATATATTTTTGTATATATATTAATATATATATATATAAATATATATATTATATATAAATTAAAAGGTATAGAAATCTTTATTAAAGAATAATAATGTTGTGAATGGTGCCATAATTAAAGCATAGTTCTAATTTTTGGTACATTAACAATACAAATAGTACACACACACAAACACACACAGAATGCAGTATTTATTAATAATAAAAAAAAAAGGAAAACATTACTCCTGCCTTCTGTTCTTTGCGAGTATATTTATTTATGTTACAAATGGAAGGCAAGAAAAACTATATTTAATATTTTGCAAATATTATCATCAAAATTAACTTAAGAGGGGTGATTCATTTTTCATAATTGATATTTGCACCAGTCAAATGTGCACTGCATTATAAATACTTTTATAATTTAAAATATGAATTATTGTAAAAAAAAGAAAAAATATAGTAAAAATTATATTTATATTAACGTAATAGCTAAATCATAGCTTAGAAGAGTAAGGTAGAAGTGGGGTAGTAGCTAACATAATATCCTTGCTCTTATCTTTCTAGGACCCCTTTCAACTCCCACACCACTGACAAGCTAAATCCCTATGTAATTATCAACTCTTGGGGGTTGGTTTACTAAAGGCAAATAAACTGTGCACTTTGCAAGGGCAGTTGCTCCAGAGCTTAGTAAATGAGCAGAAGCTCTGCTGACTTCAATCATCCAATCATGTGCAAGCAAAAATGTTGTTTTCTCTATTTTTCTTGCACGTGATTGGGATTTTTTTTGCAAAGTGAATCGTTACCTCATTTACTAAGCTCTGGAGCAGCTGGTCTTGCAGTGTGCAACTGTACTTTGCAACGTGCACTGTCTATTTATCTTTAGTAAATCAACACCTAAAAGTTGATAGTTACACGTGGCTTGCAATGCTTCCTCATGTCTAATGTGACATTGCTGAAACCTGATTAGTGGTCACTCAAAAACTGAGCCGCAGAGACTAGGAAAGTGTGACGTGTTCTCCCCATGCAGGATAAGCATTGTATATTCTTGTTCAAGACGGTGAAGTCAAAAATTGACCCATTATGGTGCTTTCAGTCACACTGATGTCTTACTACGTTGTGATTCAGTACACTTCAAGTATAATGTTTTTAAAGCTGAATTACAGGTAAACAGATACAAGAGCTGTTTTACTTGCCAATTTTTTTTTATTTCTCTTTATCCAGTCCTGAGATTTACATGTGTGAAAAACACAGTACAGTACAGTCACAAGAATGAACCTACCTTTTCTGTTACAGATTCAAATTGAAGAAGGGACACCGTAATATACTTTCTCCACCCATAGCCAGCTGACTGGACAGTGTAGGAGCAAGAGAAGACTGATGAGGTCTGTTCTCTGCTCTGTCCGTCTATCATCATGTTCCTTGCTGGCACATTTGCATGCAGCACACCTGATTGTCTCCCAGTATTACCCCTTAGTGCTGCTGTAAAGGAGATTGCAAGTCTGATTTAGGTATCTAAATTAGTTGCACTTAAAAAAATATATATATGAATATATAGCTGCATTTGATGCCTTTCTTTTTTTAATATCTGCTTGGAGTTTAGCTTAGGATAACTATTCTGCAGATAAGATATTTAAAAAGCACCAAATGTGACATTCACCAATTCACTATTAATGGTTAATGTGTTTTAATAGACAGTGAATGAGTTACCACCAGTGAATGCCTTACAATTATGCAAATGAACACTCCAATTAACTTTTCTTAATAACTAAAAGTCTTCAGTATTTACAAAGATCATGTCTATTCTGAGCTGTCCTTCTTACAATAAGGATGCTCTACAATGCATGCTAGAGAATATCTATAGAATGCTAGGTGACTGTCCCTGTAAAATAAAAACATTTACTGCAGTTGGGCATTGTGAGACTACCTGTGCTATAAGAATATCTATGAGAAAAAGCATAACAACTTGTGTTAAATTTATAATAGGTCAAATAATAAAACAAATTGAAAATCACCTTAAAATCCATTTCCGGTTCTGCACTGTCTGGAGAATATTTATAAATTAGAATTCTTCATTTTAATTGTGCATATAGTTCTGTAATGTCCATTTACTGTACAATTACTTCCTGGAGTCTAAAAAAAAAAAAAAAGGCAGTTAAAATTTTTTTTTTTAGATATGTTTATAAATATCACACTATGAAAAATACAATAACAGCCATTTCCTCACAGCTGCAAAAAACACAAGTTGGAAAATCCTTTGCACAACATCAAAATGAAAAGTAAGGGCGTAACTTACTTGAGGGGTAATTTTTGGTCTTGGCTGAACAAATCTGTTTTGACTTCAAAAAATGAATCATGTGCATTTAAATGTGGTTAAAAGCTTGAAGCAGGCAGTCACTTGCGATTAAATAAAAAAAATATACTACATTATTAATTTGGTTTGTAAATGTCCAATGCCATGCAACTGCCTTTACAATTGCCTGGATACAGCAGAACTTGTCTCATGGTCTCATGTAGGCTTCTTTCCTCATTAAGATGCTTTTCAATCCATGTGTTAGCAATCTGTTATCATGATTATTATTATTTTCTCCCACCTACTAAAAAGAAGGGACCAGATTCAGAGAGCCGTAACTCCTGTCTAACTGGAGTTAGACTGGATTAATTTCAAATTACGCGCGTTTTTTAGCTAGTCGGAAACCTCAAACCATGAATAGACGGCTGCAGGCTTCAATTCGACTGGATTACGTGTTCGTATGCCTTCGGATCTACGCTGCAATAAAATTTGCGGCCACTGGGTGGACTTCCCGTCGTTTTCCGCGTCGGGGTATGCTAATGAGCTTTTGCCCGCGATCCCCGAAATTACGAACGTCTATCGCAATCTATTATGGCACCTTTAGTCATCTTTTTTTTTGCGTAACACTATACCAGCTTTTTGCTGCTCTAATATTAGACAGCCCATGTTAAGTATGGCCGTCGTTCCCGCGTCGAATTTCTACGTTTTCCGACGTCTTTTATTATTTTTTACGTAAGTCGTCCGGGAATAGGAATGTTCGTAAACGACGCTACTCAAACAACGAATGACGTAACAACGTGATTTCGCGCAATGCACGACGGGAAATTTCTGAACGGAGCATGCGCAGTTCGATCGCCGCGGGGACGCGCCTAATTTAAATGCTTCACGCCCCCTAATCGCGAGAAATAGACTACGCCGCCGTAGCGTACGGGCAAAAATCTACCAGAATTCGATGTAGAGCCTGGTAAAATACGGCAGCGTAGAGTATTTCGATTACGCAGCGCAATATTAAGTTTATCTGAATCTGGCCCAAGGTATTTTGGACCCTGAACTATTTTGAAATGTATAATACTGATTCGAGCATTTTGCAGCAGGCACGTGTCACATATTTCATCTTTTTAAGATTAATAGCCCCAAAAGTTAAATTAAGAGACCCTAGTTGATTGGATTTGTTTATTTACAAGTTGTGCATCAAACATAATAAAAAAATGAGAACTGGTTTTCTTTGAGCTTATATGTAATTGAACATAGATTCAGTTTACAATACAGTTTTTGTGCTCAGCATAGATTCATTAAGGCCAACTAATGCTCTAAACACAGCCCAACAAAGGTGCTTCCATGGCATTTTTATTGATTAATGTGACTTGAAAAATTGAAACAGAGCACCAGCAAAAGAAGACTACTCATATTTATCTTTCATTTGGGCATTAACTTGAATAGTCAATATTTTTGAAGATCTACAGCCTCTGGGAGACCTGTCCTGTCATACAATTCTGGGAGTGTCAGATGTCTTCCTATTCTTCTGACCACTGTGGTTCCACCCACACCACTCGTCCTGTAGTATCATGGTGGCCAGCAAAAGAAACTCAATTGCACAGAGTGGAGTCTCAGTTGCTGATGAGCTTTCAGTGGTTGTAGCTCTTCAGCAGAACAATAATCTATAATAAGTCTTCTTTTGCATTTGTACAAGAAAAATAGTTGCTTTAAAGTGAACCTGTGCACTGACTACTTATATTAAATATTTACATATTATGTAAAAGCAATAAAAGGACTATAAAACAAGCCCTCACTTACTTCTAAAACGATAAGCATTATGGAGAAAATAATTTTCAAATTCACAACTCAAGCTTTGAACTCTCATGTATTTTATAAGGAGAGCAAAATAAACCATCCATCTGATATAAACACGAAGCAGGAATCTCTAAGCTGTTAGATATAGACCAATACCACTTTAGAGTCTCTGTTGTGATCTTTGAGGATCTTGGAGGATGAATTGCAGTCTACAAAGGTCAGGGATGTTTTACTGCTTGGAAAAATTATGTAAATGCTTCAACAGTATGGGCACAGGTGCACCCTAAAGTGATTGTAAACGTAAAAAAAAAAAAAAAAAAATGTTATACTTACCTGCTATGGGCAAAGGTTTTGCGCAGAAAAGCCCCAATCTTCCTGTTCTCGGTGCTCCTGGTTCCTCCTCTTCTTGGTGTGCCACCAATTCGCTTCCTATTGTGGCACAAACTGCGGGCTTGATCCCTAGCCATAGTACAATAAGTGCAGCGCTGATGTATGGTAATCAGTTAAATGACAACAGGAAACCAAAAGTAATCCAATAAGGATATTCCAAAGACAAGACTGTGTCTATAGACACAGACAGTGCATCTGCCCTGTGAGGAGGGGGAGAGTGGAGAGAGACACTTCTGGATCAAGAATGGGCACATGTAAGTATAATGGGGGCTGTAGGGAGCTGCACACAGAAGAATTTTACCTTAATGTATAGAATGCATGATGGTAAAAAAAACTTCTACCTCTACAATCACTTTACATGACAAGGCATTAAGATTTATTGGGGCTGATATACGAAAGGCAAACTTTGCAAGGATGTAAGTGCATATTAGATACCATTTAATTAACTCTGATTACTGGTATGGAAAAATTCATAGACCAATAACTAGCAGAAACAATAAAAGCTAATATGTGCTATGTATTTAGCAGATATCCAGACTCAGTAATCAGTAGGAAACATGTCTCTTCAAAAAACAACACTATGAATCTGTCAACCCATTTATAGAAATAAGATACACAAACAGAATGAGGGCATATCCTTTCCAGGGAGTGAGAGCAGGGAAAACCATATCTTAGAAGAAATAGCATATTTCTACTTCTTTCATCTATTATTCAAAGTTCCCAAAAAGGTTTGGATAAATATATTGGTAAAGAAGGAAACTTTTTTTAAGATCCAACTACACCTAACATGAATATTTTAGTTGTATGTGGTAAGTGACATATTGAATTGCACCAAATACCTACAGGGACTTCAACACCAAGTATCCCTATCCTTATGTCACACAAACGGCAATTTCAAATGATGATGTTGTTGTCATGCTGTCCTCGTATATGTTTTTTTTCCAGCTGCAAGGGACCCCATTGTTTTGACCTTGGAAGCCAGTAGGTTGGATAAACAAACTAATATATTTATTAGAGCACCAAGACATATGCGATGAATACAATTGTGCCCACATAAAAACAAAATATAGGGGGGATTTACTAAAATTGGTGCACACTGAATCTGGTTCAGGTTTTATTGTCAAAAGCTTGACTGAACAACCTGAAGTTAAAAGCTGATTGGTTACTATGCACAGCTGCACTGGATTCAGTGTTCACCGATATTAATAAATCCCCTCCAATCGTTTTTGTGCGGAGTTGGCCTTTAAATTTGCCTAATTTAGTGTGTTATAGATATTTGCACATCCATGGAAGATTGATACTTTATGAAGAAGTTAATAGAAGATTTGACAGAGTATCCTGGTTGTCCAAGAACAGTCTACCGACCATGACCTCAGAAGTTTGAGTAACAAAGTTCTTGAAAGACTGGGATATAGTGCTGACACTCACTAAATAATCTAAATCTTTGCAGACACGGTTGGCTCATCTCATTTTAAGGAATTGTTTCTAGCTGTGCAAAGGGGTTCCTACAATTAAATGTTTAGCTTTTTTTCTGTTTGTAATTTATGGGAACATAATAAGCAGAGAAACAAAAATAAAATACCTATACAAGTGTTCCACTTCTTGTGACTCATCTGGTTCATGTGAAATTTCTGCTACTAAAAAGTAAATGGACTTTCCCGGACAAGAGTATAACTCGGAGTCTGCAAAGAGGAAGAGATTGTCAACTGAGAAACAAATGTACTTGCTGCTTAAGGCCTAACATCATTAGCTTATGTAGACAAGGGACCCCAGTAGAGAAAAATCTGTGCAGCTGTGTAATATGGTCATTGATTTTATTGTTTTACCTGTAGGTCATTTGGTTCCTCTCATACACCTGGGTAATAAATTCCTAGTAAGCAACCCCCACATCCTGACTTGTTGCTAGGACTGTTGGATGCTCACTCTTAGCATTGCAGAACTGAAAACTAGTGGTTTCGTATTCTTACATTGAGACAGGATGTGGGAGTTGCTAACTAGGAGTTTTTAAGCCAGGCCTATAACGGCTCTCAAATGGCCCACATGTAAAACAATAAAATGAATGATCATTTTAGAAAGGGTTACAGATTTTTAATACCCAGCAGGGCCCCTTGACTGCATATACTGTTTTCTGAACAATGTGAACATAGCCTTTAAAACTTCTGACCCTAAACAACCCACCTAACTAATTGTTTTCCTTTTATTCCAATATTCACAAAACTGGTACTTCAAGAGCCTTGAAATAAAATTTCCCCCACCCTTCCCACTAAGCTAAAAGAAGACTTACCTCCAATATATATGGTAATGTGAGCACCCTTCTGTGATTCAAAGGCAGTAGTGGTGATGTTTGAGACCTCTGACCTTACTCTGTTGGATACATACTAACCCACCTGCAATTACTTTCTAGCCAAATGATACATTAATACTGGAGGTAAGTCAACATAAAAATAAGATTGGCCTCATGAAATAGGATTGGCTTTGTGAAGAAAATTGCTACATAATTTCTAAAGGAAACTGCAACAAAAGTCAATAGAAGACACAGCAAAGAAAATAAACCACTGTGTAATGCAAGTGGTTATAGCAAGCTGCATGACAGTGGATGAGTTACACAACAGAACTCCCATGCTCCTCTAGAGCTGTCTCAGTTGGACCTGACTTCGTGATACAGGAAGGAGTCTCAGTGGCTACAGCCAGGGAGGGATGCTTTGTTTTTCAGCACTTCAATTCTTTCCTGCAAGGCTAAACTTTGCTTTCCTGAATGGGATATCCAGCTCCCCCCAGACACCCGTCATGTTTCCCTCTCCTAAACACAGCTCTTCTGTCTAAAAATAGTCCTTATGAAGTCCATCCAGCTCTGCTACAAGTAATCTGTGAAAGTGTCTTAAGTGCCCTGCAGAGAGCCCATGACTGTTGTCACTGACACGCACGCACGTACATATTTTTGGATTGTTGCCGAAAAGAAGTCATATTCACTGATATGAACTTGGAGGACAATAGCTTGTGCACCTGCAAATCAGGATTGCCAACTCATCCCTTTAAAATTAAACGTTACTTTTGCTGAAAATTCCCTCTAGGTCAGTTATATTTGTTCCAAAAAGTCAACTAATTTACCTGTTTGTGCTTTGTAGCCTCTACCATATGCAGTTAGTAATTTTGCTTGTTCCTGAGTGCCAATTTTGAGGGTCAGATTTCTATACCACATGGTTAGTATACCACATATCAGTGTACTAATAGAAAAACAATGCTGGGAGTTGGAAGTAAAATTTCACGTAGCTTAGAGAGTGAGATGAAGCTGTGTGACTTATATCATCCAATTTTATCCTGTCTAACCTTGGCTGATGGCATTGAGACCAATCAATCACAGCTAATCTAATTTTTTCACCACTATAGGACAGCAGGGAGAGGACAATCATGGGTGGTTGCACCAGCAACCAGGACTTAAGCCTTCCCACGTGACCCAGAGGGGACTCAAGAAGGAACTGGTAATTAGACCCCAGGGGGCGCAATCAAGAATGAAGGACTATGTGCTGTGTCCAGAGGGGGGCAGGAAGAGAGGGACTGGTAGAGGCTGGAGAACATAGAGGTTGTCTGGCTGCAGGAAGATCCTGTCCAGGGAAGTGTGGTGCCAATTGCCTATGTGACATAAGTGAGAGCTGCTGAGAGAGAAGAATCACCACTAGGGCTGTACAGTGCTGTGCTGTCCAGAGACTGCTGTGGATGCCAAGCTGCTGTACTGTGTAGCAGTGCAAGTTAACTTTAGAGAGTTTGTACTGTTAGACCGAAGAGGAAGATAACATCAGAGAGCCTGTTTGACCTCTAGATGGGTTGAGACACTGAGCAGCATTAGTTGTGGGAGACTTCTTGGCCACCTGTATTAATACTAACTTTACTGCAGGTTGCTTAGGAACTGTGCTGCACATGGAGAATTGGCCCAGAACTTTTGGGGCATTTCCTTGGATTATAAGTATTATTATGAGAGAGAGAGAGAGAGAGCACTGCAATGGGAGTTCATGGGCCCCAACACTAGTAGACTCCCTACTTAATAGTGTTATAAGTGGAGCCTCTGGATTAGAAATGTGCCATATTGTGTTCCCTTATAACAAGTTATAACAGTGTTTGTTTCTGAAGTTTACCTTGCTATTGCCACACTTTCTTATCTAGATTTCCTCTGGAGGGCCTTCTTGCTTTCTAGAATGAAGCTCATTTTATGCTACTGGTGTTTTGGTGACTTTGGGTTACGCTTAGGGTGGGTCACCACTGGGAGTGCCTGTTGAGCCTAACATCTCAGCAGCTGCCTAATGAGTCAGTTCTTCATGTGGGGACATTGTCTGGGATCCTTCTAGTCCTCCTCACCAGAAAGGGTGAGCCAAGTAAGCTATATGGACCCAGTTTCTGATTATTCTGCAACAGCACCCCAGGGATATCCTCCCATCCTCTTCTTTTTTAGTGTGGGAAGACCAGTAGAACTTTGGCGATAAACCCAATTTTGCCCTGTTTTATGGACACAGGAAGTTAGAGCTTTATTCAGGCAATTTAATTGTTACATTTAGGGAAGACTTCAAGACCTGGATAGATCAGGCAGCACAGGCCATGGAAGGGTGATACGTCTCTAACACTGTGAAGAGATAGAGAACAGTAGCATCAGCTTCAACCATTATACACAACTACAAAAGAGATAAGCCATGTTGCAGAAACTCTCTACAGACACTTTGAGAAGTCTATAGATGGGTAGAAAGCTGTCCTGAGCTAAATTTTCAATTTTTCAATTGCACCTTCCAGGAGGAACGACAAAGACTGACAAGACAACGGCAAAGACTGACAAAACAAGGGACTGTGAGCAAGGCATTGTGGACTCACACACTTTTTCATTTTTAAACGATAGTGTGTGGGCAACGTCGTTTTAATGATGAAATTGAAAAAAACTTAGGCCCAGATTCACAGAGCAATTACGCCTGTCTAACTGGTGTTAGACAGGAGTAATTTAAAATTTTGCACGCCGTATCACTAGTTTGAATCCTCAAACCATGATACAGCGGCTTCGGGCTTCGATCCGAGAGGCTTACGTCTTCGTAAGCCTTCGGATCTACGCTGCGATATTTTTGCGGCCGCTGGGAGGAGTTTGCGTTGTTTTGATGCGTTGGGATATGCAAATGAGTTTTTACGGCGATCCACGAAGATACGAGCGGTCTTCGCAATCGCTTACGTCTATTTTTTTTTACGTACTGTTAGACCAGCTTTTTGCTGGTCTAACGGTGCGTAGCCCATGTTAAGTCGTTCCCGCGTCGAATTTAATTTTTTTTTATTTTTTTTTACGTAACTCGTTCGGGAATAGAAATGTCCGTAAACGACGCTACTCAAACAACGAATGACGTAACGACGTGATTTCGCGGGAAATCCACGCGGGAAATTTGCGAACGGAGCATGCGCAGTTCGATCGCCGCGGGAACACGCCTATTTTAAATGATTCACACCCCCTACTCGCGTAGATGGATTGCGACGGGAGAAATACACTACGCCGCCGTCGTTTACTGGACAAAATCTACCTGGATTCCACGTAGAGCCAGGTAAAAAACGGCGGCGTAGTGTATTTCTGATACGCTACGATAATCTAATTCTCTCTGAATCTGGCCCTTAGTTTTTTCTACATGCTGAAAAACAACGTTTACATGCTTAAAAATGATCGTGTGTACGCGGCATAAGTCCTGGGGAGCACCCCTTAGCCTTGGAAAATTTGCTCTCTTAAAGTTAAGTGTAGTTAACTTACCCATATGTGTTTGTTGTGTCCCCCCATATATTCCCATTCCACCCACCATTAGGGGCTGACCCCTGTCTAACCTGTCTGCTTCATTATAATCTAATTCCCCCTCCCACACTCCTAGTTTAAATACTTCTCTAGCATTTCCATAAACCTCTCACCCAACACAGAAGAACCCCTTCCATTTAGGTGCAAACCAGCTTTAACCAAAATCCGCCCTCTTTACACCAGGTCTTTAGCCATGCATTCAGTTCTCTAATCACCTCCTGCCTTTCCTGTGTTGCGCATGGCCCAGGCAATATTTCAGAGAATATCACCATGGAGGTCCTTCTCTTCAACTTGCAGCCCAGTTCTCTAAATTGGTTCTTATGGAGCCTCTACCTTCCATATATTCTGTCATTGATTCCAATGTGGACCAAGACAGCTGGGTCAAGCCCAGTCCCTCCTAGAAATTAATCAACCCGGTCCACCACATGCCGAACCTTGGCACCAGGGAGACAGCAAGCCATTCAGTTGAGGTGATCCTGGCGACAAATTATTCTATCAGTCCTTCTGATTATAGAATCCCTTATTACCACTAATTTTCTAGGCCTACCTGCACTCCCCCCACCACCCCTACTAGATGGGCTGCTCTCCCGGCTGTTATGGGGAGCAGTGACATCTAGAGCTTCCCCCTCTGAGCTTGATACCCCCACATTTTCACCCAACTTGGCAAATCAGTTATGGTGTTCAAATCCAGGGCTGGCCTTCCTTTTCTGTGAGCCCTTACCACTCCCTTAGCTAAGGAAGCTGCAGTTGCCATGGTGCTGAACATGTTCAGTCATGCAATAAGTCATTTGCAGACTTGACAGATCATTTAAGAGCAGAAACTATTTATTAAACATGTCATGATTTAATGTAACTAGTTTGGCAAACAGGTAAATCAATGGGTTTTGTTCCACAATAAAGACTAAGTTCAGCTTTTGTTTCTTAAATTCAGATCCCCTATGTACCAATATACCATTAATATACCTTGGTTGCAGAAGAGTACAAGCTTTCTTTGATTTTGAGAACAAGGCCTTACCTTAGCCATTGCTGTATTAAATATTTCATCACATTCTGACATTATTGTAAATTGCTCATTCCTCACTATCTATCAGGCGGCGTACACACGACCGAGGTTCTCGCTGGAAACCAGCGAGAACCTCGCTGGAAGCTGCATTCCAGCGAGGACCTCGGCCGTGTGTACACAGAGCGCTCGCCCCGCCCGTCGGGAATCCCGTCGAGCGAAAAGAAAGCACGCTCTCTTTTTGCTCGACGGCCCGCCTGGATGAATGGCTGGTTGCCATTCCCGACGGGTGGGTGGCCGATTTCGACGGCCGGCAGAGAACCTCGACGGGCGGAACGATGTGTTCTGCCCATCAAGGTTCTCTGCCGTGTGTACGCGGCTTCACAGTTCCTGGGACCCTGAAATGTTAAGATAGCAAAAAAAAAAAACAATTGACCCCTTTTTGCAAAAGCTATTGGCTGAGAGGCATGTTGAGTCCATGAAATATTTTATATTTTGACACAAGTTTTGGTAAAATTACAAATCCATTTTTTTTTTTACACAAAGTTTTAACTAAATCATATATTGCTCACACATGCCACAGGTATATGGAAATTATACCCCAAAATACATTCTTCTTCTCCTCCTGAGTACAGAGATACCACATGTGTGAGACTGTTGGGAGCCTAACCACGTAAAACCAATCACCACCTTGAGGCTTTCTAAGGCCACGTACACACGATCAGACCTGTCTGATGAAACTGGTCTGCAGACCAGTTTCATCGGACCAATCGAACAGTTGTCCGTCGGACAAAAGTTTTAAAACTTGCTTTAAAATCTATCCGACGGACACCTGTCTGTCGGACAGATTCGATGGTTAGTACGCCAAAGCATCGGACCAAAAACCAGCGCATGCTCAGAATCAAGTCGACGCATGCTTGGAAGCATTGAACTTCCTTTTTTCAGCACGTCGGTGTGTTCTACGTCACCACGTTCTGGTCTGATCGGATTTTTGGTACGATGGTGTGTACACACACCAGACCATCAGACCACTACAGCCTGGTCTGATGAAAACGGTCCGTCAGACTAGTCTCATCGGCCCAGTCTGATCACAGTTTCGACCACCCTGGAATGTCAAGATAGCACAACCCCCCCCCCCCCCTAATTACCCTATTTTAGAGCTATTTGCTGAGAGGAATGTTGAGTATTTTGCAGATCTAACTTTTTGTCACAAAGGTTTGAAATAAAAAATAAAAAAAACGGGTTTCCCTTTCTTTCATGATTTTCCAAAAACTAAAAGGAGAGCTGCAAAATATTCACCATGCTTCTTAGCAAATACCTTGGGGTGTCTACTTTCCAAAAAGGGGTCATTTAGTGGGGGGTTGTACTTTTTTGCATTCATGGCCTCTGTGATAGGTAGTGAGGAGTGGAATCAATAATTAACTCCTTTAGAAAGCCTGAAAGCCATAATTGGTTTTCAGGGTCCTGTACGTGGCTAGACTACCAAAAAAGCTCTCACATGTGGTATCCCTATACTCAGGAGAAGTAGCAGAATGTATTTTGGGGTGTAATTCCACATCTACCCTACATGGCATTTACTTTTTGATATCCTAACCAGATAATTACATGTTTTTTATTTTCTTGTTTATGCTCACTCTTATTTTCTTATACCTGTCTCGTGGGCCCAGATTCACAGAGCAATTACGCCTGCGCAACAGGAGATGCGCGTGCGTAAGTCTAAATGTGCGCGTGCGTTTCGATGCACGGCATCCCTAAAACGAGATACGCAAGAAATTTACTTTTTTTGGTCCGGTGTAATTTCGTTAGACAGGCGCATCCGTCCACGCAAAACTGCGCTAGACAGACCATTGATTTGCTAGTCAAATATGCTAATGAGGGACTTACGGGGATCCACAAAAGAACGTTGGGGCAGCGCAGACTATGCAGTGTGCGCAACAGCAAAATGTCCTGTCTAAAATTAGAGCATATAAAAGCTGGTCTAAAAAGAGAAAAAAAGTCTACTTGTTAGATAAAGCAACACTGTTAGTGAGGAGCTCAGCAGTCACACATGTTGCACAACAATTTGTATGCCAACATGCCAGGGGCATCGTCGCACATAGCTATACTACTGACTTTAGATGAACAAAGAAGGATGAGGGCACGGAGGATGGCACGGAGGATGGCACGGGAGAGGATATACCGCACCCGCATAGACCATGAGTGATTGTGAGGTGTATCGCATCTTCAGATTCACCCCTCATGTCATCCTGGAATTAACCACAACCCTGCAGGAGGACATCACCAGCCGAACACAACGCTCACATGCAGTGCAGCCACTGGTCAAGGTCATGGCAACACTCCATGTCCTTGCCAGTGGCTCTTTTCAGCGTACAAGTGGAGTGGTGGCTGGGATGTCACAATCCTCCATGATCAGATGTGTGCACCAGGTTGTCCCTGCAATCCTCAGATGCATGGCCAACCAAATCATCAAACCCACCACTGAGGACCTGTGGCTGAAGGCAATGACAGATTTCTACAGAATTGCCAGATTCCCACGCACCATCGGGCCATTGATTGCACACATGAGGCACTCCAGCCCCCCCAGGAGACAGAGCACATGTACCGCAATCGGAAGCATTGGCACTCCATCAACGTACAGGTGATAGTCGATGCCCAAGGCCTCATATGGCACGTCCGTGCCAAACACCCAGGATCCAACCATGACAGCTACATATACAATCAATGCCACATCCGAATGGAATTCGATCAGAACGTGTATGGGGACACCTGGCTGGTTGGTGAGTGACATGGGTGGCAGGCATGACTATCCCCTCCCATGATGCACACATCACAAGGGGCACATGCATGACTAACATCCTCCTGTCTTTTCCCTTACAGGTGACTCTGCATATCCACTGGGACCCCATCTCATGACTCCTATCCGGAACCCCCAAACCCCAGGAGAGGAAAGATACAATCAAGCACATGCCCAAACACGAGCAGTGGTGGAGCGCACCTTTGGCCTCCTGAAGTCACGTTTCCGATGCCTGGATAAGTCTGGGGGGACCCTCTTGTATTCCCCAAACTTTGTGTGCCAGATCATCGGTGCATGTTGCATGCTGCACAACTTCGCAGTAAGAAAGGGCCTGCAGATTGACCTACGTGATGACCTGACCCCTGAACCAGACAATCCCCCCCTAACCGAGGCTACCCCGTCTTCTGAGGGAAGAGCAGCCAGGAGACAACCCACATTGGGCATCTTTGCACGTTAAACACACACATTAATCATGGCACAATGAGAATGCATGCATGCACACCACTGTGGTCCCTAGCACACACACCCCACATCCACATCAAATTGGATTGGCACCAGTCCACCATGCAGGACTTGTGAGCAGCAACGCCACACCAAGGCTCCAATTATGTCACTGTACATTCATACACCATTCACACGGACCTGGGGATCACTTCTCCCTGGTCCTGGGGAACCCTTCTCCACCAAAATTGAGGGTGACACCCCTTTTCCGGCAGGAATGTCACCCCCACATTCAAACAGCATTCACAACCCCAAAAAAAAATACCAGCAAAATCAAAAATTTTCCAGCAAAAAAAAAATCAAAAAAGGGGAAAAAAAAATGATTGCCCTTTACGTGAGCCACGCCTGGGGCGCCCCCGGCCACAGCCCCCGGCTCCTCAGGGGAGACTCATGGGGGAGGGGTAAAACCGGGGAAGGAGGAGCAGCCCCTGATCTCTGCCCACCTGGCGGCCTGCCCTCCAAGGCCACGGCTATTCTGTCCAGGGCAGCACCAAGTGTTGCCGTGTTGGCCTGGATAGCCTGGGTGAGGGCCCTCACATCCTGCCCAACGCCTGCTGATGTAGTCTGCAGGTCGTTTAGGCAGGTTGTGAAAGCCCGGGAGTGGGAGTCCAGGTTCCCCAGCGTATCCTTGATGGAGGACAGGCTCTCCTCCATCCGCACCAATGTCTGGCTGACCTATCCCAGATGGCGGGTCTGAAGGGCCTGGTCCCTTCTCAGAGTGGCGGGCAGGAGATCGGCCACCCCCTGGTGTTCCGGGACGAAATCCTGCCTCCAGCTGATGCTTGTGGCCGGGGAGAAGGGGAGGCCCTTGGGAGGGGAACCATGATGGGGGAGGAGGGGGGGGGCTCCCCCTTAGGGAGGGCTGCCTGCTGCCAGCCCGAGGGGAAGAGTCCTCAAAAACCACAAGTCCAGTGCCTGACATGGACTCCTCCTCCTCATGATTCTCCTCCTCCTCTTGAACCTCCTCCGGGGACTCCGGCCTTGTTGGGGGGGCCTCATTAGGCTGCTGTCCTGGGGATGGTGCGGTCAGGCCAGATGGCCCTGCACCCTCCTGCACATCTGTGGATGACACAAAACATTCACAGGTTGAAGGATCCACACACTTGCCACATATTCCCTTTCACCCCCTCCCCCACACATGCTACACACCTGATATTAAAAAAAAATACTTACCTGGCACCACGGGCTCCGGACTTGAGTCAAAGCCGGGCAGGCCCTCAACTTCATGCCGATGAAAGGTCAGGGCCACCGCACGCTCCTCCGCTGTCAGCCTAATACGGCATGTTGGGCCCCCTCCTGTGCCCCTGGCATGGGCATGCATTTTGGACAGCTTCTGTTTGACCAGACGCCGGAGGTAATTCATTTTTTTGTCAATCCCAGACCGGGTCCGTGTCTCCCCCTCCCCCGCTGAATTGACCTGCTCAGTGATGAGGTCCAAAATCTCCCTCCTCCTGGCCGGGGTGGTGTTGGCACTGTCTGGGCCGTGGAGGAAACGCCCATAATCGCTAATGGCCCGGGCAAGAATTCTTTTTTCCCCCACAGTAAAATTGAGCTTTCGCTTTCTCTCTGTCATACTTCCAAAAAAACTCACTCCCAGTCAACAAAAATCTGTCACAAAAACAAGCACAACCAATCAAGCAAGAACACACACAAAGACAAAACTAACACCCAAAAAATCACACAAGCACTCAGCAAGAAACAGTCACAAAAACAAACAGCAAAAAATCAGCAAGAAAACAAACAAACAGAAATATATCAAACAAACAGTCTCTCAAACACTTATCAAAAAACACTTTCAAAGATCTACTAACAAACACTTGATCACACAGAACACTAATCTGACAACTACAAAACACAACACAATGAACAACAGGACAAAAGCACTTGGTTAAATGAGAAGGGACAAAGGGATGTACTTTTGCAATGCAAGTGCGTTTGTGTCTGTCTATTTATGCTGTTTGCGTAGTTCACAAAGTTGCCCTAGTCCATTTCCAATTTCACTGATTGCGCCGCTCCCGATTTGTGAGCATGCGCACAGCGGAGCTGACCATGGTCTCCTTCAAGCACGCATGCGCGAGCCGGCCGGCCCTTCATTTGCATGGGGTCACGGCTCATATTAATGTAACACGCCCACGTCCTTCCCAATTTGTATTACTCCACCTTACGCCTCTGAAATAACGTTACGCATGCGCAATTTTCTGCGCAAAAGCTACGAGAATAGGGTGATTACGCGACAAAATTGCGCAAGTCTAACGTAAAGGCGGTGCGCTACGCCGGTCCAATAATGCGCAGATGTACGTGAATCTGGGCCATGGTCTTTTCTTTTTTCTTCTCTTTTTTTTCTACCCCCTTTTTTTTTCTTTCTCTTTGTTCTTTTTTCCCTTTACTTTTTCCCTTTACTTTTTCCCTTTTCTTTTTCTTTATTTCTTTTTCCATTTTTTGTGTCTTATCTGTTTTTCTCTCCTCTCACCATTTTTTCTTTCACATTCACTAGTCCACCTGCTCCTTGGTATTGGGCTCTAGCTACTTCCCGCACTACAGAGTATTTATAGTACATCCGATATATATATATATATATATATATATATATATATATATATATATATATATATATATATATTTAGATATGAAGCCCACTCACACCACTACCTGTATTTCTACCTTTCGTTTTCTTGGATGTCTTGTTCACCCAGTCCCTCTCCTGCGGGCCCCTTCCACATTTTTTGATGCAGACAATTTGGACAGCCTCTGATTCCTTGTCCCCCTTTTTCCAGATCTATTACAGTGTAAGTATCCATTAAACGCGTCTGACTTTTATGGTGCATTCTCATTTGCAACCAAATGATTATACTGTCTTTCTTACCATCGATTACACTGCATAGCAACGGCGGATCCAGGGGGGGGGCAACGGGGCAATTGCCCCCCCCCGAGGCAATCATGTCACATTGGCTTTAAAAAAAAAAAAAAAAAAAAAAATTTTTTTTTTTTTTTTTTTTTTTTTTAGGGGTCCGGAGGTCCCCAGGGGCCCGGAGGCCACCAGGGCCCCAGATGGCAAACCCCTCTTTTTTCATTTATTTTTTCATAAAAAAAAATATTTTTTTAACATATTTTTTTATTAGAAGTCCGGAGGTCCCCATGGTCCCAGAGGCCGCCAGGGCCCCGTATGGCAACCCCCCCTTTTTTTTAGGGGTCTGGAGGTCCCCAGGGGCCCAGAGATCCCCAGGGCCCCAGATGACCACCCCCCTTTTTTTATTAAATGTATATATATATATATATATATATATATATATATATATATATATATATAATTATTATTATTATTATTGTTAGTATTATTATTAAAGGGCAAAGAGGTCCCCAGGGCCCCCGGAGGACAACCCTCCTTTTTTTTATAAATTTTTTATATTTTATTTATTTTTTTCTCTTTTTTTATATATAGATATATTTTTATTAAAGGGCTCAGAGGTCCCCAGGACCCCATGTGTCAAACCCCCTTTTTTTAATAAATGTTTTTTTTTATATTTTTTTTATATATTGTTTTATTTATGTTTTATAACTTTTTTTTATCATTTTTTTAAACTGCTTTGCGGTGCCTGCAGCTGCAGCTGCTGCTGCCGAGTCTGTCACTCTCTCTCTCTCTCTCTCATCACCAGGGCTGGTAGGCTGCCTGTCCTGAGGCTGCTTTGAGCTGTAGCTGACTGCAGCACTCCCCTCTCTCCTGCTGACATCGGGCATCTCTGGCTGTGTGTGTGAGCTGGATCTGTGTTCGGCTGTGCTGCCTGTGCTAGACCTGCTCGTGTGATAGTAGATGGAGATGGAACACTGATTGAATCAGTGTCAGGGATTCTAAATAGACCAGTACTGTGTGCCTACACAGAGGAGACCAACACTGTATGCAGTGAAATAAAAGGTGTTTATTTACAAGGTGAACAAAACAGGTGAAGACAAACAGTGCACAAATAACAACAAAGCATATATAAGTGAAGGGGAAATGCCGTAATCATAAACCAAAAGCCAAGCCGAGGTCATATACCAGGAGATCACAGAAGAAGCTGCAGACAGGGAATGGGCAGGAAGGGAATGTCCAGGAGAGGGATCAGGTCAGGTCGGATCAGATCAGAAGTCAAGAAAGGGGACAGCAAGCTCAGGGTCAGATATCAGGCTCAGGATCAGGTTAGTAGACAGATACCAGGGCGAGGAGTGATTACACACGCCGGGTATTATAGAGGCGTGCTGATTGCATTTAGGTCACACCTGAACGCAGGAAGGGCTGTGTGCTCCATACTGCCAATAACTCCCCGCTGGTGGAGGCCAGTACTGCAGCCCAAATAACAGGCAAAATCACCAGCGGGGGGACCTTTCCTGACAATCAGTGTTTTGTCTATCACACAAGCCTGTCTAGGGGGGGACCTTGCTAGAGCACACTGGCCTACCGAACACAGACCTTCAGCTCCTGTTTGTTCCATGACACACGTCGGGAGAGGAGATGCCTGCTGTGTGTGATCGAGGCAATGCCATGGTGAGTGCCGTGCACAGTGTGGCTGCATTCATAGACAAAAGCGGGGGTGCATTGATAGACAAAAGTGGGATTGCATTGATATGCAAAAGTGGGGATGCATTGATATGCAAAAGTGGGGTTGCATTGATATACAAAAGTGGGACTGCATTGATATACAAAGGTGGGGCTGCGTTCATATGCACAGTGAGGCTGCAATGATCTCTTGTACCATGTCTTCAGTCTCTGACCATCCCTTGTACCACGTCTGCAGTCTCTGGCCATCTCTTGTACCACGTCTGCAGTCTCTGACCATCCCTTGTACCACGTCTGCAGTCTCTGACCATCTCTTGTACCACGTCTGCAGTCTCTGACCATCCCTTGTACCACGTCTGCAGTCTCTGACCATCCCTTGTACCACGTCTGCAGTCTCTGACCATCTCTTGTACCACGTCTGCAGTCCCTGACAATCGTCTACAAACCATGGGATAGATTTATGGCATTCATATTTAAATATGTCTTACTAGTAATGGCGGGGATCATTGATTTTTTAGCAGTACTGCAACATTGCAGCGGACACATCGGACACCTAATTGAGTTCTGTAAGCAACACCTTATTTTCTGGCAGTGCCCCCCCCGAGACTAGACTCTGGATCCGCCCTTGCTGCATAGTGCCATTTAGATGATGTGTACATATATGAATTTGTAATAATTAATTTTATCCATATTAAATCTCTTGTCTATTTTATATGCCGTCCATTTGATATGTATAGTATTGTATTTATGAGGTCAACACCATGTATGTGTGTGCATACATATTAAACCTTTTTAACTATGCGCATTATTGTTATGTATTGTCAGACTCAACATGCCAATTAATATGCCAATTAAATATACTTTCAAATGACTTCACCCCCACAAATCAATAGCCTCATTTAAAGTCCCACTTTCCTTTTCTCATACTTGAACCAGGGCTGGAGGCACATACCGTGTGCTTCATTTAAAGTCCCAAACTCCCCCCTATTCTCTATTAGACTTTAGATCTCTCCTTTGCCCTTAAAGCATCTGACACACCAAGTTCATGTAATAAAATGTTTTCCCAATTTCCCAATGGTGCTGTTTATATCCAACGAAACAGAAGTAATGAAATGCTTGTAGCTTCCGGTTTCTTAGGTCATACAGATGATTAGAGCCATGCTGGTGTCCGATCAGCTCTATGGTCAGCTGGCGGAACCACCTGCTGCATTCTCTGGTTCCCTGATGGGACAAGAGAGCCCAAAATAACATAGAAGGCGGCAGGACAGGGGTGTACTTCCCTGTCCACTGCTTGTAAAAGCAGTCTAGTGGCTAATTAGCCACTAGGATTGCTTTTACATGAAAGCCAAACGCCAACTGAAAAAAAATAATACCAAGATGATGCCTAAACCTGCAGGCAAAATTCCGGTTTAACCACTCAAAGTCCAGCAACATACTAGTACGTTGCTGGTCCTTGTTGGGTATCTATTGTAATGTTCTTTTTTTCAATGCAATTAGCTGAACAAAAAAAAAGAAACTAACAGATTACTTCATTCACATTGATCGGTGGTATGCCCACCATTAGAATACCGCCATTCATCCACCCACTTCTAATGATGGGCATACATGTACTGTTTCCATGGGCTGAACAAAAAAACAGATTCCTCCATTTACATCGATCAATGTGGAAGAAGAAATCTCTGCCAAGAAAAGTGAATAAAAATATATGCCGAAGCATAGGGGCGATCCGCTCCTATGTCCACCCCAGCCCCTATGCTACTGCATGTACACTTTTTTTTTTTTAACTGTGGTGGTGAAAGCACCCCCTACAGTGCTGGAGTCACAGATTTATTTATCAAAAGAGTAAACTCCATTGCTGTCAAAATAAACAAATCAGTGCTGCAGCTGAATGCCGTACCTGCAAAGCAAACAACAGTTGACAATAAAACTCAGTATCAATAAAACATTAACTCAATAAAACAACTTTTTTAATTGCAATCTGTGCGAAAAGATGAGTGAAAAATATATGGCGAAGCATAGGGGCAATCTGCCCCTATGTCCACCCCAGCCCCTATGCTTCACAATATGCTCCTTTTTTTAAATGTGGTGGTGAAATCACCTCCTTCAGTGCTGGAGTCGCTGATTTTATGTATTGTGAGAGCAAATCCTCTTGCTGTCAAAATAAACAAATCAGTGCTGCAGCTAAACGGCAAACCTGCAAAGCAAACAATGGTTAACAATAAAACACAGTAACAATAAAACATTACAATACAATAGTATACAGTACAGTAAAATGGTGTATCTCCAAAGCAAACAAATGGTTAACAAAAAACACAGTTACATTAAAATATTACAGTATAGTATAAAGTACAGTAAAACAGTAAGAACAAAACATAAACTCAATAAAACCACTATTGTTGGCTTTTTAATCTTTATATATTTATGTTTATGTTTTTTGTTTTTTACACTTTTATTGTAACTATAAATGTTCCAGGTTAGGGTCTCTAAAAATGCGATGGCCATCTAATATCTTTTTCGAGACCCTGTGTGAAAGTGGGTCCGTGACCGTGCTAAACCCCATACCAGCCCTCAAAATTTGAAATCGCCTACTCGCATTTGGCGAGTAAACAAATGAGGAGGGCAAGTAATGACAGGGCTGTGCTATCACAGGAATGTGCCTCTCCGCCACACACAGGCTCGCAGAGCAGATAATTCAATTCATACAGTAAGCCGCCTAGAACCGCCCCTCTCCACCTCCTGCCACACATCCCCACCCAGGCTCGCAGAGTTTGCTGTTCTATAGGTATGAAAGAGCCGCTGGGACTGTCCCCATCCGCCTCAGTTCTGCATATCCCTGCCCAGACACACAGACCGTGCACTGTGCGATACTTGCAAGAGTCGCCTAGGACCACCCCCTCCGCCTCCATTCTGCTGCACAACAAGGGCAGAGTGGGGCAGTCCTAAGTGGGGAGGCTGAAAAGTCGCTCTGCCCTCAGTGTGCAGTGATGACTGACCCCCGTGGTTGCAGTGTGAATCATATCTATGCCTTCAATTCCACCCTCCTCTCAATCCTGTACATCTATGCTGTCAATATTATTCTTAATCCATGATATCTATGCCTATCTATCATTCCACCTTCACTGCCCTAAATTATCATACAGTATGATAAAATGAGGGGTGTGGGGGGATGGTGGTGGAATTGGAGGCATAGATATCATGGATTAGGGAGAATATTGAAAGCATAGATGTACAGGATTTGGGAGAGATTGGAGGCTTAGGCGTTCTGGAGAGGGGAGGTCAGAAGATGAGGTGTGCTGGTGGGTCGTTGGGAGGGGGGGTTGGGCATTGGAGGCAGAGATATGCTGGGAAGAGCAATTGGAGGTAGGGATATGCTGGGAAGAGGAATTGGAGGTAGGGATGTACTGGGGAAGGCATTGGAGGTAGGCATGTACTGGGGGAGGTGTTGGAGGTAGGCATGTATTGGGGGAGGCGTTGGAGGTAGGCATGTACTGGGGGAGGCGTTGGAGGTAGGCATGTACTGGGGGAGACGTTGGAGGTAGGCATGTACTGGGGGAGGCGTTGGAAGTGTGGATGCACTTGAGGCGTGGGCGTGTTTAGGGGTGGAATTAGGGGCAGGCAGGGTAGGGTTTGGGTGAGGCAACTGGTGGCGAGTAACTCTTAAGGCCTGGCTAGTAGTTCAGGAATTGAAATTTTGAGCCCTGCCCTATACTAATACTCCGCTAGTGTGTGGTAGCGACGGAAACAGTCCCCGATGCAGAGACCATGTTGGCCAGGACAGGAGGGACAAAAATAGTGGGTCTCACGCCTATGTCCACTTTTTCCACAGACAAAACTTTTTCTTCAGGGCGCTCTTTGGGTAGGGGCACCAGGGAGGACATCCGGAAAATTCCTCTCAAGCTGCAGGCTCACTGCATCTTGATTGGGAAATTGAGTCACATCACCTTCTGGATACAGAAGGGCTGTGATAGTTACATAGTTACATAGTTAGTTAGGTTGAAAAAATACACAAGTCCATCAAGTTCAACCATAATAAATAAAATAATAAAATTATACAATCACATATATCTAATTCTATACCCACAGTTGATCCAGAGGAAGGCAAATAAAAACAGCAAAGCATGATCCAATTTTCTACAGCAGGGGAAACAAATCCTTCCTGATCCCCCATGAGGCAATCGGATATTCCCTGGATCAACTTTACCTATAAATGTTAGTACCCAGTTATCCAGGCCTTTCTTAAAGCACTTTACTGAGCTGGCCAGAATCACCTCTGCAGGGAGTCTATTCCACATTTTCACAGCTCTTACTGTGAAGAAACCTTTCCGTATTTGGAGGTGAAATCTCTTTCCCTCTAGACGTAAAGATTGCCCCCTTGTCCTGAGTGTTGACCGTAAAGTGAATAACTCAACACCAAGTTCACTATATATATTTTTACATGTTGATTATATTTCCCCTTAATCTCATCTTCTCAAGAGTGAATACATTTAGTTCCTCTAATCTTTCCTCATAGCTGAGCTCCTCCATGCCTCTTATCAGTTTGGTTGCCCTTTTCTGCACTTCCTCCAGTTCCCCAATATCCTTCTTGAAAACTGGAGCCCAAAACTGAACTGCATATTCTAGATGAGGTCTTACTGATGATTTGTACAGGGCCAAATTAAATGATATCTCTCTCTCTGGAGTCCATTCCTCTCTTAATACAAGAAAGGACTTTGCTCGCTTTGGAAACCGCAGCTTGGCATTGCATGCCATTATTGAGCTTATGATCTACCAAAACCCCCAGATCCTTCTCCACTACGGATCCCTCCAGTTGAACGCTACCTAGTATGTATGATGCATGCATATTCCTAGCCCCCAAGTGCATAACTTTACATTTATCAACATTAAACCTCATCTGCCACTTAGTCGCCCAGTTAGACAGAGCATTAAGGTCGGCTTATGAATTGGCGACATCTTGTAAAGACGTTATTCCAACAGCATAGCTTGGTGTCATCTGCAAAGACAGAAATTTTACTTTTGATCTTAGACCCAATATGATTTATGAAGATATTAAAAAGTAAGGGTCCCAACACTGAACCTTGGGGTACACCACTGATAACTTTCGACCATTCAGAGTAAAAATCATTAACCATTACTCTCTGAATTCTGTCTTTTAGCCAGTTTTCTATCCATTTACAAACTGATATTTGCAATCCTGTAGACTTTACCTTACACATGAGTCATGTGTGGGGAACTGTATCAAACACTTTTGCAAAATCCTGGTATACCACGTACACTGCCACGCCTCTGTCCAAGGTTATACTTACCTCTTCATTAAAAAAAATCAGGTTTGTCTGACAACTTCTGTCTTTCATGAATCCATGCTGTCTGTTGCTTAACCTCTTAAGGACCGCCTACTGTACATTTACGTCAGCAGAATGGCATGGCTGGGCACATCAACGTATATATACGTTGGTTCTAGTACCCAGCCGTAGCTCCGGGACCGGGACCACGGGACTCGCGGACCCGATCGCCGCTGGAGTGCGGCGATCGGTCCCCGGAGCTGAAGAACGGGGAGAGCCGTGTGTAAATACGGCTTCCCCGTGCTTCACTGTGGCCGCAGCATCGATCACGTCATCCCTGTTATAGGGGGACGTGATCGATGGCGTCACACCTACAGCCACACCCCCGTACAGTTGTAAACACACGCAGGGAACACACATATCCTACAGCGCCCCCTTGTGGTTAACTCCCAAACTGCAGCTGTAATTTTCACAGTAAACAATGCAATTTAAAAATGTGTCAAAATTGTCCGAAGTGTCCGCCATAATGTCGCAGTCACGAAAAAAATCGCTGATCGCTGCTATTAGTAGTAAAAAAATAAATAAAAATGCAATAAAACTATCCCTTATTTTGTAAATCAATTTTGCGAAAACCAACCGATAAACGCTTTTTGCGTTTTTTTTTACCAAAAATAGGTAGAAGAATACGTATCGACCTAAACTGAGGAAAAAATAAATTATATATATTTTGGGGGGATATTTATTATAGCAAAAAGTAAAAAATATTGAATTTTTTTCAAAATTGTCGCTCTATTTTTGTTTATAGCGCAAAAAATAAAAAAACGCAGAGGTGATCAAATACCACCAAAAGAAAGCTCTATTTGTGGGGAAAAAAGGACGCCAATTTTGTTTGGGAGCCACATCGCACGACCGCGCAATTGTCAGTTAAAACGATGCAGTGCCGAATCGCAAAAAGGGGCAAGGTCCTTTAGCAGCATTTTGGTCCGGGTCTTAAGTGGTTAATCGTTTTTTTTCCAGCAAGAACTCCTCTATGTGGTCTTTTATTAATCTCTCAAGTATGGGCCAGATTCAGGTAGAGTTAGGCTGGAGTATCCATTGATCCGCCAGCCTAACTGTCACTTTAAGCCGGCGTTTTTGTTTTCTGTAACCAGAAAACAAGAAACGCCGGGTTGGAGTTCCAATGCGATCGGCGCAATTGAATTTCGCCATAGCATCGTTACTTCTACTTAAAAATGGCGCCGGGGGCGTTCTCGCTGATTAACGCTGAAAAAATATGTTAATCAACGGGAGTCGGAAATTCACGATCTTTTTCGGGCGCGACGCAGTGACTTTACGATGTTTCCGGAAGCGATACGCGACGTAAAGATAAAGCAGCCCCCTAGTGGAGTATCCTATGTTAAGTATAGGCGTCGTCATCGCGTCGGAAAAAAAAATAATCGCGTCGCTTGCGTAAAACGTTCATGAATGGGGATGTGACGTCATTGACGTTCACTGACAGAATTTGCAGCATGTGCACTGGGATGCATTGACACTCGACGCATGCGCAGTACGTTCGCCGCGGGATTGCGCATAGTTTAAATAATACACGCCCCGTACCCGCCCAATTTGAATTCCGCTGGCTCATTTGCGATGCGCTGCCGCAACTTTAGGAGCAAGTGCTTCATGAATAACAGCACTTGCTCCTAAAATTTCGGCAGAGTAACGTAAATGAGAAGCGTTACTCCAGAGCAAAGATGCTCCCATCTACCTGAATCTGGCCCTATCTTCCCAGCTATAGAAGTTAAACTAACGGGTCTATAGTTACTTGGTAAAGACTTTGTTCCCTTTTTAAATATGGGCACTACATTGGCCCTGCGCCAATCCAGTGGTACTATTACTGTCATTAATGAGTCCATAAAAATTAGATACAATGGCTTTGAAATGACAGAGCTCAATTCTTTTAGGATCCGTGGTTGGATGCCATCAGGCCCAGGTGCTTTATCCACCTTTATTCTGTCTAAATATTTCTAGACCATATCACTTTTAAACCATTGTGTATCATTTGGGGCTTTGTCATTAGCACCCCCATTATGGACATGTAGAAAGTATTTAATAAATTAGCCTTCTCTTTGTCCCTAGTCACCCACTCTAGATTATTTTGTAAAGGTCCTACATGCTCAGACTTGACCTTTTTACTATTAATATATTTGTATGCAAAAGTTTAGGAACCCTGACAATTTCCATGATTGTCATTTATAAATATTTGGGTGTTTGGAACAGCAATTTAATTTTGGTCCATAAAATAACTAAAGATCATAGTAATAGTTCAGTAGTGAAATGAGATTTATTGGATTAACAGAAAATGCGTAATATGCATCAAAACAAAATTAGACAAGTGCATACATTTGGTCACCCCAACCAAAAAAAATCACATCAATATTTAGTAGAGCCTCCTTTAGCAGAAATAACAGCTTCTCAACTCTTCCTACAGCCTGTAATGAGTGTCTGGATTCTGGATGAATGTATTTTGGACCATTCCTCCTTACAAAACATCTCCAGTTCAGTTAGGGTTGCCAAGTAGGAACAGCGCACTTCAAATCACCCCACAGATGTTCAATGATATTCAGGTCTGGGGACTGGGATGGCCATTCCAGAACATTGTACTTATTCCTCTACATAAATGCCCGAGTAGATTTTGAGCCGTGTTTTGGGTCATTGTCTTGTTGAAATCTCCAGCTCAATGGCGACCCTAGGGGGGGCAGAGGGGGCCCTCACCCCCAACATTATGCTGTGCCCCACCATGTGCCTCCCCCAAATTTTTTAAATTTTTTTTATTTTTTTTTGCATTTTTTGTATTTTGCTCGGGCCACCGCTGCTGTAACAGTCTCTCCTGAGAGGGAGAACATCCCCAGTCAGCTCAACGGGGCATTCCTCCCCCCTCCCTCTGCTCGCTGACACTGCATAATGCGAGCGCTTACATAACCACAGCCGCCTGATCTGCTTCTTCCCCTGCATCCTTATTGGCATGGAGAAGAGCAAGTTGCAGAAAGGACTGCATGAGCACTTTGAGGGAGGGGGGCCAAACCTTCATCTCAGTTACTGAATAAACAGACTGATTTCTCCCGTCCACAGGAGAACGAGCCTGTAAATTCAGAGAGTGGTGACTGCAAGCTGAGCCGAGTGTCAGTCTATGACACTCTTTTACAGCCCAGCGAGTCCAGCCATCCCACCCCCTCACTCTCCTCACATACGAGCAGGGAGGAATACAGCTCCTCCTCCTTTCAGTCCCGCCCACACTATCCCGGTGTGCTGTATCTGAAGAGAGGGGATGTGTGGGCGGGAAATATGAAAATCAGCAGCATTCCTGGCTGTGTGTGAATGATGCCTGAGATTCTAGCCTGAACCGTGGGTAAGTGTGTGCACTGCAAACTGCAGTACATTGTAATCACTGAACTGCATTATCTCCATCTCTTCTCTCCCCCATCTGTCTCCCTCCCCCTCTCCTGTTCTTTCAAGACATTCACAATTTACTTTCACTTTCACTTTCAGTTAGGCAGGTAATATACAGTTGCATAAATTGATAATAGTGCAGCGCAAACACATCAATTAAGTAACAGTGAAAAAAATAAAATAAAATAACATCAATATGACAGAAAAGAGTCCATAAAGTGCTAATGTGCAAATATATAGTCCAGCAATAAGAAGGTGCAAAATAATCCAAAATGTGATGTCCAGAAGAACCTCCACCAAATGGAAAAGATGGCCTCTCACCTTAATAATTAGACCTACAATAGGTCACTCAGCATGATAAAAACAGAGAGCTTCCTGCTCTCAGAGAAACGGCAACAGATGTGACGACTCAGTAGCACAATGGCAGATTCAAGGATACGGTAAGGCGATCAGGGCATAAAAAAAAAGAGAGGAGATCTAGTGCTCTCTGAAGCCAACCAACAATTTATTAAAAGATAACAGATAAAACTCACATGTAAAAACACTCTCATCTGAGTGCTGGGTACGGGCATAACACAGAGAATCCAACAGCTAAGATTACACGTGGGACAGCGATGGCGGATGATGTCATAAGTGGCCTCTCCCCCTCGAACGCGTTACATCCCAATGGGCAGGACTTCCTCAGCGTGGGGTGAAGAAGGATAAGGGTTATCCTTCTTCAGGAAGGAAGCTCTCTGTTTTTAACATCCTGAGTGACCTATTGTAGGTCTAATTATTAAGGTGAGAGGCCATCTTTTCCATTCGGTGGAGTTTCTTCTGGACATCACATTTTGGATTATTTTGCACCTTCTTATCACTGGACTATATATTTGCACATGAGCACTTTATGGACTCTTTTCTGTCATATTGATGTTATTTTATTTTTTCACTGTTACTTAATTGATGTGTTTGCGCTGCACTATTATCTATTTATGCTATGTTGAACTGCAGAATTGGTAAGCACACAGTAATTCCTTATTTACTGATATACATATGTAATGTGCTATGTATTATTATATGTTGTATATCAATGGCGTATTCCTATGTCATACACAGACTACATTGTTCAAAATAAAATTTGCAAGGCCCTGACGAAGAACATCTGTGCAAACCTTGTTGGCTACCTGCACACTGTCATATACTCTGCTTTTGTAACTATTGTGGTCTATAATAACCATTGAAACTTGTTTTTAATAAATATTAAATTTTTATATTTTTACATAAAACAATCTGTGTTTGCCTTTTTACAGCAATTGACACCTCTCACATTAAAATCCCAAAATTTGGGGGAGTGTTTCTTCTCTCCCAAATTGTTGTTTTTTCTTTTATTTATAAATGACAATCATGGAAATTGTCAGGGGTTCCTAAACTTTTGCATACAACTGTATTTTTTGCAATCTGTCGTTCATTTTTGAGTTTTTGCATCCTTGATTTCCTTTTTACATATCCTGTTATATTCTTTGTAACATTTAAACAACACAGTGTTCCCTAATTTTTATATTTTATATTTTTATATTTTTTAAAAGCTCTTTTCTTATAGTTTTCAGCTTTTTAAACTTTTGGCTGTGAGCCACAAAGGTTTAATTTTTAGCCCTCATCCTTGGAAAATTTTCTCTCTTGAAATTAAGTTTTTGTTCTTTCCCATATGTGGTTTTTGCTTACAGCTAACATCAAATGAAATCATGTTATGGTCACTGCTACCCAGGTGTTATTTTATCTGAACATTAGTAATATGCTCTGCGTGGTTTGAGATTACCAGGTCCAACAGAGCATCATTCCTAGTTGGGGCCTCAATAAGCTAGACCATAAATTGTCCTGCAATAGGTTTATAAATAGTTGCCCTTTAACTGTCCCAGCAGTGCCATTACTCCAGTTAATTTCTGGATAGTTTAAATCCCCCATTATTATCACCAGCCCTTGCAGCCCTTTCCATCTGTGCAAGGAGCTGAGTCTCCACCTCCTCAATAACATTGGGTGCTCAATAACAAACTCCAATGATTAACTTTGAACTACGCACATCTGTATACTGTTCCACCCATAATGCTTCATAATGCTTAGTGATGATATCTTCCTGTAATTTTGGGAAGGATCCACTTCTTCCTGATGCTTTGTATAGTACATAAGTATTGAACAGAGCCAAATGGAATAAGTATACAGACACTTTTTTGTACCAGCGTCTGGTCTTACAGGCAATTAAGTAAGGCCCCATCATCTGGACATTGAAGTCCACCCCTCTCATTTTAAAGTTGTGTTTGTGGTCCCAAACAATCTTGCCGCTGCTCCCTATGTAGTCTGGGCAGTCGGGGGCTATCTTTTCCCTTTTAAACCAGGAAAATACATGTATAGCCTGTTACCCTAGCACAGAGCTTATACATTTTGACCCTATATCTGGCAGACTTGGTGGGGAGAAACTGTTTGAAAACAAGGAGGCCAGAAAAAATAATCAGGGACTCATCAACACAGACATCTTGATCGGGGATATGCATTTAATTTTTGGTTGAAGTGGTTTATGAGGGGCCAAATTTTGTGGAGCTGATCATATTCAGGGTCATTCCAAGGATGACAGAGTTAATTTTCGTTGAAGTGCATGAACCCAGAAAGGTCTTAAATTCAGAAACCCTTATAGGTTTCCAGCCAAATTGTCTGGCAAGGGTCAAATTTGGATTTTCGGTGATAAACAGCACAAAAATTGCTTTGCTCGACAATAGATCTGTACAGATCTTCCATGAAAAAACAAAAAAAACAAATAGAAGCCAAGGGGAGTTAAATTTGCTGTTTCTATCTGAATTCCGCATTTTTTTAAAAAAAATTGGAATCTTTAATTTGGCCAGATTTGCCAATCTCAGGGATCAGGTAGGCGCATGCTTGATGAATTTTTCCCTCAGGTACTCTGGGACACATCCATGGAATGCCTTATGGACAAGACATCCAGTTTTGAACAGAATCCCTTTCACAGTCAGCCAATGTAGTGCTCTAAGGGATGGGGTGATGTGGTCACGACAACAAACAGCCGTCAGTAGTCTCACAGCAGCATTTTGAATCAACTGGAGCTTGTAACTGGTACAAGCAGGTAAACCTAGATAAAGAGCATTGCAGTAGTCCAATCGGCTGCTGATAATGGCATTGACCATGGCGATCTTATCAGAGTCTGTGATATAGCGAAAAGTTGACCTCAGGAGTCTCAGGTGGAAGTGGCATGATTTACCTGGGGCGCAAGTTCAACCTAGAGTCAAGGATGACACCCAAGTCCCTGATCTGAGTGGTCCGAATCGGAAATAGTTTAAAAGATTCCGGCCAGAATGGAAACAAGTTGGCATACACCTGGTTACTGAAGATGATACATTCAGTCTTGGTGCCATTTAATTTGAGATAATTGGCACCCATCCAGGATTAGATTTCCTCCAGGCAGGAGGCCAGCATTACCTGATCCTCCCCTTTCTTGGATAGTGACGGCAAATGACGCAGACCAGCAGCCTCATATAGATATTAAAAAGGATCGAAGATAAAGCCGATCCTTGTGGGACTCCGCAAAACAGGGAACTATCAGAGGAGTAAAATGGTCTCAACTTTATCCTCTGAACCCTGTCTCGCAGGAACGAGGCTACCCATGCCAGCACTATACCATCCATTCCTGCCACCGCCCTCAACCTATCCAAAAGTATAGTGTGGTCGATAGTATCAACAGCTGTTGACAAATCCAGAAGTACCAAGGCCGAAGCTTCATTCTCTTTCCAGGCTCAGAGTAGATCATCCTGAACTTTTACCAGGGCTGTTTCCGGGCTTCTCCCAGGTCGGAATCCTGACTAGAAGTCAGAAAAAATGTTGTTAATCTCCAGGGGAGGTTGAAATTGCCATATAGCAGCTCGCTCCATAATCTTTGGCAGAAACGGGAGGGTGGAAAGGGCGATTGTTGCTCAACACGGTATGCTCCAGGTTAGCTTTCTTTAGCAGGGGTATAACCACTGCTTGCTTTAGAATACACAGAACAACACCGGTGGCAAATCACATACTAACAATGTCAGCAATAAAAGGCACCAAAGCATCTAAGGAGTCCTTCACCAACTGCGCAATGCAAGGATCAAGTGATCAGGACGAGGCTCTGAGAGATTTGAGGATGATTTTAATATCTTCTGGCATCACCGGGTGAAATACAGAGAAACGCGTCCCTGCATACGGTGGGCATGTTTCTTCCATCACTACTGATGAGATATTTTTTCAAATAATTTCTATTTTCTCTTTAAAATAATGGGATAAAATTTCGCACAACTCAACAGAGTTTTTCTCTTCAGGTTGACTACACGTGGGATTAGCCAATCGCTTGGCCACCCTGAAGAGCTCTGCCGATGAATTAGACGCCTTTCTTATCTTATTTGTGGGAAAAAAATAAAAATTTCTTGAGCAGCATTAGTACCAGCGCTCTGCTGTATATGAGAATCATGCAATCGTTGCACCTCAGCTCCATAAGGAAACGGGGTCGGGTATGCCTGACCTTAGGGCCTTTTATCAAGTCGGCAACAGATCAGGCAAAGCGGTACAAAATCAAAATCCAAAAAATAGTCAGACAGACGGAGGTCATACAAGGGGCTGGCGGTGAAGTACCAAATCAGCAGGCTGGAGAATAGTCAAGAATTCATGCAGAGGTTCAATACACAGTAGTCCAAATCACAGAGTATCAATACACCCAGGGAGCTAGTCTAAACAAATGGGTACTGAGTAACAGGAAGTGCTGCTATTTATGGGCTGCTTGATTGTACATTGTCCGCAGCTGGCAGCAGTGGGGCTAGTGAGTCCACACACAGGTCCCAGAAGACAGCGGGACCATTCAGAAAGCACAGCATGACTCGGGTATGCACAGTAGGGAACCGGCTGTGAAGCCTGAAGGCTTCACTGACTGTTTCCCTAACTGTAAATGCCGGCACCTGCACCCGAAGCCTATTGAAGAATCGACTTGGATTCCGGCATCGCTGGATTTCTGGACAGGTATGTTTCCTTATAATAAAGGTTAGCAGCTACAGTATTTGTAGCGGCTGACTTTTCATTTTTTTGGGGGAGACTGGAGCTCCTCTTTAATGTTTCTGACTATGGAGGAATAAGGGGAAAGCAGCAAATATTTTGCTGTGGGCTACTTTGGCATAAACACAAAACAACAGCGATCAGACTAAATGAAATCGTTTACCTAAAACTATACCAGCCCCTCTATTAGAGGCTGGCATAGCACACTGTGTCATTAGTTTTAAAAAACGAGCAGTGTAAATACCTAATTTGAGCTGTCTTAAGGCCGATCACATCACTCACGGCTGATTTACAGCTCTGATGGATGGCTTCTGCGGGAGGGGTCATGATCTCCCTCTGATGTCAGCTGGGGAGATCACGTGGCCTCTCATCTCCTCTAGAGAAGCCATGTATCGGAACTGTAAAGCATCCGTGAATCACGTGACCTGCCTGATGACAGCTCAAATTAGGTATTTACACTGCTCCTTTTTCTAAAACAAATGACACAGTGTGCAATGCCAGCCTCTAATAAAGAGGCTGGCAGTGAAAATTATTACATTTAAATTTACAAGAATAGCAGCAGGGGGGCGAGGCCGGCCAGAGACAGACACAGAGGGGGATGACAGGCAGGAAGGAGGGGGGAAAAAGGAAAACAGAGTAGGGGAGCCTATCACGGAGGGAGGCACTTTGACCACGGTGATCAGGGCGGAGCAGCCCTAATTTTCGTGGTCTATTTAGAGAGGCCATACAGCAAGTGCAATGTTCAGGGTTTTTTTTTTTTAGTTTATGGGAGGCACATTACATAGGACAAGCACTGTGCTCTATAATGTACTTTAAGGGACCAGAATCTGCATATTTTTATTTTTATCTAACAAACACTTTAACAGGAGAAATGCCTGTTCCAGGTTAGTTAGTTAGCTCTGAAGCCTGATTTTTCAAAAACCAAGTCAACAATGAAAGTTCCTATTTGGGTAACCTCACAGATTTGCTCTGGGTTCTAGTTATTCAACATTGACCTCTATTGTGAGATATACAGTAGAAGTCTTCAGGCTTGTTTTAATTTTCAGAAGTATATTTGGTGATTGGGAAAGCTATTCTTCCTTGTTACACCAGTCTTTATTATCTTGTCCTAGCTTGTGCTAAGGCAGTGTTATTTGGAAATCACACTAATGGTTGCATTCCATTGCAGATGTGTGCATAGTGCATAAGTCAGTGGATAACTCCTCGAGCTAATGCCTTTGATCTGTAATGAATGAGCTCTCCTCTACAGCGTCTGACAGATGATCAATACAAGGAGGAAGAAGATATCCTTCAGCCAGCGAGCTTCTGAGATCCTTTCTGCCTCTACTCTTCTCATTTGATTCATTTCCCACCCCTCTCTCCTTCTCCCCTCCTTCCAACAATCCATTCCTATCAAGTTTACTGTGTGAGATCTATTTGTCGTAACCTCCACCAAAGAAATCCATTAACACCACTAAGAGCTTCATTTCCTGGAACATGTGTGGTATATATCATGCAATGATAAAGAAATGGAGTACAAGATCGAGTTTAATGGAATAAATAGATTAAAAAGGATAAGCACATGTTTTTATAGCATTTTTGACAGTAAAACTATGTATGTGCTTTCACTAAATATTAATTATATTCTGTCTGGATAATAATTATGTAAAAATCTGTATATTGTGTATATTGTTGCATTCTGTTTTTTGTAAGATTATATTTGAAGTGATGGTAAACCCTTAGGCCCCGTACACACGTCCGAGCTTCTCGGCAGAATCCAGCGATAAGCTCGCTGGGATCCATATTTTGCCGAGAAGCTCGATCGTGTGTACGTTTTCGCTGAGAAAACTGTCGAGCAAGGCGTCGAGCCAAAATAGAGAGCAGGTTCTCTATTTCCTCGATGGGTCATCGGGACTAATGGCTCGACGCCTTTTTCGACAGCCTGGTCGACGAACTCGATGGCCGGCCGAGAACCTCGTCGGGCGGAACGATGAGTTTAGCCCAACGAGGTTCTCGTACGTGTGTACGCGGCCTCAGTTTTAAGCAGTTTTTGCAGCTGATTTAATCATTTACTGAATATGCAGCTTTTTATCTTTGAATCTTTATATATGTTTCAGTTTAAGCTTGGAGGGAAGTGCAGTTTATCCTCCCCTCTGTAGGTGGTGCTGTGTGGCTGGCTGCTGTGCAGAGGGAATGAAGAATGAGAGGAACTTAGTTCCCCTGAAGTCACCGTAGGGGTCACCAAGAGAGCAGCTTGCAACTGATGCCCCGCACACAAGCTGATGCCATTACTGCTGCCCCAGGTTTCCTTTTTCACGATGGCTCCTTTCTCTTGCAGTATCCTATGGAGTCACTCATTGCCTGCTAGGATTAGTGTTGTGTCTCCCTACACTATATGCATCAATAGAAACACATAACCCCCGTCGCCTAGGTGGCAATGCACTACCCTGCTCCTCCCCCCTTCCAATCTGTCCAAGCTAGCAGATTGGCTCTAGATTGCACTGTCCACTGTTCACACTTTCCTGATTGAGCCGGAGAATGCTGCTTTGAAAGTTGTAAACAGCAATAGCTGGGTTAAGCATTTTCACTAATAGTTTACTGGGGATTTTTTATTATCTATTTGTTAGACTTTAAAATGCTATGGGTTTATTGTTACTTTTAAGTGATTGTAAACCCTAAATTTGTTATACTTACCTGCTCTGAGCAGCTCTGGCTCCTCCTCTTCTTGGTGTGCCACCATAGGAAGCTGCCTCCTATGGTGGCATACCTAGGGGCTGGATCCCTAGTCATGCTGTCTGCGTCTATTGACACAGACAGTGCAGGTCAACTCAGCCTGCCCCACACGCTTTGCAGCGTTTTGGAGTTGCTGCCCCATTGATTTCAATGGGCAGGGGCGCTATAGGACTAGTATTTTTACCGCTCCTACCACATCTGAAAGATGCGGCTGGCAGGACTTTTTTTTAGCGTCCTGCCAGCGCAACACTCCAGTGTGAAAGCCCTCAGACTTTCACACTGGATATAAAGGAGCGGCTTTTTCAGGGCGCATTGTAGGCGCTATTTTTAGTGCAATAGCGCCTGCAAAGCACCTCAGTGTGAAAGCAGCCTAAAGGTGTAAGTTGCCCTTTGTTTTGATATTAATAAATATTTATACTAACAATGCTGCACTTAGTCTGGCACATCTCTGTGCTTTCCTTTTCTATGTCTAAGGCCTCGTACACACGAGCGGACAGATTTGTTCAAATCTGTCCGTCCGACAGATTTGAACAAATCTGTCTGCTGGGATTTTGGTTTGCTCGCGTGTACACACGAGCAAACCAAAATCCTCGCCAGCAGACGGCGCGCTGACGTGTCGGTGACGTGGCGGTGACGTTGACGCCGCCACGTCACCGCACCAGGAAGTAAAACACTTCCGCACATGCGCCGAATCCATTCGGCGGCGGTGCGGCGGCGGTGCGGGACGACATGTCTGCTGGTAAGTGTACTAACCAGCAGACATGTCGGGCGGACGGATTCCCACCCGACAGATTTCAAAGCATGCTTTGAAATTTGTCGGGTGGCCAAATCCATCGGCTCGGCCGTACACACGATCGAATCTGTCTGCTGAAACGGTCCAGCGGACCGTTTCCAGCGGACAGATTTGATCGTGTGTACGAGGCCTTAGGGGTTTCTTGCTTTACTCTAATGCCGCGTACACACGGTCGGAATTTCCAACAACAAATGTTCAATGTTAGCTTTTGGTCGGATATTCCGACCGTGTGTATGCTCTGGTTCTCTATTTTTAGGACGGCAAAAATTCCTGTTGGAAATTCCAAACGTCTGTATGGAATTCCGATGCACAAAAATCCTACGCATGTGCGGAATGAATTTGACGCATGCTCGAAATCATTGAACTTAGTTTTTCTCAGCTTGTCGTAGTGTTGTACGTGACCTTGGCGATCAGAATTTCCGCCAACATTTGTGTGACATTTGTGTGACGGCGTGTATGCAAGACAAGTTTGAGCCAACATACCGTCTGAAAAAATGTGACGGTTTTGTTGTCGGAATGTCCGATCGTGTGTACGCGGAATAAAGGGTGCTGCTGCTGATGCCACTTTCATCTCCATTTATATCCCTATCATCACTAGAGGTGGGCCTAACACACCCCGGTTCGGTTCATGCCAAAACTCTCGAACATCACAAAAGTTCAGACCCGAACCATGAACCCTATTAAAGTTTATGGGACCCAAACATGAAAAATCAAAAGTCCCCATTTTAAAGGCTTATATGCAAGTTATTGGCCATAAAAGGGGTATGGGGGCCTGGGTACTGCCCTAGAGGACATGTCAAATGCAATTGTTTTTAAAAAAAAAATGATTTTAATGATGCTTAAAGTCAAAAAATATACATGAAAATCCCATTAAATATTGTGACTGGGGGTCCCCTTAGGCCGCGTACACACGATCAGACAGGTCCGATGAAACTTGTCCGACGTTTTCATCGGACCACGCTGAAGTGGTCTGTTGGTCTGATGTGTGTACACACCATCGGACCAAAATCCCATCGGACCAGAACGCGGTGACGTAGAACACAACGACGTGATGAAAAAACAAAGTTCAATGCTTCCAAGCATGCGTCGACTTGATTCTGACCATGCGCAGGTTTTAAAACTTTGGTCCGCTGGAAAACGGTCCGATAGGCCGTACACACGATCAAACATGTCCGCTGAAACATGTTCGATCGTGTGTACCCGGCCATAGTCTGCCTGTAAAGTGGCACATCTGTACTGTGTATAGTGCCTGTTGCAGCAAAACTGACATTCATAAAGAAAAAATGGCTTTTAAATAGATTTTCCCTCCAAGCTATCTTTATTTTATAAAACAATGGCTTGGGGAGCCAGTCTGTATGATGACGAGGCCACAATTTTGTGCACTCAGAACAAGATTAGAGATATTTTGGATGCTAACCAGCAGACATGTCTTCTCGCACACGCGCCAAATGATTTCGACGCATGCGCGGAAGTGTTTTACTTCCTGGTGCGGTGACGTGGCGGCGCCAACGTCATCGCCACGTCACCGACACGTTAGGGCGCTGTCTGCTGGCGGGGATTTTGGTTTGCTCGTGTGTACACGTGAGCAAACCAAAATGCCAGCAGACAGATCTGTTTAAATCGGTCGGTCCGACCGATTTGAACAGATAGATTGCCTCGTGTGTACGAGGCCTAAGGCTAAGAACATGAACACAAACTACTCACTAGGGCGAGAACCTCTGGGGGAATCAAGGATGGAGAAATATCTGGGGGTCCTAGTCGAAGATAGACCGAGCAATAGCATGCAATGTCCAGCTGCAGGTACCAAAACAGGCAGAATATTAGCATGTTTAAAAAGGGAATATACTCCAGAGATAAAACTATAGGGCCAGATTCACGTATTCCAGAGCATCTTTGCTCTGGAGTAACGCTTCTGATTTGCGTTGCGCTGCCGAAATTTTAGGAGCAAGTGCTGTCATTCACGAAGCACTTGCTCCTAAAGTTGCGGCAGCGCATCACAAATGAGCCGGCGGAATTCAAATGTCGCGGGTACGGGGCGTGTAGTATGCTAACTACGCGCGATCCCGCCGCCAACGTACTGCGCATGCGTCGAGTGTCAAAACATCCCCGTGCGCATGCTCCAAAATCTGTGAATGAACGTCAATGACGTCACATTCCCATTCATGACCGTTTTACGCAAGCGACGTTTTTTTTTTTTTTTCCGACGCGATGACGACGCCTATACCTAACATAGGATACTCCAGCCCCATGTAGGTATATCTATGCGCCGCGTATCCCGTCCGGAAACGTCGTATCGTCATTGCGTCGCGCCGGATTTCGATCGTGAATTGCCGATTTCCGCTCATTAACATATTTTTTGAGCGTAAATCGGCGGGAACGCCCCCGGCGCCATTTTTAAGTTGAAGTAACGATGCGATGGCGAAACTCAGTTACGCTGCTCGCATCGGAACTTCAACCCGGCGTTTCTTGTTTTCTGGTTACAGAAAACAGAAACGCCGGCTCAAAGCCACAGTTAGGCTGGCGGATCACTCGATCCGCCAGCGTAACCTTTGCTGAATCTGGCCCATAATCTTTCCACTTTATAAAACTCTGGTTAGGCCACATCTGGAGTATTCTGTCCAGTTCTGGTCACCAGTCCTCATAAGCAATGTGCTGGAGCTGGAGAAGAAGGGCAACTAAATTAATAAGGTGGATGGAGGACCGCAAATACGAGGAGCGACTACAGGCACTAGATTTATTCTAACTAGAGAAAAGACTCTAGAGAGTGGACATGATAGCAATTTACAAACACCTCAATGGTGACCACAGCATAGGAAAAAACTATTCAATCTCAGGGGGTGTAAAGCCCTGTACACACGATCGGACCTTTGTCTGACCAAACTCACATCGGAATTCCAACGAAATGTTCTCTATGTAGACTCCGATGGAATTCACCGGAATTTCCGTGGAATTACTCGGATGGCGCATACACATGGTCGGAATTTCCAATGGAAAAAGTCAATCAAACTTTTTCCATCGGAAATTTCGATCATGTATACAGGGCATAAGAGGACATGGGGCCACACAGTGAGATTGGAGAAGAAGCAGTTTAATCATAAGCAGTGCAGGCGGTTTTTCACTGTCAAGACAGTAAGAATGTGGAACTCTCTTCCACAAGTGGTGGTGTCAGTATAGATATAGTTAAAATACTTTTGGACATGCATCTTAAAGAACACAACATACAGGGATATTATTGTCAACGTTGACACACGTACACCTACACAGGTTGGACTGGATGGACTGTTGACTTTATTCAACCTTACCTACTATGTAAGTATGGGGGTCTTATTTAGTCATACACTATATTGCCAAAAGTATTGGGACACCGGTGTTTACATGCATATGAATTTTAATGTAATTTCAGTCTTAGTCCGTATGGTTCAATATTGAGTTGGCTCACCTCTTGCAGCTATAACAGCTTCAACTCTTCTGGGAATACTGTCCACAAGGTATAGGAGTGTGTATATGGGAATGTTTGACCATTCTTCCAGAAGCGCATTTGTGAAGTCAGGCATTGGCTCGCAGTCTCCGCTCTAATTTATCCAAATTGTTTTCTGTCCGGTTGAGGTCAGGACTCAGTCAAGTTCCTCCATCCCAAACTCGCTCATCCAAACTGTATTGTCAAAATCATGCTCCCAACATTGTGGGAACAGTTTGGGGATGGCCCCTTCCTGTTCCAACATGACTGTGCATCAGTGCACAAAGCAAGGTCCATAAAGACATGAATGAGCGAGTTTGGGGTGGAGGAATTTGACTGGCCTACACAGAGTTCTGACCTCAACCCAATGGAACACAATTTGGATGAATTAGAGCGGAGACTGCGAGCCGGGCTGTCTCATCCAACATGAGTGCCTGACCTCACAAATGCGCTTCTGGAAGAATGGTCAAACATTCCCATAGACACACTCCTAAACATTGTGGGACAGTCTTTCCAGAAGAGTTGAAACGGCAAAGGGTGGGCCAACTAAATATTGAACCCTACAAACTAAGACTGGGATGCCATTAAAGTTTAAGTGCATGTAAAAGTAAAATACTGTATGTTTCAACTCACCTAAGCCCAATTCTGAGGCAGGTCGGAAGGCCCAGTCTGCAGTTACAGAAAATTAAAAAAAGAATTTCTACATTTTACTTCCCATGTGAAGAGAAATCCTACTTTGAAACGTGGTGTTTTTTTTCTGAATATTTCCGCTGACAATTTATTTACATTTACAACAAAAGCAAAAAGAACACTGTAATCATCCTTGTACCAAAGCAAAGGAATCGGACATCCAGTAAAATGCCATATGATTTCTCCTGTCATATGGGAGAGGATGTAAACTGAGTTTGGCTTTAATTACATTTTATAAATAAACATAAAAGCTTCAAACTGTTTACATTTCCTCAGACAATCACCAGGACGAGCTAATAAGACTGCTTGTACATGAACCTGCTTTGTTGTCTTGGGAGACCAAGCTAAAGATAGCCAGACTTCACATACAGGCCCCAGCCTAACATGCAGCCCAAAAAGGCCAGATGTCTGTAAAAGCTGTATTTTCTCAGACTGAAGAGATCCTGTCAAAAAAGGGAGAAAACAGGAAACGCACGCATTCCTGACATTTGCAGACAGAGCACAAATTCATTGTAAAATGTGCATGATTGCTTACAGAGTGACACTGAGAACAATATGGACAGAATTAGTTTTTTATTATATTTGAATTGCAAGTTTAATGATCTCTTGTGCATTAGGTAAATATTCATGTTGTTTATCTAATATGAAACTTGGATCCTCTGTGCCTACTGGGCACCTTCGATATGTGACAATAAACAAACACTTTTATGCCCAACTCTGAGCCCAATACCCCCCCCCCCCCAACTCAGATTTTCCCCTTTGGAGCACCCCAAACCTTTTTTGTATTTTTTTCAGCTGTCTCCTGACATTACAGGTCTGTCTTTTTTAGTGGACATTGGTAGTGGCCACCCTGAACGTTGAAGAAAGCAGTGCTATATAAATGGGTTGACTGACACTCAGTAGTGTATTTAGGTTTTGTGCTAGCCTAGGCCTGACTAAACTTGTGCACCCCCTAATTTAAAAATGACCCACCCCTTCCTGTCAGGGCCAAACCCCTTTCTGTTTAAGACACACCCTGATATTTTCCCGTGGGGACACTAGTTCTTAGGGCATTGGATTCCCTTAATTTCCTTTGATTTCTGCTCACTTCCTGTTTAGCTATAAGGCAGGAAGTAAAGGGAAATCTCTGCAATGGGACAGGGATGGTAAAAAATAAAAGTACAGGAGTTATAACCCTCCCTTAGGCCACGTACACACGACCGGTTTCCTCGGCAGAATTCAGCAAGAAACTCGATGGGAGACGTATTCTGCAGAGGAAACCGGTCGTGTGTACACTTTTCGTCGAGAAACTCGTCGAGCCAAAAAGAGAGCATGTTCTCTATTTCCTCGATGGGCAATGGGAAAATTTGGCTCAACAAGTTTTTTGACTGCTGAACGAGGAAATCGACAGGGAAAGCGATGTGTTTCACCCGACGAGTTTCTCGGTCATGTGTACGCCGCCTAACTCTATCCAAAATGAAAAAAAAGGACAAATTTCTGACAATTTTATGGAGAGGACTCAGAAGATATAACCATGCCAATGGTGCAACAGAAAACATATAGCACAGTGAGGAATGAATGAATGAATGAGAAATTTATATAGCGTGGCACCTGCGAACTGAATCGCCTCTGGGCGCTTGTTGTTTCTGTCTCTCTGGTCATCAAAAGAGCAGAGTTTTTGGTCCAGTAAGATAGGACAGTCAAAATTTGAAGTAACTTGCGTTACTCTAACAGTGTAGCGCAAGTCGGCTGGGACTCTTTCTGTGCTGCCCGCTGCAAAGTGCTGCCCTAGGCCTGGGCTATGTTGGCTCAGGTCAGGATACAGTGCTGCTGACACTGCGTTTTGCTGTGCCTGTATGCACCAGTGGGAGAATAAGGTTAAGTACAAAGTAAGCTTCATGTGAATTAAAATTATGCATAAGTCCAATGATACTTTTCATATATGTGCTCTGCATTACACTGCATTGGTAAAAATAATGTCCGATTTTTGTATGCATTTATATAGACGACATATGTGAACCCAGCCTTAAAGTATATCTAAACCCAAGAACAAAAATGTAACTGTAGCGCCTGGTTACTTCCAAGTACCGGTGCTTTGTTAAATTTAGAGGGGAATCAGAGAGTTAGTTAGCTCTGATCCAGTTAAAGGGGTGGTTCCCCTAAAAAGAAACTTTTAACATTGCCTGTGTCTTCTTAATAACTTTTAGAATCGGCTGGTAGTTTAAAAAAAAACACCCGTGCATACCATTTTCGGCATGTACTCTCACCGCCGCTTCCGGGTCTGGCAGCGGGGACAGGCATCCGATCGACGCATACAGCGCGTCACGAGATGCCGAAAGAAGCCGAACGTTGGTGCGGCTCTATACGGCGCATGCGCACCAACGTTCGGCTTCTTTCGGCATCTCGTGACGCGCTGTATGCGTCGATCGGATGCCTGTCAATGAAGCAGGCCCTCCCATCCCCGGCCGCCAGACCCGGAAGCGGCGGTGAGAGTACATGTCGAAAATGGTATGTACGGGTGTTTTTTTTTAAACTACCAGCCGATTCTAAAAGTTATTAAGAAGACACAGGCAATGTTAAAAGTTTCTTTTTAGGGGAACCTCCCCTTTAATCTGTTCGAATTGGGTCTCTGTCTCAGCTTGGCTGTGCTTTGGACTTATTCTGTTGTTCCTGGGGTGCTGCAGGACAATAGGTGGCAGCAGTGGAGTCGAGGTTTGGGTGCTTTTCCCCAGCAGCCTATCAGGAGGGTTTTCTCCTAGCTTTGCATGCTGGGGGAGGGTATTTATGAGACAGCAGCCATTGGTCTGGGTCCTTCTTTGAGTGCGGCACCCACCTTTAGGGTGATTGTATCACGGCGCCCTGGCGAAATGGCCTTCCAGGCCGGGGTGCACGTGCCACGCGGTGTTCCTGGTTCTGGGACCATGTTGGTCCTGGACATTTAAAGCTGTGGCAGGGCCCCAGTAATCGTCTGGGTTCGCAATCCTGAGAAGATCCCAAGCGAGATAGCTGTTCGGTGGGGAGTCCATCTGAGGAGAGCCAAAAGAGGCTGGCAATCCAATAGGGTCTTGACAATCCACCAGGGATCAAGGGAACCGATTACTGAAAGGATGGACGTTGGTCACCTGTCAGTCAGTAACCTGTAAACTACCTGAAGAAGATCCAGGCCGAAGTCTATCAAGGAGGATTACCTCCGCTACCTCAATCCTAAGGAGGGTCTGTGGCAGAGATTTTTCCTCTTAGTTCCGAGTGATACTCTGGATGCCAGGTTAGTGAGAGAGGCATGTCCATGTACGCTATACCCACTCCGGCTGGAGTGCCGAAGAAGACTAAGTGTTGTTGGAAGCAGGACTGTTTCCCCATTGCTACGCCTGAATCTGCTATTTCTCCTTTTTTTTTTATATCCAAAGTCTTTTATTGAAAACAAAGATGGTACATGAAAAATTGGGTAACAGTAATACATGCAGTTGAAAAAGTTGCTATGGTAACGGTCACATCACAGTAATGAAGTATGCAGAAGAATGCGTACACGAATGAGCAGGAACAGCGGGAGTACCCACCGGTACATGACAAACCCACATGGAGTCTCGCCTCCCAGAATGACTCTCCACCCCAACCCAACCCCCAGATCACACCCCGACTACCAGCGAGGCCTTCAAAATAGTGGAGAATGGAAAGGACACTGCCCTATAATGCATTGCAACTCATTACATACAGGTGTCAGAAGATTTTAACCACTTGTCCCAGACCTTTTCGAATTTGGATGGGCATCCCCTGTGTGCATACATTAATTTCTTATATGGTAACACTGCGTTGACTTCCGCTAACCAGTGCGATAGTAGTGGGGGATCAGGACGCATCCATCCCCTGGCAATCACTTTCCTAGCTGAGAAAAGTGTCTCGTGTAAGAATAGTTGTGTACACTTGTTACCATCTGGATTGGGGAGGATGCCTAGCAGACATAGCTTTGGCTGGAGTGTTACAGGGGAGCCCATCTTGTCGTGTAGAAATCCAACCACCTGCGACCAATATGTCTGTATCCTAGGACAGGACCACAACAGATGGAAGAAATTGGCAGTCGGATGAGCACACATGGGACAAGTAGAGGGAAAATCCTGTTTATATTTTGATATTCTTAGGGGCGTGAGGTACGACCTGTGTAGTATAAAAATCTGGGTAAGCCGATCTGACAGCCTGGGGGAGACCAACCTACAGGTGTCTAGAGCATCACTCCACTCGTCATCTGCCACCGGGCCCAGATCATCCACCCACCTAGCCTTCACTGCATATGCTCCCACAGTCGCCGAGGGGAGCGAGAGCATGGAATAAAATTGTGATATTAGTTTTTTTGGATCAGGGTATTTTATAGCCGCCATTAGTGGGTTAGCGTCTAGGGAGACATCTCCCAGAGGAAATTGTGTGTAGTAGGCATGACGTAGCTGCAAGTAACGAAAATGCAGTGGGTCGGGAAGGGCGAACTCCAGTTGTAGGCTGGACAGTGATTTAAGTCTCCCATTGGCCGCAATGTGGGACAAGTAGAGAATACCCCTGGAGCTCCACCAACTAGCGTCCGGGATGCGGGCAAATTCAGGCAAGGTTGAGTTATGCCATAAGGGAGTAAAGGCATTTATGGGCGGTATATGTAACGTTTTGGAGGCTATGGTCCACACTTTCCTATACTGGTATAATATCGTCTTGCGGTCAACAGGGCCACCTCTTCCCACCGTCACCCCCGCGATCACTACCATGGGGTCTAGTGACGTCTCGGCCCACTTCGGGCCCAGAAGACACAAGAATCTGTCCCTATCCGTCTTGTCCACATGGAACAGCTGCGAGAGCTGTGCTGCCAGATAGTATAAGTTAAAGTCGGGAAGGGCAAGACCCGCCAGGTCCGTCGGGCGTTTAAGTTTGTGCCACGGAAGTTTGTGCCTGCTGGGTCCCCAAACAAAGGGCTTAAGAAGGGCCTCGAACGCCATGAAATATCTAAGGATAAGATAAACTGGGGAGTGCCAGAGCATATAGAGAATTTTGGGCAGTATGACCATTTTAATGAGGTTTACTCGGGCCGTCACCCCCAATGGGAGACGTGCCCAAGTCTGTGTCTTCTGTTTGAGCATCCCAAACAGTGGGTCTATGTTGAGAGAGACATAATCCCTGGGATCTTTGGTCGTCCTAATGTCTAAGTATTTAATAACACTGACTCTCAGTAGGGGGAGTGTACTCCTATCCTCCGTAGGAGGGTAACTATCCAGCGGGAGCACTTGAGACTTATCCCAGTTGATCTTTAAGCCAGAAAATGTGCCAAATTTCTCTATGAGGTCCAAAGCCAGGGGTAGGGAGTTGGTTGAGTCATCTAAATAGAGAAGCGTGTCATCTGCGTACGTACTGATTTTTTCCATCACCCCCCCCGCTGCAGACCGACTATACCCGTGTGGGCACGGATCGCTATGGCGAGTGGCTCTGCCGCCAGCGCGTACAGCAGTGGCGACAGAGGACACCCCTGCCTAGTGCCCCTGTGGAGAGAGAGCTGGTCCGAGAGCCAGCCATTAGCCAGGACCCTAGCCACCGGACCTTGGTAGAGGAGCTGTACCCATTTGATGTACCTGGGCCCTATTCCGAACTTACCCAAACAGGACCACAAGTATCGCCATTCGACAGAATCGAAGGCCTTGGCAGTGTCCAGGGTTACAATCACCCTGAATCCTGAATTAGTATGAGGGGCCTGGAGGTTAATGAATAGTCTCCTAAGATTAAATGACGTGTTCCTGCCTGGCATGAACCCCGTCTGGTCTCCATGTATTAATGAAAGGATAACTTTGTTCAGGCGGATGGCAAGCACCTTTGCCAGTATCTTGACATCTACCTGGAGCAGGGAAATGGGGCGGTATGACTCCGGGCGGCAAGGATCTTTGCCCGGCTTGGGGATCAGAACTATAGTAGCTTCTCTCATAGAGTGTGGCATTTCAGAGTTCTCAAAGATAGAGTCATACAGTTTTAATAGTTGGGGCGCCAAAACCTCCGCATAAGTGGAGTAAAACTCCACCGGCAGGCCGTCAGAGCCCGGTGCTTTGGACGCGGGGAATGTCGCCATTGCCCCAGTGATCTCCTCCAAAGTCAGGGGCTCCTCTAGTTCTCTAGTCTGGGTTTCTGTTAGCCGCGGAACCTGTATTCCATCCCAGAAGGACTCCATCACAGAGAGGTCATCCGAAACCGTGGTGGCATATAAGGAGGTGAAGAATTCACGGAACATCTCCGCAACCTGAGCAGGCGCGTTCACCAGGGTATCGTCCGGGGAACGCAGGGAGATCACAACCGGGGGCCTCTCCTCGCTATGGACGAGGTAGGCCAGCAGTTTCCCAGCACTTTCACCATGCTCGTATGACCTCTGCCTGAGGAAGAATAGTTTACATTTAGACTTCTCATAGAGTGCCTGATCGAGTGCCCTGGAGCACACTCTAAGATTGCCCGCCCTATCTGCAGTGGGGTCGTTCAGAAAGTCCCTTTCCGCTGCTTCTAAGGCAGACGTTGCGTTATCGACCACCGTTGCCGAGGTCCGTTTAATTTGGTTTATGCGATTGGTAAGGGTCGTCCGGGCATAAAGTTTGAAAGCCTCCCAAACTATCTGTGGCCGTGCTGAGTCATCATTGGTCATGAAAAATTGTTCCCAGTCAGTCCCCAGGTCGTCGTCTTCTGGTAACAAGGTCAGCCAAAACGGGTTCAGCCGCCATGTCAGTGGTGGCCGGGCGTGGGGCAAAGACAATGTAGCCCAGCAGGGGCAATGGTCAGACAATGATCTGGGCAGGAGCCCAGCATCCCCGAGCCTGGGAAGGAGAAGCTCAGAGAATAGTATAAGGTCAATGCGGGACATGGTGCGGTGGGTGGCAGAGAAGCACGAATAGGCCCGTGTGGTGGGATACCTGTGCCTCCAGGTATCCACCAAATGAAAGTCATCAAGGAGGCGAGCAAATCTTGTCAATTGCTGGCCCAATGGGGGTCGACTTGACCCGGACAACCTATCATTGGTGATATCAAGTACATTATTAAAATCTCCCAACCAAATAGCGGGCGTGGCCGGGTATAGGGCCATGAAATTGATTCCCTCAGTGAGCACATCAAATTGGAACGGGGGTGGGACATAGAAGGCTAGTAGAAGGACCACGTCACCATACAGCTTTGCTCTTAGAAACACATATCTGCCCAGTGGGTCCAGGAGGTCAAAGTGGGTTGTTTTGGCTATCAAACGGGATACTCCTCTGGAGTGGGTGCTGTATACAGAGTGGAAAGCCCAGCCCACCCAGGGCCTCTTAAGCGCCCTCAGCATGGAGCCCTCCGCGTGAGTCTCCACCAGAGCCACCACGTCCGCCCTAAATTTTTTCAATTGCCCAAACACCGCAGACCTTTTAATGGGATCTCTCATACCCCTCACATTCCACGTGAGGACCTTCAACGTGGCCATGGGTTAGAATAAATCCAATATGGAGCACCAAGGTCTGGGGCATCTGGGCAATGGAGCCACACCCGGCCGGGTGCGACCGTAAACGACACCAAGATACCATCGCAATAGTCATGTGAACTAGCATGCATGCATAATAAAGACAACACAATAAGAAGACCATCTCTCAACAACTTAGACCCCCCAAACCCAACCACCCCCCACCCTGCCCTGCACTGACCCCAACTGGTGCGGGCACCAACCCCTAACTGCCAACTTGGCATGAACGTTGCACAACCTGTGAAGGAAGGGTATGTTAGTAAATCAGCGTACACATGGGCTCCAGCAGTCAAGCTACCAACTGCGGGCCAAATAGTCCAGCACAGGATGCACAAAATGGCGCACAGTGCGAAACTTCGCTGCAGTGCGCGGCTTTCCATAGGACTTGGCTCACCAAACAGAGTGAGCGTATTCAAAAATAGGTCCCTCCGCCGACCAGAGGGAGGAACGGGAGTTTACATTCGGTCTATGCAAGTATAATAATAATAAAAAAAAAAAGTTTTGTAGGAAAACATCCACAAAGTTTGCATCCCCCTTTTTTTTTCTTTTTTCCCCCATATGGTTAAGGCATGGGGGGAGGGGGGAAAGGAACAGCAGGACACAACCGTTTTCCAACCGTATTCGTGTAATTCCTCACCCCCAGCAGGTCCCCACCGAAGCAAGGGGGGCATACTATAAAAAGGGAGCAGTGTATGCATACAGTAAAGGTGGGGACATAGACAGACACCCACCTGCAAAAAGGGAGTCACAGCAGAGAACACGTAAAACAGTGAGCAACGTCCAGCGTGCAGTGTCCCGCCCACTCAGTAGCAGTATGAAGACAGGATACCTCACAAGGGGGGGCACACCATAACACAAAGGTAAAAAACATTGAAAGTAAAGGGGAGAAGGAGGGGGATGCAGGGAAGCAACAGGAGGGAGCAGGAATCAGGAAGAGCAAGTATACTCATCAGCGGCCATCTTGTCGTTCGAGCCACGCTATGACTGCTTCAGGGTCTTCAAAGAAGTGTACCCTGTCTTCCCCTTCCACACGCAGTCTGGCTGGGAACAGCATCGCATATTTCACGAGCTTGACACGCAGGCGGCGTTTTGCCTCAGTGAACGTCTTGCGCCTTCTCTGCACATCCGCCGAGAAGTCCGGGAAGACTGCCACCATCTTATTTCCAAACGGGATGTTGCCCTTTTCCCTGCTGAGGCGGAGGATGGTATCCCGGTCCCTGAAGTTCAAAAGTTTAGCTATGAAAGTGCGGGGGGGCGCACCCACAGGTGGCGGTTTGCCTGCCATGCGGTGTGCCCTTTCCACCACAAACGTGGATGAGAACGACTCCCTGCCATATGTATCTGACAGCAGGGTCTCCAGGAACGTCGGGGGGTCTCTCCCCTCCACCCCCTCCGGCAGGCCAATGAAGCGAAGGTTACACCTACGCAGTCTGTTTTCAGTTTCATCCTGCTTCTGGAGAAGCTGATTAATTTGCAGCTGCATGTTCTCAGTGGAGACCTGTAAGGGGGGGAGGGAGTCCTCCACCATGCCGATTCTAGTCTCAGCTTCCGTGACCCTGTCTCTTAGTTTCTGGAAGTCCTGCCTGACCAGCGAAATATCCACCTTCACTTCCTCAATCCTGGCCGTGAGAGTAGTCTGGCAGGACGCTACAGCCTCTTGGCACGCTGTAATGGCCTGTAGAAGCCGGGTTGTATCCGAGTGCTGAACTTCTGACTCCTCTCCGCATACGGCGGCGCCATCTTGCTCCGCCGATCCAGCTTCCAGATGGCGGAATTGAGCCAGCTTTGCGGCCGCACCGGACCTGTTTTTGGGAGGCGACATGTTCCTGCTAGGTGCCCGGTCTGGTGGGACTGAAAAAATTAGCGATATGTCCAAGGATAGCGGGTATAAGGATGTTCGGTCGGCGGAGCTCAGCTCACATGCGTCCTATCTCATGCCGCTCCAGGCCACGCTCCGCTATTTCTCCTTTTACTTCAACTCTTCTATCACCACAAAGATTTATTGTTTTTACCTGTCTGGGTAATAAAGATCACAGAAAAAGACACCTGTCGTGGACATTGCGTTAATGCTACATTCACCATACACCCTTAGACGGCGGAGGAGCCATGAGGTAACATGCCACCCAAAACAAACCAGCAGCTCCTTCGGGGGTAGTGCTACATAACATATTGCAGTCTTCAGATGTGGTGGCTGTATTCGTTTTCTTTTTCAAACTTTTACATTTTTGTTCACCTGATGGTCCTGCCAATAACACACCTACTGTACTAGAGTGACAACACTCACTCATTGTATTACGTTACAGACAAGCAGCTCTGTCATCCTAGGACAGGAAGTATATCAATCCTACAGAGCACCAATCTCCCCAATCTTCTCATCTTTATAACATAGATGGATGGTGTTTTGAAGTCCACAGAGATATCTATGAACAATGCTAACTGATCACAGTTAGCACAAGCAAAGTGCACAGGAAGTTGGAAGTTCACTCACTGTTTATCAGGATCGATGGGTTTTTTCACACTTAAAGTGATTGTAAAGTTCATTTTGTTTTTAAATAAATAACAGACATGTGTATACTTATCTGCCTCATGCAATAGAATTGTACAGAGTAGCCGCGATCCTCTTCTTTTCCTTACCCCCGCCGGCACTCCTGGGCCCTCCCCTCTGTCCAATGCCCCCATGGGAAGCTGTTTACCAGGGGGCACTCGTGCATACTCGCACCCAAGCCCCACTGCTGCATCCATTGACACAGTGGGACTCGGCTAGCCCCCCCCGCTCCCTCGCCACTGGCTTTGATTGACAGCACTAGGAGCCAATGGATCCAGGTGCCCCAGCAAAGTCAATGAGACCTGGAAATGAGGGGAGAGAAGAGCTGTAGACATGCACAGTGTTGGATCGAAGCATAACAAGCATAACCAGAACTGAGATTATGTATTAAAGACATCCTAACAAGAATATAGCTCAGATTATAGCAAATCATTGACAACGTTGGCAATCATACCTGCTCTGTTTTGAAGAAGTTTGTATATGTTTTGTACTTACTGTTGTAAAAGTACTAGATGAAGAACTTCAGAACTTCATGACATTTCAAGTTCATGTCTACAAAGCATTTTATACATTTCATTGGGATTGCCAACACAACATTCATTTTCATGGGGTTTCTTCAAATGTTTACATGCTTTTTGTGTCACGTTGCTATAGTATATCTTACTTAGATGTGTATTAACTAAAGAACACAAAATAACTTTTCACTTTCTGGAGCATATTGCATTTTATATTATATTATTGTATTGAATTTCACAATAATAAACAGTATCATTGTTTATTTAATTCATTGCTACTTAAAGTTGGCATCAACTAATATTACTGAATTCCCATATTGCATTCATATACAAAAGAATTTCTCAATGAGTCATTCATGTTCTAGAACAACTTTTACCGCCCACTAGTTGCTTTATTAGAAAAAAATGGAAATACACCATAACATTCTTCTATCTTCAATTAAAAGCAGCTGTCCATGGTATTAACAAGGGTGGTCTACTCAACATCTGGTCTTTCTTAACACTTTGTAGCATATATAGTTGATTTTTTTTTTGGCTGTCATGTTCTCTGTTGCACTGTGGGGTAAAGGTGTAGGGCTGAAAATTGTTAGTAACAAAACAAAAAGTTCATGTATGAAAATTCAATGATGTAAAAATTCCAGAAAGTTCATAACAAAATCCAAAATTGAAGATTTCCAGTATGATGAAAAAAGAAAACGAAAGCCGTCACCAACACCCGATACAACTGACCCTTACCATCAGTGTGTAAGCTATGCACAATAAGGTATGAAACTCGAGGCAGTATCCACGGTTCATCTGATGAAAACAGACTGATGGATTTTTTTTATCAGATATCAATGAAGCTGACTTAGGCCGCGTACACACGATCAAATCTATCTGCTGGAAACGTTTTGACAGAACGTCTCAGCAGACAGATTCGATCGTGTGTACGGGCGAGCAGACGGATTTGTCCAGCAGACAGATTTTAAAGCCTGCTTTAAAATCTGTCTCTGGGTGTAGTATATTAAACAATTTTAATCACAAAGCCAAAGAATAATAAGAAAACCACTCACATTTTGGTGGTGATATACAGGCATATCAAAGTTTCTCCAGAAGGGAGGGGTGGCTGTCATCTGGTGCGCTCGTTCATCCACTTGTTGTCCACTGGTTTAGCGCTGTGTGGTGAGGAGTCAGTCCTGTTTCCCTGGATGTTTTGCAAGCTTAAGAAAGGAATGCGGCAGTCGTGTCATTCTCTGCCCTAGCATTCGGAAACGCGTCGCTTGCCTGGTGACGTCATCATCCATCGCCCGTTGTTCCTGCTGCACGGCGCTGTGCCCTTTGAGGATTGTTTCATCCACTGCACCCACTTGCAAAACATCCAGGGAAACAGGACTGACTCCTCACCACACAGCGCTAAACCAGTGGACAACAAGTGGATGAACGAGCGCACCAGATGACAGCCACCCCTCCCTTCTGGAGAAACTTTGATATGCCTGTATATCACCACCAAAATGTGAGTGGTTTTCTTATTATTCTTTGGCTTTGTGATTAAAATTGTTTAATATACTACACCCAGAGGCGCCTCTCTCCTTGTTTGCCTTTCTAGATTTGGAACTTGGTTTCTGTTCCCCACTGATGGCAGCCTTGAGTGTATATCTCCACCAATTTAATAACTATTTCTAAACAGCCTGAACTGTTTCTATTTTTAAAACAATTTCTTTTAAATTTTTCTTATAATTTTTACTTGGACCTTTTATTGGACCCTGGCTTATATCACGCTGTTAGGGATATATATATATTTTTCTTTGATTTTTGCGCAAAATTTACTTGTTGTTTAAAATCTGTCTGCTGGGAACCCATCGGACCCATATGTCTGCTGGTTAGTTCGAAGTGTTTTACTTCCTGGTGCGGTGACGTGGCGGCGTCAACGTCACCGCCACGTCACCATGCTGTGTCTGACGGCGGGGATTTTGGTTTGATCGTGTGTACAGCGATCAAACCAAAACCCCCAGCAGACATATCTGTTCAAATCGGTCTGTCAGACCGATTTGAGATATATTCTAAGTTTTTTCACGGATGGTAAAAAAAAACAAAAAAAAAACGATGGGGCCCACACACGATCGGTTCGTCTGACCATTTTCATCAGACGCACTGATCGTGTGTACGCGGCATAAAGGAACCTATTTTGAAAATAAAAAACAAACCTTTACAACCCCTTTAAGGTATAAAATCAGTCTTACCTACACACCATGGGCCAGATTCAGAAAGAATCTACGCCAAATGTGCGCCATCGCATCTTTACGCCAATTCAGAAAGCAAGATATGCCAGCGTATCGTGGGCGAATAGTTACGCTGGACGCATTAGACGTTCCGATTAAAATATACAAATGAGCGCATTGATATACGTCGTTTACGTCAGGCTTATGACTGGCGTAAAATTACCCCTGCTATATGAGGCGCAGGCAATGTTAAGTATGGACGTCGGAACAGCGTCAAATTGTACGTCGTTTACGACGTTTGCGTAAGTCGTACGGGAATAGATCTGTGCGTAAGTGACATTCACGTCGAAAGCATTGAGTATTTGCGACGTGATTTTGGAGCATGCACACTGGGATACGTCCACGGACGGCGCATGCGCCGTTCGTTCGGCACCTCATTTACATGGGGTTACAGTTCATTAACATGTATCACTCCCACCTTCCATCTACTTTGAATTACGCGGACTTACGCCGGCCCATCTACGCTACGCCGCCGTAACTTAGGGAGCAAGTGCTTTGTGACTACAGCACTTGCCTCTCTAAGTTGCGGTGGCGTATCGTAAAGAAGATACGCTACCCCGCCGTAAAGATACGAAAATTTATCTGAATCTGGCCCCATCAGTTAAAAAAAAAACGATCGTGTCAGAACGCGGTAACATAAAACACGACGACGTGCTGAGAAAAATTAAGTTCAATGCTTCCGAGCATGCGTCTATTTGAATCTGAGCATGCGCTGATTTTTAACCAATGGATTTACCGACAGATGATCGTTTTTTTTCTATCGTTTTTTAACCATCAGATCATTTTAAAACAGGTTCTAAGTTTTTTCACGGATGGTAAAAAAAAAAAAAAAACGATGGGGCCCACACACGATCGGTTCGTCTGACCATTTTCATCAGACGCACTGATCGTGTGTACGCGGCATAAAGGAACCTATTTTGAAAATAAAAAACAAACCTTTACAACCCCTTTAAGGTATAAAATCTTAGGCACGCTTGGGTATACTAACAGGCCATCAGCACAGGGTTGTTTTCCACAGCCACAGCTTTCAGGAAGAAAAACTCTCACTGTTCTGTATATGTATGCAACCAGTACTGGGTTGGAGTATTCAATGTACTTAAAAAGATAGGTGATATTCTCAAGACGCTATAGCTCGTCAGCTAAATACCTAAAGTTAGAAAACACTTCTGCAGAGACTTTCTTGCAAGTTAAGTGGCTGGTTTTGTAGTTCAGTCTCTTGTCCTAAACCCCTATGTTTTAAACTAGTGGTCTCCAAACTGCAGCCTGGAGGCCAGATGTGACCCTTTGCTTTCTTTATTCCGGCCCTTGGGCACGCTTTTATCCACTGACGCCAATGAAGGACACAATTCCTCCCAATGACACCAATGGAGAACAATTCCTTTCAATGACGCCAACAATGGGGCTTGGTTGCTCCCAATGCCACCAACAATAGGCAACAGTTATTATCAATGACATCAACAATGGGCCACAATTCCTTCCAGTGACACCAACAGCGCGGCATAATTCCTTTCAATGTCACCAACAATGGGGCACACCCTCTACCAATGACATAAATAATGGGACACAATTCTTCCCAATGACACCAACAATGGGACCCAATGACAACTCATGATGGGACAGAATTCCTCCCAATGACACCAATGATGGGGCCCAATGACAGCAATGATGGACACCAACAATGTGGTCCAATGACAACAATAATAGGGCACAATTGATCCCAATGACACCAATGAGGGGGCACAATTCCTTCCAATGACACCAATGATGGAGCACCATTTCTCCAGATGACACCAATGATGGGGTACAATTCTCCCCACTGACACCAATGATGAGGGATTGTTTACGCCCACTGATGATGGGACATTTTGTACTCTTAACAGTCTGACCTCCGTAAGGTCTGAAGGACAGTAAAGTGGCCATTTGCTAAGAAAGTTTGGAGACCCATGTTTTAAACAGGTCAGGAGAGATCTGTCACATGATCCCTCCTCATGTGTTAGTTGGATTCAGGGACTAAGACAGATGCTATATGTACAGTATATTGAGTCAAAGAAAAATGTTTTTCAGAACATCTGGTAAAAGTTTCTGCATGAGGAGAACTCAACCCACACAACAACACAAGATTTTCAGTGCACTGAGCACGGTTAGGGACATCAAGTCCAATTGTTCCATGTTCACCAAGTACCTTTTATGGTGGAGGAAGTTCTGACATGTTATTGTCATAGAGCAGTTGTTTCTTGTCAGTTTAGTGGCCCTAGGACCTGCTGATAACAAAATCAGTTAAAAAAAACATAAAGATGAAAAATGTGCATTACTTACAGTGGATTTTCTGAAAAAAATATCAGCAGGCCAAAAATGCTTCTGTAAGAGCTACTGCAGAAGCAACATCTTGAGTATGGCAACAGTTTGTAGATTCTAGGGAGAAATCATATGACCATTAGATGTAATAGCAAAGCTGGGATGTGCTAAGCAAGAGCAGGGAAGTGATAATCACTACTAAGGCATTAGAAAGAGCACTTTATACTCTCATGCCTAGTACACAAGACCGGGATTCCCGACAGTAAAAGGTCTGTCGGAAATCCTAAAGGGAAAACCGAGAACCTTTTCTCTACTTTTCCTCGTACAGACGATCGGTTTTCCCGTCGGGAAAACTCTGAGGCCTCGTACACACGATCAAATCTGTCCGCTGGAAACGGTCTGCTGGACCGTTTCAGCAGACAGATTCGATCGTGTGTACGGCCGAGCCGACGGATTTGGCCACCCGACAGATTTCAAAGCATGCTTTGAAATCTATCGGGTAGGAATCCGTCCGCCCGACATGTCTGCTGGTTAGTACACTTACCAGCAGACATGTCGTCCCGCACCGCCGCCGCACCGCCGCCGCACCGCCGCCGAATGGATTCGGCGCATGCGCGGAAGTGTTTTACTTCCTGGTGCGGTGACGTGGCGGCGTCAACGTCACCGCCACGTCACCGACACGTCAGCGCGCCGTCTGCTGGCGGGGATTTTGGTTTGCTCGTGTGTACACGCGAGCAAACCAAAATCCCAGCAGACAGATTTGTTCAAATCTGTCGGACAGACAGATTTGAACAAATCTGTCTGCTCGTGTGTACGAGGCCTGATGAGAGCTTTTCCTAGGGAATCCCGACCATGCTTATGCTCCATCAGAGTTTTTCCCTACAGGAAAACTGCCAAAAATGTCCGGTTTCTGCTACACATGGCCGAGTTTTCTGACGGGAAAAGGTCTGTCGGGAATCCGGGCAGGAAAAAGGAGAGCTGGTTCTCTTTTTTTGGTCCGGTGGGTTTGGTAGTTTTCCCATCAGAAAAACTGCGTGGGAGAATACACACAGCTGAGATTCCTGGCCAAAAGCTCTCCTCGCAGTTTTCCCTTTGGAAAACCCAGTCGTGTGTATGGGGCATTACTGACATTTTCTCCCTGAATGCTTTGGTGATGACTAAACTGTATTAAACCACATGTCCCTTTGTGGAAGAATCTGATGCAAATTGTAATAAAAAGTGTAAAAACATTTTTTGGGGGAGGGGGGAGTTATTTTCTGAGAATAGCTGGAGCTGATTAAGGGATTTCCCTGAGGATCTGGTGTTGGCGTGCATGGAAGAAGTGCCTGACTGATATTGTGGCTAGACATTGTGAGTACAGACCTGAGTATGGGATCTTAGTGACTGTTTGCTGCTTCTATCCCTTTGTTTATCAGTGCCAGTGCTTGAGTGGATTGGGGCATTCCTCTTTTTGGGGCCTCAGTGTTGTTCATTTTCTTAATTTTTGCTAAAAGGGCCTATACTAAGAAGTTTAGATAAAGCAAATAATGTCCTTTGATTATTGATTATTATCTCTGGAGTATCCTACACCTCCCTGCGCCCTAATCAAGTTCATTGTGCAAAAAAGCATCAAAAGATACCCCAAAGACCACAGGTGTCCAGGCCCGCAGGCCGAATCCGGCCCTCCAGGCCAATTCATTTGGCCCTCGCACCTCTCCTTCAGCTGCAGGAGAGCTCCAGCCCTCCTCTGGTCCTACTCCCGACCCTTACTTTCTGCTTTCAAGCAATGCATCCAGCTTCTTCCCAGCAGCAGCATAAGGAAAGGGGGTGCACTGTGATGTAAGGGAGAGTGGGGGGACTCAACTTCTGATGGTGGGGTGGATCTTGACATCTACAGGGAGTGCAGAATTATTAGGCAAGTTGTATTTTTGAGGATTAATTTTATTATTGAACAACAACCATGTTCTCAATGAACCCAAAAAACTCATTAATATCAAAGCTGAATATTTTTGGAAGTAGTTTTTAGTTTGTTTTTAGTTTTAGCTATTTTAGGGGGATATCTGTGTGTGCAGGTGACTATTACTGTGCATAATTATTAGGCAACTTAGCAAAAAACAAATATATACCCATTTCAATTATTTATTTTTACCAGTGAAACCAATATAACATCTCAACATTCACAAATATACATTTCTGACATTCAAAAACAAAACAAAAACAAATCAGTGACCAATATAGCCACCTTTCTTGGCAAGGACACTCATGCAGCCTGCCATCCATGGATTCTGTCAGTGTTTTGATCTGTTCACCATCAACATTGCGTGCAGCAGCAACCACAGCCTCCCAGACACTGTTCAGAGAGGTGTACTGTTTTCCCTCCTTGTAAATCTCACATTTGATGATGGACCACAGGTTCTCAATGGAGTTCAGATCAGGTGAACAAGGAGGCCATGTCATTAGTTTTTCTTCTTTTATACCCTTTCTTGCCAGCCACGCTGTGGAGTACTTGGACGCGTGTGATGGAGCATTGTCCTGCATGAAAATCATGTTTTTCTTGAAGGATGCAGACTTCTTCCTGTACCACTGCTTGAAGAAGGTGTCTTCCAGAAACTGGCAGTAGGACTGGGAGTTGAGCTCGACTCCATCCTCAACCCGAAAAGGCCCCACAAGCTCATCTTTGATGATACCAGCCCAAACCAGTACTCCACTTCCACCTTGCTGACGTCTGAGTCGGACTGGAGCTCTCTGCCCTTTACCAATCCAGCCACGGGCCCATCCATCTGGCCCATCAAGACTCACTCTCATTTCATCAGTCCATAAAACCTTAGAAAAATCAGTCTTGAGATATTTCTTGGCCCAGTCTTGATGTTTCAGCTTGTGTGTCTTGTTCAGTGGTGGTCGTCTTTCAGCCTTTCTTACCTTGGCCATGTCTCTGAGTATTGCACACCTTGTGCTTTTGGGCACTCCAGTGATGTTGCAGCTCTGAAATATGGCCAAACTGGTGGCAAGTGGCATCTTGGCAGCTGCACGCTTGACTTTTCTCAGTTCATGGGCAGTTATTTTGCGCCTTGGTTTTTCCACACGCTTCTTGCGACCCTGTTGACTATTTTGAATGAAACGCTTGATTGTTCGATGATCACGCTTCAGAAGCTTTGCAATTTTAAGAGTGCTGCATCCCTCTGTAAGATATCTCACTATTTTTGACTTTTCTGAGCCTGTCAAGTCCTTCTTTTGACCCATTTTGCCAAAGGAAAGGAAGTTGCCCAATAATTATGCACACCTGATATAGGGTGTTGATGTCATTAGACCACACCCCTTCTCATTACAGAGATGCACATCACCTAATATGCTTAAATGGTAGTAGGCTTTCGAGCCTATACAGCTTGGAGTAAGACATCATGCATAAAGAGGATGATGTGGTCAAAATACTCATTTGCCTAATAATTCTGCACTCCCTGTAATGTAAAGGGGAGGGGATGTGCTGGACATCTAATCTTACAGATACAACCGGCCCTTTTGAGGGCAATCATAATGCTGATGCCCACTATAAAATTGAGTTTGACACCCCTGACATAGACTATACTTTGAGCCAGAAGCGTGACTATGACTTTGTGCCGGGCTGCTACTACACCAACTTGGGAAAAGAACCTAAGGACTAATTAGTGGGACCTTTCAGGGGTAATTGCTACAAATACAAGTACTGATCAGGGGAACTACGTTATAGTTTTGGTAGGAGTCTACCATTCATAAGCCAGTTCAACAATCATTGATAATGCACAACATTCAGGATCTGTGTTTCAGGGTAAATATTATTTTCCTTCTATAGCCTAATATGTCATAGAAAAATTACACCTGGAAAATGATTGGTTGCTACAGGCACCACAGACACATTCCTTTCTGACATTCTTGATATACGAGGTCCATAGATAGTTAAGCCATACGCCACTGCCAAAAACAATAGAACAAATATATCTTTAGATGTTTGAAATCTCTCACTGTCACTTTCTGTAGACGATACATGAAAGGGGAAATAATCACAAGTCATATCTTTAGACTTATTTTCTCCTCTTCTAAATATGAATTGTTGCAGAATAGACCCACATGTGTTTCCTTTCCAAATGAAAGAAGGAAGCCACTGGGACAACAGGACATGCATGTCTCAGCTAAAATAAGATTAATTAAAAAAATGATCATAGGAAATTAAAAGCCTGTTTATTTGGAGTGTGTAGTCCTAAATAAGAACTATTATATGAAACAAAAAATAATCTTCCCAGCTTATTTTTTTAAAGAAAATAACAATATAGGGCCAGATTCAGTAAGACTTGCGCTGGAGTATATCGATATGCGCCGCGTAACTGTCAAGATGCGCCGTAGTATCTATGCGGCCATACCCACCAAACTAGATGTGACAGAAAACGGGCTTTCTCCGATCGGCTTAACTTTCCCTCGCCAGAGTATCGTAAGCGCATTTTTTCGCTTGTCGCATCCGTCGTGCCCATTGATTTCCCATTCAAATATGCAAATGAGGGAGATTTCCCGATTCGCGAACGGATTAGCACCAGACGCTGGCTACATGCGCCGCGCGTATGTCGTCCGTCTGTCGCAAAGTTATTCCTATAAATAGCTGCTTTAACTTTACTCCTGACGGCCACAGGTCAGCAGGAGAGCAGCTACAGCAGCAACGTTACCGACGAAAATAGCAAGCTGAACAAACACACTTGCAAGGACAACACCTCTGTGTGCCAAAATGCCAGGGGCAGCCGTGGTCCTAGCACTACTAATGGGTCCCCCGGAACAGAGGAGGCGGGCACGTGAGAGGATATACCGCACGCGCATGAGCCTCTTTGGCATGGGGGATGAGGAGGTGTATCGCCGATTCAGCCCTGATGCAATCCTTGAACTAACCACAACCCTGCAGGGTGACATCACCAGCAAGACACACCGCTCACAAGCAGTGCAGCCACTGGTGAAGGTACTGGCAACACTTCATTTCCTTGCAAGTGGATCATTCCAGCGTACAAGTGGAGTGGTGGCTGGGATGTCACAGTCCTCCATGAGCAGATGTGTGCACCAGGTTGTCCCCGCAATCCTCAGACGCATGTCCCACCACTTCATCAGACCCACCACTGAGGAGCTGCGGCTGAAGGCAATGACAGATTTCTACAACATTGCCAGATTCCCACGCACCATCGGGGCCATTGATTGCACACATGTGGCACTCCAGCCCCCCAGTGCCACAGAGCACATATACCGCAATCGGAAGCATTGGCATTCCATCAACGTACAGGTGATAGCCGATGCCCAACGCCTCATATGGCACGTCCGTGCCAAACACCCCAGATCCAGCCATGACAGCTTCATATACAATCAGAGCCCCATCCCAATGGAATTCAAACAGAGCATGTATGGGGACAGCTGGCTGGTTGGTGAGTGACATGGGTGGCAGGCATGACTGTCCCCCCCCCCATGATGCTGACATCACAAGGGGCACATGCATGACTAACATCCTCCTGTCTTTTCCCTTACAGGTGACTTTGCATATGCACTGGGACCCCATCTCATGACTCCTTTCCGGAACCCCCAAACCAGAGGAGAGAGAAGATACAATGCGGCACATATCAAAACTTGTGCAGTGGTGTAGCAAACATTTGGGCTCCTGAAGTCCCGTTTCCGCTGCCTGGATAGGTCTGGGGGGCCCTATTGTATTCCCCTACCTTCGTGTGTCAGATCATCGGTGCATGTTACATTTTGCACAACTTTGCCATGAGAAAGGGCCTGCAGATTGACATACGTGATGACCTGACCCCCCAACCAGAAAGCCCCCCCCTGCCAGAGGAGACCCAGTCAGCTAATTGAAGAGCAGTCAGGAGGGTCCTCGCCGTAGGCACCTTTTGACACTAAACCAAAACATTGATCACACAGACAATGCACGCATGCACACCAATAATGTCCCTAGATCACACACACCACATCCACATCGCATTGGATTAGCCCAAGTCCAACATGCAGGACTTGGGAGCAGCAACGCCGGCGTCAAGGCCCCAATGATGTCGCTGTCCATTCATACATCATTCACACGTCATTCACACAGCCGTGGGGATAACTTCTCCCCAACGGCCGAGGGTGACACCCCTTACTGGCAGAAGTGCCACCCCCTCACATTCACACACTATTCACACTGTCGCCTGCTCTCCTGACCGTGTGCAGTTAAACTCAAAATAAAAAGCTCATAACCTGAGCAAAAACCAAAATAAAAATAAAAACTCATAACCTGAGCAAAAACCAAAATAAAAACTCATAACCTGAGCAAAAACCAAAATAAAAATAAAAACTCATAACCTGAGCAAAAAAAGAAAGAAAAACCCATAACCTGAGCAAAAACCAAACTAAAAATAAAAACTCATAACCTGAGCAAAAAAAAAAAAAAAAGCCCTCATCTGGGCTGACGGGGGCTCTTTCTTGTGGGCCCTCTCTGGCTCCTCAGCTGCCTGGAGGTAGTGGGTGGGGGTGGGGGGGCATCTGGAGGTGGCTGATCCCCGGGTGGGCCACTCCTGGCAGGTGTTGGCTGCATGCCCTCCAAGGCCACGGCAATCCGGCTGAGATAGTGGTTGGTCTGGGCCTGCATCCTCAGCTGGCGGGTCACATTATGCCGCTGGTCACGCTGCCTCTGCCTCCCCTGGTCCCGGATGGCAGCAGTGTTGGCCTGGACAGCTGCAGTGAGGTGCCTAAGATCAGCCTGCACCTCCCCCAGGCTGGTCACCACTGCAGCGCAGTTGCAGCTGACGTCCTGCACTGCCTCTGACATTTGTCCCACGGAGGCCAGGCTGCCAGCTACCCGGTCCAGATGCCCAGCAATCTCCCCTATCTGCTGGGTCTGCCTGGCCTGGTCCCTCGCCATTTGGTCATGGACCACGTCAGACACCCCCCTGGTCTTCCGGGTCGCCTTCCTGGGGCCAGGAGATGGTAGTCCCCGGGGGGATGGAGTTGCCCTTGAGGGGCTTCCTATGATGGGGAGGGGATCTGAGAGGGCCCTGCAGAAGGGGAGGACTCCTCCAAAAATAATACAAAGTCCTGTTCGGGAACAACAGGCTCCTCTTCAACCACCTCAGCAGGTGAGGTGTGGGCACTCCCCTCCATCACAGTGTCTTCACCACCCAGGGGGTCGAGCACAGGATGCCGTTGGGGGGATGGGGTGGACTGGCCGCCGACAGATGATGGCCCAGCTCCGTCATCTGTGGATGACACAAAGCAGACACATGTTGGGTGGTCCCACACACTTGGCACATGTACCCTCCCCCCCCCACATGCAACACACCAAATAGGGGATAAAAAACACTTACCTGTCCTGGAGCCTTCCTCCACGGAATCATATCCCGGTACCCCCTCCAACTGCTCCCTCTCCAGGCAGCGGGCGACCACCTCCTCGTCCGTGGTCAGGCTGACCGCACATGGGGGTCCACCACCCGTGCCCCTCTCATGCCTCCTGATGGTGGCCACCTTGCCCCGGACTTTGCACCTCAAATCATTTATTTTCTTGCCGATATCGGCAGCAGTCCGGGTGGAGTAGCCCAAAGCATTGACCCTGGCAGCAATGCTCTCCAGGATGCCCAGCTTCCTATCCCGGCTGGTCTTCCGACTTTTCCTGCCATGGAGGAAGTCGTTGTAGGTCTCCATAGCGGAGATCACTACTGCCAGCTCCTGGGCGTTAAAATTGAGGTTTCTCCTCTCTTTGCGGGGAACGGGAGCAGCCATCACACAGCAAAAGTAACTTCCCTGGGGTGGGGGGAACCGGAAATACTTTTGCGCCGGAAAGGCGCATCTGCGTCCGCTTTTATACACGCAACGGAACACATTGCGCTGCCGTTTCCCATGAAGTGGTGCTGACGGAAGTTGTGAGCATGCGCACAGGGGAGCGAGTGGAGCCCTCCCTCACTGCGCATGCTCCGTGGATGATGTGATGAACGTAAGTCACTGCGCTGGGCTCCGCCCATCATTTACATATGATCACACCCACTTCCACTTGCGTCGGGTTGCGCCAGCGCGTTTTCGTTACTCCGCCGCAAAGTAACGAACATGCGCTTGGTGAATACTGGACTTGACTCGCTAGTTCTCGTCAGCATAACGTATATGCGCTGCGCTATGCCGGATAAAATATGCGCGCATCTACCTGAATCTGGCCCATAGTGTATTCGCTATGGAGAAAAACAGCCTGGGTTCAGTTTGTGGGCCATTTATGGAACTAATTGTAAATTTCAAAATCTTCAAACTTTCATTTAAACCACATTAAAGTCTTTGGGGTGAATCTTGAGCTGGAATCGGGCCCTTTTGAAGGCTAATAATCAAGTAATTGTCAAAAAAAGAGCATGGGAATCTGGGCACTGCCATGCAGGACATATACCAATGAAAAAAATTTGGCTGGACACTGTTGAGGCTGCATTGCTGGGCACTGGTGAGGCTGCATTTCTGGGCACTTGTGAAGCTGCATAGATGGGCACTAATAAGGCTGCATAGATGGGCACTGGTAAGGCTGCATTGCTGTGCACAGGTGAGGCTACTTCGATGGGCACTGGTGAGGCTGCATTGCTGAGCACTAGTGAGGCTGCAATTCTGGGCACTGGTGAGGCTCCATTTCTGGGCACTGGTGAGGCTACATTGCTGGTCACTGGTGATGCTGCATAGATGGGCACTGGTAAGATAGATTGGCACTGGTGAGACTTCATTGTTGGGTACTGGTGAGGCTGCAATCCTTCGGCACTGGTGAGGCTGCATCAATAGGCACTCGTGAGACTGCATTGCCGGGCACTGGTGAGGCTGCATTGCTGGACACTGGTGAGGCAGCATTGCTGGGCACTGGTGAGGTTACATTTCTGGGCAATTGTAAGGCTGCATAGATGGGCACCGGTGAGGCTGCATAGATGGACACAGCTGAGCCCGGCATTCTTTATGCAGTGCACGGGTAAGCCCTGCATTCTCTATGTAGCGCAATGCTGAGCCCGACATTCTTTATGTAGCGCACTCCTCAGCCCTGCATTCTTTATGTATCGCGCTGCTGAGCCCTGCATTCTTTATGTAGAGCGCTGCTGAGCCCTGCATTTTTTATGTAGCGCACTGCTGAGACCTGCATTCTTTATGTAGTGCACTCCTTAGACCAGCATTCTTTATGTAGTGCACTCCTTAGACCTGTATTCTTTATGTAGCGCACTCCTGAGCTCTGTCATTTAAAACTGCTCACGGCTGTAATGTATTAGATGGGGTAAGCTGACTGAATTATTAGACATAAATAACAAGACTATGTGCAGTGTGGTGTATAACCTATGGTTGTGATAATGAATATTACTTCCGTAAAATGTCAAGACGCGGTTGTGTAGCATGGTACCACAATAAATACCGACATGTTGCTACATGTGCCATGTAATAGAAAGTCATGGTGACTTCAGTCTGGGTTCATACAGGAGTGGAGGCAGACCATAGTATCCTCCCAGGATTCCTGTTTCAGCAGGGGAGTCTGGGCATACACTGTGTGTGAGCTGATTGAAGGAAAGGCACACCCCCCCCCCCATCCACATAGGCAGAGGAACGAGGAAACTTGCAGAGCTGAGCTGTGAACAGACACGTTTTCTGCTTATCTGTCTCCAAATTACCTCCCCAACACAAACTTTCAACTGCTTTCATCTCTTGTGTCAGAGAACATGTCAGATGTTATCATGCTGATAACAGAGGAACAGAGTATCAGAAAGACACGGGACTTAGGGCTTTTGAGAGAGATAAGTAAACACTACAGATATATGTGCCTAGGTCAGATTTCATCAATGGCGTTTACATCCACTTCAAGTCCAATCTTACAGATTGCGCTCACTTTGTTTCCCTTGGCGCATTCCAGTCTAAAATTGGTCCAGTTAAGTTTGGTGTTCCTCTGGGCTCAATTTTGGGTTCCTTACATTTTAGCATTAAAAACATGGATGGCCCACAATTTCCTTCTGTGAGAAGACTAATGTAATGTTTTTGGCACCCCAATCAATTATGTAAAGCCAGTCCTGGTAGCCTATCTATAAATTGCACTGTACTTGTGCTTCAGTCTAAATTGAAAAATCTAGGAGTGATATTTGATGCTAGTTTAACCTTTGATCGACATGTACAAAATGTTGTCAGAACATTTTTTTTCCACTTGAGAAATATTCCTCTGTTATGTTCTATTCTATCGTACACTGTAGCTGAAAAGCTGATTCATACATTTGTAGTCTCCCAGCTTGATTACTGCAATGCTCTACTTGCTGGTGTACCTAAATATACTATTAATTGACTACAATATGTAAAAAAATCTGCAGCCAGAGTATTGACTAGGTCTGGTACAAGTGATCATATTACCCCATGCTGGAGTCCTTGCACTGGTTACCCATTAGGTTTTGCATAGACTTTAAGATCCTCTTGGTCACCTATAAGGCCTAAATTAGACATGTGCACAACAAAAAATTTCGTATTTTTTTGTTCCATTTCCTCTCGTTCCGTAGATTTGTAAAGATTCGTAATTTCGTAAGACACAAGTTTTCCTATTCGGACCCGTTCGTATTTTGTAAGACGCAAGTTTTCCTATTCGGACCCGTTCGTATTTTCGTAACAGTTATATTTTCATTTATACTGAATTATTCGTAATTCTGTCTAATTTATTTTCGTTGATTCGAAATTCATAATTTTATTAGATAATAATTTTCGTTTAATGGATTGGTAATTTTGTACTTTCGCTAATCCATATTAAGATATACTTTCTCTTAAGCCCAGTACACATGGTCAGACTTTTTGCCAACAAACGTCAAAATGAGCGTTTTCCAAAAAATCCAACCGTGTGTACGCTCAGACAAACTTTTTCAAATCAATCCTAGAAACATTTTTCCTTAGACAAACTTTCATGTGATTGCCTCTTTTTTCTTTTTGTTTTATCCTGTGCATTTTTTATGTTTCTTGTGTCTTTGCAAAGCACTTTGAGAATCCTTCAAAGGTGCTAAGTAAAATAAAGTTTTTTATTATCATTATTCACCTCATATTTTAACTTGCTTTTCCAATTATTAATTACAAGTTTAAAATGACACAATGATTTTAAGAATTGTTTGCATTTAGGCACAAATAAAGCTGGCTTTACACTTAGAACTTTGTTTGAAATGTTTCATTTTAAAAATGTTTGCTTAATATTCGATTCGCTAGTGGGGTCAATTCAATGTTTTTTTTTAAGAAAATGTGAAAGTGCAGGATGGAAATTTTTTGTTGACTGAACAAATTTCTAACAGTGAACGTGGTTTTCATTTGTAATATTACATTCATTTTAAAATTAAATGTTAAGAACAATGGAAATTTAGGGTTAGGGTTAGCATTTGAGTAGCATTTGTTATTACATTCATTTTGAAAATTGAATGTTATGAACAATGGAAATTTAAGTACCTAATGCCACGTACACACGTCGTTTTTTGTCTTGTAAAAAAACGTTGTTTTTTCTCATGAAAAAGAAACGTTGTTTTTCAAACTTCATTTTAAAAAATGACGTTGCCTACACATTATCGTTTTCTGAAAATGCTCTTGCAAAGCGCGGTTACGTACAACACGTTCCATTCAAGCTCGCGTCATAACTTGCTTCTGAGCATGCGCGGGTTTTAAAACGTTGTTTTAATTAGAGTAGCATTTGTCAAGTCATCAAAAGAGAATTTTCAAACCAAGGTTCGTACAAATATTCAAATGAACATTCTTTAAAAATCTACTAGTGTATGACTAGCTTAATACTGGTAAATTTGTGAAAATAGGCAAGACCTCTCTGTGCCCATTGTTCTTGGAGGACTATCTGTTACTTTGCCTTCATGCCAGCATATAGAAATTGTGCCTCTAGTGATAATCATAGGGCTAAATATTTTGAAATGCTGTATTCTGCCTTTTTATTAACCAGAGTGTATCTGCTGCCTGTAGAGTGTATGAAGGTCAGCTCCCCTGTATTTCATAGGTTTCCGGGAACTGTTTGCCACTGATTGATGGGGATGTTTAAATAGCAGTGTGGAGCAGGAGTGCAAGCAGTCTGGGAAGGAAAGCAGACACAACCTCGTCATCCAGATTAGCAGGTGAACTGAAGTTGAGCAGTGGTGGGACCAGCTGGTACAAGGAATGTGAAGAATGTGGAAACCCCTCCACATTTTTTTTTGTGCATACCTATCCTTTCCTTTATGAAGAGCCTGCTCATACTTGGGCATTTTTATTTGCTGTCACAGATTGGGACACATTTATTGTCACAGTTGGACTGGTTGGTATATTTATTGATTATCTGTATTTATGGTCAATACACGTATCTGTATTTTTTCATTGAAATGCTAGGGGCTTGAAAAATGCTCTGAAAAGGCAATCCATTTTTTATTATATTCCCTACTTTCATCATTCCTTGGTATGTCTGTAGGAGACGCATGGCACTAAAGATACTACGGGTTTCTTTCAACGCTGCTTTGTACAAGAGGCCTACCATTCGGCTTATACCTCCCATTCAAAGGGGGTTGTCTATTTTAGTCTTCATGGGTCGTTCTCCTGCAGTAGGGCATTGGAGGACAAAAATGGCAAATACGTTTTCCTGCAGTGTAAGTTGTATGATCTTAAGCTGATAATTGCTGGTGTATATATGCCTCCCCCCTACAACTCAGATGTACTTTGCCAGCTAGGTTCCTTTGCGGGGGCTTCTCCCTGAGAACAAATGTTGGCACTTGGGGACTTTAAAAATGTTATTGATTTGAGGTGTGATAGGTTTCCATCTCATGGATCTCTCTTGGATGAGAGCTTTTCCTCTTTAGGTAGGCTTTGCAAGGATTTGGGGCTGCAGGGTATGTAGAGGTGGTTTCACCCCAATGAATGTGCCTATACAGTACGTGCTATTCAAAATTTCATAATTCTTTGTCCAGAATTGATTTAGTTTTGTGTACTGCAGAGCTTGCCCTGACCTTTATTGAGGTCAACATAGAACCCTGACGAATATCTGATTATTCCCCTTTGCTATTTACTGTATTTATTGGTGTATAACTCTCACTTTTTTTACCCTGAAAATAGAGGGTAAACTGTGCCTGCGTGTTATACGCAGGGGGCTGTGTAAAGTGTTTTTCCTTAAACTTTCCTCTTAAAGTTAGGGTGCGTTTTATACGCTGGTAAATACAGTACCTTAATATCTGAGTGTCCAGATTCCAATATTTCAAGGCGATTGAATCCCTTCTTACTGGACTTGTTCCTCAAATATTTCATACCCTTCTCTATTGAGGCCTTTCTTTCTTTTAGCCACCCTGGCAGTATGATCATATCACATTTTTAAACCTCAAAGCGGTATATTATTTTGCATAGAAATTTGGCGTTTTAAATTGTAGACCTGTAATTTTTAGTAATAATACACCTAAATCTGTCCAAACAAGAGGACGTTTTATATTGTAGGTCTGTAATTCTTAGGAATAACTCACTTAAATCTCTCCAAACAAGAGTCTAGGCGACATCCCGTTTATGATAAAGTTTGAAACTCAAAATCAAAATTATAATATAATAAAAAACTATAAATAATTATAAAAAATAATAATATAATAATAATAAAGTTAATTTCCCCACGATTCACTATCGCCCAATTCTGCAAGTGTTCTAATTTACTATCGCTGTTTTCTAGCTGGTCTAAAACCACTTTTGACATAAAGGGACACTTTTTGGTTGCCATGGACAATCTCAAGTTTTCAGGCAGAGAGAACAGTATATATAATATAAAACTGCATGAAGGGCACTGGACAAAGCACTAGGGACAAAAGGGATGTGAAATGATTTGATACAGTAATGTAATCTGTAAGATTACAGTGTACTGTATGTGTTGTGTTTTGTGTACTTTTTGAATTTGCCAGGATCCTGAGAAGCAATCCCAAGTGGCTCGGGGTTACCGCTAATGGTACTAAATTTTAACCCTGAGCCACACTCTGGATTACTGCCAGGGAGGTTAATGTGGGTTCTACCTCCCTGTGGGTGGTATGGGACGCTCTTAAGGCTTTCCTCTTGCTAATTCAAAGTCAGTGCCATTAAAACTGCCTCCCTTCAGGGATCTAGAGCTTGTTTAAGTGGCAACTTTTGCGGCGGAAGCCAACTATAGTCTGAACTCTACCTTAGACAGAAAATTTGGATGGTTTTCTTCTCAGAGAAGATTGAATGAGTTACTGGAGGATAGGGCCAGGAACAGTTTTTCCAGAAGAGGCTGACCTGGACTGAGGGGAGACAACTGGTATGCTGTTGGCCCAAATAGTTCAGTTTTAATCTAATCCTACCCATGTTTTGGTTCGAAGAACCGAGAGGGAGAGATCAGTACTCAGTCGACTTTTATTATGTCCATTTCTAATCTTTTTATCAAGATTTGTTTTTAATACTCTGCTTACTTTATATAAACTGGAACTCGCTGTAGAAAGCTTACCTAATTCTAAAGCCCCAGAGGTTAATTATTTCCCTATGGAGATTCGCAAAAAAATACAACAAAATGTTGTTGTGGCCCTTTCAAAGACATTTAATAAAGCTTTTTCTGTGGGTCGGCTTCTAGACTCTATGGGTGAGGCTGTCATAGTAGTCCCTGAGTCTTATAGACTTATTTATTATCTATGGATTTTAAAATACTTGCCAAGTACTTTACTTGCCAATAGGCTGAACAAGGTCAGCACACATATTATTCATCCTGATCAAGCTAGTTTATGCCTAACATGTCAATAGTTGTTAAGATCAGCCAGGCCTAGTTTAACATGCAGGTGCTGGTTTTGAATCATTTGGATTGCTCCTTTTTGGCGTTAGATTTAAGGCCTTGACACTACTTGAAAAATGTGATTTTGGTTCTATCTTTTGCCATTGGGTCTGCTTGTTGTATTGTATACTACTCCTCTGGTTAATAGCCTCCAGTCTCCCCCTTTTACTCCTTAAGACTTTTTTGTGCCACTAGTTAGGGGTTCCAACTGTCTCCCCTGCTTTTGGCCATTGCCATAGAGCCCCTTATCTGTCTCTTGTGGTCTTCTTCAGATGTTACAGGCTTGGTTAGAGGTGCCCTAGAGGAAAAGATTGCATTGTACGCAGAGTATATCTTCCTGTTTCTAATATTCGATCATCTCTTCCAGCAGTAGTGAAATATGTTTGGAATTTTTTTGTAGGGCTTGTTATAAACTGGGAGAAATCTATGTTATTGGCAGTAGTTCCTTTGCCAGTCTCCCTTCCTTCTACACTATCTCACCTTAAGTATTTGGTTATATCTATGTCTGCCTCCTCCCAGGCGTTCATCTCAGATAATATTGCTCCATTATTGTCTAAAATTCAAACTCAAAATAAAGTCTGGAGTAAGTTACTCCTCTATGTAGTAGGATATATTAACCACTAGATGACCTGCCGCTGTCATTATACAGTGGCAGGTTGACTCCCATGGGCAAATCGCCATAACTGTGCATTCGCCCTTTAAATAGACTTTGCAGGTGTGTGCCCGCCACGTGACGTAGGAGCTGATGCACGTGCCTGGCAGTCGCGATGTCCGCCGGGCACCCGCGATCGCTCCTGAGAGAGAGAGAGATCTGTCAATGTAAACTATCTATCAGCAAGAGGAGAGACATCTGCTGTTTCTAGAGATTAGAAACAGTGATTTCTCTCTACTCTCAGTCACTACACTGCCAACACAGTTAAAAAAACACCTCCCTAGGACACACTTAACCCCTGACCCGCTGATCGCTGTATAAATGTCAACGGTCCCAAAAAAGTGTCAAAAGTGTCCGATCTGTCTGCTGCATTGTCACAGTCCCGCTAAATATCGCAGATCGCTGCCATTACTAGTAAAAAAAAAAGGCCATAAATCTACCCCTATTTGTTTTTACCAAAAATATGTAGAAGAATACATATAGGCCTAACTGATGAATATTTTTTTTTCTTAAAAAATTTGGGGAATATTTATTATAGAAAAAAGTTAAAAATATTTTATTTATTTTTTCAAAATTGGTGCTGTTTTTTTGTTTATAGCGCAAAAAATAAAGTAGAGGTGATCAAAAACCATCAAGAGAAATCTGTATTTGTGGGAAAAAAGGACGTAAATTTTGTTTGGGTACAGGGTCGTACGACAGCACAATTGTCAGTTAAAGCGTCACAGTACCGTATCGCAGAAAATTTCATTTGGCAAAAGAGGGATTTCATTTGGCAAAAGAAGGCCCCTCATATAAGATTTGAGTAACTACAATATCCAAGGATTCTCGGGGACTAGCAGCACTTTATCCAAGGATATATTTTCTTGCTGCCCAACTACAGCATTTTGCAAGGTGGGATTCTGAGCTCCCTCCCAGTGCCTCCTATCATTTATTTTCCTATGCGTTTGGGGGTCGGCCACCACCATATATTTTGGAAGGGGCATTGGGGGGTTTCACATACCACTTTGCCCACCCCGGTGCTAATGTGAAAGGTGTGGGATGCTGCTAAGAAAATTATAGGGATTTTCTCTTTTACTAGATACATTTTGGGAAATGATAGGCTCCCTGAGTTTTCTATCCTTCAGGGCTTTCAAAAATGGGAGAGAGCCATCTTTAAAAACCATGTCCAATTTTACGATAATGGTTCTCTTAAAACTTATGAGCAGTTGAGAACAGAATTCTCCCGAGATCCAAGGTGGTTTTATCAGTTTCTCCAATTGTGCTACAAGCCCAATTTTCCTCAGCTGCAGGCTTTTTTTTCCCCCACCTCTGCTCTGGATATTATAGTACAAACAACCTCAACCAAGGGTCTTTTTTCTGATAGGTATATGGCTTTGTTAGATACATTTCTATTGAAATTTCCTATTCCTTCCAGAGCAGGGTGGAAACAGGATGTTGGCCCAATCTCTAAGGAGGTCTGGGAGGAGATTCTTCATTCCCTCTTGTTTCTCTTTCCCCATCGCATAAACAAACTCCTCCATACCATAGACTTAAGACCCGACCAGCCTGTGCCAGGAGTAGCAACCCTGGTGCCCTTATTCACCTTCTGTGACAGAGCCCTGATCTCCAGAGATACTGGGCGGAGGTGGTTGGTACACCTAATGGGCTACTGGATGTGAATATTACTGTTGTACCATTCACATGTCTACTGGGTTACATTGATTCCTCTTTTTGCACACCTCCTATGTCAATTATGATTTTGCGTGCTCTTTTTGTGGTCTGTAGACAAATCGTCCTTAAGTGGACCTCTTCACATCTTCCTACTTAATCTGATTGGATTTTTGATCTTAACAGGCTTATTTCTTTTGAAAAGCATATGTAGCGTCACCCCCGAAAGGGCCACTGGATTAAAATGGGATCGGCAGATTAAGTTACTCTTGCTTGGTCTAGGGATGCACCAGAAGTCACTAAGTAATAATTAAGTGTCCACACTGTCAAAGATTTTCTCAATGCTTTAATTCCAGGCCAACATAGCCAAACATCAACTCTGTGAAAGGAGAATAGGTTGATGAAGAGATAGAGATTCTCGATGTCAGGCCTGGATATATGTACAGCAAAATCAGCCCCTTGAAAGACGCAATCTTGCACGCGCCGCCACTTTAAATGCTGGTTGGGAGGAACAGGTTTCTCTTACCGACCCGGCTCTAAGCCTCTGCCACAGGCCAATGTAGTAAAGATAATTTGTCAATGTCCGAACAGAGAAAATCCTCCCAGCAGTTATCTCAGCACAGATCACTGGGTGACAGCAGAGCGTACCTGTCTACGCCCCGGGGCCTGGATCTTCTCTACGGCATCAGGAACCCAGTAAGTCACTGAGGTCCTCTCGGTTTCATCCCAGGCCGAGTCTCAGCAGGGCGTGGAAACTTGGCCAGGTGGGCCACGCCGACAGGGTCCATGGATGCGCACACCCTGAAGGTTGGTGCCTCACCCCGACTCCGGGGACCCCGCGCAGGAGAAGGAAAAAGAACCCAGAACACATGACCTCCATCCCAGATATACCCCTCCCCAGTATGCCTAGCGGGAAAAACTCCCTCCAATTGGCTGCTGGGGAAGACTTCATCCTCCAGAAACCCCTCTGGCTCCCTGGCGGGATGATATTAACCTCCCCAGAATGCAGTCCGAGCCAGTGGACCTTTCCAGAATGACACAGGTCATTACGACCGGGAGCAAGGTAGCTCTCGCAGTCAACTAGTTTTTAGCGTAGTGCCCATGCTAGAAGCAAGGGGGCGCTACACATACATATTTTTTTTTTTAATTAAATGAGAAAGTTTGATGCCATCTTGTCACAATGTCTTGAGTTTTTGTGGCCAGTATTGAAATATGCTAACTTCTGTTTTAAATATTGGTGCTATGTTAAGGGCTACATGGTATTCTTTTTATAGATGCTTTGCTTTGAAGGTCAGTTTTAGCTGATAGCATTCTGCAATTGTAATTACCCATGTGCTTATCAATATGTGCGTTTGCCCTAAGGATTTTTTTTTATTCTTTTATTTTTTTTTCTCATTTTGTGACGTCCTTTGTGGCGTGTTCTGTATGTTTTGTTTTTGTTGTCATTAAGATTGGAATTTTTTCTGATATAAAAAGAAAAAAAGGAAGCCTCTCTATCCTAGGGCAGGAAGCACAGCTCAGTGTTATCATCCTCATGTTGTCTGTCCTCCCTTTTATATAAATAATAACTCTGCATGGAGCAGTGTCTGTGAGTGGGAGAGGGGAATCATGTAGAAAGGGAGTGAACTGAGAGAAAAAAGGAGGACAAGAGGAAATGGTTTTGACCTGAGCGGAGGAGGTCTGCTTTCCTTATCTGCTGAAATCCTGGCCCCGACTAAATCATTTAATAACACATTGGTTATCATTGTGTTTTATAAACACCATAATAAAAATAAAACTGCTTATGATTATTGTGCAAATGCAAAGTGAGTAGACTTTTGACTCTTAATAAGAGAGCATAGCACATACTATAGGCTAGTTTCATTTAAGGAAAGGTAAGATACAAAAAAACACACAAACATAAACAAAGCTTACTAATTTCACAATTAATTAATTCACAAAGGCATGATATAGACAAATAAATAGATACAGATAAAGCGTAACCTTTAAAATACCCTGAATTCCTCCAAATTGTGATTGTGTGTGGAGATGGTTGCATTTGCCAGATTTTTATGTATAAAGCACTTACTGACCCCCTTGAATTTTGTGGGGGTCTGTATTCAAGGTGACATTTGGAGTGACACCAGGTGGCGGGAGATCACGTGTGAAGCTTGAACACATTAAAAGATTGTTCAGTTTTCATGGATACTTGTTGATGTGTTTTAAGGACATTCTTGCACTATTTAATATGTATGTAATAGATAATAAATGCAGCGTTAAATATGAAAACAAAGTAAACATCTAAGTAAATAATCCATAATAGTGATAATAAACATGTGTAAACAAAGTGTCAAAAATAATGTATAAAAAAGTTCATATGTAAAAAAAAGTTCAAAAGAAGGGTCCGTGCTGCCATAGGAATTGTGTAATCCAAATTCATAAATGATATGATTTCACCACGTGATCCACCACTATATAAAGTTGGACTCTTACTAAAGTGATAGGGCTCTATTGTGGAGTACCAAACGCCCAATATATATACATATATATATATATATATATATTGTGACAGGAAGTCAGGTAAATCTGTGTGTGTTGTCCCAGACGGGAGGTACTTTTCTGCCTTGTTTAGACAATACACCAATTACTATTGGGCGTCAGCTGCACAGATGGCCAGAGAGGTTTGGGGCGTTAAAAGGTTTCAGGTGTTCAGAATTAAGCAATTAAAGCCCCTATAAAATAGCCCAAGTATGACGACTGATTGCTGGATCCTGAGGCTTTGTGAGTGAAGGAGCAGTCACAAGCACTTCTGAAGAGGTGAGGTGCTGATGGATATTTCTGTGTAAGAAATATCAAAGAGACTTTTTTTGTTGTTCTTGTTGTTCTCTGCTGTAGGACCAGCAGTGTCTGCCCAGCAGTAGGCTGAGCCAGACTCAATAGGTAGGTTCCTGTGTTGGTAAGGTAGACGCCCCAAGTGGCAAGGGTTTATTTTATGTTTTGTTTTGTTTATGCTTTTTTGATGTTTGCACGTGTATCCAGCCATATGGAAAAATAAACCATATTATTTGTTTTCAATCATCCTCAACTGCCTTTTTGTACAGTTCCACGTGTAGTGAACCCATCCAGGGGGTCACACACACCCGCTACCGAGTTAATCCCTCACAATATATATATATATATATATATATATATACAGGCATACCCCGCTTTACGGACACTCACTTTACGTACACTCGCGAGTACGGACATACCCGCGAGTGTATGTAAAGTGTCTCACAAGTACAAATATTCCCACGCCGTGCACCCGCATTAGATGGAACTGAAGTTCTGAGCACTTAGCCTGCCCAGTTCCAGTGTGCTCTGTTTCCTGGCTGCCTCCCCACCTCTGGTGACATCACATTCTCTGTGTTTTTTCAGACTTCCCTGTCAGTCACAGAATGCCATCCAGCCTCTCTATAACACTGTCCTTTGTGTGCAGCGCGATGTCCGGGGGATGGATTGGAGCGGCCCCCCCTTGCATCAGGAGAGCTTATTTACATGTGAGTGTTCCCCCAACGCCCCCACTACAGCCCCTGAAGCCCCCACTAAAGCCCCTGGCACCCCCACTACAGCCTAGAAGTGAAAAAAGGTATTTCTTCACTTTAAGTACATTTTTCATTTTACATACATGCTCTGGTCCCGTTGTGTACTTAAAAGTGGGGTATGCCTGTATATATATATATATATATATATATATATATATATATATATATATATATATATATATATATATATATAATATGTAGCACTACCCCCGGAGGAGCTGCTGGTTTGTTTTGGGTCTATGCTCTGGTTGCCAACCCCTGAAATTGTCTCAAAACCCTTCCTTACCACAACTGGTATAGCAGGAATTGGACCCCCAATAGTTTGTAGGAGGACACAGTATCCCAACACACCACAGTAAATTATGTGTAAATTAATGGTTATCTTGAACTGAATGGATCCTGCGATATGACAAGTAGACTGGACACAGATTTCAGCTTAACCAAAAGGGGGTACTTTACTGGCAAAAATAAAGTGAAGAACAAAGGGGTAAAAAAGCAGTGAACTGCTCGCAGAGCCCTGCAGAGTCAGCAACAGTAAAAACAAATAGCTGTAAGTCAAACTACAGTGTCAATATAGATCTGTGCAAGCACACAGCAAGGGGATTCCCTCAATAAGGCATTCACATTGAAGCACCCCATTGCCAAGCCTCACCCAGCTCTCTCTCTATCAACAATACTGTACAGTAAAATAAGTCCAGTTACTCAATCAGAGAATATAAAATTGGATATCCGTAATCTACAACAACTAAATAGACAGTCTTTACGTGGTATACCTAACTAACGTGATTTGGTTGATCAGGCCAAACCCCAGTTCAAATTATCCCAAGAGTCCGTGCACTAATACGTAGACATGCGTTGGCGCGCAAGGGGTCATTTGTAATAAAATGTGGTAATAAACAAACTGGCAAAAGAGCACCAAATAATAGAATCAAGGTGGCAAATGTGGATGATCAACCCTCCAATAACACCGTCAGTAGGTCTTGGGCAGGTGCCCATCTCACCCAACCAGTTCAGGCCTTGTCCTTCCGTGACACTTCGCTCGCGATCTCCGATCACAGTCTTGCTAGACGGCAGCCTTCGGTCTTCAGACAGGTCACAGGGATACTGAAAGCCCGTCTGATTCTCCATCAGATGTTCTGTCTCTCTTCCTCAATGGCTCTCTGCCCGGGCGTAGGTAGGCCTCAATTCAGGCCTACTTCCGTGGGGGACACTTCTACAGGTGTCCTCCTGGGTTGAAGAGGCGGTCCAGAGAGCGCATGCCAAGTACATCCTCTTCCTTAAATTACCTCCCTCAGCAGGCCATGCGGAAGGCAAGGCATTCTAGGATTGTACAGTTGCTCTCTGGATAATGTAGTCTTTATCAGTCCAGGGCAAATGGAGTCACTTTTCTCCCTGTACTCAATCTCCCAACACTCTCTGCGGTACCAAAACAAAAAGTAAACAACAGGTGGCTCTAACTCATCTCGACCACAGGAGGGAGCTGAGATCCTTCTTGATCAGCAAATGGTAGTCTTTATATCACATTAAAAAGGGTGATATCCCGCTACATATATGAGGTGGCAGATGTCATCCAATCACATGATCAAAGATGCAGCAAGTTTAATGGCAACTCCGCCGATATGCAAGGTCGTATTACCACCATGGATATGCAATCAAAAGGATCATCCATATAGTGTAAATCCGTATAAACTTTATTTAAAAATAAAACGAGGATTAAGAGTACTCACAATATCAATGAATAAAACAGGCATATCAAAATCCAAAACAGCTTGTGCGCACAACAGGATATTGTAGGTGTTGCGTGGCGACGGCATGTACACAAACTCCGCCCTACATGTTTCATCACAACTGACGTCGTCGGGGGGAATATTTGGGCAGTGATTTCACCACTATTCTTCCCCCTTTGCTTACGTAGGCAGGGATTCTTAACCGTGTAGTCCAATGTGCCAGTGACGGTAGCAGTTGCTGGGGAAACAGTGGGTGCCAGCACCTGCTGCTTCCTTAGGAACCATTAACCTCCCTGGCAGTATGATTCTTTCAGATTTTAGGTGCTGAAAGCAGTACCATTATTTTGCATGGAAATTTGGCGTTTTAGATTGCAGGCTTGCAATTCTTAGGAATAACTCACCTAAATCTGTCCAAACCAGAGTCTCTAGTAGACTATGACAAAGTTTGAAACACAAAATCATAAATTATAATATAATAAATAATAACAAATAATAATTTAATAATAACAATACTTTTTATTCAATACATTTTAACAAATAATATATTCATAAACTCAGATTTTTTGGGGGGTCAAACAAGGGTGCAAAATCATTATTCAGTAAATGTCTCGGGTATGAAAATCTTTAAAGTAAGGTATGGCGCAAAGTCCAACGTCGCAGTCGAGACAACAGAAGCACGTTTCTTTGCGTATTTTTCTTCCGCTGTCGTCGTGCTTGGAGCAACAAACCACACACATCCGTGTGGGTGCTGTTTTTTTTTCCAGTGGGTGGTACGTAGGCCAAAAAATGACGACCAGTCAGTCGCTCAGGATTTACAACACCAGAAGCGGTTACCGCCGTTGGCGTTTGGTGTTTCAGAAAAATCGGTTCTGCCACCTTCCAAATAAAGTCTGCATGGACCATAGACCTGACATTTTTTTTTCAGCAGGATGAATGAATTCCACAGACATTGCTCCAAAAGATGTCGGAATTTTTTTTTAAGGAATTTTTCTGCTGCTTTCTCAGAGCTGGGTAAAAAGTCAAGGCCCGGTCAGCCTTGTCCACACCTCCCATCGTGTGGTTGTAGTCCAATACAACTTGTGGCTTTCTAACACCTTTTTACCTTTGGTATGGACCATGGCGGACAAAGTATTATGGATTGTGCTCATAAGGGAAACGTCCTTTTTGTCCCGCCACTTTAGTCCCAACATTTTCCCTTTTTGCCATGCAGCTACTTCTCCTTTCCCAAGCTTTTTATTTGAAAATCCTGACGGCATTCATAAGAAGGAACTCGTACAGTTCTGGGGAGGTATAGAAATTGTCTGTAGTGACACAGTAGCCCTGGTTGAGCAAGGGCTCTATCAATGACAGAACTGAAGCGGTTGCCATCCCAAAACCGCTGAATCTCGGGGAGAATTTGGTCCCTTTGCCAGTGTACAGTACTGCATTCCAGATATATCCAGAGCTGGATTCACACAGCATAAAGGATTTGACTCCAAAGCGAGCGCGCTTAGATGCAATAAATTTAATCCAGCTGAGCCTACCTTTGTAGGCCATCAGACTTTCGTCAATGGTAATGTCCCTCTCAGGAACATAGGTCCGCTGGAAGTTCTGCAATATGATTTGGTTAATATCCCCAAATTTTTTTAGCTTTGGAGCTGGATGGGAACGTTCATCGAATTCCTCGTTTTTTGCAAAGTGCAAATATTTCATTATTAATGAAAATCTATATTCGGACATTACAGTTCCAAAAAAAGGTGTGGCCAATAACTTATTTGTTGTCCAGTACCACTTTTGGAGTGGTTTCCCCACCACTCCCTGTAAAACTAGAAGGCCAAGGAATTTCCAGATATCGTCACTGGTCACAGGTTCCCATTTTCTGCGCCTTGAAAATAGCTGATGGGTAGCAGCTTGCTGACCTTGATGTCTGTTTGTCTCCAAAACTATTTTGTCGATCACCTCATCCGTCAAAAAAAGCCGGAGGTATTCCAACGAATTGTCATCCTCTATGTCCACTTTTATCCCAGGTGATCCTGTGAATGGAAACCTTGGGGGCGCTACGTGCTCCGTAGCGCAATCAATTGCGCACCAAGTCCGCACATCGCTGGGCACAGGTGCAGGATCATCACTTTCTTCGTCTGATGACAAGCTTTCCCACGCGTTGCTGTCACTCAGCTCCTCCACAAGTGATTCTGCATCGCTGTCGCTGTTCGGCAGCAGGTCGCATAGCGATTTGGAAGTAGAGGCGTGCTTTGCCATGATTGCTGTGCAGTATACGGACACTGGTACTGTAAATCTGCAGACAGGGCACTGGAGAAAGCACTGGGGGGGGGGGCAATCAGAGGTCACTGTATTTTTTTTTAAATTTTAATCCAATAGTATCGGTGTGTTTTACTGTGTTTTACTTTGTTTCTACTTATACGTTTGAATTTCGCTCCGTTCCCCCCCCCCCCGTTCCGCCGGCCTGCGTCGTGACGCCCGCAGGGAAGGGAATCAGGGGAACACAGAGCATCGGGCGGAACATCCGGCCGCCGTACACTGCGGGGATTCGTCGCTGGAGCGCAGAGAAAAGGTAAGAAACCTATTTCTGCATCCAGCGAGGCAAGCCCGAGTGTGGCTCGGGGTTACCGATCGTAGCTTGAAAATCTCACCCCGAGCCACACTCGGGAATACCGTCAGGAGGGTTAACAGAAGGAAGCTGTCATATATATAAGTGGTAGAAATACCACTTCTATATAATATGCTTGGCTCCAGCTGAACAAGGTGCTAATGCTAAAAAGGCAAAAGTTGTGTCCAAAGTGCCTTGGTTCAGATTAAACCTTTGGCCCATGTGGGAAGGTTGCAATGCCTATACACCTGTTTTCCTTAAACCATTGGCTCATCCCTACTGGATGCCTGAAATTGGAACTGTACCTCAGTGCAGTCAAACAAACAGGAAATATGATTACTGGAGATGCGTTGTGCTACAGCTCTTTCATATTACCCTATTGCAAAAAAAAATAACATTTGAATTTTTTGAAAACTGCAGTCTCTATCTCTTTTTTATTGAACACAATGGGAAACATATCAAGAAAATTAGCCACATTTTAAGTCTCAGATCAGGCTGTCTCTTGTTAAGCAAAGTGTCTGCAACAGGTCTATAGTGTATTTGTGACCTCTGCACCTGTAATCCTGGACAGCCAAGTGTGACAGTTTGGAAGGTTTACAGACTGAGCACTGAAGATGACACAGATTTTCACTCTATACAGATGCACAGTCAAGAAGCGGTCAATGTCAGGTGCTGTTCTGTCACAGTGCTACTTTAGATGGAGTAATTTGTGACACAAGCTGTAACCTTGTAGTATATTTGTTGCACAATCTGTCTCAGTGCTGTTGTTCCCGCATTGCATTGTTATGCAACAGAATTGCTAAATGTCCTACACAGAATTTTCCTTTAGGTCACATTCACATGGTATAACATGCTGTGGTCAATTGGAACGTGTTGCCTTTCATTTTCAATGTAACTACTATGTGTATACATGGACAAAACAAACGCATCTGACCATTAGTGCACCACAATGTATGCAATAAGAAAAACATGTGTTGCTTTGCGTGTGCCAGAAATAATAAGACACTTGCATTTTTTGGTCTGGTCTGGAAAATGAATGGGCATTGAACATGCTCAAAACAATGTGTCAGAGAATTCTTAAATAGGCCCAGAAAGTTCATTTGTAGGTAATAACAGGGGCAGAACTACAGAGGTCGCCATTGCAAACCGGCCCCATGCTCCAGGGGGCTAATGCAGCCTCCCTCTACGCCTGGACAGGAAAGGAGGTATTTAGAGGAATCAATGCCCTCCATGTTCATCCTGCAGCCGCTGAATGCCTGCGGGATAGAGAGGAGGAGAAGTGGGCATTCAGAGTCTGCAGGAGGAACATGTAGGGTGTCCGTTCCTCTATAGGCCACTCCTTTTCACCAGCTTCCTTCTGCTGCCTGCAGGCCTTTCAGGTTTCTCCTGGCCCCCCGGTGATCTTCCCCAACAACTTCTCTCCTCACTATTTTCTATATATATATATATTTATTTATAACATTTATTTATTTATTTTCATTTTATTTTATATATTAAAAATAAAAAATAAATCCAGTGTTTCTTAAATATCGCTAAAAGATTTTTTCAATTGATAAAAAATTGTATTTTGGAACAGTGTTGCATGAGAGAGTGATTGTCAGTCAAAGTATCCTAGCAGTGCAAACTAAACAAATTGTCTAGTTATCGGGGTCAGGAAAAATATGTAAATACATATACCTACACTGAGGTTTATGTTTTTTTTTTTTTTTACTTCAACACAGCTCTGAACCCTAATTTAGTGAAAAGAGTCACTGAACCTTGGTCCTGTTGCTGTGTCTGATGCAAACCCCCTGCGCGTGATGAACCAAACATATTATACAAAGTATGACCAGAGTTCAGACACTTTTATTGATAAATTCCACTACTACATAAAGAGCTTCAATAATATATATCTCACATTAATATAAAGTACTCCAATCTAAAAACAAATGCAAAAAAGCAAATTTCAGTATTATTATTTGCTCAAAAAAAATGCATAAAAATTGTTCATACAAAACATTCCACTTCTTTTTAACATAGAAAACATACAAAAGTGACAGTAGAAAAAAGCCTGAGAAGTTAGTTCATCAAGTCTGCTTGTTTTTTTATTTGTGTTGTGCTGTTATTTAGTATAGATTTATGTTTATACCAAGCATGTTGGCCCTTTACTGTTGACAGTCTCACTACCTCTGCTGGAAGTTGACCTGCCCTCAGTAAAGCCATGCTGCTTTGGGTCCAGCAAGTTGTGTATTTTTAAGTGATCAATAATCCTTCTTTTTGGGGTTTATTCCATTAACTTGAATACAACTGATGTTAAACTCACTGGCCTGTAATTGCCAGCTTCTACTTTGCTGTCCTTCTTGTGGATATGTACAATATTAGCTGTCCACCAATAATGGGGAACTTCTGTTAAAAGTGATTGATTAACCTGATCTGCTAATTGTCCAACAACTATATCTCATATATGCCCAGTACACACGATCAGATTTCCCATTGGAAAAAGTCCGATGAGAGCTTTTGGTCGGGAATCCCAACCATGTGTATGCTCCATTAGACTTTTTCCAATGGAAAAACTGCTGGAAAAAGATAGAGAGCAGGTTCTTTTTTTTCCCGTCAGGAAAAAATCAGATTGGAATTTCCTATCATGTGTACAAATTCTGACGTGTAAAATTTCGACTCATGCTCGGAAACAAATTGATGCATGCTCAGAAGCATAGAACTTAATTTTCTCGGCTAGTCTAAACCCCCGTACACACGGTCGGACTTTTGGCCAACCAACTTCAAAATCTGCAACTTTTCAAATTTGTCTGACCGTGTGTACGTTCCATCGGACCAATTTTTTGGGGTTTCATCGGACAAAAAGTTGGGTCTGCGAACAGACCAACTTTCCGGCAACAAAAGTCTGATAGTGCCTTGTCCGACCGCATGTACAGCAAACCATCGGACTTTTGGACAAAGTACAAATGCGCATGCTCAGAACCAATGTTAAAATCAACCAACTATAGCAAAAGTTAACCAAAGGGTGGCGGTAAAGAGCAGAAAAGAGCAGAAAAGAGCAGAAAAACCACGTGATGATGGGAAAGTTTTAGAAAAGTTTGCAGAAAAGTCTGACTGTGTGTATGCTATGGGTGTGACCGGACAAATCAATTAGGACAAAAATCCAAGGGAAATTTTGTTGAATGTCCTACCGTGTGTACGGGCCTTTATATTTTTTCGTCACCGCGTTCTTGGCAGTCAAAAGTTCACCAAACTTTTGTGTGACCGTGTGTATGCAAGGCAGGCTTGAGAGGATTTCCGTTGGAAAAAACATCAGTTTTTTCAGACGGGAAAACCGCTCGTGTGTACGGGGGCATAAGAACTCTAGGATGATTGCTTTATTAGGTTTTAACCAGTTCCTCTGCTTCCTCTGTCCTAAAAATTAACTGTCATTACTAGAACCAATATGATTCCCCAACTGGCCATTCTTTGTATAATATATTATGTACTGGCTAGCAATGGAGCAGTGAAAGGAGTTGTAAAGGAATTTTTTTTTTTTTTTTGCTGGAATGACTGTTTGCAGGGTATAGAGACATAGGGCCAGATTCACAGAGCCATTACTCCAGTGTATCTCCTGTTAGACCGGAGTACTTTCAAATTACCCGCGTCGTATCATTAGTTTGAATCCTCAAACCATGATACGATGGCTTCAGGCTTTGATCCGACAGGCTTACGTGTTTGTACGCCTTCGGATCTACGCTGCAATCTTTTTGCGGCCGCTGGGTGGAGTTTGTGTCGTTTTCCGCGTCGGGGTATGCAAATTAGCTTTTTCCAGCGATCTACGAAGTTACGATCGGCAGTCACGTTCTCTTACGGCATCTGTAGTCAGCTTTTTGCCGTGTAGAGTTAAAGCTGCTATTATCCGGTCTATAGTTAGACGGGCCATGTTAAGTATGGCCGTCGTTCCCGCGTCGAATTTCTAATTTTTTTTTTTTTGCGTAAGTCGTCCGGGAATAGGAATGTACATAAACGACGCTACTAAAAAAGAAACGCTTTTTCGCGCAATGCACAGCGGGAAATTTCTGAACGGAGCATGCGCAGTTCGATCGCCGCGGGGACGCGCCTAATTTAAATGATTCACGCCCCCTAATCGCGTAGTTCGATTCCGCCGTGAGAAATACACTATGTCGCCGTACCTTACGGGCCGAAATCTTCCTGAAATCGTCTTAGAGCCAGGTAAAATACGGCGGCATAGTGTATCTCTGATACTCTGCGCCAGGGCAATTGTATCTGACTCTGGCCCATAATATTTAACTGATTCCTTTTAAAAATGATTAAAAATAGATAAAAATCAATCATATAATGTGCCTACAGTTTCAGTTTCGTTTTTTATCTAGTTTCATGCTTCTGTAAAGGACAGAGACACAGAGCCAATACAGGGCAGTGTTTGTTTTTAAAATGAAACTGATTGGTTCTGAGGCGTTTTAGACACACAGTAATCACACCTTCTTGATTAGAGACCACAGAGAGAAGCTCCCAGTACTTTTTTCATAAGGAAACAGACAACCAGGTGTGCAGAACAGAGAAGGATTACATCAAAACGAACAATGAGGACATGAAACCAGTACTGCATTAGGGTAAAGGAAGCTATTTAGCTAAAAAAAAATTCCTTTAGTGACCATTTAAGTTGGTGACATGATCGTCTTTTTTTCATGAATATCTAAATGCATCAATCTGTGTTTTTATATCCACCCAGCGTTCAGCTTTAAAATATAAATCAAATATTTCTCCCCACATCTGACTACGCAAAAGCAGAAAACGAGATTCAGAAAATACAAGACACCCGTTGTGACTTTAAATGATATCTCCAGTCTTAATTCAAAACAAGAGCAGCTTCATGGGAAGAATATTTTGATCTGCGGCTGCTCTGTAGTCACATCTCACCATCTTACAATGGATCATGTGTGATTCAGAACTGTAGAACATTTGTGATGTCATCGGAAGAATATTTTTATCAATGTGGAGACGCTTGCAGGAAGCAGAGAAAAATGCTGACCGAGAAACATGACAAAACCGGCCAGACTGAGCCTTTTACATTTTCCCACGCTTTTTTTATGGTGTTTTTTTTTTTCATTAGACTTGTGTAAATCAACAGAAAACAGGAAAGAGCAGTTAGAAAAGAGCAGGGTTCTGAGGAAGTGCCAGGCCAGGATGTTACATTTACTGAAAGGCAATGGAAACAAAATTTTCCTTCATCAATTATGTAGATTGTCCATTAATTCCACGTCAGCTGTAGAATTCCATTAGCTAGATTTTCAGACATTTCCACACTGGAATAAAAGAAACATCCATATCTTTCTTCTGTGCCTGCATTTTCCCTGCTATTTTTATCATGGTTTTGCATATTATTTTAGTACATTAAATTAGAACAAGGCTGAAAAATAAAAATATGAAAATGTATTTTAAAAGTCTGATATTTTTTATACTTACATTTTTCCAAAGAGTTAATCATGTGATGAGCACAGACTTTTATTTCTCAGAGTTGTTGGCCCCTGGGCCAGGACTAGGAGGGGCAGAAGGGTCATCTACCCTGGGTGCTGGCTGCATATGCAGTGTGGGTGGGGGGGGGCTTTGGGAGCTCCCTCTCTATGACTCCCACTGACAGATGTGTCACCCCTGTTAGTAGGCATTTGTTTCCATCCAGATCACGGTGGTATTCTTGCCCTACCCCTCTGCTCCCCGCTATCGACTTCCTGTGCTAATTCTATGTTTACATATGACAGTGTGCCTCAAGTGACAGCGCCTTCTCAGTTCAGGAGGAGCAGCTGCCTGACGGCTAGGCATGGATCGATCTGTAGTAGCACTGTAGTAGGCAACCACAGGAGAAGGGGGAGCTCTGTGTATTGGGGGGAGGGGGGCTAGGAGGTGGGGGGGCTCTGTGTACTGGGGTGTGCTAGGAGGTGAGGGAAGCTGTGTATTGGGAGTGCTAGGAGGTGGGGGACCTCTGTGTACTGGGGGGTGCTAACAGGTGGGGGAGCTCTGTATATTGGAGGGGTGTTGGGAGGTAGGGGAGCTCTGTGTATTGGTGATGCTTGTAAGTGGGGGGGGGACTCTGTGTATTTGTGGTGCTAGGAGGTGGGGGAGCTCTGTGTATTAGGGTTGCTTGGAGGTGGGGGAGCTCTGTATATTGTTGGGTACAAGGAGTTGGGGGAGATATGTATATTGGGGGGAATAGGGTGGACGGATCTCTGTCTTGGGGGTTGGGAGGAGGGGTGATATTTGTGTACTAGAGATGTCCACTCAACAGGAGAGGGGGCACAGTTTTCCATCTGTGCCCTGAGCACCGGTTGACCGTGTCACCCTTCTTAGTACAATTAATTTCTTAGAAGACTGAACATACAGTAAGTAATTGTGTGAATTGTTTTCTATATTCTGCTCTCCCTTAACGTATGTGTTGAGCCCAGTTTTCATTTTCTTTCTATCACTGATGTACCTAAAAAAGGTGTCATCTCCTTTCTTAAAAGATTTAGCAATTTCTTCCTCTTTTTGTAGTTTGGCATCACTGATAATGTGTTTGGACTCCTTTTGTCTATTGTTATACTCTTCTATGTCAGCTATATCTCCTGTGTCCTTGAATCTTCTATATGCTAATTTTTTTTTCTTTACTATCCTACTTACCTCTTTAGTGAATCATATTGTTTTTTTCTTATGTTTATTCTTACTAACTTGTCTGACATATAATCTAATTGCCTCCAGGATGTTAGACGTTAATAGTGCCCACTGATTGCTTACTCCTGTCATTTTACTTCAACCTTTCAATTCATTTTTTAGAAGTTTCCCCATTTCAGCAAAATGTGTCCTTTTAAAATGTACAACTTTTGTTTTTGTATATGATTTTTGAGTTCTTGTTTTAATATAAAACCAAAGACATTGGTGATCACTAGAACCCAAATCCTCTCCAACCTCTACATCAGACAGTCGATCCCCATTTGTCAGTACTAGGTCTAGAATATGGTCACCTCGGGTTGGCCTTTTTACTAACTGTTTTAGAGAAACCCCATTCAGTGCCTCCATTACATCCCTGCACCTGTTTGTAATAGCAGTTTGAGAATTCCGGTTAATGTCAGGCATGTTGAAGTCACCTATAATCAAATATTCTCCCTTCATTGCCATTTGAGTTATCTCATCAATCAACAAGATATCATAATCTTCACAGAGTAATAGCTGCTGATTACATTGTTTAAAGTATCATAAATTCAATCCAAAAGGAGGTCTTGCACCAGATCAGATATAGATCAATGGTTGTAGTTTTATTTGAGTTCATTCTTCTAAGCCCTGATGAAGGGAGAGTTTTTTTGTCCTCAAAACATGTTGGCTGTTTTATGTGACCGTATTATGAACAACTGGGCCTCATTCAGACAGACACTAACACCCAAAACCCATGAATGAGTGCCCTGTATCTCTGGGTTCCAAGCATGGACATAGGTCCCAAATGGAAAGGCATGTGGGTGAGCGGGCCCGAACATAGCATCTATCTAAATGTGGTCTTAAAGCAGTATTAAATCCAATACCAAAAATGTAACATTTTGCAACTTGCCAATCATTAGATGTGGTGGCTGAACTGTTTATACTTGGTGATCTGGCCAGTAACACACCTCTTGTATTAGAGTGCCCTCACTTTGGATGTAGGAGCACAGGGGGCACCTTTGGACAGCAGCATTTTCAGTCTGGTGGGAAGGAGAGCATTAGATGTACAATCAGATTTACATAAATACACTAACACATTGAAGCTAAACTCCAGCCTACTGTATACTTTATAAGAAGTTGCAGCAACCTGTTTTTTTTTTCTTTTGGGATAAAGGTTTTACATACAGTAAATAAAAAAAGTGTATCATTGTAGGCACCCTTGCCAGTGGTAAATGGGTTGTCCCATTTTTGTAACTGATACATTCTGATGAACAGGCTTTGTGGCTGGATCAGCAGATGAAAATATAAGTAAGAAAGCCTAAAAAATATAAAACTAAGGCAGTCCTCATATCTAAGGATGTAAAGCTGCAATATATTAAATGTTTGCTTTTGGGTGTAATGCATTTTTTCACTTTGTGGTTTGGTGCCCATTTTTTTACTCTGTGGACATCTTGTGGCTGAGAAGAGGTACTGTGGGTAATAGTGCCAGAGGGGAGCGTATTGCAGCCAAAGACATGTTTTTATTATAAACACAGGCTGCATATACCTTCTCTTTTCAAAAAAGAGTGATAAGAGTTAAGCATTTGGCTCCTTTCCTACTGAGGTGTTTTTTATGCATTTAGCGCTAGAAATAGTGAAATAGCCTCTAACTAATGCCTGAAAACCGCCTCCCCATTAATTTCAGTTTGACTTTTTACACTGTGGCAGTGCGCTTGCAGGACGCTCTCAAAAGTCCTGCAAGCAGCATCTTTGGGATGGTTTGGGAGTGGTGTATACATTGCTCCCAAAACACCCTGCCCTTTGAAATGAATGTGCAGTGCTGCCAAAGTGCCTACAAAGTGCTTCGGTAGCGCCACAGCATGGATGCCTTTAACCCGTTCCCGGCCACTAGCAAGGGTTAAAAGTGCCCCACTAGAGGCCGAAAAGACCATGCTATTAAAATTGCACTGATTACTGGGTAAATGGCATTGTCAGGGAAGGGGGTTAACTACTAGGGGGCAAGGAAGGGGTTAAGTGTGTCCTAGGGAGTGATTTTAACTGTGAGGGGGCTGGGCTACAAGTGACACGACAGTGATCACTGCTCCTAATGACAGGGAGCAGTAGATCACTCTCCTGTCACTAGACAAAACAGGGAAATGCCTTGTCTCCCCATTCTGCCGCTCCAAGACATGATCCCGGGACACTAGCAGACACCGAGTCCACGAGTCTTGCGGGCACGGTCACAGAGCTTGCGGCCCAGATGCTCGCAGATAGGCGGCAGATTCAAAGCAACGTACTGGTACATTGCTTTGCCTGCCCGTGCCATTCTGCCGACGCACTGTATAATCTACGTTAGGCAGTCGGCAAGTGGTTAATTATTGACATGCGTATATTTCACTATGCAGCTACTCTACTTTATGTATTGCTTCCGCATCCCCCATGGGTCCTGGGTTTAGTGTTATCCTGTGTATTGGTCCCCTTGGGTTCCCTGGGAGAGCTAGTTCTCTATTAGTCTCAAAGCACCTTCTTAACCCTTAAGTAACAATATGATGGATTCTATAACAATATGGGTATTTGTATATTATGTTATATTTATTGTTACTGCAGATAATTTATTTTCTCAATCACTCCTGATGAAGAGGATGAAGTGCAAAACATGTTGAGAAGAACTGGCAAAACATTTCTGAGATAATATCAATATATGATTTGTTGTGCTACTTAGCGCCTTTTCTCTGAAAAATATTAGTCCAGTTTTGAGAGAGTTATGTTTATGAAATGTGATGCCCTTGGGCAGGATGTTTGTTCACATTTTATATTAAAAAAAATGTTTGTAATAAAATATGTTTTTAAATGTATATGCTATTGTGATGTCTATGGTGGCACCATGAAAGTCTGCATTGTCTCCATTATTCTTCCTGTCTACATAGTCATTTTTGGACGTTGTTACCTTTTATGAGCATGTAAATTTTAGCACATCTTTATTCGATTTCCGGTAAAAAAAAATTTTATTTTTTGAGATCACCAATAGAACTTTGTGTATTCAAGTCCAAAGGTTAAAAGTGAACCAAAATCAATAAAGAAGTATTTGAAGGGCACTTTGTTCCACATAGTAAAGATCTTGAGGTGCCTACACATCATCTCTGCTGAATTACTGAGGCCCTGGCATACTTCAAATCTGTGAGTGTACTGTTTTGCAACTTTAAAATATTTCTTGTAGCTGAGAGCTTGTCGCTGCCCCTCCTATGTTCTGTGCCATATTATTTCCCAATTAAGCCTACATAACACTGATGTACAGTGATAGCATAGGTCATATGAGGTGGGACTAGAGCACATGAATGAAAAATGCTGCAAAAACGCAATAAAATCTCATCAAAAACACAACAGACCTGTGGGAAGTGCTCCATCCTACAGATAGGGGAGAAATGCACTATAAATGCATCACAAACGCATAAAAAATGCAACACAAAACAGAAAAATGTGGCAAAAATGCCTATTGCCGCGTACACACGATCACTTTTTGTGATGGAAAAAAACGACGTTTTAAAAAACTTCATTAAAAAGTGATGGTGTGTGGGCAAAACGTCGTTTAAAACAACGTTTTTAAACCCGTCATGCTTAGAAGCAAGTTATGAGATGGGAGCTTCAATGGAACAGAGTGCCGTCGAAAGTGTCTTACGTAACCGCGCTTTGCAAGAGCATTGTGGAAAAACGATGGTGTGTATGCAATGTCGTTTTTGAAAATGAAGTTTGAAAAACGTCGTTTTGTTTCGTCAGATAAAATTACGTTTTTTTTCATCACAAAAAGTGATCGTGTGTACGCGGCATATGTGTTTTTCATACAGAGCAGTGTGAAAGTAGCCCTACAGAGTGTGCTGCTTCTTTTTCTTTATTCCGTACCTACAGTATGTTCAATTTGCAGCTGGTGCCATGATCACTGTCACAGGTTTCCTCCTGCATCCTTTGGAGCCACAATTGAATGCCGGGGCTAGAGTTGTGTCTCCCTTAACTGTCTGCATCAATAGAAACACACTGCTCCTTAGCCTAGGATGTGAAGGCACTCCCCTGCTCCTCCCTCATCCTCCCTCATTCTCTAAGCCAGGGATCTCCAAACCGTGGCCCGGGGGCCAAATGCGGCCCTTAGCCTGCTTTTATCTGGCCCTTGGGCACCATTTCTCCCACTGACACCAGTAATGGGTCCCTATTCCTCCCTATGATGACCACGACAGGCCACTATTCCTCCTACTAATACCAAAATGTGGTTACATTTACTCCTCCTGATGCCAGGAGAACTTTAATCCCACTGGTCAAAGTCCGGCCCTCCTAGAGTCTGAAGGACAATAAACCGGCCCTTTGTTTAGAAAGTTTGGAGACCCCTGCTCTAAGCTAACAGACTGGTACTGTCCACTGAAAATTCCTTCCTGTTAAGGCCAGAAGTTAATGGAAACAGCACTGAGAGAGCAGGAGCCAGAGGCATTGAAAATGGTAAACTTAAAGTTTTAACTTTAAGAAGTTTAACAAATGCTTTACTGGAGAATGTTTTTTTTATTGTGCTCCGTGTGTTCAGCTTAAAAATTCTGGGGGTTTAATACTACTTTAAGTCTATATCATTTCAGGTATACTTTAGGATCTCGGAATGTTTTAATTATACATTTAAGTATCTATTACTGTGCCTGAGAAAATGACATGACTTAACCATGTATCATTGATAAGATCTATAATTATTCATGGATACATGCTTTATAGACACACTTTGTTGGGTGAATTTTTCTTGATTTATTATGCTTGTAAAACAGACCAGCCTAGTATTTGTTATAAAGACTTTTGCTGCATTGATCTAGTTATACAGTACTATGATGCCCTCTGCTGTTGTCTGAAAGTGATTGCTACACTCCTATAGTTACTGAATAAGCCTGATTTGTGAAAACTTATTTTACTGCCCATAGCAGTGGCGGTGCGTCCATAGTGGGCCCAGTCAATCAACCCCTGTCAATCAACCCCTCTCCTGCCCCTGTCAATCAACAATAGATATATTCATGCATTCCATGAAAATATCTACTGTTGCCGCTGCCTCCCACTATTCAGGTGTTCGGCCCCCTGTTGAGTGCCGGCCATCTGAATAACAGCAGTGGGTGTGTTTTGGAAGTGCTTGATTAGAGCCCGAGGCTCTAATAGGCTTCCAAATGGTTAAACAGAGGGTGCAAGGCTGTTAAACCAAATGTTGTAAAGAAAAAGGGAGGCTGTATTGGACTATACTGGCATTGTATGAGCAACTGATAGACAGTCAAATGTATAATGTAAAATATTTTTATTACAAAGGTATCATTTCTGAACATTTACAATAAAATATTGATTGTGACAACCATAAATCCGCTTATCATTAACATTGTATTAACAATGATGTATACAAAACATCAAATGTTGTGCAGTGTATATAAACTCTACATGTTGCATGTTTCGTGGTAACTTGGTGTAACGGAACCCCAAATGGGACAGGGGTTAACGGCATTTACGATATTCCATTCCGAAACCAAGACAGCTTATCGACACTCCACAATCCAGCGACACGACCCATACGGATTTCCCCCCCCAGAAACGAGACACACAGCTCTGTTCTCTGGTTCAAAACGGATAGGCTTTTTTAATGGGAAAATCAGGCTTCTTATATACAGTTAGGAACCACAATGAACAATGACTGAATTCCACCCACAGCATTATGCAAGGAGTCCAATACATATCTTTTAGTAGACTTTATGGCACCAGCTTTGACATAATCTACATGAGCTAATTATCTACAGCTGACAAGTCAGACATCATGAATCTGGCTTCTCTCACCTGCTCTACAATACACATTCCTTTAGTAGACATAAGTCAGACAGCTGACCTTTAGACTGTGCTAACTCACAACACACATCTATCATCAATAGAAATTCACACAATACAGTGTCAATTAGCATAACACAATGAAAGGTCTTTAGGAGCCATCCTAAGGTGCATTGACATCACAGTAGCAGACTTAATTACCACAGCAAGCTTTATAGTACACATCAGCCAACACACAATATATATACAATATATATACCGCATTAAATGTGACTAGCACAGACCATAATGGGGTTCTCATTCACCCTGCTCCCCTATTAGAAACACACGGTGATTTACACATAAGAGGCATCGGTGAAGCTGAAACAGGAGTATCTCATACTTTCTAAGCGCTTCTGGATTCCACGGGCCTGTCAGGACCGGGTTTTGAACCTGGGACCTCAGCTGTGTCTGCCAGTAAGCCTTCTCACTGAGCTATCTGGGATGCTGGACAGCTCCCTGTCTGTTCTGCTTGACAAACCCATCTGATCCATTGGACATTGCTGCCTTGTGTCTTAATTTGTCTTGAACCTTGAACCCCTTGCTCCTCCCACAAACTTCCTGATATAAGCCATGTCTCTGCACTTCCTCCTTGCCAGGTTATTGTGCCTTCCCAGCCAGTGCCTTGCAATTTGTCTGCTCTGCTACCATTGTATCTGCAACCACCTGTGTTTGACCCTCGGCCTGTTCCTGGACTTCTCTACTGCCTGATCCTAATCTGCTACCGTCTGTGTTTGACCCTCGGCCTGTTCCTGGCCTAAAACATGGAGGCCGCTATAGCAAAGGCTGTGGCTCCTCTCAGGCAGCAAATCTTGGAGCTGCAGCAAGAAGTTCTGTTACTGAAAGGTACAGTACGCCCAGCCCCGGAACCAGCATGTCCTGAGCCATTTGTGGTGATGCCAGAGAGGTTTGATGGTAGCCGTGCATCATTCTTGTGCTTCAAGGTGGATTGTGAGCTGTTGTTTGCTCTCAAGCCTAGGACCTATGCCACCGATTATATAAAGGTTTGCGCTACTATCAACCTGCTCACTGGACCAATCAAAACCTGGGCTCATCTGGTATTACAGGAAAGGAGTCCAGTCTTGGACAGCTGGGAAGCATTTATGTTAGCCCTGGACTCTCACTGTACAATTTTCATGAAAACCAGGGTTCTCAAGTCTGCTCCTAGGTCCTGTGGCTTACGGGGACCTAGGGACAGGAATACCCTATACAGATATAACTCAAAGCCATCCCAGTACATGCCAAGCTATGAAGCTTTAACACCACAAAGCCTAGACGCTCCTGAGGATATTTACACACCTACCCTGGAAGATGAGGAACCAATGGAGATTGGGGTCATCTGGACCAAGCTGTCTAAGGGTGAAAGAGAGCGGAGGAGAGGCTGTGGCCTGTTTTTATTGTGGAGAAAGAGGGCACTTAATCTCTCTCTGCCCAACTCGCCCACCTCGGCCAAAGGTTCAAGTGTGTACTATTAAGACTCATACTGCTGTCCCTGCTGTTCGGCCTGTGAACTGCCAAGATTGCTGTAAGACCTGTCTATGTTCTATGACACAAGTGGGTTCCCAGACTACGGTGGTCAACAGTACCAGTGCCCCTCTTGAACCCACAACCAATACCCCTGTGCAACCCCTACCATCTGGCCTAGAGGCAACTATGCATCTTCCCAACAACAGACCAGTTCCAGTAGTAATCCCACGCTCCTCAGTCGTAAATGCAGTAACGTCACCCTGTCCGGCCAAAGAACCACCTCCTTCTCCAGAGACACCTTCACTACATCTTAAGAAAACACCTGTACCTGATACCGTCACCACTTCCGTAAAGTCTGGCTCCATCACTAGTTCCTGTCCTGCCAAAGAAGTTATACCACCTGACTGTATGTATGCCTCGAATGGCACCCTTATCCGTAAACAGGAGCTGGAGATGTTTGAAAAAGCCTTGCAAGCGAGGAAAACCTCCCGGGCAGGAACTTCTACAGGAATAATAAGGTTCACTCCCTAGATTAGCAAGAGTATTCCATCAGAGGTTTCCTCACAAGCCAAGCTCTAGGACGTCCAGAGGATGTCCTGAGAGGAGGGGAGTACTGTCAGGACCGGGTTTTGAACCTGGGACCTCAGCTGTGTCTGCCAGTAAGCCTTCTCACTGAGCTATCTGGGATGCTGGACAGCTCCCTGTCTGTTCTGCTTGACAAACCCATCTGATCCATTGGACCTTGCTGCCTTGTGTCTTAATTTGTCTTGAACCTTGAACCCCTTGCTCCTCCCACAAACTTCCTGATATAAGCCATGTCTCTGCACTTCCTCCTTGCCAGGTTATTGTGCCTTCCCAGCCAGTGCCTTGCAATTTGTCTGCTCTGCTACCATTGTATCTGCAACCACCTGTGTTTGACCCTCGGCCTGTTCCTGGACTTCTCTACTGCCTGATCCTAATCTGCTACCGTCTGTGTTTGACCCTCGGCCTGTTCCTGGACTTCTCTACTGCCTGATCCTAATCTGCTACCGTCTGTTTGACCCTTGGCCTGTTCTTTGACTGCTCTTCTGCTTGATCCCAGCTTTCAGCCGCTCGTGATTGATCCCTTGGCTTATTTCCTGACCACGCTACTGTTTCCTCCTTGTCTGCTTATCCGCTATTGGACCCCGGCTTGCTCATACCCTGGTGGGGCAAACTTGAGGACCGCGACCTGGTACTAGCTTGCAGCTAAATCCATCTCCACCATCAGGAGCTCTGGGGAAAACCAGCTAGTACTTAGATTCCGCACCTCAAGGGAGCCTGTGTTATCTGCCAGAAGTGACTGTCTGTACATCTGTCATCAACTGCTATTGCAATTGGCCTTCAAGCCTGACATCTGATCGTGACAGGGCCCTCCCGTTATACTTGGTGTCCGCTTCCTCAGGTGCCATACATGGCACATTTAATAAACGATGTATATGGAATATGTCACAAAACTAAAAACAAAGAAATAAATATTAGTATTTTTATACATTGTGGAAAATATATTAATATTTACAGTTAGATAAGAGTACATCCATCTGCCAATATATAACCATCATTCAAGACAATCTCACCGTGGATGCTGTGTCAGATTGGGAAAAAAAACTGACTGGGGATATAACCCTCATTTACTATATCCAAAGTGAATAAAAAGGTTTTGCCTTAGTTTCCTCAAAGGTCATAACAGATACTCCAAAGGCTGATTGCAGTCTGTTTCTAACACCGTACTGTCATCTGGTGTGTGTACAGTATAAGCAATGGAGTGAGTATCATCCATGGGTGCATGAGGCACATGGCCCCAAGAGAAGAAGAGTTCACTGTGCCCTGACTCACACAGCACAGATGGAGGAAATACTAGTATATTCATGATGTGCCCCATCATTTCATTAGGGAGACCCAAGAAGATGTAACATTATAATTGCTCCATTCGCTCTCTGTCTCTTATTTGCTTTCTCTCTCTCTCATTCACTCTCTATCTTATTCTATTTCGCTCTCTCATTCGCTCTCATGCCTCGTACACACTATGGGTTTTCCCAATGGGAAAACTGCCATGTTTGCTTTTGGTTGGGAAAACCGGCTGTGTGTATGCTCCATAGCAGTTTTCCCAACAGGAACGCTCTCTCTATCTCTGTCTTATTTGCTCTCTCTGTTACTCTCTCTCCCTCCTCCTTAAACTCACTTGAGTCGCACCAATTAGAACAATTTTATTGCAGTTAATGGAGTGTGACTTGTCATGCAAACACTCAAGTCACATTGACAAGTCATGGCAGTGTGAACCGAGCCTAAAGCTGATCTTCAGGTTTTCTGTGACTTTACATAGTTGGTTAGGACCAAGCTGGTCCAAACCAACTATTTCCTTCACTTAGTGCTGCAGTGTCCCTAAGCACTGTATGTACTGCATGTAGCTTCGGCTGTGAGACAGAGACTTCCTGTCTCACATCCAGAACAAAACGGTTGTACACAAGTGGATCGATAGATTGACTTGTGTACAACAAGCGAGCCCATACATGGATTGAAATTTGCCTGGTTTCTGCTGAACCAGACAAGTTTAGATCCATGTATGGCCGGCTTAATAGTGTAGCGCCCTGCTCCTGTTGAGTAGGCGCTATTTGTAAATTTAGTTATCTGAGCTGTAGTTTAGCTCCGAATTGTATGCCAAATTATGGGTCTCTGTTCCAGCTTGGCTGTCTTACACATCTTCCATCTGACTGTGGGTGTCGCTGTCACCAGGGGTCAAGGTTGGAATTGCAATAGGCTGGGTGTATTGGGTGCTTCTTGCCCAGAAGCAGCTCAGTGGCATGGTGTGGTTATGATATACTCATAGTTTATACGCCTCACACACACGGGTGCCCAGGGTCATTTGATATAACATTTGGGTGTATTTCCCAGATTTTCCAGGGACATAAATCTGTAAACATGCGAGTGTTTACACAAGTACTTTTAATATATATATATATATATATATATATATATATATATATATATATATATATATTTTGTACAGGACGCCAGGGTTGGGTCCTGGACGGGTGCTATATGGCACCACTATTTGGACTATGGTCCCTGTAAATAGTGGTGAGAATGTTCAGGGGGTCACCCAAAGTGGGTGAAGGATTCCAGGCAAGCGTTAATTAAGAGAGGACTGTCTCGCAGTCTTCTCTGCCTTAATAGAGTAATTTGGGGCCTGGAATTTTGGAGGCTCCAAAGTGCTACTTGGGTGGGAGAGGGCCTCCACCCCTAAACACTGGGAATCAGCACACCAGGAGTTAACACTCCCAGAACACCACCCATAAAGAAGGAAGTGGTGCTGGAGGTGTGAGAAGGAGTATGGAGATTACACATGTGAGGACAAGCTGGGAGTCTGCTAGCTGCACAGTGAGGACTTTTGAAATACAGGGGGTGAAGACCTGTCTACCAACAAACTGTATGTGATTTGTTTTTACTTTTGGTGCTGAAGATAAGCAGACTTTTGGTTGATTCTGAAGCCAAGCAGACTTTTGTGTTATAGTTTTCTGGTATGCTGAACAAAGCCTTATTTTGTTTTCTGTGAATAAAAGCCTTTTTTTCCACAAACGGTTTAAGCACTTAATCCCCGCTGAGCTATAGCCCCCAGACATTACAATATATATATAGGGTTGCCACCTTTTCCTCAAGTCAAACCCAAACACTTTAGCGGACCACCGACAGTGGATTGTGAGCTTGCTTACCTGAGGATGGAGAGTCAGGCATCAACACCTTTCATCCACGATGTATCAGCCAGGTGATGAGCTTCAAACTTCCATCTCACACACATAGGTGTGCACACAGGGTGTGCCAGGTGTGCCCAGGCACACCCTAATCACCCTGTGCAGAACATATTCCCCCTACTGACCTGGCTCCCCCCTTTCCCCCACCTACAGCACTCTCCCACTGGTTGTTGCTGTGGATGTTTTACGATGAGTGGGGGTAGGGGCCAGTAAATATGCCATATACCGCTCCCTTCCCTTTCTGAATGAACATCGTGAGTGATCGGTAGAGTGTGTTTAAGCTTTGGGGTGCACACCCTAATGCCAAAGGCTGCGCACACCTATGCCCACACATCCCCTTCCTGAGGCACAGAACACCGAGGATTGTAGTGTGGGTGGGCAGATAGAGGGGAAGGGGTGGGAGGGGCAGATCAGGCCCTCTCTCCTGTCCATGTATGGGGGTGTGGCCCATAAGCACACCTATGCACTTGGCGGTTGTGGTTCTTAGGGAACCACAGTCCATTCTGAATATTGTGTCCGGGCTTCAGGTGGTCTCAAATCAGGACACACAATTCAAAACCAGGACACACAATTCCCAGACAGGTGGCCATTCTGTATGTATACCCACATACAGCCACAAACAGCCATTGATTTCTATAGGCAGTGTTATGCAGCTGCTATGGCTCCTGAGCAGAGGAACATGCCCAGATTGTATGCCATATGGTCCCACGTGCCCCAGAACATGTGGTCAGGTCATATCCCTATATCTTAACAAATAAAAAATAATTGGTATTATGTGAACTCGCTGCTAAAATAAGTTTCCCTTAAAATGCTAGAAATGGTAATGCTTACAAATTACCACGAGATGTCAGTAAATAGCTGACAAATGCTAGCTCTTGTCTATTAAAAACTACAGCACTAGTCAGTGGAAAGCAAAGTGTTTCCTTTTTTTTCTTTTTAGCTTTTTATAGAGCAGAAAATCTGATGGTGTCCAGCTGGGGTACTTCCAGTCTCTTCCTTTCCCCGGGGAGGTAAGATGAAATGTATTCAAAGTGAGGGGAATCACCTGCTATGCCTGGTACACACAATGAGATTATCGTACAAATGATCGTCCATTTTTCTTTGCATGATAATCTGATATCGGAAATGAAGACTTTACTAAACTGACGAAGATTCTTGTATGACAGAATACAAATTTAGAAATGATATAACGTGTTGTAGTGTATTTGTATTGTAATTTCGAACCACAACTGTACTGACTAAACGCAAATCCTTTGGTTTTTTTCCGCCAACGTTTTTATTGTGGATATGAGTAACATAACAGTGATGCCACATACACACAAGCGGTTTTCCCTTTGAAAACAAAAACACGCTTTCCTGACGGAATTCCTCTCAAGCCTGCCTTGTATACACATGGTCACACAAGTCCGGTGAACTTTTGACTGCCAAGAACGCGGTTACGTAAAAGACTACGACAAGCTGACAAAATGAACTTCTATGCTTCCGAGCATGCATCGAATTGTTTCTGAGCATGCATGTTTTTTTTTTCTGTTGGAAAAGCATACAGACGAACGGTTTTCCTGATAGGATTTTTCCCTGACGGGAAAAAAAAGAGATCCTGCTCTCTTTTTTTTCCCGTCAGTTTTCCTGTGGGAAAAAGTCAGATGGAGCATACACACGGTCGGGATTCCCGACGAAAAGCTCTTTTTGCAGTTTTTTCCGACAGGAAAACCGGTTGTGTGTACGGGGCATTAGAAGCACATTTGTGGATGCAGCCGCTATAGTAAGCATATGGATGGAACAGTACATCCATTCAAGGAAACACATAAGATATAAATGACATAGCATAACATTTACTTAAACGAAAACCTTAAGGTCGGGTATCGTACAGGAAAAATTTTCATGCTTGTCCCATCGGATAATATCGGATGAACTGCCAGGATCGGCTCTCAAAACCTCTGTACTAGAAATCAGATTATTGTTTGAATGATACTTTGCTACAATGTAAAGTAGTGAGTGTACAGCTTGAATAACAGTGTAAATTTGCTGTCCCCTCAAAATAACTCAACACACAGCTATTAATGTCTAAACCGCTGGCAACAAAAGTGAGTACACCCCTAAGCGAAAATGTTCAAATGGGCCCAAAGTGTCAATATTTTGTGCGGCCACCATTATTTTTCAGCACTGACTTAAAAGGGTTGTAAAGGATTTTTTTTTTTTTTTCATAATAAGCATCCTTTACCTGCAGACATTCCTCTTTTCACTTCCTCATTGTTCTTTTTTTGCTCAGAAGTTGCTCTATTTCCTCTCTGTGCTGATCACTTCCTGCTTGTCTGATTGTTACTCACCACCGTGAAGGGAGACTTTACTGCGGTGACATGCTCGCTAGACATGTGCATTCGTTTTCGTTAGAATGCATTTTCGTCCGAAAATCTGGTATTTTCGTTATCGTTTTAACGAACGAAAACGAAAGCGCAAGAAATGAAAACCAAAAGATCCGACATAAAAAAAGCTTTATTTTAGTTTTCGTTCAGATCCGATGATTTTCGATGCTTTGTCGAATTTCCGTCGTTCACTTTCACAAAGTCATCGAAAATCGTCGTTCTGAATACAGTGAATTCACTGTATTCAGAACAACGATTTTCGATGATTTGTGGAATTTCCGTCGTTTAATTCGACAAAGTCATCGAAAATTGTCGTTTTCGGACGAAAACTTTCCCGACGAAAACAAAGTAAATCACAACGATTTTCGGGAGTAACTAAATAAATTTAATTTCTGGACTAAAACGAAAAAACAAAACAAAATATTCCAGTCTGCACATGTCTAATGCTCGCCCCCTCCTGGGAACTACATCTGTGTGGCAGGACGCGCTCTACATGTTAGAGACTTCAAGGAGGTGTGAGTTACTGGGCGTGCCACAATGCATACTGGGAAATGTAGTTCTTACACGATTGAGCGCCGCAAACCAGGAAGTGAATGAGAGAACAGAAACTAGAACGCTGGAGGTGATATAGACGAAGGAATCTACTCGTTTTTAACAGATTCATTATACTATTCTGTCTGTCTACCTTGCAGACATTAATTTTAGGCATTTTTTTTTCCCTTTACAACTCCTTTAACCCTCTTGGGAATGGAGTTCACCAGAGCTGCACAGGTTGCCACTGGAGTCCTCTTCCACTCCTCCATGATGACATCACAGAGCTGGTGGATGTGAGAGACCTTGCGCTCCTCCACCTTCCATTTGTGGAAGCCCCACAGATGCTCAATAGGGTTTAGGTCTGGAGACATGCTTGGCCAGTCCTTCACCTTTACCCTCAGTTGTTTAGCAAGGCAGTGGTCATCTTGGAGGTGTGTTTGGGGTCATTATGTTGGAATACTGCCCTGCGGCCCAGTCTCCGAAGGGAGGGATCATGCTCAGCTTCAGTATGTCAAAGTACATATTTTCATTCATGACTCCTTCAGTGAACTGTAGCTCCCCAGTGCCGGCAGCACTCATCCAGAGCTGCACCTCACGCTCCTCTCGCTCTCCCCTGGCGTCTCCCACCTATCTCCCCGGTTTTCTCCCTGGTCCCCTCGGATCCGCCGCTCTCTGCCCTCAGAAAGGTAAGCCCCTAATCTATAGGGCTCTCCCACCCCCCGAGCTCCGTTGGCGGCCGTCCTTTTCAGGATAAGCCGCGGCGGAGGCCTTCACGCCATCCCTGGAAACATTCGCGTCCGTCGCATTCAGGAAAGGCCCCGGCTTTACCCGCGGTCTAGCGGCGCGGCGCTCCATTCACCGGATAGAACCACCACAAACCCCCCGGACACCTGCAGAACCCCCCAGCCACCACCAGCCACCCCCTGAGCTGCCCCTCACGGAATCCAGCCGCATAGCCCCCCACAGTGACTCGGTATTTACCCGGCTTGCAGGCCCCCCCTGATACATCATCCACCTGCCAGCTACACAGCAATCCCCCCGGACACCAGCAGGACCCCCCACTTTCCCTAGGGCTAGAACTGCATCCCGGTAGCTACCGGCGCACGCTTCCTAGGAGTAGGACGTGTGGCCCACGGGATGTAGATAGGTAGGGCCCCCCCTCCACCCCCCCTTCACTGCTGCAACCTGCCAGCCGCACATCTATCCCCCCCCCTTGACACCAGCAGGACCCCCCTCTTCCCTAGGGCTAGAACTACATCCTGGTAGATACCGGTGCACGCTTCCTAGGAGTAGGACGTGTGGCCCACGGGATGTAGATAGGTAGGGCCCCCTCCACCCCCCCCTTTTCATTGTCGCGACCGAGTGGCCCCCCGCACCTCCCCTCTAGATACCAGCTTGCTACCCCCGTGTAATTGGGTCACCTACCACCCTCTCCTGACTCAATAACTACCAGTTGGCAATCCCCCCCCTTGAGGTCACCACCCTGGCTCTTGCAGCCGGAGTGGTGGCCATCTTGCAACACCCAAGCCCCATTCCCCCCTTCCTCAATACTATTTAAACTTGATCCAGGGTTCGCCCGATCGCCTCTCAAGGGGTCAGGAAGGAATTTTTTTCTCTGTCCTAGCATATTGGCATAGCACGGACAGGGTTTTTTTGCCTTCCTCTGGACCAAGCCAGGATCAAGGATTAAGTTAATCCTTGAAAACCCCCCCCCCTTCTCCCCCTGGTGTTTGGCGACTATGGGTAATCTGCAATATTCTGCAGAAACCATTCGGGATCTGAGGCAATTTGCCGCAATTCTACCAGCCATCACCAAAAAAGCCCTAAGAACTGAGCGACTTTTGAGAATCGATCGACGATCGACTATCAAAAATCTCAGCCGTTTACCCCAGCCTAAGCATATATCACGTGCTTTGATTAACACAAGATCGGCAGTAAAACACCGACTGGAAATCCATGATTTCATCCTACGATTTAGACTGCCTCTTTATTACAGAGAGCTGGCTCACAGCCGACTGTAACACCATTCTAGGAGAACTGGTGCCAGAAAACTATCGTATTATAACTGAAAACAGAATAGGGCAAAGAGGAGGAGGACTGGCAGTGATCCATAAGACTTGTCTTGCGATCACTAAACCAGTCTTTCAAAACCCTCTTCCATTCATGGAAACCCTTACTCTGCAACTCCAAGCAAACTCCCAGGAGACCGTCCGGATTCTACTCTGCTATAGGCCACCTGGCCCAAAATCGCAGCTTCTACCATCATTGACAGACTTTATCTCCACCTATACCCTTAACAGCAAACATCTTTTGCTGCTCGGGGACTTCAACCTCTGGGCTAACTCCCCGCAAGACCCTATTGCCGACGCCTGCATCGATCACCTTGAAGAGTTAGGGCTACAACAACTAGTATGTGGCCCCACACATGCTTCAGGTCACACACTCGATCTCATTTTCAGACAAGATCTGGAAATAGAAATCTTGGAAAATGAACCGTTGCCATGGACAGATCACCATGCAATTAAATTCATTATTTCCGATTTCCCTCCCTTAACGAAAACATCAAATCCAGTGACAGCAGACTGGACTAGATGTCAGAAGAAGCTCCATTCGGAACTCTTCAAAACCACGTTAAGGAAGAAAATAATTACAATTCAGCCAAACCAAACGGCTGAAGAAACACTGTATACGATAAATACAGCCCTATTACAGTCAGCCGACTTAATAGCGCCGAAACGCAAAACCCACATCCGGAAAAATAACTCTAGCTGGTTCAACAACCAACTGGCGTTACTGAAGCAAGAGCGCAGAAGGGCGGAAGCCGCCTGGAAAAGAAGCTCTTCAGATGAGAACCTCAGCGTCTACAAAGCAACAACAAGAAAATACCATAAAGAAATCTTCAAAGCCAAGAAAAACTATTTTTCTAAGGCTATTAACAGCGCCCTTAATCGCCCACGCGAACTCTTCAAACTGGTCACTCAGACCTTGAACCAGGATGTCTTGAAGCCCCCAATTCAGACTCACAAGAATTTTGCAATGAATTGTCGGATTACTTCATTAATAAAATCGAGAAGATCCGACAAAGCATTCGGCAAAGTAATTCTCCCCTCAAGCCTCCCTGTAATTATTTACACAACACCTGCAGTAATTCATCACAACCAGGTAAGTTCACGCTGGAACCTATCTCTATCAAAGACACTAATAATATCATCGGTACTTTGCGTAACAGCACCGCGCCGAATGATATCATCCCCACTAAACTGCTGAAGGAATGCGCCGACATCCTGGCACCTTCTATCACGCAGCTTATCAACCAATCTTTCAGGGAGGGCATAGTGCCCTCCCAATTCAAGGAGGGTATAATTCGACCCATTTTGTAGAAACCCAACCTGGACTCCAAGGACCCACTCCACCGTCGTCCAATAACAGGCCTAAATGTACTCTCAAAGGTAATGGAAAAAGTAGTGGTACAACAGCTGCAACAGCATCTAGATACCCACAAGCTACTTGACCCATTTCAATCGGGATTCCGTCCTGGACACGGGACGGAAACCGTATTGCTCAAAATATGGGACGACGCTCTCGAGGCCGCAGACGAAGGAGAATCTTGTCTTCTGGTTCTGTTGGACCTTAGTGCAGCCTTCGACACAGTAGACCACAAGCTCTTATTGACTCGGCTATCTGAAGTAGCCAGAGTCGCAGAAGGCGATTTATCTTGGTTCTCCTCTTTTTTGGAAAACCGATCGCAAATAGTGAAGCTGGGACCCTTCACTTCTGCGAAACGCACATTATCGTGCGGAGTCCCTCAAGGATCCCCTTTGTCGCCAGTGTTATTCAACATCTATCTTCGCCCTCTTTTTGAGATTATTAGCAGCCAAAAAGCACCAAATCGCTCGTCTACAAGTCATTCAAAATACGGCCGCCAGACTTGTGACTGGAAAAAAAACCTTGGGGATCAATCTCACCTTCACTGAGAGCACTTCACTGGTTGCCAGTACAAGACAGGGTCACTTTTAAAGCACTCTGTCTAACGCATAGATGTATCCATGGGAATGCTCCCCATTATCTATGCGAAAAAATAAAAGCTCATAACCCCAATCGCGTTCTGCGATCCACCAATCAAAATCTGCTACAGATACCGAAAGTCAATTACAAGTCCAAGGGAGAAAGAAGATTCGCGGTCCAAGGTCCCAGACTATGGAACGCTTTACCAACCAGTATTCGGTTGGAGGAGAATCACTTAGCGTTCAGGAGAAAGATCAAGACTTATCTCTTTTGATACCAAAGGAGACAGGAACAACAAGCGCCCAGAGGCGATTAAGTTCGCATGTGCTGCGCTATATAAGTTTTCATTCATTCATTCATTCAAGCAGCTCCAGACCATGACACTTTTTTAATGACAATGTTGTCAATTTACATGGACTTTTTATCTATTAGGCGGTACATTGGAGAAACGTGGTTCATCTGAGTGGACATTGTGCCACTCTTGTTGAACTTATTTGTGATATGGTGTGTTTCATTACCAAAGCTTTATTTTTATTCAATTACACCGTGGTTGACCTCCCCTTATTTACCCTCTGGTGACATCTTTGTCCCACCCTTCCAAGTTTACATAACCAACTGTTGGTATCGGAGGAGGTATCCCGTCTGCATGATAAATCTGTCATTGTTCAATGATAATCTTATTTTTGAGTTGTGAGGATTCAATGATTTTTTTTATCTTTTCTAGTACTCCCACCACCATGCTTGACTGTAGAGGCATGCCTGTCTTTACACTCCTCACCTGATTGCTGCCACACACGCTTGACACCATCTGAACCAAATACGTTTATCTTGGTCTCATCAGACCACAGGACATGTTTAGAGCTTCCATGGGGTATAGGGGATGCATGGAGTGTGCTATGGTTTATAGGAGAGTTTATGGTGATGCATGGAGTGTGCTATGGGGTATAGGAGAGTATATTTTTGGATTTCCCATGAAGGCAGATAAAATCAGTAAATTAGTAAACCTCTCCAGCCGGGACACAGTCAGTACTAAACACATGACAAATGTTTAAACAATTATGCACAAAATAAGTTCAAATTTAAAAAATATACATTTTTATTGAGGAAGGCTTGGGGAAATCAAAAATGAACTGGTACTATAGCTGCATAATTCTCTAGGTGCCCTAAGGCAATGCAAGAAATGTATGGAGAATGGGTCTTGGGGAACCCCTGCTAAAACCAATGCATAGGAGTGTAGCAGTACCCCCGTGAAGGCTGCTGATAGGCTCTGTACCCCATTGGTTACTTGGACTCTGCAAATCCTCTCTTACCTCTGACACTTTGGGTTCCATCCTGTCACAACTGTGATAGACAGGGCTTTTTTTCAGGGGGAACTTGGGGGAACTCAGTTCCACCACCTCTGGCTCGGACCCTTTGGTGCCTGCTCACCACAATCACTTGTAAACACAAAAGTCTGGTTTCTGTGTTTACAAGTGACAGCTCTGCACTCTGTGTGTAACCCCTCTGCACTCTGTATGTAATGCAATCCTGGTATTTAATGCCCCTTTAGGACCCTTCTAATGTTTGTGAAATCTAAACGGGGTCGTGGTTGAGTTCCTGCACCTATTTTCTGAGAATATCAACAACAGTATAAACCCAAATAATATCCTATGGGGTGGCTCCATACAGTAGTTCAATGCAAAGTATGCAAAATAGTAAAAGGAAGTTGTGCACAGAAGAGAGGAAATAAGAATTATTCCTTTAGTTCCAGTTATCTTCAGCTAGTCTGCATTCTTTGTATTGTAGTTAATTGTAATCCAAGATAAAGGTAAAAGGTAATCAGAATGATCTAAACTGCAGCTTATCCAAAGAAATGAGGTGTATGCCCCGCTTTTAACTTTAACAAAGAAATGTTCACAATACTGATTATAAAGCACAATGGGTGTACTGCCCCCAAGTGCCTGTTGTGTGTGGCTTGTGTAGGAGTAGATTCACGGCCATGGAACTACAAGTATTGTTGCATAACGTTTTTCAGCCAAATGACCAGACCAGCGGTGATATGCAATTTCTACTTTACTTAACAATGAAATTCAACACAAATTGTGCAGGAGATCATGTGAACACGGGTATACAGTACAAAACATTAATATGAACCGTAAAGGGAAAGGCTATAACAACTATACTGCAGTTCTACTAATGTCCACCAGGTGGCAGCAGCATGTTCAATCTACAGATAGAATAGAGGGCTGAAGAATCTCACGTGTCCAAGATAGTAATCATTCATTCAGCGAGCTGTGAGCTGAGTGGATAGGGTTGCCACCTCATCCCTTTAAAAAGGAACACATCTGAATTACACAGATTCTGAGGCTAATTTAATACAGATAAGGCACCAAGTAAGTTTAATTACCACCTTAATTGGCCACAGAACCTGTGTAATTCAGATGTGTTCCTTTTTAAAAGGGATGAGGTGACAACCCTATGAGTGGACCTCCTGCTGGCACAGACTTCCCACTGGCACTGTTTGCTACTTGCTTTGGTCAGGAGGTTCTGGTGGCTGCAGATAGGGTCAACCCACTTCATGGACAGCTTCCCCAAATGGACTGTAACAGAGTCCTCTCCAGTGACTGGGGCTTGGAAAGATGCAGCATGCTCTTGTGCTCACTGCTGGTGGCCCGCACACCAGGCTTAACAGGGGAGGACCCAGCACCTGGGAACAGATCACTTGCCCAGTCACTGCTGCCCCATCAGGCCGGATCTCTCTGAGCCACGGAAGCTGGGTGGAGCTGACACTTATATCTCCTGGGCATGTCCAGGAGCTCAGACGATTGTGGGGAGTTGAGTTAAAGGGGTCGTAAAGGATTTTTTTTTTCATAATAAACATCCTTTACCTGTAGACATTCCTCATTGTTCGTTTTTGCTCAGAAGTTGCTCTATTTCTTTTCTGTTCTGTTCACTTCCTGCTTGTCTGATTGTTACTCACCACCGTGAAGGGAGGCTTTACTGCGGTGGTCAGTGACATGCTCGCCCCTCCTGGGTTAATTTAGTTCTTAAATGAACGAGCGCTGCAAACCAGGAAGTGAATGCGAGAACAGAAACTAGAACGCCAGAGGTGATACAGATGACGGAATTTAATAGGTATTTACTTGTTTTTTAACAGAATCATTACACTATTCTGTCTGTCTACCTTGCAGACATTAACCCCTTCCTTACCGCGTCATTGTGAAATGACGGCGGCAGGAACCCTTCCTCGATCCAGGTGGACGTCATATGACGTCCTTTGTTCCCGGCGATCTCGGGCGCGCGCACCCGTGGGAACACACATCGCGACCCCGCGTGCGTGCCCGACGGCCGCGATTGTCGTCGGGCACCCACGATTACCGCCAATCACGGCAGGAGTGTCGATCTGTGTGTGTAAACACACAGATCCACCTCCTGTCAGCGGTGAGGAGACCGATGTGTGTTCCCAGTACAGAGGAACACACATCGGTCTCCTCCCCCTGTGAGTCCCCCTCCCCCTACAGTAAGAACACACTTTAGGGAACATTGTAACCCCTTCAGCGCCCCCTAGTGTTAACCCCTTCCCTGCCAGTCACATTTACACAGTAATTCGTGCAGTTTTATAGCACTAATCGCTGTGTAAATATGAATGGTCCCAAAAACGTGACAAAAGTGTCGCCGCAATGTCACAGTCACAAAAAAAAAAAAAATCGCAGATCGCTGCCATTACTAGTAAAAAAAAAAATGCCATAAATCTATCACCTATTTTGTAGACGCTATAACTTTTGCGCAAACCAGACGCTTATTGCGATTTTTTTTTTACCAAAAATTTGTAGAAAAATACGTATAGCCTAGACTGAGAAAAAAAAATGTTTTAAAAAAAAAAAAAATGGGCTATTTATTATAGCAACAAGTAAAAAATATTGTTTTTTTTTCAAAATTGTCGCTCTTTTTTTGTTTATAGCGCAAAAAATAAAAACCGCAGAGGTGATCAAATACCACCAAAAGAAAGCTCTATTTGTGGGGAAAAAAGGACGTCAATTTTGTTTGGGAGCCACGTGGCACGACCGCGCAATTGTCAGTTAAAACGACGCAGTGCCAGAAGCTGAAATTTCACCTGGTCAGGAAGGGGTTATATGTGCCCAGTAAGCAAGTGGTTAATCATAAGGTAGTAGCAAGCCTTGGCTACAGGAGTTTATTGGGAGAAATATATAACGAAAAATAAGAGTGATGGCGCTGCTGTGTGATCTCACTGTGAAGTGATTGTGGGTATACTTAGTGGTAAATACTCATAAGTGTTAGGTAACCTATATTAGGATTGGATCCAATGAATGTGGATCCCCTATAAGCACACTACCCAAAACCGGCGTGTGGTTACCTCTTTAATGATACTGAGTGCCCTGGTAAACAGGTTGTGATTTTGATGGTGGACCTCCACCATTAAATGGTATCCAGTGGTATGTATGAAATATTCCTTCAAAAAATAATATTTAGTGAGTAAAAACGTGAAAAAAATGTGAAAAAATGTGGGAAGGGTGGGTCAGCACTCTGTGCAGGCCAATATTATACTGGACCTAGTGTAAACCTCCTATTATAAGGAGGTCTGTGTTCCTATATCCACAAACAATGTGTTCACAATTCGTGACTGCTTCTTAAAACTTTTTAGTCAAGAGATCAGTCTCCCCCAACCGTAAAGGCATCAATGTGATTGGTGTAAGATAAACCATAAATAGAAATCAAAAATAATACTCATAAAGTGAAAACACTACATCAATTGAATCCTTGCTGAGGAATAAATATGACCTGATTGTTCCTGGTTTGACTATGGTTACTGAGGGATATAAATGAACCAAGCAAACGGATATCGACAGGATACTGTGCAGGCAAACATAAAATTATGTCAGTATGACCATGAATACAAATATAAACTATGATACCCCCACGGGAGGCAGGGCTGCACCCCAGATGTACAGAGGCTAGATTGGTACCATTAGCAGCCTTTCTAACTAAAAATAGCAGTCCTGTGCATGTATCTGAAGGCTAATAACATGTAAATGATACGGTCAAAGTTCAGAACCATCAAAGTTCTTTAAAACCACAGAATGACCAAGTGGTGAATTTGGTGCTGTTTTTCTCTCTCAGGCAGTATTCAGTGACTTTGGTGCTCCCCACCTGGGTCCCCACTCACCAGACGTCGTCACCCCGAAGGGGCAGTATGCAGGGGGGTGGTGGTACCTTAGCTGTTCCCTTTGCGCAAATCCTTGTGTCACCGTTGCAGCTGCTCCGGAGTGTGAGGAGGATCCTGGTAATGTTGGTGTATCGACCACTTTAGATGTCACTCAGGAAAAAACAAAAAGGAGGATCCACATAGCGTGATATGTTTGAAACCAGAGAAAAAATATTTATTAAAAAGCCGTGGACATATCCACTGATACCCAGAGGCACCTGGGATAATTAAAAAACTGAAACGACTAAAAAAAAAAAAAAAAAAAAAAAAGCCCAAAATAATGTCCTTGCTGTCCACCTAGCCCGGTGTAGTAGAGTGCGAGACCGCGGACACCGCCGATAGTATAGTCCAGAGGCGTCTGTGTCGTTTCCAGTCAGCTCGCGCCGGGTGCTCTGGCGTGTGGATCAGCTGTAGACAGACGTACGTGCGTGCTTGCGTGTAGTCACCTGACGCGTTTCGTCATGTGACGTTCTCAAAGGTGATTGAAGCTCTGTACGTACAGCCCTCTATTTAAATACAATGGCAGATGCGTCCCTCCTCCCCTGAATGTGGTGATACGTTGTGTGTTTACTTTTCCCTGGATATGATCCTCCCATCCATTAACTCCTATCAGTGCCGAATTCGGGAAAAAAGGAGTGAATTTGCATATGCCACTGTGTAAAGATTATCTATATGATACATATCTCAAAAAATGTACATATCTCACATTGGATTTTTTATTTTTATTTTCACTCTGTACTACTCTAGTAAATATATTGGGGTCATACCAATCCGGGCACAAGTAACAACGATGTAAAACTTTCTCTTTCCTATATATAAAAATGTAGAAGACATGTTGGATTATATAATATGTATGTGCCATAAATGTATCCATACTCTGCCATTTGCACCTAATGGATGTATCATATAGGTAATCTTTACACAGTGGCATATGCATATTCACTCCTTTTTTCCCGAATTCGGCACTGATAGGGGTTAATGGATGGGAGGATCATATCCAGGGAAAAGTAAACACACAACGTATCACCACATCCAGGGGAGGAGGGACGCATCTGCCATTGTATTTAAATAGAGGGCTGTACGTACGGAGCTTCAATCACCTTTGAGAACGTCACATGACGAAACGCGCGAGGTGACTACACGCAAGCCCGCACGTACGTCTGTCTACAGCTGATCCACACGCCAGAGCACCCAGCGCGAGCTGACTGGAAACGACACAGACGCCTCTGGACTATACTATCGGCTGTGTCCGCAGTCTCGCACTCTACTACACCGGGCTAGGCGGACAGCAAGGACATTATTTTTGGCTTTTTGTTTTTTTTGTTTTTTTGATTTTTATTTTTAGTCTTTTCAGTTTTTTAATTATCCCAGGTGCCTCTGGGTATCAGTGGATATGTCCGCGGCTTTTTAATAAATATTTTTTCTCTGGTTTCAAACATATCACGCTATGTGGATCCTCCTTTTTGTTTTTTCCTGAGTGACATCTAAAGTGGTCGATACACCAACATTACCAGGATCCTCCTCACACTCCGGAGCAGCTGCAACGGTGACACAAGGTACAAGGTACAAGGTACAGCTAAGGTACCACCACCCCCCTGCATACTGCCCCTTCGGGGTGACGACGCCTGGTGAGTGGGGACCCAGGTGGGGAGCACCAAAGTCACTGAATACTGCCTGAGAGAGAAAAACAGCACCAAAGTCACCACTTCATTCTGTGGTTTTAAAGAACCTTGATGGTTCTGAACTTTGACCGTATCATTTACATGTTATTAGCCTTCAGATACATGCACAGGACTGCTATTTTTAGTTAGAAAGGCTGCTAATGGTACCAATCTAGCCTCTGTACATCTGGGGTGCAGCCCTGCCTCCCGTGGGGGTATCATAGTTTATATTTGTATTCATGGTCATACTGACATAATTTTATGTTTGCCTGCACAGTATCCTGTCGATATCCGTTTGCTTGGTTAATTTATATCCCTCAGTAACCATAGTCAAACCAGGAACAATCAGGTCATATTTATTCCTCAGCAAGGATTCAATTGATGTAGTGTTTTCACTTTATGAGTATTATTTTTGATTTCTATTTATGGTTTATCTTACACCAATCACATTGATGCCTTTACTGTTGGGGGAGACTGATCTCTTGACTAAAAAGTTTTAAGACGAATTGTGAACACATTGTTTGTGGATATAGGAACACAGACCTCCTTATAATAGGAGGTTTACACTAGGTCCAGTATAATATTGGCCTGCACAGAGTCCTGACCCACCCTTTCCACATTTTTTCAAAATGTTTTCACGTTTTTACTCACTAAATATTATTTTTTGAAGGAATATTTCATACATACCACTGGACCCCATTTAATTGTGGAGGTCCACCATCAAAATCACAACCTGTTTACCAGGGCACTCAGTATCATTAAAGAGGTAACCACACGCCGGTTTTGGGTAGTGTGCTTATAGGGGATCCACATTCATTGGATCCAATCCTAATATAGGTTACCTAACACTTATGAGTATTTACCACTAAGTATACCACAATCACTTCACAGTGAGATCACACAGCAGCGCCATCACTCTTATTTTTCGTTATATATTCTTTTGGTCTCCTTGGAGACCCTAAAGGAGGCTGCAGCTCTTTTTCATTTCCTAAGCGCGGATCTCTTTTACCCAATGTTGGGAGAAATAGTTCTTACATTGGTGGCCAGAAGGAAGGATATTGGTTGACAATACATTATTATTTACAACTATCCTGAGGTTTGACTGGGTCACTTCATTTGGGGCTGAATTCTGGTCTGCAATAAGGAACTGTAATTAGGACTATCTGCATAAACTATGCCTGTCTTTTTACAAGCTCCACACATCTAGCCAAGGTTAATCAGCTGCTACACACCCAGGTGGTGTCAGCACACATGCAATTAGACCCGGCAGATGGGATAAGAGAGAATCTGTGAGACTTGATGGATACCAATGTGTCTGGCATCCATTCATGTAGGTTCGACAAGTATTTGGTAGGCAGAGAATTACCTATGGAGTTGGGGGTATGGGATTGTACTGTGCTTTATTTTGTTTGTTTATTTTTTTTATGGTTGAACTGGATGGACTTGTGTCTTTTTTCAACCTGACTAACTATGTAACCTTTAACCACTTCAGCCCTGGGGGATTTGGCTGCCAAATAGCCGGGCCACTTTTTGCGATTTGGCAATACGTAGTTTTAACTGACAATTGCGCGGTTGTGCTATGTGGCTCCCAAACAAAATTGACGTCCCTTTTTCCCACAAATAAAGCTTTCTTTTGGTGGTATTTGATCACCTCTGCGGTTTTTATTTTTTGCGCTATAAACAAAAATAGAGCGACAATTTTGAAAAAAAAAATATATATAAAAAACAAATGTTTTCCTCAGTTTAGGCCGATACGTATTCTTCTACATATTTTTGGTTAAAAAAAATCGCAATAAACGTTTATTGATTGGTTTGCGCAAAAGTTATAGCGTCTACAAAATAGGGGAAAGTTTTATGGCATTTTTATTAATACATTTTTACTAGTAATGGTGGCGATCAGCGATTTTTATCGTGACTGCAACACTATGGTGGACACACCAGACACTTTTGATGCTATTTTGGGACCATTTACATTTATACAGCGATCAGTGCTATAAAAATGCACTGATTACTGTATAAATGTAACTGGCAGGGAAGGGGTTAACCACTAGGGGGCGAAGAAGGGGTTAAGTGTGTCCTATGGAGTGATTCTAACTGGGTGGGAGCGGGGTTTTTTGTGACACGACACTGAGTGCCTTTACCGATGACAGGGAGCGGAGGATCAGTGTCCTGTCACTAGGCAGAACTTGTTTACACAGGCATCCCCCCGTTCTGCTGCTCCGTGACAAAATTGCGGGAAACCGGCGGACATCGAGTCTGCGGGTCCCACGGGCACGGTCACAAAGCTTGCGGCAGCAGTGCCATTCTGCCAAGTAAAGGAGGCAGTCGGCAAGCGGTTAATAGGACTATGCAGGATATATATGTGGTTAAATTCTTTTTGATGTCTTGTGCTTTAGTCATTTCATTATAGAGCCTAGCAGGTTACAATATCTACAGTGGTTTTCAGACCCGTTGCCTTTATTTTCTACATGCCCTGCTATACCACACAAGGTGAATCAGCTGCTTAACACAGTTTTGGTGTAGCAGGCATTGCATAGCAGACTGGACCAACTGGTGGGAGCAGGAGCATATTTGGAATTATGGTGCTGGCAAATATGGTTCTTGGTTAACCATCATGTTGCTAGTTTAACTGATCACATATAGGGATCTGCGGTAGTACGGTACCTTTCTATACTATACAATTTTATAGGGGGGTATAGTAATACCCTACTAATAAGATCTACAGGACAGTATAGGGAGAGGGGATAGGGGACTGTGAGTTTGGGGGAGGGAGGGGATATTTAGGTGGAACTTAGGACCCAGGGTGGGGTGGGAGCCTAGGGGTAGTGGGGGATTTTTGAGTGGGGGGTTGGGAGATTTTTCTAGGAGAGGAGAGTCATCCCTGAGCGGAAGGTGTGTTGACTTTTTTGCACCGCATTTTATTGTAGACTATGTAGCACTAACCCCCGAAGGAGCTGCTGAGTATTTTGGGCGGTATATTACCTCTATCCTCTCGCTGTCCAGGGTAATAGAAGAGAGTTGAAAAAGTTCAATGCCCACACTTCTTTTTCTAGGATATATTTGCAGAACTTGGTAGAAAATAAGTTGGAGGGATGGAAAATGGTAAATAGGTAGGTAGGTAGGTAGGTTCAGGTGTATAATCTTAATTAGGAAACACTCCTGCTTCCAGCAAACAGTTCTCATTGCCACTCTAGCTAGAGTGGGTATTGCTCACCCTGATAGGTCCCTCTCACTGGCCTAGCAGCCAGAATGAAGCACAGAATAAAGTAGTCTCTGCCACAGACCTTCCTTTATAAGGAGACACTTTTGATCCAGAATCCCCTGCCACAGGATTCAGCACCTGGACCTCGCCAGAATAACTTCTGTAGAACTCAGATCTGACAGGCGATCACCATCAAGCCTCTCGGTGTATGGTGCATCCTTCGATGAAGTTTCCAGGCCTTCTCCCAAGATACCAGCTTCTTGCATGGTCTTCTCCAGGATAGGTCCTCCCCTGGCTTCCTTCATCAAGCGCCTTCTTCCCTCAAGGACAGACAGCACAGGATCACCTTGAAAGTGTAGATCCAGTCTGACTACTGGGCCTACTAAGCTAAACCACAACTCCCGTACCAATGGGGTCCCGGAGCCAGGATTCAGGAGCACGCACCCCTGGACAGGCGGGCCACGAGGCGCGTGGGACGACAGACCAACGACCCCGGCCCAAAGGTGTCTGTCCCTTAAGTTCCCCTCCCCATCATGCACAGCGGAACAATCACTCCCACTGCTTCACTGCGGAGGAGGAACACCCAACACACCCTGACTCTGCTGCTGCCACCCTTGGCCTGGGATGGCAATAACACCCCTGGGCAAACAATGTGGGTTACTCCCAGCACAGCTATGGCTGAAACAGAGGCTAAATTGCCCATAATTACATCTGCCTGAGTTAAATAACAACTCAGACCCCCTCTAAATTTAGAGCAGCGCCTGTTCAATAGGAGCAGGCTGCTACAACTATATTTGTCTTTTAGTAGCTTAAAGCTGGATTCCACCCATGATTTTTTTTTTAAGTCAGCAGCTACTAACACTGTAGCTGCTGACATTTAATAAGGACACTTACCTGTCCTAGGCTCCCGCTATGTTAGCCCCCCCCCCGATGGCGATCGCTCGGTCCTGGCGCCTCCATCCTTACTAAGGGCCACTGCCATGTCATCTAACGCAGCCACTGTGCAATGCCATCAAACGCAGCCACTGTGCCCATAAATTTTTGCCACTGTACCATGCCATCAATTGTCGCCACTGTGCCATGCCATTGTCCCCACTGTGCCATGACTAGTGTTGCTCACGAATATTCGCATTGCGAATATTCGCTACGAATATTGCATATTCGAGTATTCGCGAATAACTCGAATATCGCGGCAAATATTCGCTATTTCGAATATTCGTATTTTTCAAATTTCGCAATAAATTTTGCAATCAATTTCGCATTCGCGAAATTTCCCAATTTTTTTTTTTATTTTTATTTTTTTTATATTTTTTTTTATAAAATATAGCGAATATTCGTAAATATCGAATATTCGTGATATTTTATCCAAAAAAAAATAATAGCGAAATTTCGCAATCATTTTCGCTTTCGCATATGCGAAATTTCGCTATTTTTTTTTTTATAAAATATAGCGAATATTCGTTAATATCGAATATTCGTGATATTTTATAAAAAAAAAAAAAAATCGCGAAAATTCGCATTGGCGAAAATTCGCAATTTTTTTTTTTTTAAATATCACGAATATTCGATATTAACGAAAATATTCGCGAAATATCGCGAAATCGAATATGGAGTATTCCGCTCATCACTAGCCATGACAAACGCAGCCACTGTGCCCATAAATTTTTGCCACTGTACCATGCCATCAATTGTCGCCACTGTGCCATGCCATTGTCCCCACTGTGCCATGACTAGTGTTGCTCACGAATATTCGCATTGCGAATATTCGCTACGAATATTGCATATTCGAGTATTCGCGAATAACTCGAATATCGCGGCGAATATTCGCTATTTCGAATATTCGTATTTTTCAAATTTCGCAATAAATTTCGCAATCAATTTCGCATTCGCGAAATTTCGCAATTTTTTTTTTTATTTTTATTTTTTTTTATATTTTTTTTTATAAAATATAGCGAATATTCGTAAATATCGAATATTCGTGATATTTTATCCAAAAAAAAATAATAGCGAAATTTCGCAATCATTTTCGCTTTCGCATATGCGAAATTTCGCTTTTTTTTTTTTATAAAATATAGCAAATATTCGTTAATATCGAATATTCGTGATATTTTATAAAAAAAAATAAAAAATCGCGAAAATTCGCATTGGCGAAAATTCGCAATTTTTTTTTTTTTAAATATCACGAATATTCGATATTAACGAAAATATTCGCGAAATATCGCGAAATCGAATATGGAGTATTCCGCTCATCACTAGCCATGACAAACGCAGCCACTGTGCCCATAAATTTTTGCCACTGTACCATGCCATCAATTGTCGCCACTGTGCCATGCCATTGTCCCCACTGTGCCATGACTAGTGTTGCTCACGAATATTCGCATTGCGAATATTCGCTACGAATATTGCATATTCGAGTATTCGCGAATAACTCGAATATCGCGGCGAATATTCGCTATTTCGAATATTCGTATTTTTCAAATTTCGCAATAAATTTCGCAATCAATTTCGCATTCGCAAAATTTCGCAATTTTTTTTTTATTTTTATTTTTTTTTATATTTTTTTTAATAAAATATAGCGAATATTCGTAAATATCGAATATTCGTGATAATTTATCCAAAAAAAAATAATAGCGAAATTTCGCAATCATTTTCGCTTTCGCATATGCGAAATTTCGCTATTTTTTTTTTTTATAAAATATAGCGAATATTCGTTAATATCAAATATTCGTGATATTTTATAAAAAAAAAAATCGCGAAATTTCGCATTAGCGAAAATTCGCATTGGCGAAAATTCGCAATTTTTTTTTTTTATAAAATATCACGAATATTCGATATTAACGAATATTCGCGAAATCGAATATGGCGTATTCCGCTCATCACTAGCCATGACAAACGCAGCCACTGTGCCATCAATTGTCGCCACTGTGCCATGCCAAATGCAGTCACTGCGCCATGCCATTGTCGCCACTGTGCCCATCAATTGTCACCACTGTGCCATGCCATTGTCGCCACTGTGCCATCAATTGCCGCCAGTTTGCCCCTAAAATGCCGCCAGATTGACCCCCGCCTGGCACTTGCCTTTCTCGGTCAGCCATCCTCGGATCCTCCTCCACGATCCCTCGATGTAGTCGCGCCCTCGATTTTGCTTCAGCCAATCAGGTTTCCGGTAACCAGATCCGGTGAACCTGATTTGCTGAGTTGCATGTTAGTGTTTGCCCTCAGGCTGTAACTGGAAAGCAATAGACACACCAACCAGCTGTCGTTACTCAGATGACTGGTGCTCGCCAGGGGGCCGGCCATCTGAATAGTGGGCAGTGGCAGCGGCGACAATACATAGATTCATGCAATGCATGAATCTATGAATTGTTTTTCAGTGGCAGTGCAGGAGCAAGAGGGGAGAGGCGCTCCTGCGCCCTCTATGCCCCCTTCTGCTCTAAACTATCCCTCATTTTGAGTGACTGTCCCTCATTTCAGACAATTTTTAGATTTGGGTGCTGCAGGCCAACAATAATATTGCTACCTTTATCTAACTGATGAACTGCTGCATGTCCTCTATTTAATTTCCATTAATATGTTATGTTCCTAAACTTATGCTGATTACTTTTGCAATAATAATCAAAATTATATAAAATAGAAAGACATACATGTAGAAAACTGCAAAAACATAAATTCTGACAAATATGCAAGCATAAGGAAAAGTAGATATTGATGAAGACCATACGTTTGTTTATACCACACGAGGGCAGTGCTGCTCTGTAAACGTACCTTTGTTTCCAGTGCCTAGAACAGGAATGCTCAAACTTTTTAAATAAAGGACCAGTTCACTGCCCCTCACACTTGGGGGGCCTGATTTTGGCAAGTAGGAGTTAAAAAAAATTCAATGTCTATGGTTCTAATAAATGTTCCAGGGTCAGTGTGAGTAGCAAAATGCCCAATTGTCAGAGGTCAATAGGAGTACAAATGTTTCTGTATCTGTGGTCAGTGCAAATAAAAAAAGGCCTCTATGTCAGTGTTCAGTGGGAGTATTAAATGCCCCTATGAGTGTGAGTAATAAATACCCGGGTGAGAAAAAAAAATACCCTGGCATCAGTGAGGGTAAAAAATATGTCTTAGTTTCAGTGGTCAGTAGGAGTAAAAAAAATCCTGCGTCAGGGGTCATTGTGAGTAAAAAAAAACACCCTGGTGTTAGTGGGCCCTTATGTCAGTGGGAATAAAAATTGTCCCATCATCAGTAGAAGTAATATAGTGCCCTTGCATTATTGTGAATAAAAGGCTACCCTAGTGTTTATGTGAACAAAAAGCATCAATGGTAGTGAAATGCCCTGGAATCAGTGGGAGTAAAAAAAAGCCATGGTGTCAGTGGGTAGTAGGAGCAAAAAAATGCCCCTACGTCGGAGGTTAGTGTGAGTGATCAAAGCCCCCAACATTTACCCCCATGTCCGTGACAGTAATAAATGCCCTGGCATCAGTGGGAGCAGCAAATGCCACAGGGTGAGGTGTCAGAATGGTTCCCTATCATTGGTATTCAGTTTTTAAGAGGAAAAGATTTCTATCATCAGATCAGTGGGGTTCTAAAAGTACCCCCCAACCATTAGTGTTCAGTTGGATCTTCAATGTTCCTGTCAGGGAAGCAGTCTGTGGGGTACAGCATCAACAAAGAATACACAGAACAGCCACGGGCCCATCAGTGAGCGCGCATGCGCAAGCGCGATCATGCATACGCGATAGCACGTACGCATGTACGCACCTTTCATCAGAACTGGCGCCAGGCAGCCTATTTAAATGCAGCTTCAGCACTGGCTAATTGCTGCTTGTTCTAAAGCGTTTACCTGAAATCTTGATACCTGTGTTGACTCCTGATACCTTTCCGGCTTTCTCCCTGACTACGTTCCTGCCTGCTGTTTGTACCTGATCTGCCTGTCTGTTTCCAAAACCTGCCTGTGACCCGTCTACTCTCCTGCCTGCTGTTATACCTGATCCGCATGTCTGTTGTCTACCCCGCTCGTCTGACCCTGCTTCCTGTTGTGCATCTCAGCCTTTCATCTGCCAAGTCTGCCAGCCTGTCTGCCACCTCACCCACCTGAGGTGTTTTAGTTCGCATTTGTAGCGCCATATAAGTTACTCACTCACTCTACCAGCCAAGTCCGGCTTTCTGCCTGTGAGTTACTGGCTACTACCTGCACAGACTTTAGGAATGATTCTAGGTACCCTTACCCCGCCTTGCTCCAGTTTCAGCTGTCTCACCATCAGCGGCCCTCGAGGCGGAGCTGTACGGGAGGCCTTCCTCTACACGTCAGGCTCACCCACCAGGTACATGACAGTTCCCCTCAAAGTTGGTATTCAGTGGGACCTACCTCAGTTAAAGTTCATTGTCCTATGCCAGGGGTATTAAAATTCACAGAGGTCCAGCCAGCAAAATTTTCTTCCAGCATAGGTCCGAATATCATGTCGGTACCTATGGTGCCTTTTCGCATGTGCCAAACCACATGTTGCTGCAGCACCATGCGGCTTGATGAAGTGCTATTTTAGAAAAAAAGGTCAAGGACTTCTCTCTCCGTGTTTCTTGCGGGTAGTGCAGCACATTAAAATAAAATGAATAAAAACAACATGATGAGTTCATGGCCAGGACTAGGGATGAATAGGTTATGTAAATACCGCGCTGCTAAGATGGCGTATGGTAAGCTGCTAAACACGGCTAATAGAAAACAATAAGCAAAAAAGTACAGTGGATAAAAATTGTGTAGCGCTAAGTATAGACATATATAAAATAAAATAAGTCCATATATTGTATAAAGTATCGGTGAATCGTGAATGAAATCAATAGACACCGGGTAGAAAGAAAGTGTTCACACCAAAAACACTGTAATAAGTGTCCAATGATAATCGACAAAAAGAAGGTGCTCTGTGTAGGCAAAAAATGTCCTTAAATGGTATATTGCTTGGTGACAATAGGAGAGAAGACCTTCACCCACTGAAAGAATGGAGGCTTACCGGATTGAATGGACTCTACAAGCAGTATAGACTTGACAGTCATATGAGCTTTGGAACATCCAACACTGGTCAGGGTCTCATCAAGGTGCAGGAAACAGAGATGTACATCTACGCCGTGGTATGGGAGTAAACTTTTGCTGTTCAAGGCTTGACACTCCGTGAATGTATATGAGGAAACGTTTTGGAGGAAAAGAAGGAGCAATATAGTGTAATAAAGTCAAGGTAAATAAAAAATTTAATAAGTATTGCACTTACATAAATTCAGGATAAAAAAGCGCTTGTAATCATAGCGTGGCGACGGTAGAGTCTTCCCTGACACCTTTCGTGTGCACACCCTTTGATAACATGTTTGCACACGAAACGCGTCAGGGAAGACTCTACCGTCGCCACGCTATGATTACAAGCGCTTTTTTATCCTGAATTGATGTAAGTGCAATACTTATTAAATTTTTTATTTACCTTGACGTTATTACACTATATTGCTCCTTCTTTTCCTCCAAAACGTTTCCTCATATACATTCACGGAGTGTCAAGCCTTGAACAGCAAAAGTTTACTCCCATACCACGGCGTAGATGTACATCTCTGTTTCCTGCACCTTGATGAGGCCCTGACCAGTGTTGGATGTTCCAAAGCTCATATGACTCTCAAGTCTATACTTTCGCGCGCACGCCCCCCGCTCGCCCCCGAGTCCCGCGCGCGTGCCCGGCGGGCGCGATCGCCGCCGGGCACGCGCGCTCGTTCGTTACAGAGCGGGGAACGAGAGCTGTGCGTGTAAACACACAGCTCTCGTTCCTGTCAGCGGGGGAAACGCTGATCTTCCGTTCATACAATGTATGAACAGAAGATCAATGATTCCCCCTAGTGAGTCCACCCCCCCCCACACAGTAAGAACACAAATAGGAACACACTTAACCCCTTCCCCGCCCCCTAGTGTTAACCCCTTCACTGCCAATGGCATTTTTATAGTAATCCAATGCATTTTTATAGCATTGATCACTATAAAAATGCCAATGGTCCCAAAAATGTGTCAAAAGTGTCCGATGTGTCCGCCATAATATCGCAGTACCGAAAAAAAACGCTGATCGCCGCCATTACTAGTAAAAAAAAAATATTAATAAAAATGCCTTAAAACTACCCCCTTTTTTGTAAACGCTATAAATTTTGCGCAAACCAATCAATAAACGCTAATTGAGATTTTTTTTTACGAAAAATATGTAGAAGAATACGTATCGGCCTAAACTGAGGAAAAATAATGTTTTTTTAAATCTTTTTTGGGGATATTTATTATAGCAAAATGTAAAAAATATTGCATTTTTTTCAAAATAGTCGCTCTATTTTTGTTTATAGCGCAAAAAATAAAAAACGCAGAGATGATCAAATACCACCAAAAGAAAGCTCTATTTGTGGGAAAAAAAGGACGCCAATTTTGTTTGGGAGCCACGTCGCATGACCGCGCAATTGTCAGTTAAAGCGACGCAGTGCCGAATCACAAAAAGTGCTCTGGTCTTTGGACAGCAATATGGTCCGGGGCTAAAGTGGTTAATAATGCTTAAAGTGAAACAATAAAATTGAAATATTCCTTTAAATTTCATACCTAGGGGGGTGTATAGTATGCCTGTAAAGTAGTGCTTGTTTCCTGAGCTTAGAACTGTCCCTGCACAAAATTTATTTTCTGAAGGAAAAAAGTCATTTAAAATCACCTCGCCTTAGGGTCTGGTATGGATATTAAGGGGAACCCTGCGTCAAATAAAAAAAAAAAAATGATGTGGGGTTCCCCCCAAATATCCATTCCAGACCCTTCAGGTCTGGTATGGATTTTAGGGGAACTCCACCCCAAATGTAAAAAAAAAATGCTGTGGACCCCCACACATTTTTTCTTTTTATGAATGACTTTTCTTTGTATTGCTGGGAGCCGACAATTCATTATAGCCACGAGTGATTTTAAATTACTTTTTTTCCTTCAGAAATTACACTTTGTGCAGAGACAGTTCTAAGCATGGGAAACAAGCGCTACTTTACAGGCATACTATACACCCCCCTTAGGTACGAAATTTAAAGGAATATTTCACTTTTATTGTTTCACTTAACCACTTGCTTACTGGGCACATAAACCCCCTTCGTGCCCAGGCGAAATTTCAGCTTCCGGCACTGCGTCGCTTTAACTGACAATTGCGCGGTAGTGCGACGTGGCACCCAAACAAAATTGGCGTCCCTTTTTTCCCCACAAATAGAGCTTTCTTTTGGTGGTATTTGATCGCCCGTGCGGTTTTTATTTTTTGCGTTATAATGAAAAAAGGAGCGACAATTTAAAAATATATATATATTTTTTACTTGTTGCTATAATAAATATCCCATTTTTTTTTTTTTTTTTATATTTTTTTTTCTCAGTTAAGGTCGATACGTATTCGTCTACGTATTTTTGTAAAAAAAAAAAAAAAAAATCACAATAAGTGACTGCTTTGCGCAAAAGTTATAGCGCCTACAAAATAGGGGACATAATTATGATTTTTTTTTTATATATTTTTTTTTTACTAGTAATGGCGGCGATCTGCGATTTTTATTGGGACTGCGATATTGCGACGGACACATCGGACACTTTTGACACATTTTTGGCGCCATTCACATTTATACAGCGACCAGTGCTATAAAAATGCACTAATTACTGTATAAATGTGACTGGCATTGAAGGGGTTAACACTAGGGGGTGAGGAAGGGGTTAAATGTATTGCCTGGGTGTGTTCTAACTGTATGGGGGGAGGGGGGTGACTGGGGGAGGTGACCGATGCTGTCTCCCTATGTACAAGAGAAACAGCATCTGTCACCTCACTGACAGGACGTGAAGCTCTGTGTTTACACTCAGAGCTCCACGTCCCTGCTGTCTCACCGACGATCGCGTGTACCTGACGGACATCGCGGCCGCCGGGTACACGCATCGGATCCTCGGTGATGCGTCGGGACTGTTTTTCCCCGCCGCGCGCCACCCTGTGGCGCGCGCGGGGAATTACAAGCAAATCACGTCCAAAGACGTCAACCCGGCGCCTCAGGTTTGCGCTGTTCACGTCTTTGGACGTGAAGGAGGATTGAAGTGGTTAAAGGAATTATTAAAATCACTGCTGCCAAAAAACTGCAGTTTTTAAAACTTTTTTTGCATTGATACATGTCCCCTGGGGCAGGATCCAGGTCCCCAAACACTTTTTATTACAATAACTTGCATATTAGCCTTTAAAATTAGTACTTTAGATTTCAAACGTTCAAGTCCCATAGACTTTAACAGGGTTCTAAAGTTCACACGAACTTGCCACGAACACCCCAAATAGTTTGCTGTTCGGCGAACAGGCAATGTTCAAGTCGAACATGAGTTCTACTCGAACTCGAAGCTCATCCCTAGCCAGGACTATACTGGCACCACCAGGCAGGAGATCACTCTGCTCAGAGTGCCCGTACAGATCACTGGGTGTTGGAATGCTCTACCTTTGCACCATCCACTGCCAATTTGCACAATGGCTCCCCTGGCTTTCCATTGCAGGTGCCAAGCTGTAGAAACAAAAAGGCTGTAAGGAACTTGTGTGCTGTAATTTGGAGGCTACTAACTTGGGGTACTTTGGCAGAGCATATTTGATTTTAGAATGTGTGTGTGTGTGTGTATATATATATATATATATATATATATATATATATACAGTATATATATATATTCACAAAGAAATGGAGGAGAGCTGCACACGGTATATAGCAAGTGCCAGCAAACAGGTCTTCCTACCGACCATATATATAAGAAAAAGGTTTGTTGCACTTAAAAGTCGTTTTATTTTCCAAATATTCTTGCAAAAGTTATATACCAACGGAGTTCAGACATGGATGTGCATTTCGGGCTATCATGCTACCGCCCTGCTTCAGATCAACAAAGTCAGAACATATCTAACAATTTCATCAAAGACATGTGATTTTAAACACTTCACACATTACATCACATATGGAATCAATTACATGGTTAATTGCTTACTAATCAAATCAAATTCCCACATGGTAATTTCAAGTATTTCACACCATAGATACAAAAAAGGGTTAATCCAGCTGGCCACAGCCTCAAAATTCTCCAAGAGCTATCCCAGTGTCAGTCTGAAAAAAATATATAATATATATCATACAAAAGGCATTTAAAAAATATATATATATATATATATGTATGAAAAATCAAAAAATATATATTGAAAAAAGATATTATTAAAGACAAAAGAAAAAAAAGGGGGAAAAATACTAAATATAAATCAATCAAAAATTATAAGAATAAATATAAATCCAAATCTGTGTTTAATCCATTAGGGGTGATAGTATTAAGGAAATGTATCCAATGTACTTCACGCCTCCTCAAGGTAAATTCACGGTCACCACCTCTCCTGTTTCCTTCAATGCCTTCTAATACCATATATTTTAATTGTGAGATAGAGTGTCTTTTTTCTACAAAATGACGAGCAAGTGGTAGCTGCGTTAGTTTATCTCTGATTGAATACTTATGACGAGCTATTCGGTCTTTTACCTTTTGGGTGGTTTCTCCAATATATAATAATCCACATGGACATTTGATAGCATATACCACAAATGATGATTGGCAGGTGTAGTATCCCTTAATGGGAATATTAAAGCCTTTGTGGGGATGTGAGATATATTTACCTTTTATTCATAGCGTTACATTGGATACAAGATAAACAGTGAAAAGATCCCATGTTTTTCGTTCCCAGAAATGTCAGTTTTGGAACAGGTAGGGAAAATTGGTCTGATTTCACCAATCGATCTCTGAGTGTTCTTCCTTTCCTGTATAAGGGCATGGGTAAACTCCAAAATTCATCAATGGTAGGATAACTATTCCAATGTTTTTTTAATAATATTAAAAGTTTTATATGAAAAAGGATGATATTGTGAGACAAAGGGGATTCTTTTAAACAATCTTTTAGATATCCTGTTAGTGTTAAAATGTGATCGTTCTTTTTTGACTGATGCTTCAGGGTATCCTCTCTGGATACGTTTTTTTCTCCATTTCATTTAATTTCTGTTGGCAACATTGTGGATCACTGTCTATTCTCTGACTTTTAGGAATTAAATTAAAAACGCACCGTGGGTGAAAGCTGTCAAAATGTAACAATTGATTGCGATCAGTGGTTTTTACATATAGATCACTCATGATTTTCATATTATTGATGCATAGAGTGGTGTCAAGGAAAGAAATTTGAGTTTTATTAAATTCCATATTAAATTTGAAACCGGGGATAAGGTAATTGAGATAACAATCAAAAAGGAATAAGGATTCAATATCGCCTCCCCACACAGCAAAAATATCGTCCTCATAAACGCATTTGCATACGGGGGTGTAAAAAATTAGTATCTTTGAAAAGGAAGTAATTTTCATGTAATATTATTTTCAATAAATCCAACCGAAATGCACATCCATGTCTGGACGTTGGTATGTAACTTTTGCAAAAATATTTAAAATATTTGGAAAATAAAACGACTTTTAAGTGCAGCAAACCTTGAACTTTTTTCATATATATATATATATATATATATATATATATATATATATATATATATATATATATTATTAACAGTTAACATGGTAGCATCACCCCAATCCTCTATGATTTGAATATCATATCAGTTACAAAAAAAAAATCATTTAGGTAATTTTAGCAGTGAAACATGTGATTTAATCAAGCAATAGTAGACCTGCTTTGAGAAGCAGATAGGAGTTGCCCAGTGGTTCGCTAATGCAAAGTCATCCTGCTACTTAAACAAGTGTTGCCTGTACCACCAAACAATGCTCCGATGAAGAAAAAGAGAAATTCCAGCCTGAAGTTCCTGCGTGTTCCTTCCACCGGCCCCTACAACACTACTGCATACAGATTTTTTTTTCAGTCATATCATCTGATTGGCTGATGCTCATAATTATAGTGGGAAAACATTAACCTATACCTGTTGAATTTACTATTACCCCAGACAAAGCAAGTTTTTGTGAAACACGTCGGTTAATTCCACTGCTGCCACATATTGATCGATATGCTATTTTATTTCCACTTTCATGTAAGTGTTTATAACCATTATTAAAACTCACTGCCTACGGTATTATGCTATGTGCCTCTTCTATTTACCTTTCTCCATACATCGGTGTTATGGTTTGACCATTTGGGAGTGACCATCATCTTTAAACATTAACCACTTAAGGACCGCCGCATGTACATTTACGTCGGCAGAATGGCACCGACAGGCACATCAACGTATATATACATTGGTGCCTTGGGGGGGATCGGGGGTCCGTTCGGACCCCCCCCCCCCCCCGTACATGCGGTGGTCTGCGCGGCTGCAGGAGCGATCCGACAAGAGGGGGCGGCGATTCGTTTTTGTCCGCCCCCTCCGGATCGCTCCCAGCCAATGCGCGCGCCCACCCGCCCTGTCACTTCCTCCTCCTGTGTAAACACAGGAAGGATGAAGCGATGTGATCTCTCCCTCGGCGGTTTTTTCAACCACCGCTGAGGAGAGATCACAACACAAAGTAAGTCTGCACTAACAGTACACTTACACACAGACACATAAACACATTTAGCCCCCGCGATCGCCCCCCCTCCCCCTGTCACAGTGTCACTGAATGCAGTAATCATACATGTATGATTACTGTATTTAGTGTCAGTGTGACAGGCAGTGTGACAGTCAGTTAGTGTTAGGTCCAGGGTAGCCCCCGTACCCCCCTAATAAAGTTTTAACCCCCTGATCACTGCCCTAGTTAACCCTTCACTCCCTATTGCCAGCATCACTAAGCGATCATTTTTCTGATCGCTGTATTAGTGTCGCTGTTCCCGCTAGGTAGCTAATTTTTTTTATTGCGATTTTTTTTTTACTAAAGACATGTGGCTAAATAAATTTTGGCCTAAATGTTTGACTAAAATTTAGTTTATTGATTTTTCTTATAACAAAAAGTAAAACATATTGATTTTTTTCAAAAATGTCGCTCTATTTTTGTATATAGCGCAAAAAATAAAAATCGCAGAGGCGATCAAATACCACCAAAAGAAAGCTCTATTTGTGGGAAGGAAAGGACACGAATTTTGTTTGGGAACCACGTCGCACGACCGCGCAATTGTCTGTTAAAGCGACGCAGTGCCGAATCGCAAAAACCCCTTTGGTCATTTGGCAGCATATTGGTCCGGGTCTTAAGTGGTTAAACATCTCCCTCCACCTTGGCGGTGCTGTCGTGTGAAGATTGAGTCCTATCCTGATACAGCCTTTGTATACATCCAGCTTTTTTGACCCTCTGGGCGTAGGCTTATTTGGGTTCTATATATATCTGGTAAGCCTCTGCTTTATTGGTGGCGGGTGCATCACCGGTGTTCTTCACGCTAAAGAGATAATCACCATTGACTTAAAACTATTCACTGTGTTCACACATCAATCAAGTTTTCTTTCACTACATTTATTTGGATTTTTTCCTCTTTTGGTTTCATATATCAGTCATCTGGTATTGGAACTATTCACTTGTTCATTCACTGATCAAGTTTTTTTTACACTTTATTTGGACTTCATCCTCCCCTTTTTTGATTTATATATCAGTTATTTGATTTTATATTATTATTATTTTCAGCGCTACTATTTGTATTTTGAATTTGTTGTATTCCACTGTTCACTGGTTTTTGTAGCTGCTTATTATTTTCAGCGCGGATCTAATTTGTTTTTTGTATTATACCTGTTGAATTTACTATTAAATATGAAAAATAAAAAATACGTCACACCAAACTACAAATGAATAGCAATGAGCTCAAGATCAACAGCATACATCCCCTAATTAACCTCATACAATCCTAACAGCCACCTGAGTCCCCCTATTAACCCTTCCCAGAGTGGAACCATGGACCACCCTTACAAAAAGTGAAGGCTATAGTCCCAAAGAAGAGCTGAGCCCACCCACCCCTAAACAAAAACCAAGGGAATCGTTGGATTCCCATTTTCTCTTCTTTGGTAGGTTTCTGAAATTACTCTTTAATTACTGTTCTTGCTAAATAAAACAAAAATTTGCTGTGTCAGCCCTCAGGTGATAGGGATGTGTTAAAAAAAAATCCTGTATTCCGTAGGATGGGCTTTTGTGTGCATCGGAACAGTGTTCCATGGTAGTGGGGAAGGTAACTATTCACTTTTTTTTTTTTGTATTTAATTTTTTTTTTAAAGAATAAGTTCACATTTGGAACATGTTACATGTTAAATTTATATTTATATAACATGTTCCAGCATCTGCAGCCTCTCCCCCCCCCCCCCCGATACCCTTTCCCAGTAACAGCAGGCTGGGGATCTTCCCCCTGCACCCGCTGTCATAATTTAACTGCTTGCCTCCAAGCCACAGGTCGGCTCATTCCTGCAGATAGCAGGTGCGCATGAGGGCCAGCTGCACAGCGGGTGCCAATGCTCCTGAGCGCCGGTTGTGATGACCGCCGGCCACGAGCGATCACAGGCACAGGAGAAAGAACAGGGACGTGTGTGTGTAAACACACACATCCCTGTTCTGAGAGGAGAGAAGATGCAGATTGTGAGTTCCTATAAGATGGGAACCACGATCTGTCATCTCCTATAGTGAGTCCCCTCCCCACACATTTAGAACACACATTAGGGAACACAGTTAACCCATTGATCGCCCCCTAGTGTTAACCTGTGCCAGTAACATTTACACAGTAATCAGTGCATTTTTATAGCACTAATCACGGTATAAGTGCTAATGGTCCCAAAAATGTGTCAAAAGTGTCTGATCTGTCCGCCATAATGTCAAAGTCCCGATAGAAATCGGAGATCGCTGCCATTACTAGTAAAAATAATAAATAATAAAAATGCCATAAATCTATTACCTATTTTGTAGACTGTATAACTTTTGTGCAAACCAATCAATATACACTTTTTGCGATTTTTTTATTACCAAAAATATGTAGAAGAATACATATCGGGCTAAACTGAGGAAAAATTGGGGCTATTTATTGCAGCAAAAAGTACAAAATATTGTGGGTTATTTTTCAAAATTGTTGCTCTTTTTTTTGTTTAGAGTACAAAAAATAAAAACTGCAGAGTTGATCAAATACCACCAAAATAACGCTCTATTTGTGGGGAAAAAAAGGATGTAAATTTTGTTTGGGTATAACGTTGCACGGCTGCGTAATTGTCAGTTAAAGTGACACAGTGACGTATAGCAAAAAATGCTCTGGTTATTGAGCAGACCATTCTTCCGGGGCTGAAGTGGTTAAAGACAGCGCATCCATGAATGACTCCGCCCACATGGCTGCTGCATTTATTTGCAGTGTAGCACTGTCCCCGTAGGGATTTCTGTGTGTAGACTTCCCTGGGCCTCCCCTTATTATCTTGCAGCCAGTTACTAGGGGTTTTCACACAACCAACTGTACTCTCATCCGCTCGTTAGCCAATAATCAATCCAATGTGTTTGGTTTTTTGGTATTTATTGTTGGAACTTGGATGGGAGAAGGGAATAGTGGGATACTTCAACTGGAACTATTTACAGGTGAGGACAACTCTCACTTGGCCTCACCAGGTTAACGGTGGTAGCAGATTCTTTGCTATACCATACAACACTTGTATGGAAGAAAGAAGTCCTTTGCTTGCTCTGACAGGGCTGTAATTATGCCTATGCTCTCATTTGTCAGGTTTCCTCCCACTGTCCAATATGCCCTGCCCTATTGGACCAGTGTGAAAAATTCAGACAACATGAGCAACACCTGAGCAACATGAGCACACCCTACCAATGATCCCTGCTCCCTGTTAGGCAGAGAGCGTCTAAATGTACCTGGCATCCTTCCTGGTAAGCAGAAAGACCGAAAAGCTATACTCTAGCACCTAGGAGGGTGCTAAAACAGTTTTCTGTAAATGTAAATGAATGCCTACAAGCCATGATGGCTTGTAACTCTAAGGCCTCGTACACACGATCGAATTTGTCCGCTAAAAACGGTCCGATGGACCGTTTCAGCAGACATCTCCGATCGTGTGTATGGGCTAGCGGACAGATTTGTCCATCGGACAAATTTCAAAGCATGCTTTGAAATTTGTCCGCTACAAACCTGTCCGTCGGATATGTCCGCTGGTTAGTACGGGAAACCAGCGGACATATCCTCCCGCACATGCGTCGTATCCTGCGCGCGGAAGTGTTTACTTCCTGGTGCGGTGACGTGGCATCACCGCGCTGTCCGCCGGCGGGGAATTTGATCCGATGGTGTGTACAGCCATCGGATCAAACAGTCCGGCGGACATATCCGATGGAAACGGTCCGTCGGACCGTTTCCATCGGATAAATCCCATCGTGTGTACAAGGCCTAAGGCTTCACTTCCACTGGCGTTTTTACAGCCACTTTTCTGAGCGTTTTTTACAGCTTAAAAACGCCTGTCCATGTTTATTTTAGAAAAAAAATAAATATATATATATATTTTTTTGAGCTGGAGCTTTAAAAACGCTACGGCAGTGTTTTTGAGCGTTTTTGTGCGTTTTTTAGTGTTTTTGCTTTTTTTTTTGCGTTTTTTAATGTCTGGCGTTTTTACAGCTCTATTGCTGGAGCTTCAGAATGCACTGGTCTCGCGATTTTTTTTGCAGCTTAAAAACGTCTCAGCCATCTACAGCTCAAAAACGTCATGGTGGGCATGAGGCCATAGACTAACATGGACAGGTGTTTTTAAGCTGCAAAAAACGCCCAGAAAAGTGGCTGTAAAAACACCAGTGGAAATGAGCCCTTAACCTCCCTGGCGGTATGATTCTTTCTGGTTTTAGGTGCTGAAAGCGGTACCATTATTTGCAAGGAAATTTGGCGTTTTATACTGTAGAAATAACAAAGAAAATAATTCAGCGCTGGAACCCACACAACAAACTAAAAATTGCAAGCCAGAACTTAAAGGTAAATTCAAATAAAACACCTCAAACCATATAACAATAAAAGTAGTGCAGCGCAAACAAACACTTAATTAAATATACAATAGAAAAATTATGCAATAATAAGAAAAGAAAAAGTCCATAACAAGTGCTCAGTGCTTATATGATCCAAATGATAAGGAAAAAAAAGAGTCCATAAACAGTGCTCAGTGCTTATATGATCCAAATCTGGAAAATTATATACGTGATCCAAAAGAGTGATTTTCAGAAGAAACCTCCACCAATCAGCAGGAATGGCCTCTCACCTTATACCTTCGACCTACTACAGGTCACAAAGCGTGTAATAGAGAACGTCCTGTTCTCAAAGGTACATCAAGCAGATACAGCAACTAGACTTCAATGAGACTTCAATGGTGACAGACTCAGGCACGGAGTGAGGCAAACAGGGCATGAAACAAAAGAAAGGAGATCTAGTGCTCTCTGAAGCCAAAACTCTATAAATTTATTTGAGCGATAAAAGACAGACACTCACTGTAAAAGCACTCTGGAGCGAGTGCGACAAATAAAGCATAAAAACAGATCAGCATATACAGCATAGATCTCACATGGATGGACGATCGCGGGTGACGTCACACGTGGCTCCTCCCCTTCGTACGTCGTTACGTCCCTGGGGCGGGACTTCATCAGCGTGGGGTATGGAAAAGCAGCGTGCAGACATCCCGCTGTCTGAGCCTACTCTTTGCGATGCTGGGTGTGCTTTTCCATTGCACTGGCATTGTTGTCATGGCAGCCGCAGGCTATATTAGGCTCAGACAGCGGGACGTCTGCACGCTGCTTTTCCATACCCCACGCTGATGAAGTCCCGATTTCCAGTCCCGATTTCCAGATTTGGATCATATAAGCACTGAGCACTGTTTATGGACTCTTTTTTTTCCTTATCATTTGGATCATATAAGCACTGAGCACTTGTTATGGACTTTTTCTTTTCTTATTATTGCATAATTTTTCTATTGTATATTTAATTAAGTGTTTGTTTGCGCTGCACTACTTTTATTGTTTTATACTGTAGGCCTGTAATTCTTAGGAATAACTCACTTAAATCTGACCAAACAAGAGTCTAATAGGCATCCCGGGTATGATTTTTTTTTTAAAACAAAATGATAAATTATAATATAATAAATAATTATAACAAATAATAATATAATTATAAGAAAAATTATTCAATAATGTAATCAAATCAAAATCACTGAAATTTACTCAGTTGCAGAATTGTCGCTGTCATTACTTTTATTTTTTTATGATGAATTCCCCCACAAATCGCTATCGCTCAATTCTCCAAGTGATTATAATTTATTATCGCTGTTTTCTAGCTGATCTAAAACCATTTTTGACATAAAGGAACACTTTTGGTTGCTATGGACAATCTACATTTTGCAGGCAGAAAAAACAGTTTTTATTATACAGTGCCTCGCGAAAGTATTCGGCCCCCTTGAACTTTGCGACCTTTTGCCACATTTCAGGCTTCAAACATAAATATATAAAACTGTATTTTTTTGTGAAGAATCAACAACAAGTGGGACACAATCATGAAGTGGAACGAAATTTATTGGATATTTCAAACTTTTTTAACAAATAAAAAACTGAAAAATTGGGCGTGCAAAATTATTCAGCCCCTTTACTTTCAGTGCAGCAAACTCTCTCCAGAAGTTCAGTGAGGATATCTGAATGATCCAATGTTGACCTAAATGACTAAATGATGATAAATAGAATCCACCTGTGTGTAATCAAGTCTCCGTATAAATGCACCTGCACTGTGATAGTCTCAGAGGACCATTTAAAGAGCAGAGAGCATCATGAAGAACAAGGAACACACCAGGCAGGTCCGAGATACTGTTGTGGAGAAGTTTAAAGCCAGATTTGGATACAAAAAGATTTCCCAAGCTTTAAACATCCCAAGGAGCACTGTGCAAGCGAAAATATTGAAATGGGAGTATCAGACCACTGCAAATCTACGAAGACCTGGCCATCCCTCTAAACTTTCAGCTCAAACAAGGAGAAGACAGATCAGAGATGCAGCCAAGAGGCCCATAATCACTCTGGATGAACTGCAGAGATCTACAGCTGAGGTGGGAGACTCTGTCCATAGGACAAAAATCGGTCGTATACTGCACAAATCTGGCCTTTATGGAAGAGTGGCAAGAAGAAAGCCATTTCTTAAAGATATCCATAAAAAGTGTTGTTTAAAGTTTGCCACAAGCCACCTGGGAGACACACCAAACATGTGGAAGAAGGTGCTCTGGCCAGATGAAACCAAAATCAAACTTTTTGGCAACAATACAAAACGTTATGTTTGGCGTAAAAGCAACACAGCTCATCACCCTGAACACACCATCCCCACTGTAAGATTACAGTATACTGTATGTAATGTGTTTGTTTAAGTTTTTGAATTTGGCGCCGTTCTCCGCTCCCATGCGTCGTAACGTCGCAGGGAACGGAGATCGACGACACACCGGGACACAGCGCGGATGCATCGCTGGATCCAGGAACAAGGTAAGTAAACCTTGCCTGTGGATGCTGCGAGGCGGGCCCGAGTCTGATTCGGGGTTACCGATCGCAGCACAAAAATGTAACCCCGAGTCAGATTTAGGAATACCGCCAGGGGGGTTAATAAACTGGGGGGCCAGGGGGGTTAATAAACTGTAAGGGTGCTAGTGAGCGCTATCATAGTCCATTGATTCTTCCTGCCATTCAGTAACTGGTTGCCCATATAAGGTATGGGCAGACAGCTTACTAATTGTCTGTAGAATCCTGACATTGCACCCATGATCTGCAGATTCTGGGTGCAATGCCTTAAAGACTGCAGTGTAAAAAAAAAAAATGCACTTTTTTTTTTTAGATAATTTTTTTTGGAAAAGGTGAACTTATCCTTTAAGTTTGTTATGGAATAGAGTGACTTCAAAACACACCATAATATCAAGAAATTCAAAAGGGCCCTGAGATAAGATGGTATGAATGTATAATAAAAATGTATGCCTCACAAATCCTACAGTTTTCTAATGGAAATTGGTTCCTGTTTTTGTTGCAACATTTCTTGCTTGGAGATCCTACCAGTAACATTAATTCCCGTTGCTGGTTGACAACACTGAGACACTGCCTCATACCTGTCGACCTGCTGCACGAGCACCTCTAGTTGTTCATTAGAGATATGCCAAACAACCCTATGTTCGGTTTGCGGCAGGACTTTCGAACATTGCAAACATTCAAAACAGAATAATTAACCCTATTGAAGTCTATGGGACCCGAACTAGAAAAATCAAAAGTGCCCATTTTGAAGGCTTATGTGCAAGTAATTGGGCATAATTTGGTTATTGGGGTTGGGGTTTTGCCCTGGGGGATATGTATCAATGAAAATAACGTTTGTAAAAATCATCATTTTTAAATGAGCAGTGATTTACTGATGCTTAACTAGATGCCGACCGCCCGCCGTCATATTACTGCGGGACGGTGGCAGTGCTGGGCGAGAGCACGTAGCTCTACGTCCTATCTTTTTTGGCCGCTAGAGGGCGCGCTAGAGGGCGGGCGCGATCGCCGCCGGGCACGCGCGCTCGTTCGTTACAGAGCGGGGAACGAGAGCTGTGTGTGTAAACACACAGCGCTCGTTCCTGTCAGCGGGGGAAACGCTGATCTTCCGTTCATACAATGTATGAACGGAAGATCAGTGATTCCCCCTAGTGAGTCAACCCCCCCCCCCCCCATACAGTTATAACACACCAGGAACACACTTAACCCCTTCCCCGCCCCCTAGTGTTAACCCCTTCACTACCAATGGCATTTTTATAGTAATCCAACGCATTTTTATAGCATTGATCGCTATAAAAATGCCAATGGTCCCAAAAATGTGTCAAAAGTGTCCGATGTGTCCGCCATAATATCGCAGTACCGAAAAAAAACGCTGATCGCCGCCATTACTAGTAAAAAAAAAAATATTAATAAAAATGCCATAAAACTACCCCCTTTTTTGTAAACGCTATAAATTTTGCGCAAACCAATCAATAAACGCTAATTGCGATTTTTTTTTACGAAAAATATGTAGAAGAATACGTATCGGCCTAAACTGGGGAAAAAAAAAGGTTTTTTAGATATTTTTTGGGGATATTTATTATAGCAAAACGTAAAAAATATTGCTTTTTTTTAAAAATAGTCGCTCTATTTTTGTTTATAGCGCAAAAAATAAAAACCGCAGAGATGATCAAATACCACCAAAAGAAAGCTCTATTTGTGGGAAAAAAAGGACGCCAATTTTGTTTGGGAGCCACATCTCACGACCGCGCAATTGTCAGTTAAAGCGACGCAGTGCCGAATCACAAAAAGTGCTCTGGTCAGGAAGGGGGTAAATCCTTCCGGGGCTGAAGTGGTTAAAGTGAAACCATAAAAATGAGAAATAAAAATGAAAAATTCCTTTAAATGTTGTGCATGGGGAGGGGGGTCCCCTTAGTCTGTCCTCAATATAGATCTCACTCAAGATGACCGCATCTCATGCCTGATGAAGGAACACGCATGCTCTGAACACAAGTTCAACCACACCCTCTGTCTGTCACGGCTGACGCAGTCTCTGCTTAATAAGCTGATTACCTCCTAATTAGAACTGATGAATCCTGCTACCCAGCTGTACGGAAGGGACCTCCGTGGATTATTTGACTTATATGCCTGTTTACCTTAACTCAAATGTGAGTTGAATATGAATTTGTGGTGACACTCTCTTCTCCTCTCTCAAATATGTATTCATGTATACACGTTAATCAATGGGAAGTGGTGTTTGGGTCACCTTTGACTTTAGTACTCGATACATAGGCACACTGCAATATACTGCAGTAAAACTGCACTGAGGCTCTGCAATATACTGAGGTAAACGTGCATCAATGCACTGATATATACTGCGTTAAACATGCACAAACACACTGCAATATGCACTGATGCACTGCAATAGACTGCGTTTAATGTGCAGTAACGCACTGAAATATACTGCGTTAAATGTGTACTAAAGCTCTAAAATATACTGGGTTAAACATGTACTAAAGCACTAAATAATACTGCATTAAACACGCAACAACGCACTGGAATATACAGCGTTAAACATGCAGTAACGCATTGAAATATACTGCATTAAACGTGCACTAATGCACTGAAATGTACTGTGTTTAACCACTTAAGGACACCCGCACGCACATATACGGCCACAGAATGGCACGTACAGGCACAAGGGCGTAAATTTACGTCCCCGCCTAAGTGCGGTTCGGGGGTCCCATCGGGACCCCCTCCGCGGCGTGCGGGGGTCCCCCTGGCTCTGGGAGCGATCCGGGACGAGCGGGCAGATGTCGGCGTTTACCCGCCCCCCCGCGATCGCTCCCAGCCAATGCGCGCGCTCCCAGTCTCCTGTCACTTCCTCCTCCTGTGTAAACACAGGAAGGGGGAAGTGATGTAATCTCCCATCGCAGCGGTATTTCCAACCGCTGCGATGGGAGAAACACCTAACAGTAAGTGTGCACCAACATTACACTGACACACACTCACATAGGCATACTTAACCCCTTGCCATCTGACCCCCCACCCCCCATGTCACAGTGTCACTGAATGCAGTGATCTAATTACTGCATTTAGTGTCAGTGTGACAGGCAGTGTAAAATCAGTTAGTGTTAGGTTCAGGATAGCCCCCCCACCCCCCCTAATAAAGTTTTAACCCCCTGATCACCGCCCTAGTTAACCCTTTCACTCCCTATTGCCAGCGTCACTAAGCGATCATTTTTCTGATCGCTGTATTAGTGTCGCTGTTCCCGCTAGGTAGCTATTTTTTTTTTATCGCCAATTTTTTTTTTTACTAAAGACATGTGGCTAAATAAATTTTGACCTAAATGTTTTACTAAAATTTAGTTTTATTTGATTTTTTTTTTAACAAAAAGTAAAAAATAGTGTTTTTTTTTCAAAAATGTCGCTCTATTTTTGTATATAGCGCAAAAAAATAAAATCGCAGAGGTGATCAAATACCACCAAAAGAAAGCTCTATTTGTGGGAAGAAAAGGACGCAAATTTTGTTTGGGAGCCACGTCGCACGACCGCGCAATTGTCAGTTAAAGCGACGCAGTGCCGAATCGCAAAAACACCTTGGGTCATTTACCAGCGTATTGGTCCGGGTCTTAAGTGGTTAATGTATACTAAAGCACTGAAATATACTGCATTAAACGCGCAGCAATGCAATGGAATATACAGCGTTAAACATGCAGTAACACATTGAAATATACTGCGTTAAACGTGCACTAATGCACTGAAATGTACTGTGGTAAATGTATACTAAAGCGCTGAAATATACTGCGTTAAACGTGCGCTAACACACTTAAATATACTGTGGTAAATGTGCACCAATGCACTGAAATATACTGCGTTAAACGTGCAGTAACACACCAAAATATACTGCGTTAAACATGTACAAATGCACTAACGTATACTGCTTTAAATGTGCAGTAATGCACTAGAATTTGCTGCGCTAAACGTGCAGTAACGCAATGGAATATACTGCGTTAAACTGCAGTAACGCACTAAAATATACTGCGTTAACTGTGTACTAACACACTAAGTATACTGCTTTAAATGTGCAGTAATTCATTGAAATAGTTTTCAATTTGTACTAAAGCACTGCAATATATTGTGTAAAACGTGCAGTAACATGCTGAAATATGCTGCGTTAAATGCGCAGTAACGCACTGGAATATACTACTAGAAAAAATTTACCTTTTTATAATCACTTTAATACACTGAAAAAAGAGTAAGTTGTTTATCTTTCAAGCTATGTTTAAGCAGGTCAAAATAAGAGGTTCTGTGAAATTTTGCCAACAGCCAAATCAGTCATTTCATAGCATAAATTATTTTGTCAACATCACTCTGAATATTCCTATTCATCAAACTTTAGACTATAGAAGGATTGGAAAGTAAAAAAAAAATCTAACTACTTTAAAACACTTTATTTTAACTTTTTCCCTGTAGTCTTATATAATAAGCTGCATTCCGTTGCCATCCACGCTAGTTTACCGAGTCTGAACGGAATAAGATTTTTTTTCTTTCAAAGCCAACAATCATATGCCAGTAGATAACCTGTCAGCCTACGGAGTATGACATCGTATATTGATACTGAAATGAGAAAGATCTACATGGGAAGTTAACGGAACGGAATTGCCTATAAGTGCACCAAATTCAGTCCTTCGTTTTCGCTTGAAATGCTTCCGAGTGGCAGACACCCTCAGGGCATTCAGGGAAACTGTTGCACACTTTATGAATATATATGCAGAGATTCATTGCTTTTTAATTTATGAACAAAGCCATTACAGTAAATTAATATTCAGCCACAGTCACTTAGCTCCTTGTTGTGTCTTTACCATTATCCAACCACTGAATGCAACGCACTACTGAGCAGGGAGTTAGAATTGACAGGGTGAGAATAAAATTCCTGTGCATTTAGTAAATACATATTTGTTCAAAACAACCCTGTTGGTAATAGGGGTACTCTGCAGGTGGTAATAAAAATAAAAATTTCCATTCCACTTAACTTAAAATGATATTAAAGTTATTTTGTAGTGACTGTTTTACCACTTTATAGATTCAACAACTAACCAGTAATCAACTTTCATGTTGGAGTCACACCTTTAGGCTTTGTCGATGTATGTTATGACGTGCCAGCACAGCACGCAACATGGCTTGACTTATCTTTTAATAGAAAATACATCAGGCACAAATAGCACAAATGTGTGAATCGGCTTGGAATGACCTGACTTTAACTGACTGGTTACTTTGGATTACTGCGTGTTGTATGTTAACGTGTAATAAAAAGTATGGATACCAATACAAACCAAAACCAACAATGAAAAAGGGGGCTTATAAGTAGCTGCCAAAATAAAAGGTGTTCTGACACTAGGATAATAAAAAAGCAGAAAAATATGGTTCTTACTCTGTGCTAATAAACAATACTAAATAATCGGTGCTAATAATATAATAAACAATCTAATAAAGTGCAATATTTAGGGAAGAAATTCTTCATAAAACGTGCAAATATGCAATATGTGCAAAAACGTTCTTCAAAGATACTGTATGAGGTGATTTATGAGGTGAGTGTCTCAGGCAAACCAATAGTGCACAGCGGATGGTGGAAATATTGGGATGAATTGGATCCCATTTGCTTTATGCACACGTACTTTACTTTATGAACTGTTTTTCTGATGGGACATTATTTTTGCACTAATCATCACTTTTGGCCAGGGGTCAAGTCCTGGGGAAAAAAGTGTGGGAACTCCCACCCAAGATCCATTCCCCCAAAAAAAAAAAAATTATACGCTCATATGCATAATTACTAAACCACATGTTTTTTTTCCGATCCTTTAAGCAAGTTCTTTCTAAATCCCGCGATAACTCACGGCAGACCTCTGCAATGTCTCCTGGGAACAATGACAAAAGCTCCCAGGAGACATTGCAGCATCGAGGAAGTGACGGTGTAGAGTCACATTCTGCTCCCTATCACAGAATGCTCCGGAAGTGACGTTTTGTCGCCACCATCTTGATACACCCCACACTCCTGCACAGTAATGATAGAGTAAGACGGTAGCAAGCAGACATCTTGTTACACTCATCGGAGTTTTTAGATTTCACAGTTATTTTCAACACAAAACAGAGTTTATATGCTTAAATACAGGATTTGGAAATCCGACGGACTGTTTAAATGTTAAATTTTCAAAAGCAGCAGCAAACCTGCTGTCCTTACATGGTTGCTAATGTAACAGAACACTTCTGATTCTCACATTTAACATGTACCTGTAAACAGTCCGTCTGATTTACAAATACTGTATTTAAACACATAAGCTCCGTTTTGTGTTGAAAATAACTGTGAAATCTAAAACTTCGGTGGGTGTAACAAGATGTCCGCTTGCCCCCTTCTCATTCTATCATTACTGTGCAGGAGTGCGGGGTGTATCAAGATGGCGACGACGGAGCGTCACTTCCGGAGCAATCTGTGATGGGGAGCAGAATGTGACAACACACCGGAATACCCGTACACTACCCAATGAATCTATATACAGGAAGCAGGGAGTTCCATAAAGGATTACTAAGGTTCGCCTGCCCCCGACAGTGACTCGAGCTGGGCATCGTTGCTTAGTGAAGGATTGGCTCGGGCGGTTCGGCTGCTCTCGGCTGCTCTTGTCCTGCAAATGTAACTGCGTTCCTGCTGTGAAAAAAGTGCAGAGACTCCGTTCCCACGCGTTCCCACAGGACTTGAGCCCTGATTTTGGTGCATTTTGCACTTTATCTTTATAGAACTTTTTTGCACATATTGCTTATTTGCTGGTTTTATGAAGATTTTCTTCCTTAAATATTGCAGTTTATTAGATTTGTTTATTATATTATTAGCACAGATTATTTAGTAGGGTTGTCCCGATACCACTTTTTCAGGACCGAGTACAAGTACCGATACTTTTTTTTTATGTACTCGCCCATACCGAATACCGATACTTTTTTTTAAATGTGTCCCCAAATGCAGCCATGTCTTCACAAATGCAGCCATGTCCCCCACAAATGCAGCCATGTCCCCCAAGAGAAAGCCAAGTCCCCCCCCCCCCGCTGCCGTCGCCTAGTTGATCAGTGCAGGGAACATTACAGCTTTCATTTGAATAGCTGTGTGTTCCCCTGCCGAACCTCGTCATATATAGCCCCTCCCCCTTGTCCAGCCACTTTGATAGACAGATCACCCATCCAATCCTGGGACGAGTGATCTGTCTATCAAAATGCCCGGACATGGGGGAGGTGCTATATATGACGAGGTGCGGCGGGCGAACACACAGCTATTCAAAAAAAAGCTGTATTGTTCCCCGTGCTGATCAACTAGGCGGCGGCGGCGGGGGGCAAGTCTTGGCTTTCTCTTTGAGGACTGCTCTGCTTCGCTCTCCGCCCCTTCGCCGCCCCCTCTCCGCCCGCTCTCTCTCTGAAAAAAAAAGTATCGGGTGAAGCATCGGGAGCATTTGCGCGAGTACAAGTATTCGCGCAAATGCTCAGTATTGGTCCCGATACCAATACTAGTATCGGTATCGGGACATTCCTAATATTTAGTATTTTTTATTAGCACAGAGTAAGCATCAAATTTTTCCGCTTTTTTGTATGTTAAAGTGTATACTCGCTCTCAGCCTAAGTTGGAGGGGTTATAAGCCCTGTCAGGTTTTATGTGCTCTCCATGTCTCTTGTAGAGATTTCCCCTCATTTTCTGTCCCGGTGAGAATATTTTTACCAGACAGGAGGCTACAGTAGGTTTACCTGAGGGTAGCTCAGCTCTGAGGAAGGGGGTGCGCCCCCTAAAACGAGTTAGCTATAGACCCTGTGATGTGAATATGCAATATGTGTGTCCACACTGTACAGCATTGTGTGTTTTTGGCCTACAATTTTTTTGCCATCTTTTGAGTATCCATTTTTTATAGATTTTTTTTTTATTGAATAAATGTTTTGTGGTAATGCACTAAGTCAGAGTTGCCAACATTGTAAAGATCATTACAGGGACACTGTTTTGTCTGTAGGCAAAGTCTTATTACAATTAGGGGGGCATGGCATTCATTTGTAGGCATGGTGTAGTGGGGAAAGGAAATGCAATATTGGGCGTGGTTTTAATGCAATATTGGGCATGACTTAAAGGGGCATGTGAGGGTGAATCCCTCCTTACACCAGGCATTCACTGCTGAGTCCCTCCTTACACCAGGCATTCCCTGCTGAGTCCCTCCTTAAACCAGACATTCCCTGCTGAGTCTCTCCTTACCTCAAGCATTACCTGCTGAGTCTCTCCTTACATCAAGCATTCCCTGCTGAGTCCATCCTTACATCAGGCATTCCCAGCAGAGTCCCTCCTTACATCAGGTGCCCCCAGTAGAGTTCCTTGGCTCTGCCTCTCGTCGGACACAGACAGGAAGCGGGCCATGGGTCGGAGGGTTGTGTTTTTGCTGGTCTCTTTCCCTGTGTGTTCAGTGGAGAGGGGAGGGGCCTCCATTCCGTACAGCTAACCTCCTTTAGTGTACAAGTGAATTGTCTGTCTACTTGTACACTGGGATTTTAATCGGGACGGCCTCCCATCGGGACGAGGGTCCCAAAATTGGGATTGTCCTGGGAAAATTGGGACTGTTGGCAAGTATGCATCATGGCTCACATCAAGTATGGCTTTTAGTCACATGCCCCACTGCCCGATCTGAAGCCAACCACAGCAGTTCACTATTCAGCTGGCCCCATGACTGCACATGCGCAGTTCAGAGCCTGCAACAAGTTGATTTTTTTTTAAAAGCCTTTTCCCGCCAGCTACCTACCACACTAAGCACTAAGATGAAAAGGTGTGTGCAAGGGGACACTGATGGAAGGTTCCACTTTGGGGCCTCTGCTGTTATGTGGCACTCTGGGAGGCTCTGCTGTTATGTGGCACTCTAGGAGGCTCTGCTGTTATGTGGCACTCTAGGAGGCTCTGCCTATTGTTATGTGGCACTCTGGAGGCTCAGCTGTTATGTGGCACTCTGGGGGGCTCTGCCGTAGGGTGCCACTCTGAGGGCTCTGCCATAAGGGGGGCCTCTGATGTACAGGGAGAATGTTGGGACTTTTATGTAAAGGTGGACTCTGATGTGAGCATGGCGCTCATCCTGACTGCTGTACTATATATGTTGTTTTTTTTTTGTTACATCCTCCTGACCCTCATACTCTGTACATTATACTGTACATAGACCTGACCAAGGTGTTCATTGTCTCAACAGTTGCTAGTTTTAATTAAAGCAGAGTTCCACTGATTGTTAATTTTATTAAAAGTTAGCAGCTACAAAAAGTGTGCAAGGGGCAAATGTGCTAGGACCAATCACTCTACAATGCAGCCAGAGGGAGAAAGAAGAAGAAAAGCTGACAGCCGCATGAGGTTATAACAACCCTAAAATTGTTAAAGCAGAAGTCCAGCCTGAGCTAGTTTAGCTGGGCTTCTCCTATGGGTCACAGGAGTGCAATTCGTTTTGCACTCCTGTGACCCGTTTTCCGCAGAGAGCGGTCTGAAGTCCGCTCTCTGCTGACGTCACACAGATCAGTCCAGGTATCATGCCATTCTGACTCTGGAAGCCTGGATCCCCAGGTGCCTGCACTGGTGGCCATCTCAGACTCTCAGCAAGCTGCTGAGAGGCAGAGGTGACCCCTCCCTGCCCCTCCACAGCTCAGCACTCCAATGAGCGTGGAAGAGGAGAGCTGCTGATTGACAGTCAGCGACTCTCCTCTTGGAGAGCCGAGAGAACCAAGCCATCGGCGATGTTCCATGGCTCAGTCCTCAGTGCAGAAACGCCAGGGGACAGATGCAGCATTGGACCGATGCTGCATCCACCTAGGTGAGCATAATGGGGGAAAAACTCCAAAACCCATACTTCTCCTTTGAGAAAGAATTTTATAACTTCTCTGCCTCCCAGGACACAAAACTAAGCCCTGTAAACATTCACATTTTTAAAGTAAAACTTTGCTAAGTGAACAGTCTGTAATCCTTTAGTAAATAAACCCATTTTTTTTCTTTCCCCTTTTTCATTCCAAAAATGTTCTTGTTTTCCAGACCTCCAGAGTTTCTATAGAAGTTCTGTGAAATATGTAGATATAAGTCACTGTAAGTTTTCACCGGCTATTGATAGCACGGCAAACAATCATTATATTACAGAACAGAATGCAAATAACAATGCATTGCAGTATCAGGCTTCATTACTTCTTGTAAGTGCCTTCCTTTATTTCTTTTTTTTTTTAAAGCTCAATTGTTTTTATGATCAGAGGGAGACACAGAGATCTATGGCCAAGACTGCTGTCCATTTTCCCATAGATCTGCCACTGTAATTTTTCTTTTATTCTAATCACCTCCTACAGTAAAACCAGGAGGCTCATTGTCGGTCCAAAGGCTGCGGCTGGCCAGAGACCGAGACAACAGGGAGGATGGCAGCGTCCAAATATAGCCGGGGGTCTGCCGCATAATTCGCCCCAGCTAGAGCCATTACAAGCCTTGCCTTACCTATTTATAGTGCAGACTAATATATATGGTTTCCAACTGCAGAAGGCTCTATAAATCATTGGCTCTTACATTATATAAGCTATATTGATCTTGTCCTATCTACTTGTTGTCTACTAACATTACAAAGTCTTGAACGTAATTTAATTTACCGTATACATAAAATAAAATCACATTTATTAACGCCATTCCAGAAATTGAAAAATACGGTAAGTCATATTTGTTTTCCATGTGCTCGTACGGTACACTTTGATTTAGTATATGTACTTATTTTGAAACCCTTTATGTACTAATCCTTCAGATTCCTTACTTGTGTAGCCACAATTTTCTCTGAATTTGATGTGAGCCAAAGCAAAACCATATGGAATTAAAAAAATTAAATTGACCTCTAGGACTGGGTACTCTATTTTGCAAATACAGACTTCATCTCAGAAGTCATCACCTTAATCCTAGTGTGATGGCCAATAGTGAAGAGTGAAGCCCCGTACACGTGATTGGAATTTCCGATTGAAAAAGTCAGACAGACTTTTTTCATCGGAAATTCCAACCGTGTGTATGCCGCATCGGAATTTTTTCCGAGGAATTCAGAGTATTCAGAGTTTAGATAGAGAACATGTTCTCTTTTACTCAGATGGAATTCCGTCAGAATTCAAGTTTGTCCGGGCAAAAGCACGATCGTGTGTATGGGGCATGAAAGGCAGGAGGAGATGAAATGAAGCCAGTATTTCCACAACAGAGGGACCTAAGATAACTCAAGATGATTCCTGGAGATTCTAGGCACCTGCACATAAGGTCTGGGGTTGGTTTATTTCAGCACAGGTACACTTTAAAATAAAAAATATTCAGTCTACTAGTCGCATATTGCAGAGTCCTGACCTCAACCCGATAGAACACCTTTGGGATGAATTAGAGTGGAGACTTCTCAAACAACATCAGTGCCTTACCTCACAAATGCACTTCTGGAACTTAAGAATGGTCAAACATTCCCATAGACACACTCCTAAACTTTATGAACAGCCTTCCCAGAAGAGTTGAAACTGTTATAGATGCAAAAGTTGGGCCAACCCAATATTGAACCCTACCAACTAATACAGGAATGTCATTAAAGTTCATGTGTGTGTAAAGGCAGACGTCCCAATACCTTTGGTAATATAGTGTATGTTTGAAAAAAAATCCAGAGGATTTTTGGTTCCCCCACTCAAATAATAATCTAACTTTTCTACATCCATCACAACATTAAAGCGGAGTTCCACCCAAAAATGGAACTTCCGCTTGTTCCACTCCACACCCCCTTACATGCCACATTTGGCATGTAATTTTTTTGGGGGGGGTGGGGGCTTTAGGAGGAGTGGGACTTCCTGTCCCACTTCCTGCTTCCGCCGAGGGGCTGGTAGGGCGATTAGGCTTAATCGCCTTATTGCAGCCCCTCCCTGTAGGCGATGGCCTAGGACACTGACAGGTCCTAGGCGATCGCCTGTCCAATCAGCGGCGAGCCGCGCCGCGCGCATGCGCAGTGGGTGCCCGGCCGTGAAGCTGAAGGCTGTCAGCTGGGTGCCCACAGTCGGAATGAAGACGCCGGCCGGGGAGGGGGGAAGAGGAGCGGAGCCCCGGTCGGCGCGTCGCTGGAACGTGGAGAAGGTAAGTGAATGTTTATTAAAAGCCAGCAGCTACACTTTTTGTAGCTGCTGACTTTTAATAAACATTACATTTGGGTGGAACACCCCTTTAACATACACAAAGGCCCGGATTCACGTACCCAGGCGTATTTTTAGAGCGGCGTAGCGTATCTTTTTTACGCTACGCCGCCGCAACTTAGAGAGGCAAGTGCTGCATTCACAAAGCACTTGCTCCCTAAGTTACGGCGGCGTATCGTAAATGGGCCGGCGTAGGTCCGCAAAATTCAAAGTAGCTAGGCAGTGGGCGTGTTTTAGTATAATGATCCGTGACCCCATGCAAATGATGGGCCGAACGAATGGTCCATGCGCCGTCCCTGGACGTATCCCAGTGCGCATGTTCAGAATCACGTTGGATAGAATGCCTAAGTGACATCGGCGAGCAATGTTTACGATGTGTGAAGGTAACCTACGCGCAGCCCTATTCACGTACTACATAAATGGCGTAAACGACGTAAAATTAGACGGCGTCGTTTCCTGGCCCATACCTTTGCATTAGCTGCTCCTCATATAGCAGGGGTAACTTTGCGCTGGATGTAAGCCTTACGCAAAGCGCGTATATGAAGTGGCCGGGCGCATCTACGTTTGTGAATCGGCGTATTTGCATATTTGTAATGGGAACGCAGAATGCGACCAGCGGGACGACTGAACGGCAGGACGACTGAAGCCATGTTTTCCGGCGTATCTTGCTTTGTGAATCGGTGCAAAGATGCGACGGCGCACATTTGAAATTACGGTGGCGTATCTGGAGATACGCCGGCGTAATTCCTTTGTGAATCCGGGCCAAAGTGTTATTACAGTTCTGACTCAATAGTGTAAAAATGTAGCTATTGTTTAAATTGCTGTGCATTTTTGCTATTATATTTAAAATGTGTATTTGGGGCCAGCCCTTCTAAATTTCACACAGGCCCAAGAAAAACAGACATTCGGAACATTTTATTTTAGATGGAAAAAAAATAGCACCATGCTGTGTCCTGCAATGTCATCCTTGTTAACTGGGACCTCAGTACTCAATTTCTGTGCATAAGAGTGGCAGGTGAGGACCCTCAATTATCTGTCTCAGATGTGGGGGCAGCCTGGCCATCATCCAGCCATATGGCTCCGGAATGGCTGTAAGCCCTACATACAGCATATCTGCCAGTGAGAACTTTTATTTAACAGATGGTTTTCCTGACTGAACATTGGGGTTTTAGGTAGAAGGTCATCTCAGCTGACATTGGTTCCCATTGATTTTAGTTTTTTGTATTTGAACCCAGATCTTACACAACAGTCATTTTAATTTACTAGACAGCCTAAAGTTTTTCATCTGACCAAAAAAGTGTTTTGCAAAAAAATGTAAACTTAGTTTAATCTCAATACAAAACATAAAGGCTGCATAGGTTGAAAATCCATAAATTTAAAGGGGCTGTAAAGGTTTGTTTTTTATTTTCTAAATAGGTTCCTTTAGAGCCGGTTCACACACAGGCAAGGCGATCTCAAGGCGACTTGAGAGGCAACTTGCAAAATGACTTCTGTATTGAAGTCAATGCAAGTCGCCCCCAAAGTCTTACAGGAACCTTTTTCTAAGTCGGAGCGACTTGTGTTGCTTCTATTAGAACGGTTCCATTGAATTGAGCGGACCGCGACTTGTCAGGCGGCTGTGTGAATCGGCTCTTAAGCTAGTGCATTGTTGGTTCACTTACCTTTTCCTTCAATTTCCCTTCTAAATGTTTTTATTCTATGTCTGAATTTCTCACTTCCTGTTTCTCCTCAGTAAGCTTTGTTTAGATGATTCTTATGCTTTCTCAGTTGTTATTTATTACTAATTTATCCTGTACGTGATATTTGTTATGTCTATTTTGAATGTCAGTATATGTATTCGGTCTGTCTAGCGCTTAGGTGCAGTTCTTGAACTGTATTTGGCACTTTACAAATTATAAAATCAAATCAAAGCTTGCCCCATCATCCGAGCCGTTCTGGCTGGGGGTTAGTCAGTGTGCTTGCCCCTTCCCTTGGGACTACATTCCTGCCGGGAGACACTGTGAATGTTCAAAAGATCTGGAGATAGAGCCCAAAGCAGCGATCACCAAACTTTTTGCAGGCTCAGGCGCGGTGGTAAGCAATTTTCTGCAGGCAATGGCTGGTGTTAGTGCTTCAATCATTACGCCACCATGGTTGATATGGTGTCAGAGTGATTGAGGCGTATTATTTTTATTCTTACATTGTTATATATAATGAAGTGGTTCAACTCACCATAATGCAGAATCAGTGGGAGCCCTGGGTGTGTCACTTGCCACATCTCCTGTCACCAGTTGCAGCTTGTTACTTGTAGTGTTGCTCACGAATATTCGCATTGCTAATATTCGCTACGAATATTGCATATTCGAGTATTCGCGAATAACTCGAATATCGCGGCGAATATTCGCTATTTCGAATATTCGTATTTTTTCAAATTTCGCAATCAATTTCGCAATCAATTTCGCATTCGCACTAGCGAAATTTCGCATTTTTTTTTTTTATAAAATATAGCGAATATTCGTAAATATCGAATATTTGTGATATTTTATCCCCAAAAAAATAGCGAAATTTCGAAATCATTTTCGCTTTCGCATATGCGAAATTTCGCATTTTTTTTTTTATAAAATATAGCGAATATTCGATATTAACGAATATTCCCGAATATTCTTCGAAATATTCGTGAAATATCGTGAAATCGAATATGGCGTATTCCGTTCATCACTAGTTACTTGTTAGAGATGTATGGCCAAATGGGACACTTTTTTCAAAATCTGTCTCCGCCAATCTTTATAAATTAAAAGGGATATTTTTTTTTAATAGCTTTTTGTTTAATTAGGTAAATATTACATAGTCTATAAGAACATTGCATTATTATACACAGGCAGCAGGTGAAATTCTCCTTGATGTCTATTATAGAAATCATGCTGTATACAGAGATCGATAGCAAAAGCTGACATTTAAAAGTCATGAAGGAGTCAGATGAATGGCCCCTCCCCTAACTCTAATGCCCTGTTAACACGACCGGTTTTCCCGTTTGAATAAACTCTGATGTTTTTTCAGGCGGAGTTCCGACGGAATTCCGCTCAAACTGTTTTGCATACACACGGTCACATCGAATTCCGAACTACACTACGACGAGCCGAGAAAAATTAAGTTCAATGCTTCCTAGCATGCGTCGACTTGATTCTGAGCATGCGTGGTTTTTAGCCCGTCGGAATTGCATTCCAGACGAACAGAAATTCCGATATAATTTTTTTTCATCTGAAAAATTTAGAACATGTTCTCTATCTAATTCCGTCGGAATTTCCGACAGAAAAAGTCCTATGGGGGCATACACACGGACAGAATATTCGATAAAAAGCTTCCGTCTGACTTTTTCTGTTGGAAATTCTACTTGTGTGTACAAGGCATAACACTCTTTAGATGCCCATTAGAAAGTCTCCAGCAGAGACAGATTTTCCCTTAGCTTAGTGAATGTGGTGAAAATGCATTTTGCAAATAATGCCCAGTCGCGTGTAAGGAGAATTAAAAAAACAAAAAGCTGTATTTTTGCTTGCACATGATCTGATGATGGAAGCCAGCAGAGCTTCAGATTGTTCAATAAAATAAGAAACAAGGGATATTTTTGATGGACAGTAGTAGTTTCTGTGCATTGAATAGCCTATTTATCATTAGAAAATCAACCCCAAAGTGTCTACAAAGGAAACACCGGGGTAGATTCACATACACTTAATATTCCGCTGCGTAATCGAAATACTCTACGCTGCCGTATTTTACCAGGCTCTACACCGAATCCTGGTAGATTTTTGCCCGTATGCTACCGTGGCGTAGTCTATTTCTCGTCGCGTAATCGAAATACACGATTAGGGGGCGTGAAGCATTTAAATTAAGCGCGTCCCCGCGGCGATCAAACTGCGCATGCTCCGTTCAGAAATTTCCCGCTGTGCATTGCGCAAAATCACGTCGTTACGTCATTCGTTGTTTGAGTAGCGGCGTTTACGAACATTCCTATTCCCGGACGACTTACGTTAAAAATAATAAAAGACGTCGGAAAACGTAGAAATTTGACGCGGGAACGACGGCCATACTTAACATGGGCTGTCTAATATTAGAGCAGCAATAAGCTGGTATAGTGTTACACAAATAAAAGATGACTAAAGGTGCCGTAAGAGATTGCGATTGAAGATCGTAATTTCGGGGATCGCCGGCAAAAGCTCATTTGCATACCCCGACGCTGAAAACGACGGGAAGTCCACCCAGTGGCCGCAATTTTATTGCAGCGTAGATCCGAAGGCGTACAAACACGTAATCCAGTCGAATTGAAGCCCGCAGCCGTCTATTCATGGTTTGAGGTTTTCGACTAGCTAGAAAACGCGCGTAATTTGAAATTACTCCAGTCTAACACCAGTTACACAGGAGTAATGGCTCTGTGAATCTGGCACACCATTTTTAGCTATAGTGATCTTGGAAGTATACAGTATATATTCCAGTGGTTGTCACTATTTTTATATATATATATATCTATATATATATATAGATATATATCTATATATCTATATATATATATATATAGATATATATATATAGATATATATATATCTATATATATAGATATCTCTCTCTCTCTCTCTCTATATATATATATATATATATATATATATATATATATATATATATATATATATATATATATATATATATATATATATATATATATACCGTATTTATCCACGTATAGCACGCACAGACGTATAACACGCACCCCAACTTTAAGAGGGAAGTTTCAGGAAAAAAACTTTCCACGGCCCCCTGCGTATAACACGCAGGCACAATTTACCATCTATTTTTCAGGGTAAAAAAGTGAGTGTTATATGCCAATAAATACAGTATGTGTATATATATATATATATATATATATATATATATATATATATATATATAGATAGATAGATAGATAGATAGATAGATCTATATATAGATATATAGATAGTGTTTATGTTAAAAAATATATAAAACATCCACTTATAAAGTTAAAACATTGACCCAAAGCCATTAAATCCCTTTAACATTATATTCTCTGTGGAAGGGGGCAACACTTTTTTTGGACAGATCGGCAAATGCTAATTTAAGCTACAATAATCACTCCAACCTTATCTGCTTGCTGCCTTTAGATTCAACACTCTGAACTAAAATCTTAACACCATACATTGTGATGGGTTAAGCATGTTTATTACGTACAGGGAATAAATAAAGAAGGAGAGCAGCAGAAATATTAGACTTGACCTGGAAGTCAAAGGCCAGACACAATCATTTTTACAAAATGTCTTGTGAGCATTTAGAGATTATTTGACGCTGAATAATTAAAAATGTCCATGCCGTAAACACATGAAAAATGTATAAGTGTAATAGAAAAATGAAAATTCTTTAACCAGATTCTATGCAAAGTTGTGGGATCCATGACCTATCGTATGCAGTGTATACCAGAATGCTCGAATCAAGTCTATACAGGAGGAACCAAAGCACTAACAGCTAATGTGGAGTGTCCCTCATTTTAAACACGGCCAATTTCCGAAGTGCTAATATGCACTGTGCAGAATAAATAATAAAGAAGACCTTTACTAACCTGGCAAGAGAGGAAGTGAGAATGTTCTCCGTAAACTTGCGCTGATCATTTTCAGTGTAGAGAAAGTACAATACTAGATGGGACTAATTAAGCTGAATAGGTTATGTAGAAATTTTAAGTCAATATGTAAGTGTCTTTAATAAAAAATACAAACCACTTTCTATAAGTATTTAATTGACAATGTTTACCTGGATAATAAATGAGGTATTACTTTGTTAGCAATGTCTATTAATTAGACATTTTGGTTTGCCTCTTAAATACTGTATGCTAAATAGGAAGCAGATTAAATATACATCAGCTTTGTGGAACTAAGATATATTATATATATAGGATCAGAAATGTGTAACGAAATAACCTTTCACCTCGGTTTTCTCAGCAGACTTTTTACCGCTGAGAAAACCGAGCGTGTGTACAAGGCTTAACGCCTTCCAGCCTATTAAGGTCTTACTACTATGAACTATGATTCATCTTCACCTGGTTGCCGACTTTATCTCTTTGGAAGGACTCTTGTGTTGTGGGGTGGAGACCGCAAGTCAGGCACCGGGAGTGGAAACAAGAATCTCTTGCCAGCCATGGTTGCATGATTGGGTTGCACTGCCATTATTTTGCATGTGTGTTTAGTCTGATGAGTTTGTCAAAGATTTTGTAGATGCTAAGATATTTTGTAAATATTGTAGTTCAATGCACAACTGTGATGTATGACTTGCCAGTTCTGATTACCTGTGCAATGTGTGTTTTTATAGCCAATAAAATTGAGGAAAATAATCAGACGTGGTGTTTTTTCTTCGGAACCAAACTTAAACTTATTTTTGCAGTTTATCATTAATTTCAGTTTACTTTTTTATTTGTCATATAATTTTTAACTATGTTGAGGAATCTCCTAACTTGAAGTGAACGCCAGCTTCAAATTTAGCACTGGATATAGTACTATGTTAAGTTCTTAAAGTGAAAGTCCATGCTAAATCTAAAATCCCTGCAACTATAGCCACCAACATTCTAACACTATCCTATCTAGCCATGGAAAGAAAAAATCAGTATACATACTTTTCTGCAGGCGATCTGACCCGATCTTTAGTGGCGGAAGCTCTGACCCCACACTGAGCTGTCAGCTGCGGCTTCACTGTAGAGGCGGGTGCAGAGAACACGTCCAACAACGGAAGCCCCACAGTAAGTCTATGGGTGACGTCACTCCCTATTCATTTCACAGCCGTTGCCGGACGTGTACTCTGTATGTATACTGATTTTCTTTCTTTACAGGGCTGGATAGGTTAGTGCTAGATTGTTGGTGGCTATAGATGCAGGGATTTTGGTTTTAGCATGGAGTTCTACTTTTATATACTTCTTACTGTTCTATAGCTTACACTTTTTGATAGTGAATCTGTGGCCATAATACAGTTACATCTGCATACTATATTGGCCACCTCAAAGTGTTTTAGCTTGGTCAGCTTTGTGATTACATACCCCAGATCCTCTGAATTTCAGGGTGCTCTCATATGGCTTGGCTTATCTACATTACACTATTGGTTATAAAGGCTAGTGAGAGGTAAGACGTGATAAAGCTAGGCTCTCAACCAGAAACCTAAGCTGATATTTTCATATCAGAACATCCCCAAAGATTTAGGAGACTCGGGGGGGGGGGGGGAGTAAAGGTGAGCTGCACATGGGGTAAGAACAGGTGAGCTGTGGTTGGGGGAAGAACAGGTGAGCTGTGGTTGGGGGAAGAAGAGGTGAGTTGTGGTTGGAGGAAGAAGAGGTGAGCTGTGGACAAGTGTTGCAGAGGCAACTTTTGAATGGGGGGGGTTCTATAGCAAGGATGACCAAACACGGGCTTCTGAAGGTGGTCTATACACTATGTAAGTGCCAGTTCCTTTCATTTGTTGGGGCCATAGGATCACTTTAAATGCCCTAATTCTAAACCCAATAACATTATAATTCAACATGGCACATTTTCCATGATGATTATTGATTAAAATTGTAAAGCTGAGCTATGACCAAGAAATTTCCACCTTTTCCACCATGGGCTGCAGCAACAGCCGATTTACGTGCAGCAATCAAATTTAAGAAATCGGACATGTTGTAAATTTTTTGAAAAACTAACGATTTTCGAATCAATGATGGGAGAATCGGGCAAGAAATTTAATAGAAAAAAAATGTGCATGTGCAAGAAAAGAACATTCACGGAGAGAAAAGAATATTCCTGGCCACGAAAATTATTTTCTGTAGCAAAATGAAGGCTCGGTCGCCCGAATTTCCAAAATCAGTGGTGGCATCATCGTATCACAAAAAAAAAAAAAAAAAACTTTCTGGATTTTGAAAATAAAATTTGTTCGAAATTCGACCATGTATGGCCTGCTTAATACATATACTTGTATCAGTCTAAATGTTTGTATCTGTGAAATGGCCAACACTTACATAATATGCTATCTTGCTTGACCCGGGTGTTCACCTATGCTGCCAAAAGCTGGACTACTAACGCCAAGATCATCCCCATGGCACACAAAGAACCAGTGGCGGCTGGTGCTCAAAATTTTTGGGGGGGCGCAAACGAAAAAAAAAATATTGCAGCCTCACTGTGCCCATCACATGCAGCCACTGTGCCATCAATTGTCACCACTGTGCCATGCCACCAAATGCAGCCACTGTGCCATCAATTGTCACCACTGTGCCATGCCATCAAACACAGAAACTGTGCCATCAATTGTCACCACTGTGCCATGCCATCAAACACAGCAACTGTGTCATCAATTGTCACCACTGTGCCATGCCATCAAACACAGAAACTGTGCCATCAATTGTCACCACTGAGCCATGCCACCAAATGCAGCCACTGTGCCATCAATTGTCACCACTGCGCCATGCAACACAGCAACCGTGCCATCAATTGTCACCACTGTGCCATGCAACACAGCCACTGTGTCATCAATTGTCACCACTGTGCCATGCCAAACGCCACCACTGTGCCATCAATTGTCACCACTGTGCCATGCAATCAAACGCCACCACTGTGCCATCAATTGTCACCACTGTGCCATGCCATCAAACGCCACCACTGTGCCATCAATTGTCACCACTGTGCCATGCCATCAAACACAGCCACTGTGCCATCAATTGTCACCACTGTGCCATGCAACACAGCAACTGTGCCATCAATTGTCACCACTGTGCCATGCAACACAGCCACTGTGCCATCAATTGTCACCACTGTGCCATGCAACACAGCAACTGTGCCATCAATTGTCACCACTGTGCCATGCAACACAGCCACTGTGTCATCAATTGTCACCACTGTGCCATGCCATCAAACGCCACCACTGTGCCATCAATTGTCACCACTGTGCCATGCAATCAAACGCCACCACTGTGCCATCAATTGTCACCACTGTGCCATCAATTGTCACCACTGTGCCATGCCATCAAACACAGCCACTGTGCCATTAATTGTCACCACTGTGCCATGCAACACAGCAACTGTGCCATCAATTGTCACCACTGTGCCATCAAACACAGCAACTGTGCCATCAATTGTCACCACTGTGCCATGCCATCAAACGCCACCACTGTGCCATCAAACGCCACCACTGTGCCATCAATTGTCACCACTGTGCCATGCCATCAAACGCCACCACTGTGCCATCAATTCTCACCACTGTGCCATGCCATCAAACGCCACCACTGTGCCATCAATTGTCACCACTGTGCCATGCCATCAAATGCAGTCACTGTGCCATCAATTGTCACCATTGTGCCATGCCATCATATGGAGTCACTGTGCCATCAGTTGTCACCACTGTGCCATGCCATCATATGGAGTCACTGTGCCATCAGTTGTCACCACTGTGCCATGCCATCAAATGCAGTCACTGTGCCATCAATTGTCACCACTGTGCCATGCCATCATATGGAGTCACTGTGTCATCAAGTGTCACCACTGTGCCCTTTAATTGTCACCACTGTGCCCCATGCCACTGTGCTCATTGTCGCCTCTGTGCCCTTTGTCACTACTGTGCCCCATGCTGCCACTGTGCCCCATGCTGCCACTGTGCCCCATGATGCCCCTTTCCCTGTTAAAAAAAACACTTACCTGAAGCTTCCATGTCCTCCCTCGATGTCTTCTGCCGCCGTGGAGAAGCTTCAGCCAATCAGGTTCCTGATAACCAGAATCCGGGAACCTGATTGGCTGAAACGGCTGTCAGTCTAATGCAAGGACCGCAGATTGCCTGCGCTCCGAGCATAAATTTCCGGGAGCCGGAGGGCGGTACTGGAAAAGCCTATCAGAGCCACTGGCTTTGATAGGCAGTTCCCCTCAGCCAACCAGCTGCCGCTATTCAGGTAACCGGCGCCCTATGTCCGGTTATAGGAATAGACCAGGCAGCTGGCAACAACACACGTTCAATGCATTGAAGTGTGTTATTTGCGAGAGGGGGTGCTGCAGCGCCCTCTATAGACGGCCGCCAGAACTTCGGCTAAAATGTCAAAATGACATTTTAGCCGAATAAAAGTTCTTAAAGGGCCCGTTTTTTTTTTATATTTTTTTTTTGTGACTGCGGGAGGGGGGGGGGGCGCCCGTGCGCCCATATGGGCGGGCCGCCACTGCAAAGAACACTGGACTAATGACCGCAACTACCACCATAGTATAAGAGGAACAAAAATGTATATACATTTTAGTAGAGATGCATCTCTCAGTTCAGCGGGGTTCATGTATATACACTCTATTGTCAAAAATATTGGGACACCTGCCTTTACACGCATATGAACTTTAATGGCATGCCAGTTTTAGTCCGTAGGGTTCAATATTGAGCTAGCCCACCCTTTGCAGCTATAACAGCTTATTGATTAAAATTGTAAAGCTCAGCTATGACCAAGAAATTTCCACCATGTACAGTAATGTACTGTATGCAACTTGTTATATGTATCTACTGTTTATCATTCTTCTGAAGAAAATAACTACCGTAAATATGTCTATACTAAATTTTCATCTACTGCGCAATAAATTATTATAGCGGAACATAACATAAATATGAAAGAAACACAAAACACAACCTAAAAAATAAATTCAGCAAATATTCAGTTAATATATTTGGACTAAACAGTCCATTTGGTCCATTAATTTTATGTTCCGTCAGGTGCAGCCATAAAGGGTTTCACTTCAGGGCCAATGTTAAAAAAAAATTCCCCTAAGGTGCCATTAAGAAGCAGAGAATGAGCGATTAGAAGCACAAGAAAGTAGAAAAATATTTATAAACAAAGAACCTGCTGTTACGTCTGTTGGGAAAGCCTTTCCATAAACTCTTTTAACAGAGCTCATTAAATATACATGGTTCCAATTGTTGGCTATACATCCTTATTAAGACCTGACATCAGCTTTGGGGCATGTGGGTATTTGTGAGCTTTACGCAAAATGTCTCATCGGTCTCCCTTCTTACACCTACTCTTCAAATGTGCCAATGGGTAAAGCAACAGGGCATCTCTGGAGACTGCTGATATTGAATTAAACAAATTGTTTGTAGGTGAAACACACTTCTTTGATGACGTATAAAAGGTCGAAAAGATAAAAATGGGCACCTGCAGAGAGAAACAGCAGGAGGTGATAAAAGGGGTTTTTCAGTCAACAACCCCTTGAAGCTATTTTAGTTATATGGTAACGTATTGTTTGTAAGCCTTGTCTTGCTAGACTCACATACAGAAGGATTAAACTGTTTTTAAATGATAAATGTAATATACAATTCTTGAAAATAACTCAAACACTTACACATTAAAAAAAAGTCTTTATTTAATAAGAGAGCTACAGAATTGTGTGCCCCAAAGTATATGCAAACCCTAAATAAGTGACATTTAGGGGTTGATTTACTAAAATTAGAGAAGTGCAAAATCTGGTGCTGCTCTGCATAGAAACCAATCAGCTACCAGGATTTTTGTCAAAGCTTAAAGTGGAGAAAAAATCCCACGAAAAAAGCCGAGCAATTGCTCGTCTCTTGGCTGCCCCCGCCGCCATCTTCGGTTAGGGAATCAGGAAGTGAAGCGTTGCGGCTTCACTGCCCGGTTCCCTACTGCGCATGTGCAAGTGGCGCGGCGCGTCCTCACTGGTCCCCGCTGTCTCCTGGGACCAGTGTGCTTCCAAGAAGACAGCGGAGGGTGGCGCAAAGGGGCGTGACTTTCGCAAGAGTCTATTCCTGGAAGTGGGTGCAAATACCTGTATTATACAGGTATCTGCACCTCCCTCCCACCTAAAAGGTGCCAAATATGGGTTACGAAAAGCGGAGGTTCACTTTTTGTGTGGACCTCCGCTTTAAAGGGTAACTCCACTTTTGTGGGAAAAAAATAACAAGAACAGTATGATATAGACAATTGCGACACAAGTCATACTGTAATTAAATGTTATTAAAAATTATCTTTCCTTTTTAATCTGCAGCTCTGTAAATTCATGTAAAATGCAATATGGCTACCCGGAGGTGTTCTTTACACAGAATGTATGTGGACGCCCTCCCAGAAACATAATTTTCTGCTTGTGTGATTGGCTTACTGATTGAAGTCTCCACCAAGATAAAAGTCAGATTTCAGGCATCTCCTGCAACAAAAATTTCATTTTTGGTGTGATACTCCCAATAGGAAATCCCATCTAAAGGAAGGACTTTCCTCATTAGAGCCCTGCAGATGCAGTAGCTGATTGATAATTATGAAAACACTCCTATATAAATTCACTCTGAAAATGGACACAGACAAATGGCTATTCCATTAAAATAAAAAAAGGCAGGAATCTGCAAGTTTGTTAAAATCTCTGCAATGTACATAGATCACCCAGAGGGGAATGTTGTTTTACTCATTAATTGAACAAGCTGAAGTTAGAAGCTGATTGGATATCATGCACAGCTGCACCAGATTTCACACTCTCCATTTTTAGTAAATCAACCCCTCAGTTTTCTTATTTTTTTATGCTGCGTAAGACCCCTTTCACACTGAGGGCGTATTTCAGGCGCTATAGCGTTAAAAATAGCGTCTGCAATCCGCCCCCAAAAAAACAGCTGCTCCATTGTTACCAGTGTGAAAGCCTGAGGGCTTTCACACTGGAGTGTTGCCCTAGCAGGAGGGTAAAAAAAGTCCTGCTAGCCGCATCTTTGGATCGGTGAAGGAGTGGTGTGTTTACCACTCCTCTACCGCTCCTGCCAATTGAAATCAATGGTACAGCGCAGCTATACTGCCCGCAATGCGCTGCTTTAGTAGTGCATTGCGGGCATTTTTAACCCTTTCTAGGCCGTTAGTAGGGGTTCAAAGTGCCCCGCTAGCGGACGAGATGTGCCGCAAATGCGCCCATAATATAGCGTAATATTTCCGCCGACGCTATGGGTGGCTCAGTGTGAAAGGGGTCTTAGATTGCAGTGCTGTTGGTCTATTACAGCCTCTTTGCTGCCACTTTCAGTCTCAATGCATGCACTCAAGCGATGACATTTGTGAAAGTGATTCAACAGCCATAACATTATCACCAACCACCATAACCTGTCAAGGCATAGATTTCACTCGACCTCTAAAGGTGTACTGTGGTATCTGGCACCAAGCCTTAAAGAGCAAACTCTTTAAATCCTGAAAGCTGTGAGATGGGGCCTCCATGGATTGGACTTATTTTTTCCAGCACATCCCACCGATGCCTGATGGGATTGAGATATGGAGAATTAGGAGGCCAAGTCAAGACCTCAAACTCGTTGTTGTGGCCCTCAAACCATTCTATAATACATCAGACCAGGCCATCTTCTACCATTTCTCTGTAGGGTAGTCCGGTTCTGATGCTCATATTTCCATTGTTGGTGCTTTTGGATGAGGACATGGGTCAACTAAGGCACCCTGACCAGTCTGTGACTACGCAGCCCCAAATGCAACAAACTGCAATGCACTGTGCTGACGCCTTTCTTTCAGAACCAGCATTCATTATTTCAACAAATTGAGCTACAGTATATTTCTTTATTGGATTGGACTACACAGGCCAGCCTTCACTCACCACGTGCATCAATGAGCTTTGGCTGCCAATGACCTTGATGCTGGTTTTCCTTCCTTGGACCATTTTTGGTAAATCCTGACCACTTCAGAACAGGGACATCCCACAAGAGCCGCAGTTTTGGAGTTGCTCTGACTCAGCTATCTAGCCATTACAATTTGGCCCTTGTCAAAGTCACACTTGCCCATTGTTTTCTACTTTCAATGCATCAGCTTCAGGGACAAGATATTCACTTGCTGTCTAATATATCTCAGCATTTTATCTGCTTGTATGCATGAGCCCTTAAGTTGCCCACATGGCTTTGTGTTAGACATGTGTAAATCATTTAGTTACAAAATCATTTTGGACAAAATTCGGGAGAACCTGAATGAACAAAAGACTCTTTTGACAAATTGTGTACGAGAACAAATTGTTAAAACGAAAATCCAAAAGATCGAAAAAACGAAATTCTGAATATACAAAAATCTAAAAGACCGAAAAACGATTCAACCTACGACTTTAACTAATCTATTACATTCGAATAATTTCTTTTTTTCTTTTTTCCAACTGTTGGTTATCACTGAATATAAAGAAATAATTGATGAATGCATTCGTATTTCTTTTGGATAAATTCACATTCATTCGATTTTCGGATGGGCAGTGTTAGTGTGTTATCTCTGGCCAATGAGCTTGTCCCTTATTCTCTTATTCCGCTGTGTTTTTTTCTGTGTCAGACTGCATTCCATCCAGAGTCCAGACAGGGTGTGGTGGGCCAATTACGAATACAACCACCAATGTCCGAATGAACAAAGGGTCTGAGCATTAGTCTGAGAAGTAACGAATGCTGTATCTAAACGAATAGAACTTAATGAATACCAATAACTCTGAAGTTACTAATTATCCAAAGTAACAAATGTCACATCTAAACGAATGGAACGGAACAAATACCAATGACTCTGAAGTTATGAATGATCTAAAGTAACGAATGCAAAATCTAAATGAATGGAACGAATCGAATATGAATGTATCCAAAGTTACAAATTATCCAAAGTAATAAATGCTGGATCTAAACAAATGGAACGGAACGAATACGAATGCATCCAATTTACTAATTATCCAAAATAACAAATGTCACATCTTAACGAATGGAACAGAAAAAAATACGAATGACTCTGAAGTTATGAATGATCTAAAGTAACAAATGCAAAATCTAAATGAATGGAACGGATCGCATACGAATGTACCCGAAGTTACGAATTATCCAAAGTAACGAATGCTGCATCTAAACAAATGGAACGGAACGAATACGAATGCATCCAAAGTTACGAATGATTTGAAGAAACGAATGATCTCATAAAAAAAAAAAAAAATGAAACAAAAACGAAACAAAACGCATTTTTCGGTAATGCACATGTCTACTTTGTTTTAGAAATATTACATTGTAGCAGTTTTTAGCAGGAGAACATGGAGTGGATATAGAAAGACACTGCACTTAAAGTGGATCTAAAAGCAAAAGGGTTATTTACCTTAACCACTTAAGCTCCGGACCAATATGCTGCTAAATGCTCAAAGGTGTTTTTACAATTTGGCACTGTGCTGCTTTAACTGGTAAATG